>CM028381.1:120762299-120819231 GCA_013146195.2 Codonopsis lanceolata | reverse complement strand
GCAAAAGGAACTTCTAGGCAGTGGTACTGGACCGAAATTGCCACAGTTCAAAGCTGTTCTGATGCACAAAACATGTTTCCGTGACTTGAGATTTCGACTGGGAGCAGGATATCTATATTGTCATCAGGGTGATTGCAAGCATGCAATTGTCATTCGAGACATGAGATTGATTAACCCAGAGGATCTTCAGAACCAAAAAGCTTATCCTGTGGTTACATATCAAACAAAACCACGTCTGCAGAAATGCTCTGCTTGTAAGATTTATGGAGCAGAAAAGGTGACAGTGGATCACTTGCGGCGCTCAGAAAACCCTTGCTATTTCTGTGGTCTTTGCTTTTTACATGTTCCACTACTATGCAAATGGGTCACCGTCGTCGATGATTTCTCATACCATGATTATATACATGAATAATTGGTGAAACCAAAGCAGGAGTGTGAACTAAACAGAAACAAAAGGACTTCTTCGCAATGTCGGACCAAAATGGCAAATCGAAATGGGTGCACAACAAATGTTTCTATGACTTGAGACTTCAACTGGAGGCGGGATATTTTATTTTTATCCAGGTGATTGCGAGTTGATTGATCCATCCAGAGGATCTACCGTTATCAAACAGCTTTTTGTGTGGTTACATTCAGTCAAATTGCATTTCCAAAAATTATCTGTTGCAAGAGTCCTGAACAAGAAAATGACTGGATTACAAGTGGGCTTCTGAGAAACCTTGATATGTCTATGGTCTTTGCCATTACATTTTTCACTATGTAAACAGGTTACTATAATACA
This sequence comes from Codonopsis lanceolata, assembly GCA_013146195.2. NCBI lineage: Eukaryota > Viridiplantae > Streptophyta > Magnoliopsida > Asterales > Campanulaceae > Codonopsis > Codonopsis lanceolata. The sequence goes on along the minus strand of CM028381.1, from coordinate 120,818,450 downwards.
ATGATTTCTCCGTGAATTATGACCTACATCTATAATTGTTGAAGCAAAGCAAAAAGAAAATTATATATTTACTTTTGCTGCCTTTGACTCTTATCATTTTAAATATAGAGTGAATTCCAAACTTCCGAAATAATTGTTTCATTTTTGTGACAAGGTTTTCTCAAGTTTTTGGCTTATCAAATTATGAGAATTGAGCTGTCACCTTACTGGTTGTTATGGATAGCAGATCGTTTGCATGAGCTGGCTAATTTTAAAACTTGCAACCTAACTTTGTTCTCTCCTTCTGATTGGGCAGCTAGTAAACTTAAAAGCATGGTTAAGATTTTTGTGTTTTTAGCTGATTATCATTGTGGCAATTTACTTGGTTTTCAAGTATAAAGAATTATTTATTTTCCTTGTTTTGCTGGAGCTGCAGAAACTAAGGCGGGTGGCAAATCTCGTAAAGCGTAGGAAAGTAGCTCGGTTAGAGAAGCAAAAAGAAAGTTTGATTCATGGATAAACCATCATGTATAAAAATTGCTTTTACTTTCTTTTCAACTCTTCTAATTGAAAAATTGAAACTTTATTAGTGGAATTTGTCTTGATATGAGTTGTTTAGCAATCTCGGAATTGAGTAAGTATTCCTCTGATCCTAAATCAAGGGATTTGGAGATGCTGCAAAAGAATACCTGGATTTCAAAAGAAAGAGAATCAGTTGCAATGGACTCGTACAATGGAAGTGATTGTAGCTTTGAGCAACCTACCACGTTGGGAACTCCGAGGTTCAGTCAGAAGAAGCTTTTAGACTTAACAAGCTGAATTCATTGGAAGGTGTGAAGAAAAAGAAGGGTTTAAACAGAAAGTCAAAGACCAGGTTTGAAACGCATCTTCAAGAGAGGACTTCAGATTGGAAAATGAAGTTAGGGTGAGTCATGAAAAATCTGGGGGAAAGACTGTTGCTATAGACATGTTTGATGAAGAAATACCTTCTGTCTGCGATTCTTTAAATGGCAAACCTAGAAGATGAAGAAGAAGCAGAAGGAGGAGGAGGAGCTGCTCAAGGTGAAGGGTGGGAAATTTGACTCCTCATAGACTGAAGAAGAAGCTACCAAGATGACAAGGGGTCACACTTACCTATCAAAAAAAGAAGAAGCTACCAAGATGACTGCTAAGAGAAGCTCTGTACACAAGAAGCGTAAAAAGAAGTCATCAGAACAAGAAAGAGATGCTGAGGTTGAAGTCGATACTGGTTGGAGTAGAACCGACATTCCCTCCTAGTACAGATGTAGCATTCGAAAAATGTCTGTAGACTAAAGTAAATGTAGTGGGAGGAAATACAAAATATGTACCTCCACAACAAAGATCTTTGTCAAAGAATGAATTAGTAGAGCACTCTCAAATTCGCAAACACATACGGGTATGAAAACGGGGTCTTTTATTAACACTATACTTATAGCATGCTCTCTTTGATTCTGCAACATTATTCCCTGAATCAATTGTTCCAGGTCTCTTAAATAAGCTCTCTGAATCTAACATCGAAGCAATTACGAGGGTAATGTCTGCAATTTTCCATGTAAGCATTTTAACTTAACACTGCTTATGTTTTCTCCCTATTTACATTGCTCTATGTTTGTCTCCTACATTTGGCATATGAAATGTGCTCTGAACTTTGCAAAATTGTTATACTTAAGTTAGTTTCAACTTTCATTATTAGTTGCAGGTATAATTGTACAAAACATGGGAAAAGTCTTTACCTGTATTAAAAAAAAATCTCTTATAAATGTTGACTTTCTTCTATGGAGTCATTACTAGATATGCCTTATTGGCTTTAGTCGAAGTTATTGACGCGAAGGTTATTATGATAGACTTGTTCATAATGTTGCCGGTGCTTGGCCTTGAATAAAGCCCAGCATGGTGATTCCTACATTTTAGTTTTTTTTCTTAAGTAATTCTTATATTTTAGTATTGTCATACACATACTGAGTCTGCTGCTCTAATTTCACATTTTCCATTTTGAATTGTGGAACACGAGGCTTGTTCTTGTCGTTTTCCTCTTGCATAATTCTGTATTAATATCTGCTATATATAATTTACAACGTCAACTCTTTGTTTTTCGTTTGCTGTCCGTTGGTTTGCAGTACAAGTGCTCAAATAGTCTAGTGTACTCTTTTGTAGAATTTGTTAATAGTTTCTTCATCGAGTAGTGGCATTTTTGTGAGTATACTTCTAATGTGCAAAGGACGCATCACCTGCTTTGATGTTGTTGATATATAATAGTTTATCTTACTTGGCAAAAAAACAAAGGTGCTCAAATTGTCAGGGAAGAGGATTTATCGTCATGTTTTGGAGGCCCGCGTGGAACTGAACAGCTAATAACCAAGCTTTCGCCCCTTAAGTTTAAATCATTTTCTGCCTGCAACCTAGTTACCATCCATCTTACAAGAATTAGAACAACAAACAAAAGTATAATGTACTCCAAGGACAGTTAATATCTTCATAAGAACTTCTGTTTAGGAGAAGACTGGTCGTATTTGGTTCTGTATTAATTCATAATGTTTCATTTGGCTAGAGTGCTAGACATAAAACTTTGGTCGAAATTGGATAAGACTATGCGAAACCTATGATTTTGAACCATGGGAGAGATAAAAACTCTTATGATATTTACTTTTATTTTTCTTCCTGAGAGAGTTCTATTCATGGGTAGAGCTATGTTTTAACTGCTCTCTCTGCCCCAAACTGAGTGTCCCATTTTAGTTTTTCACTAAAGTTAAGGAACTTTACTTTTAGACAATATTAGCAGCGTAGATATGATCGCCCTCAGTGTCCACACTATTGTATTGCAAGTGCACATTTGAACATGATAGATGCGAAAGGTGATTTTAGTAACTTCATAGAAAAAGGGACACTCATTCTTGGGACGGAGGGAGTACAATATTTCTTGAGAATATTCTGTGGTTATATACTTAAGAGTCCTGTTGTTTTCAAAATCTTGGAAACTCTTTACTTATGCACCTACTTGAGTTAAACACATGCATTTACACAAAAGCACAGAGCAAGATAGTGAGAAACTGAGTGGGGGTTAAGGAACAAATCTGCAACAAAGTATGGTTCTGTCATCTTTCATGAGCTCTGAAAGAGAAGTATACCATGTGAAAAATTTACAAACACCCATATATGTCCAAATTGAAAGTAGTCCCAGGCAATAAATTATACTCCATCCGTTCTTAAATAATTGTCATGTTTTCTATTTTTGTCTGTTCCAAAATAATTGTCCTGTTTCTAAACACTTTTTTTTTTCCCGGGAAAACACTTTTATCACTTTATCCTTACTTTTTCTTCCTACTTTAACTATGGCCACATGCACAAGGGCATTAAAGAAAATTACACATTACACAAATATTTATAATACAGTCAATTACACAAATATTTATAATATTTATAATAATATTAAAAGCTGCTGAACAACCTCGATCTGAAAACCAACACCATCACGGACAAGAAGCATGCCCCAACAGCAGCAACTGCTGCAACATGACAGTCACAATGGCACATTAACCAGGGTTGCAATCTCTGCTATCTGAAACCCTCGTGCTCACACCTCCGTAGATCAAAACATCTTAGAACTAGCAGCCAAACCAACCCCAGCGAAACACCCTAAACCTGAGGAGACGAGGCACTCCAAATAGAAGCTTCATACTGCAATTGCTGAAGGCTGGATACCTAACCAGGAAGCTGAAGATGTCAGAGATTGAAGCATCACATTTTAATCTTGCTGCAACCACTTCTGACAACATGATCGGACCATGATCTAATTGAACACCTCAAAGCAATGAGATGGAAATATGATCAAATGGAATATTCCAAAGCCATGAGATGAGGTAACCATGATCAGATCAAACACCTCTTAAGGCATCATTATTTGAGCATCAACACCCGAAACTTCCAAAACACATTCAAAACGGCAATTTTGTCACTGAGGCGAGATTGAAACCAAAACAGGCCCGTGAACATGGAGGATGGTAAGATCCAATATGTAAGCTACCATCATACTAACCAAAGCCAACAAAGAACGAGTTGCTACATTTAATATCTTGTCGTGGCTCCAATTCGAAAATTTCAGGAGTGGTTTTCAAGTTGAGGAAGACTCTTGCAAAGGAGCCTTGGAGTTTCTAGAGCACTGTTTGGTGGGAAGGGTTGGCGACTTGGAGTGCCCTATTCCCGATAAAATGGAATTACAGCAATGGGTGAATTATTGGTGGAAAATAGCAGGTGGCGTGAGAGTGGTGGACATGAACTGTAAATTCTTCCCTTTTGAGTTTCCTTCTAAGTTGGAAGCTAGCCATATTCTTTTAGGCCGGTAATGGAAGTTTAAACAGAAGGAGCTGTCCCTGGAGAGATGGGATCCCGTGGCGTACTGCCAACATGACGACCAGAAGCCAGAAGTTGTGTGGATTTGGGTGCTCAGGTTGCCGTTGCAACTTTGGGGGAAGCAGGTCTTCTGGGAAATCAGGGATGTTTGTGGGGGGTTTCATTTGTGTTGATGGAGAGATGGAATTGAGAGAGAATTTGAGATGGGCTAGAATTTTAGTCTAGTTCAAGAAGGAGATACCTGGCATAGTTCGAATTAGGGTTGGAGATAACACATTTGTAGTTCCTATTTGGGCTGAAACAACTTGCTTCTTTCAGCCATCAAAGTCGTCTGTAGGAGGCGACGGCGGCGGTAGAATTGGTGGTTCGAGTAAGAGAAGGAGTGATATGGAACATGAGTCTCAAGCGCAAGCCGGGAAGTTAGGAGATGGCAAGTCGGTAGCTTCCCCCGAACAAAAAGAACATTTTGATTCTCTATAGCTTCCAAGATTCTTGCCCAATTCAGATCTGTCCTAGTCTTAGTGAGCTCATCGATATCCAGATAGCCTCTACAGAAATCGCCAGTTTGATGAAAAACATCCTTTCCCCACAAATGTAAAGGCAAACCTAAGACCCTAATCCAGGCTTCCTTAGGCATGTGTCCTTCCCTATGACAGTAGCTCACGCAGTTCCACCTCTCGAGGGACAGACACTCATTCTTAAACTTCCACTACTTCTCAAGTAAAATTCTGCTGGCTTCCTCCCAACCACACAAACACCGCCTGTCGTTCTCCATCTTTTGTCCACCCACGCCTGCAATTTCGACGTCAAAGGGATAGGGCTCCAATCATCACCCACCTTTCCAACCAAGCACCTATCCAGGAAGGAAGAGGTTTCCGCGCAAGAGCCTTCCTCAACTGCAAAATCTGCTCCTGAGTCCTTAAGAAGATGCTTGACTTTTACCGGTAAGTCTGGCCAAGGAGGAATCCTTGCTGTCTCTACAAAGGATCTTTCTGGTCTGTTATTTGCGCCTTTGTCCTCCATGATAAACTTCCTTGGTTTATCCGAGATATCAATCCAGCCTAAACCTTCCACATTTTCCGGGATGCAGATAGTCTCCGTTCTGCCAATCTTCTTCACCTCGATACGAATGAACCTACCTGACCTGTTCTCCTCCTTTGCCACAGTCACTTCACGCCATTGTGCCTTACTTTTCTTCCCAAAGACACCACGGATATTTGATGCCTACTTCAACCATTACAGGAACTCCCTTAAGAAGAGAACTGCCTCGTTAACCCTACCTTTGCTCCTTTCTATCCACCGGAAATCAAGAGACCCAACACTCTCTTCTAAACACATCAAAAGTTTTCCTCCTCGCTTGAAAGATTGTTCGATCCTTCTCGCTCGAGTACATTGTTATTGTTTTTTTATTATATATTATTTATAAATATTTTGTGTGATATTACTTGGCTTTTGCCTTTCTTTACATCTATTAAAGTAGTTGTTCGTATTTATGAGTTGCAAATAGCGCCCAGGGGTGTATGTGGTTTGGTTTGGTTTAGGCCAAAACCACGAACCGAATTGCCCCCCATTGGTTTCAAAAATTTCAAACAGAACCGAACAAGGCTTGGAACCGAACCGAACCACTCGGTTTGGTTTGGTTCGGTTTTGTGGTTTATATAAATTATTTTTAATCAACTTAGCCAACATTAAGTATAACAATAAAAATAAGATTTTAATTTGGAATTAACATCAAAATTAGAAAGTAACCTACTAAAAATAAATTATCATAAAGAAAACAATACAAATTCCAAAATAAACACAAACTATGGAAGAAATAATAGTCCTCCAACAATCAATATTTTGTTTGGTTTAGTGTGTGTGCGTGTGTATATATATATATATATATATATATATTGTATGTCTAAATCAAGGGCCTAGATTATGCTAGATGATCCAAAGGTTCAGAATAGTTAATATATATTATATAATAAATAACTAAAAATATATAGGTTGGTTTGGTTAGGTTCAATACCAAAAACCGTGAGTCGAACCCAACGGTTTTTCAAATTTTGAAACCGAAACCGAGTTTTCCACCAAAACCGAACAAAGCCGACTGTTTGGTTTGATCCGGTCTCACTGTTTGGTTTGATCCGGTCTCGTGGTTCGGTGGTTCCGATGTACACCCTAACTAGTGCCTACGGATAACCCTTTCTAAGAGAACGACAATGGCTACTGGCCATATCCCAGGGCCAGTTTCTCTAGATCTCGGCTGGCCTTCTTTCTTCCTTCAAATTGAATGTATTATAGAGATTCACCGGTGACAACTTGTAAATATAATACAAAGTAGGGGAAGGAGGGTAAGATATTGGTTTTGTTTGGATATGTCCTTTTGACCTTCATTTCATCACTAAAAGAAGGTGGGATAACCCTTTTCTTTATACAAGTATCATTTTATTTTCACTTTCATCACTAGTGGCCTCATTGTCTTTCTCTCTATCTCTTTCTTACTTTTCACTTGCAAAGTGAAGAAGGAAAGGCACGAAGGTGAAAATTGACAAATAAAAGTGAGAATGACATATCCAAATGGAGCCAATTGTGTAACGTGTTTAAGGTAGTCTTTGGTGCACATTTGGGATGAAAAGGGTTTCTTTTAAAATTTTCATTGATTGTCATCTTTCATCTCTGCGTCTCTTAACAATTTTCCGTATGACGGTGTCTCTGAATCTGGAGTCCACTTGCAAAATACATCATGGGATGGGCAAGCAGACATTTCTTGGTGTTTGCTCCGATCTTATTTTGCTTCCTGTTTATTTCTGTTCTGCTAGTCTAGTTGAGTGAAGTTCTTGTTCTTCATGTCCTAGTTTGTCATATTTTTTTTACTTTTTTTTTTCTAAATAAAAACTTTGCACAAGCTGTATTGCAGCTAGGCCTGGCAATTGGTTGAGTAAAAACTCGGGATTTCCCCCAAAAAATCCATATATTTATAGAGTAAAAACTAATTTGGGTCAAAATGGGTAACAAATTCTACCCGCTTTAACCTGATCCGGCAGTATTTTTGGGTCGAAACGGGTTACCATTTCAACCCAATAATATTAACTTGTCGGGTCGGGTTGGATAAATTAACGGGCTTTTTGGTTGTAGTTGTGAGCGTTCACTCAACAATATGTGGAAATTGGCATTTGTATCATTATTGTCTTCTTAATTATCCTGTTAGATAAAGACATAATAGCGTTGCTCACATCATGAATCATGTACTTTTCTTTGAGCAGTAATTCTGTACTCATCTGAATATTTACTAGCAAATCAATTTATGTCTCCACTATGTAGAGCCCTCCATTGAACTTACAGATATTGTTTCGTATTGTTTTTGTTTTTTCTTTTGCTTGGTTATTCTGGCAAGGACTAATGTTTCACCTTTTCTTTGAAGATACATGGAGATTTCGACACTTCGTCCTTCTTAATGGATATATTGTCAGTGGCAATATGTTGCTTACAGAGGTGCTTCAAGAGCATAAGGAGAGACGGAGGAAAGATGCTAATGTTGTGATGACCATGGTTGTTAAACAGTCAAAGCCTTCTCTAGTTACTCGCAATCTCGAATTGGAACTGATGAGCTGATTATGGCAATTGATCCTGATACAAAGCAACTCCTATATTATGAGGATAAAGCAGACCGTATTAAAGGGACAGTATCTCTTGATAGGACATTACTGGCACTGGCAGACATCCTTTCTATATCTTTACACAATGACAAGCAGGTCTCTCGCAGATCCTTTACCTCTTTTTGGTTGCCTATTCTTGTCTCCCTTCCACATGTAACTGGTTTTATTTGACATTTGTTGGCTATGGCTGATAATGCAATTAACCGTGCTATAGTGAAAGCAAGTGCATGATTGAAGTACTTATATTACTATCTTGTTGTGCCTGGAAATAAGTTGTAGGGAAGACCCAAGGGGTGGGAGAGATGCTGGAAAAATTGTGTTTAAAGAATAAAATTGTGCAATCTCGTGACACAGATTTCTTCACATGTTATTTGTGTAATGACAAGGTAATTGTGGAATCGTGTTCTACTCTGTTATGAGCACATCAAAATCATATATTTATTTGTCTAATTTAGTGTTTGGATGAATAAGTTATGATTGATTAAAGTGTGGTTATTGGAAGTGGGTTTATCCCACATTGAGAGATTAACAAAAACTTGAGTGATTTATATACAAGTGTCTTTATGTGGTAAAGATAAGCTTGTATAGAATAGAGGCTCTCTCTCGCGCACGCCTGCGCAGGGGGGGTGCAAATCATGGTTTAATTTAGCCTTCACGATATTGTACTCATGTGCGAGCGCGTCCTGCGAACACGAATGTCAGACCAAATTTTGATGATGGATTTATTTCATCATCAATGTGGTTATTTAAGAACAATCTAATTTTCTCCTCTTCATTTCGTTGAGCGTATTCTTTGGCCTCCTGCTTTCTTGTTGGTGATAGAGTCGGACATAGATTCAGTTCGTCGGAATCTTTAGTGCTGAAGGTTTCTCCGTTGTATTCTGGGAGACAGACGTCCATTAGAGCTTCCAAGCACAAATGGGAAGGGGCGAATATGTTTTAAGAAAACTGTGTGCGACACATGCCTCGGACTTGAAGGTTTTGTTCGTCGGGTAGATCACGGTTCTACAAAAACAGACTTTGTGTGAAGCACCAGTAGACTTGAAGTCTACCTGCGGACTTAAAATACAAAGCAGTAACTTTTCAATTGTTTTCAATTCTGTAATTGTTTTTATTACTGTTTTTCCCTGTATTATTTCTAACAATCTTAAAACAGATTAGTACTGTTATCTTGGATAACAGCAGACCCTTCTAAAGGGAAAATCAAACTTTTACAAAATACAGAATTGTGTATTCTAACTTTGTTCATATTTCAGAGCAATATGACAAATACCCAAGCTACTGAGAAGGAACATAACGTGACCTTGAACCCAACGACCTCTAATGCTACTATGACTTAGATTGTGGCCAATCCAACTGTGCCGTTGCATCATAGAGAGAAACCGGAGAAGTTCAGTGGCTTGAATTTCAAGCGTTGGCAGCAGAAGATGCTGTTCTACTTGACCACTCCGAACCTAGCGAGGTGTCTGAAAGAAGATCCTCCAACGGTGGGTGAGAATCAGAATGATGTCCAGGCTGTTACTGCGGTGGACGCATGGAATCATTCTGATTTTCTTTGTAGAAACTACGTACTGAATTGGTTGACAGACTCATTGTACGAAGTTTACCGTAACAAGACAACGACAAAGAGTTGTCACTACAACAAAAATGAGCTTTCACAACGTTTTTGGAAAAACGTTGTATATTACTTTTTATACGTTTTATTACAACGTTTTAAGAATAAACGTTGTGTTATCCATTTAAAATAACAACATTTTAAAAAAGAAACGTTGTAAAGTCCTCCCTAGTACAACGTTTAATTAAAAATGTTGTAAAATCCATGGACAAAAAAAAAGACGCGGCATAGTTTTCGCGCGCACTTGAATATTTTCCCCGCTGTTACACTCAAAATAGCGTGAGTATAGCCCTTATTCTCAAACCTGGTGGTCGGCTCGCTTTCTCTTGCACTGTGGGAGCCTATTCTTTAACGAGCTCCTGGCATCTCCGAGAAGCGGGAAATATTTCTCTCAAGTTCTCTTTTCAGTAAGCCCTTTCTCTCATGTTCTCTCTTCAATCTTTCGCATCAACAAGGTAACTCCCAAGTTTTCAGTTCGAACTCTCATAAAAAAACGCGCTGATCTTTCTCTGTTTCTCTTTCCCTTTCACGCAGATTTCGTAGGAAGAATTGTGGGTTTTGTATCTTCTATTAGGGCTTGTTTGGTCCCTGGGTTCATTTGGTAAGCACGTATTCCTTATCTAACTTGTGCCCTCATGAAACTATGCCCTAATACATAACCTCCTCCGCCCTAAAATCCTACCATGTAATATGCCCTTATACTAGTTTTTTGCACTGTTATGGAATACTTAGATAATTACATCAGTAAGGTTCTCATTCTCTTAATCTATTTCTTTTTTTTTCTTTTTTTTTTCTTTTTTTTCTGAATTCAATGTATATTTTCCATTTATATTTGTCTGAAGTTTTATTTTCCTCTCTCATCCCCTCTAATATCACTATTATGTGAGTATTAACAATAAATTTGGTTTATTGCGGATCCTAAAAGTTATGGAACTAGTTTAGAGTTCACGCATTCAAGTCAACTTTATACTGCCTACAAGGTGTTTGATGTTTGGCCTCTAAGAAAAATTAACATACATGCATCCAACAAAGGATGTCCCAGAGAAACGCCCTGTTTAAAAACATATATTGCTCGGGAATTCCTTATTAAGAAAATCGATGTACATACTCACTTCTTGGCTAGAATCTCCCTCTTAGGGAATAGCAAATACTACTTCTAACCATACTGATATCAGGTGATGAAAGGAATGTTGTAACCGGGGTGGGTGAACCCTCATAGATATCAGGTGCCCACATATGAAAAGGAAATGCAGTGATCTTGAATAGGAATCTGACAGCAAGAAAAAGCTGGTTCTGCTTTAGTTGGCCTATAACTATCCATGGCCCACAATCTAAGACTTCTTGTTCTCTGGATCACGGTAGGAGCTTCTACCTTGAATTCTCTTTTCGGTTTGATTTCAACTTGACTTTTCCAATTCAAGAAAGGTCTTTACTTGGAAAGCTGAGAGGAAAGAAGTCCCAGAAACAAAGAAGGCTTCTTTTTTAGTAGTCAGGCCTCACTACCTTAGTGTCCGATCGGGCGTACTGGTTTGTTTTGGCTCTAGCATTAAGAGCTAGAGCAGGGGACAAAATAGGACACCACTGGTCATCTTAAATTCACGTGTATTCTCAAGTCTGTTTTCGGTCTGCCAGTTTGTGCTTAGATTAGTCTCGAGTCTGTTTTCAGTCTGCCACTTTGTGTAGATTAGTTGCAGTGTCACGATAGTTCACTGAATCAGCCAGTTCCATATAGTTTTTTAGTTGAACTTGGTCTTGAAAGAATACAATACATGGTTTTCATATATCTTTACCAAAAGGTCTGCATAATACAATACCCCTGCATTTGTTATCGAGTGCAAGAAAGCGTAGAGGTCAAGGGAAAGTTTTCTAACCTCCACAAGTATATTACTCTGTCTTGCAGGTCATCTATAGAATGTGATCGAGTAATCCTATGGCCAAAACAACGTATAACAAAGTAAGCGCCTGTGGTTTACAGGTTGTAGTTGACTGTTATCTTGTAGAAACATAGAAGCATTCCTAGCGAAATGTGAACTTAATGCCTAATCTTCTTTTAGATTTCAGTATCCACAACAGTATTTTTTAAGGATTTGGTACCAGCGACTTAGATTTTGAAAATTTATGAGGGTTATCTACCTTAACTCGCTTGAAAAATTTAGTAATTTCCAGGTAGAGATGATAATAGATAGTATAATAATCAAATATCTATGGCGCACTTGATAGAAAATGTTTTTAGTGCTTAAATTAAACTCTTGTCAAGCGGGGTTGTATTAATAAGATTGAAGTCAACCACTACCTCCATTCTAAAAAAGAGACATGTTTGACTTCTCACATTTGAATCGTTTATATCTTACGTGTCTAAAGTAAATAAAACTGTAGTCTAAACTGAAAGTACCATGAACAGAAAGTATTATCATTTTCAAAAAAAATAAATTCAAAATGGTCAGTGAAAAAAATTATAAAGTTGACCTTAATGGTCAAACCACGACTATTAAGTTCAGTAACCAAAATAGGAAATGTCAAAGATCTGAGACTGCAATAGGAATTGGCCTCTCTTTTCCTCTTTGTGAGGGTGTGTGTGTGTGTATCCACCAGTATTGATGGTTGGATTTATAGTAGGAAGCTTTGCTGAAACAGAAATCCGAGTTTGTTATCTATTCCTCTATAAAGAAAGGATGGTAGACCCCAAATGTGAGATTTTATCAGGTTATTTCTCCATAGGCAAGCTATTTTTGAAAACTAGTAAGCATCAGAGAGTCAAAGACCTTATATATAGCAGAGGCGTTTACTTCATATTGTATCGATCATGCCTCATTGTTATCAGTGTTATATACTATCGGAATACATATAGTTTGGGATATGATTGACTTAAACCCATGAATACTAGCTTGGACTACTCCATCATCCGTTTTATTGCCTGTGCCTCTAGGAGAGCTATTTATACTATGAACTGCCTTGATATTATTGATGGACAACAAATGAGAACGTGTGTAAGTGGAATTTTTTTCCTTGTATGCAACAATACTCAAGAATCATGATTATGCTGGCTGTACTGTCCAGAAGGATATTTCTTATTGATTTTCCCACTTGAGCTAGCAAATAGTGATTCTAGAGTAATGCATCGAGCTTTGTGCTATGCTTTGAGCATCATATAGACTCTTATGTTTGTCGATATGTCATTATCAGCTCAAGTAGGTTGGCTTGTTTCTATATCCACATATGGACTGAGTTCTACACTGGTGTTAATTTTTAGCTCACACTCCTTTTTGGACGAGGAATACTTCTTTTTAATAATAATACAAACTTTGATTGAACTCAAAGTGACACTTGTCTCGGATGAAATTGAAAGTCAAAATTCACACTCATTGTTACAGTGATGCAACTGGAGTTCTGAGAGGTTTGTTGATTGAAAAAACAGTCTTTCTGGAACATATGTAACATAAATCACTTGAATATTTGTCCTTAATTTGAACACAGAGAGTAATCACAAATAGTCAAGTTTATAAAATACTACACAGCAAAGGGTATTCACCTAGAACATAAATTAAAAGTAAATAACATGAGAGAAGCAAGATGGACTGGCATCTGGTGAGGAAAGAAAAGTTACTGAGAAGCATCAGACCAAGTAATATCCAGTTGGCCCCAATCATCATCAGGCACACCCAAGGCTTTCCATACACCTATTGAGGCATCAACAATGTTATTGCGACATGGCGGCTGATAGTCATTGTCTTCATTACATCCCATGGTTCACTTCTAGGAAGATTTTGATATAAATCAATTTCATTCCTTCACTTTCTTGACCATAAACTTATCAAGAACTACTTTCCAAATGAGTTTCCCAACATTCAGAAGGAGCCTTGGCTATGGGGACAAAAAGCTAAATAATCGAACAAATATGTGCAGAACGCATTTGGTTCGCATATTATATTCTCTATTTTTCTTTTGTTTTATAGGTGGTTCACATCAATGGTTGGAAGGAAATCAAACTTGAAAGCTCTAATATCAAACCTTTGGGAGGTTGAAGTCAGCATTGTTAAAACTACTGAATTTGTCCAAAGTCAAACAAGTCGATGGGGGCTTGCTTGGTCTTTTGTGCCTCCTGTCAAGAAGATAATATCATCACATGTGACCGCGACGAGTGTCCTCTCTTTCATGCTAGAGGTCTAGAATTCTCTCTTACTTTGCACCAACCGTCCATGTTAATTAGTGCTTAAATTTTTATTTTCAAATGTCTGTTATTAAGTTTTTGATGTTGTACACTGCACTGCTGAAACTTGAAACTTTTTATCAGTTTGGAAACCTGTATTTGATTAATAGACCTTGATTGGTGCATAGATGCATAGATGCTAATTCTTGTAAGAGAAGTTATATCTACAAACTTACCTGATCTCCATCAATGCAGAATTAGAAGTGAATTGATTATCTGCAGTAGGACTCCACTGGACTTTATCTGATGCATAGTAATCTTGTACTTGTACCATTTTCTAATATATTGCATCAGTTGCTTGAGAAAACTCGAGTATCTACTTCTTGATAAAAACCGAAAAATGGAACATGAACTCATAGTGGTTTCCTTTGTTTGTCCCTTATTCATCCTAAGCTCAGTTGTTTTGACAATGTGTATTTACAATTATGTTCAATTCTCATCTAGATCCAGAGCAGAGCCATTGGAAACTTCTATTATTGTTATGAAAAGAAAGCAGCCAACTCTGTTTTTTTAGTTTGCATTTTACAATTCTCATTCAGTCCTGGAACAGCTTCATTTATTAATTGGTTGTAATTGTTATGTTCTACTTTCATGTCTAACTTTCTGAAAAGCAGAAGCCTCTGAATGCAAGATTTCTGAACTTACATCGAAGATTAGGGAGCAACAAAAACGGATACAGAAGTTATGTTAGCTGGAGTGTATTTTCAGACAGATGTAAGGGCATAATATAAGATTCATAGTCATACTTTTATATCTATTGCCTGGACTACATGAAAAATAAGTTGATGTGGATTCTATTGTCCCTGTGTCCTTTTCTAAAGTTTAAATCAAACTTACCTATGATGCAGGGTTATAGTTCTAAAGACCGTAAAGGAACTATGTTTGATGATTCACTACAAGAAAAATGACTTATTGCGACTCTTTGTTAGAGGCTCTTTTCAAAATGCCTCGTAAATCTATCTTTTACGGCATTTAGAAGTGTCATTTTACAAATTACTAGTTTATATTTTGAAAGGCCTTATAAAGTTATTTGTTAGGGCATTTCTAAGTGTCATTTTATTAAATATCAAATTATTTTTTAAAAGGCCTCATAAAGTGATCTATTAGGGCTTTTATAAGTGTTATTTAATTAATTATTTCTTGAGACAATTGAATTGTTGTTTCTATATATCTGAATTGTTGTTTGTTGGAGGAAGAGAGAGAGAGAACCTCTTTCATAATTTTTAAAATTATGTTCTCAAAACTCCTGCTTATAATTGTGCCTATACATCAGGATCTGAGGAATAGATTGCTACAGCACCATTTGGAATATTGAAACCCAAAAAATAAATACAGCTTCCTCTATCAAATTTGCACACGCTTCTCCATTTTCTGTTGTTTTATTCTTAGTTGCTTTATTTTGTGCATTGGGCTGCCAAGCGTGAGAATGTAGATCGAGTATGCGAGCATCCCCTTTACCCCAAAACTCCAAAACGGTTCAGTTTCTGCCTTGTCCACACTTCGCAGCACCATTAAGTTAGTTTATGCCAAAGCTGGGAAGAGTACTTTATAGATATTTTGCATGTTCAGTTGTTGTCTGAGCGTATTAAAAGCATTTACTTCTAAATTTATTGTCAGTAAGGCATCAACTCTTGCCCATTTTCACATGAGACTCGGTCGATACTTTACAAGTTGTTTGTCCTCTGCTCATTTGTGGATGGTGCAACGTGATTTGATTCTCAAAACTATGACTACATATTGGATCCTTAGCTTGATATTTACTATGGTGCAGTATAAAGTGAAGGACAAGTTGCAGTTATTGCTGGAAGTAGCTGGTGCAAAGGTTGTTCTTGCTGAAGAATTATGTCCAACTAGCCAAGTATGCGATTCCTTCTTCCATTTGCTCTTTCCTTGATTATTTTTTCTACTTTCTGCGTGTTTATATTTGTTCTTGCTGCCAAAATTCAATGATATCCAATTGTTCAGTGTTACTATTCAACTCTATATCACATTCATCACCACCTCTGTTATAATAGTTTCAGGATTGCATATCTGTCAGAACAATGCTAACAACACCATAACCAGATCCATAATGGAAAAAGATGCTGATATATTCCAGTGAAATTGCAACACTCCTTTGACATTTGATAGATAGTGATTCAGAAATTACAGCTATTTTTTTACTTTTCAAGATCAGCAAGAAAGAAAAAAGAAAAATTATTAAAAAAAGGTGAGTTGTTTAGCATAAAGCTTGGCATACCAATACCAGAATACTACAAATCTCGTCAATGAATTAGCATTTCACTCTTCCCTTGAAATGAATAAACCCAACCTTGCTAGTGGCAGTTACCCTAATAATGTAAATCAAAATATTTTCACAGTATAGATGGCAATGATCGGTGAATAAACACTTACTATCTCGATGATGAGAAGGCTCCTGGCTCCTCCAATGTCTCAAAACAAGCAGTCACAATGAATTCAAGCAATAGCTCTGAGGTGCATTCCTGTGCTACATTACTGATAGTACCTTCTGGGATTTGGATTGAGAAAAAAAGGGGAGCAATAACTGATAGTACTAGAATAATAAAAATTGTCCTTGACATTTTGAATGTGACCAATGACCTTATAACCTGCTACAAGAACATGAACGCTTATGGCTTTGGCCCAAACCCCATACTTCTCCGCTTTAGTCGCATCTAGACCATAGACTAAGTACTGGTCCTGCCCGAGATCCAATAGTGCAACCTAAAATCACAGTCAAGGGTTGCAACTCTGTCAACCGCCCAACCGGAATAATATTCCTTTTCTAGAATTAATTTTCAGGTCAGAAACTGCTTCAAAGAACATAATTGTTAAGCGCAAAAAACAAATATTTTCCTCAGCATCACAAAAATTAATTGTGTCATCCACGAACAGAAGGTGAGAGATAGAGACGGTTGTTTTCCCCTTGAGAGCCTACCCCAACCATCTAAAAGACCCGCACTCAACTTACTCAAGGCTTTCATTGTTACTGGCAAAAAGAGATACCCAATACATATCTAAATTTCATTGTTACTACTGCTCCAAATGTTGTCAATCTTGCATTTTCTCTGTCAATGTGTAACATGTTATTTATATGCGCCGCCGGGCCAGTGAATCTGCAAATTCTGGTTATATAGTTGGATTGTCTTAGATAGCTCGCTTTCTTATCAGGAAAAATAAAAAAAGTTGTGGACATTTCACGAAAGTGTGGGTTGTTATGATTCACTTATCAATGTTTGTTGAGAATGTATTCTGGTTTATGTAGGAGAGATTGAAGGAAAGAGAGAGAGCTTTGCGAAAGCGGAAAGAACGAGAAGAACAAGAAGTGGAAAGGGTCCGTTCGAAAGCTCGCAGGAAGGAGGCCATTGAGTCGTATCAAGCTTTACTTGTTGAGACAATCAAAGATCCTCAGGTAGTGTTTTCTATGTTAGTTTTACTCTTCTTTCAGCTTATTTCTTTCTGATGGCTGCAGCACCAATCTTCACATTATGCTGGCAAAGTTGAATGGTATTCTGTTTAATAAGCTCTCTTGAAGATTTAATTCCTACTCCTCTGCATTGGCTTGTTTTGTTTTTTCTTGAATTGCTGATTAGCTGACAAGATGCACATGAAAGTTGAAACCACCACCGAATAGATTAACTAAATTTTCTCGAATAGATTAACCGAAGTTTCTCTGTAACATGTTACAGTGGAATTGAAATTGGATTCATACAAAAGAGTCCAGTTTTTCATGGCTTTCTATATATATATAGTAGGAAACAAAAATCTTCAAGCCATGCCATACCTCTATATTAACTAATTTCAAACGACCATAACCATCGTTCCAAATGTTTCGTACTCACAAAAAACAAACAAGATAGTGAAAAGGTATAGATGAATCATGACCAACCAAAGACATAGTCCAGAACGTAAACCAGGGCAAGCGATAATGGGTATAATGCGAAAGCCAACAATGATGTCCAAAGAGGGAAGGTGGTTCTGAAACTGGCAAAGGCACCCATCACAATGCAGACAATTAGAATGACCAACACCTCCGATGAGAAGTCCCACGTCAAGCCTCGGACATAAACTAGTGCTAAGAAGACTGATAAACAAAGTACATTGTTCATGGTCACAGCTCCGTATAACTGCAAGGTAGGAATCAAAAAAAGATTAGTGGTAGCAATGTTCAACGTGGAGCTTGGAGGAGGTTTAAGTGCAATCATAAAAAATTATACAGTAAATAAGAAGAAGAGATAAGTGCAAAACAAACCTCTGAAAATGTTAAAGACGCTGATCTCTGCCTTTTTCTGCTAGCAAAGATAATAGCTGACACAGCTTCAGCTGAGTTTGTTGCCAGTGGAAGTGCGATGAATGAGATGAAAAAAGAAGGAATACTTGTCGCAGTAGAGAAATTATCAACCACATCCACTAGAGGATCTGCAAATGCAGCTGCAATAGCAGTCCCAAGCAGCAAGAACAGTACAGCCTTAATTGAGGTCCACTTGGACATCTCTACCCCCTCGGCACTTTCATCACTTTGATCACCCAAAAGATCGTGTTCAATTTTTGTTTGCTGCAAAGGCATATAACTCGTTAGCAAAGAGTTCACAAAACATTAATCACTATAATGTCGAGAGTTCATTAGACATGAATACCTGTTGAATGTGATGAAGAAACTCGACTGTGTCAGGATCACGAAGATGAGAGGGGGCTTTGTAACTCTTGGCCTCCTCAAGCCATTTGGCAATACCATTGACAAATTCAGGGAAATCAATTTCAGAATCTTCTGAAGAGTCAAAATCTTTCATCACTCGATCTATTGCATCAGCTTCATCCAAATTTATCTCATCGAACCGGATTCCTACCATCAGTGCTCTTAGTTCATTACGTGACAGATGTTTATCGCCATTGGTATCAATCACCTTAAATAGCCTGTTACAGAATCCTAAAATAAATTTAAAACACATGGCAGACCTATATCAATTGAGAAGAAAAGGATTATAATATTACTAAAATAAATTTAAAACACATGGCAGACCTATATCAATTGAGAAGAAAAGGATTATAATATTACTAACTTGTCTAAAACTTCTTCATTAGGTTTGCCATCTACTGTTGAGAGCTTTCCAATCGAGTTCATTCTTAAGTGTTTCAGAATTCCAGCTCGTACATGCTTATGCAAATTTGTGCAGCAATAGTACTTTTCTAACTCTCTTGAGTTTTTCAGTTTCAACTTCTTGCTATTCATATTTCAAATTGTAAGAAGTGAGCCAACTTACAAATTCGTTTGCTTTGTCTGTCTGTTTTAAATTTTTGGTTATCTGTATTTTGATATAATAAATTTGCAAGAGATAGTTACCCAAATTCATAAATCAAGTTAAATGACAGCAATATAGGTAATCTTGGTTTGAGAATATTTAGAAGTAATGCTCTTAATAAGCTACCACAGAACAACGATTTTAACAAGACATTACTTTTAGTTTGTGATCAGACATGTTTAGACAAAGAACTTATGCCCTCAACGACAAGTGACAAGCGCATAATCTGTAGAATCTAGCTGTTTCAGCATCAGATTAATATCTCAACTGAGCATGTTTCATATCAGGAGTTCACTTCAGATTGATTAGACTTACTGTTGTTAGGAGCTTGAATTTGATGGAGTAAAAAATAAAATAAAAAGGAGCTCGAAGAACAGGGTGTTATGTTTGGAAATGTTCGTGAACATTGGAAATGTAATCATTTATGTACAGGGAAGTAGACGCATTGCAGCAATGGTTAGGGAACCGACTGCAATGTATGTAGCCCATCTATCATCTTCAACCAATGCCCATATTCGACTAAGGGCATCCAAAATAGTAACAGGCTCAGCTGCAATCACTTTAGAATTTATGTATGGATCACTTTAGTTGTGCGGTTACTGTGCGTTTTGAATCGTTATAACTTCTTTCGTCGGTGGGGGAAAGATACTTGAAGCAAGTCCTACATTATATGCATAGCATAATGCATATTGATTTTTTTATACTTAAATAGAGGGCTTCTACTCAAAAATTTACTTGCATATATCATTTGTGCAGCTCCCTGTTACTCCAACTAGTTCCTACTCGTTTTGGTTGAATAGTGTACAGTCGTTGCTTGATTGTTTTAGTCTCTTATGTTCATTCCAAGCCCAATATTACTTTCCATTGCTAGTGATAATCTAGACTCTCAACTTAGCCAGGAAACATAGATAATAACCTTGGCAGAGCAATGAGTTTGGTTTGAGCAAAAATTGTGCTTGTACTACTCTTGTGATGCAACATAGATTAAGCAAACTGTTGAGAATATTTCTTGTGCTTGTATTAACTTTGCTCAAAGGTATGTGCATGGATTAAGCAAACGTGCATGGATTAGACTTCTCAAATTTGGTACTAAGTTTTATTTTATCTTTTTCCTTCCAGATAATGCTCTACTGGTGCTGGAAAAGGATGATAGTGAAGTCAAGAATAACAATGTAGTAAAGAGAAACATAGCTGATACCTTTATGCCCAAAGTGGTGCAAGAATTGCCCATTACTCCAAAACCTGTCACCCCTAATCCTGTAGTTGAGGAAAAACCCTACAGGAGGAAAAAGAAGTGGCAAACACTTGGAAAATATATCACACAATCCTCATACGCTCCCTCTGAGGATATACAAGACATGACAATCGCTCAAATAAGATATCAGTCCAGATTTTCATGCAGGAGGGCTTTAAAATTTGAGCGTGAAAATATGACAATGGATCAAACAAAGTATTCAGATGTGAAAGCTGGCAGTTCACATACTACAGATCAGTATGGGTCAAGCTACAACTCAAAAGTGCATTGGATGCAGAAAGGTACCGCACAACTGTTTCAATTCTCTTTTGCCCCTTTCCCTTGAGTATTTGCCTTTCCTACAGCTGTAAGCTTCCGAAGACTTCCAATTTTTCTCTATATCCAGCAGCAGGTCCAAATTTGACAAAAAAATTTGGGTTCAAGACAGAGATAATGTTTAGGAAGTAGTGGAAGGCAAAAAAATGTTGAACTGTCTAGGTCATGTTTGCACTGTCCACTTTTGGCTCTACTTCGTTATCTCTTGAACTTTTAGTATATCTTCTGCAATAATATTATAATAATGATTGAAGTCAAGAATTTATATCTCAAGCATACACATGTGAACTGACTAGGTATTTAACTAATTCTGCAGAGAAAATTGGAAAGAGAATATGTTATATATGGCGAAGGTGGAGCTCCAGCTGATGCAGATGCAGGACCAAATGAAAATGATGAGGACGATGAAGACGACGACGAAGTGGATCCTCCAGCATCAGTTTCTGGTATGACGAGTTAAATACTGCCGATTGAGTCCCTTTTAGGGCTGTCTTGGAATTATTTAACAAATTTGATTAGGACCTTTTCTTCTTTTTTTGATAAATAAATTTGATTAGGACCTTTCGAGTTTCTGAAGTTTCTAGAAAAGTTCTAACGCTTTATAATCCACTGTCTGGAGGTAACAGTATAAATTTGATAGTGCTTTTGGACAAATGATGAGTAAAAAATCAAGAACACTTCAGTGAAAAATAATTTTGACTTGAAATAGAACTAAACTATATATCCAAAGAGGGCATCAATCTGCCCTATAATTTTTCATTCTATGAGAAGTTCACAGCCTTCATGCCTGATTTCCTGAACTAACAGTAGCATTGTTCTTGGTGAAAGGAACAAAATTATATGACAATGGTGATGTGAAAGTCATGGTGACAACAAGCGAGATATCTCACGAGGAAGAGCAGTTGACTGAAAATCTGCAGGTTGCAGTACCCAGGCTGACCACAGGGTCCGAAAAGAAGCACAATATACCTGTGGTTAAGAAGAAGCAATTCAAGAAAGTAGTAAAGAGGAGATCTCGCCCAAAGCAGCAAACCAAAAGAGACAAAAGGAAGGGAAATCAAAAGAGCAAGGAATAGCATCCAGCACAACAATGATGCTGTAGACTGTTGCTCGTATTGAAGGACTTGGTTAATTGTGATACCACAGCTGTAACATGCTTTTAGATAATAGGATATCGAGGAGATCTATTCAACTTTTTAATCAAATGTTATTAGGGATTCATCGACTAACAACCGTTCCGTAATGCTGCTTTTGGACCGTCTTGTGCCATAGATATGACATCTTTTACAAGAACATGAATCTTGCGGCAAAATACCCAACAGCAAAAAAGTCACCATTTGAAGGAACAAGGTCAAATAGAGTTGTGACCGAATCCAAGAGAAGTTACTTGAAGAATAAAGCACAGAGAATGGAGAAAGTCAAAAGACAAAGAAAGCGAAAGTTTGACCCGGATAAAAAAAATGAAGATCTTGGACAAAAACAAATTGGAAATCAGGGAAAAGGGAAGGCCCGCAAGGTAAAGGAAGAGAACGTGGTTGATTGGGAAAGGCGAGGAAATCATCTACCAAGTGAGGAGGCAAGTGAAAACCATAAGGATATTGATGGTAGCAAGGATGCTCTAGATTGGCATGCAGTTAATCGTCTGCGGAACTCGCTGAGGTTTCGAAGCCATCGAGTGTCGAGGCATGAACAATAAGCTCGCTTCTAGGATCAAGGTAGGTACCTCTATTCATTCATATGATGCGGAAAGGAAATGCTTAAATTACATAGAGCTTTAAGTTAATGGATTTACAAGTTGATGATGTGACTAAGGGCTCGTTTGTTGTGGCTGATGGCTTATGACTTGTGGCTGATAGCTTAAGCTGATGGCTGAATGACTTTGATTGCATGATAGATTTTGTTCTGAGATGTTGAAAAAGTTTTATGAGTTGTTATATTTTTTGTTAAAAAAACTTCAAAATTAATATTCATATTTTTATGTATATTTTATAAAAGGATGAAATGGGGATAATCAAATATTTATTAATAAATAGTTGTCTTCATCTATAAAAAAAAAAAACCAAAAAAGCTCAAAATTTTGGCTTTTTGGCTTTGGCTTTTCCATGCATAAAGGGTGTTGTACCTCACTTATTGGCTTTTGGCTTATAAGCTGAAACAAACACTCTAAATATGACTTTTCAAAAGCCAAAAGCCAAAAGTCACTCCAAATAAGCTGCAACAAATGAGCACTAATAACATGGTGCTATATTTGATTCTCAACTTGTGCGAAATTCCTGCTTGTTTAAAGGGGGAACACGAAAGTCTCGACACTGAATGGTTGAGAGCTCTTCCACATCGAGAGCAAAGTAAGAAGCCCGCTTGAAAAAGATCTAGATCATTAAGTTGTTATTACTTTTAAGTTTAAATTATATTCGAGAAATTTTCATAGAAGCTGAGGGGTGAACCTGTCCTAATTAACTTCCTAAGGGAATGGATTCTTGTACACAATCCCATCAACATATGAGTATCGCTCGCTTTCCGTAGGGAATTCTTATTGACCATAAGAGGGCTGGGAACGAAAAGCGTAGAATGCATACGACTTTTGACTCAAAGATGTCGCATTTTGCATTTAACCTTAACCGTCAAAGTGTATATGGAGCCTTCTATTTGAATTTACTCTAAATATCTTATGTGTCGTATTTCTTCCCCATCAAGGTTGACATAAATGTTGCACGAATAACAGATGCTCGGGATGGGTTCCCTTGAACCTCTTCCCGAGGGAGTTCGTTACATCATCTCAAAAGTACGTCGCACCGGCAATGAATAAGCCGATATTGCTAAAATATATTCAAGGGTGTATTAATTGTTTGAAACAACTTTATTAACTCTATTTTTTATTTTTCCTTGTCATTTCGCTTCCTACGCAGTATCCTATGGTTAACTCGTCCACAAGTATCTATCAAAGCGACTCATCGTGCCTTGAACAAAAGAAATTGTAACACTCTTTTCAATATTTCCTTAAATATCCTATTATCAATGTTGTTACTTGTTCCCATACAAACAACATAATTGTTCGCTTGTATTATCAATGTTGTTACTATCAAGGATAATTAAAATTTTATGTGTGTGCTTATGTATGTGTATTAGTTTTTTGGAATAAGACTCTTTGGGTGGACTTCTCGGTAAAAGTAGGATCCTTTGAGTGGATTATAGGGAGTAAATCACTTTATAGTCAGATGAAATTTAGAGAATGCATATTATGTAATTGCTAAAAATTTGAGTGCAAAATATGTAGCTAAATAGAATTGGAAATTGTTATTATTGAACAATTTCAATATAAAGTTACGATCAGGGTTGGTTCTATTGCTTTGGAATGAATGATGTATTTTTTACAGGTGAGCTTGTCTGTTTTAAAGCTGGAGTAACAATGGAGATCTCTAGATTAGATGCTTAGTATTCCAGCAGTTTTGGCACTAGTTTATATTTGCAAATGCTTAGTTCAATGTAGGTGGGAGGAGAATTGGATGTATATTATTTTTGAGTAAACTTTAAGTAAACTTTGTACAATTCTCATTTGATAATTTATTGGATGTATATTTGCAAATGGTCTGTATGCAGATTTCTCCAGATTGCAATGGTGTGTAGGTGGGAGGAGAATTGGAATATTATTTTTTAAAAAATAAAATAAAATTCACAACGTTTCTAAAAAAAACGTTGTAATATATAATTTACAACGTTTCTATAAAAAACATTGTAAATGACATATTACAACGTTTCTATAAAAAACGTTGTAAATGACATATTACAACGTTTTTTATAGAAACGTTGTAAAATCACTTTTTACAACGTTTTTTTATCCAAACGTTGTTATATCACTTTTTTACAACGTTTTTAACTAAAACGTTGTCTTATATTTATTATAACGTTTTTAGAAAACGTTGTGCAATGTTTTTTACAACGTTTTAAAAATGTTGTCTAACAGTGTTTGGGACAATGTGGCCTCCACAAAGACAACGTTTTTCGCAACGTTTTCAAAAACGTTGTGAAATTAAATGACCTATTACAACGTTAGATATAACAACGTTTTACAAAACATTGCGAACACTCTTTTACAACGTTTTAAAAACGTTGTAAAAGCCCATTTTTGTTGTAGTGTGTGGACATCGTTGGACCACAAGTATACGTCCGAGGATGCTGGAGCCAAGAAGTTTATTGTTGGTCGCTTCCTGGATTATAAAGTGGTGGATTCCAAGACTGTCTACAGTCAAGTGCAAGAGTTGCAAGTGATCTTTCACGAAATTCAAGCTGAAGGGATGGTTGTAGGTGAAACCTTTCAAGTGGCAGCAATGATTGAGAAATTGCCTCCAGCTTGGAAAGATTTCAAGAGCTATCTGAAACACAAGCAAAATGAGATGAATGTGGAACAACTGGTTGTCAACTTCGTATTGAAGAGGACAACAGGGGTTCTGATAAGAAGACATTTGTTCATGTGGTTGCTAAAGCCAATATGGTAGAGCTTGGACAAAGCTCAAAAGGCAAAGTCAAGATTGCTGCTGGAAAAAAGGTCAGTTTGGGATTTAAGGGAGGAATCTCCAAGAAGAGATTTTCTGAAAAATGCTACAATTGTGGTGGCACAGGTCACAAGGCCACGGCTTGCAGAAAGCCAAGTAGAAACCGTGAAGCAAACATGGTGGATGACATCTCTCAAAATGCATCGAACCTGAGCCTTGCTGCGGTTGTCACTGAAGTGAACTTGGTGGGTTCAAACCCCAATCAATGGTGGATAGACACTGGTGCCAGCAGGCATGTGTGTTCCAACAGAGAAATGTTCAGTACCTTTGAAGCTGTTGAGAATAGCGAGAAGGTTTTCATGGGAAACTCTATCACTTCTGAAGTCAAAGGTCAAGGCAAAGTGGTGCTGAAGATGACGTTCGGGAAGGAACTGACTCTCAACAATGTACTCTATGTACCAGATATCCAGAAAAAATTAGTCTCCGAAACTCTGCTGGTGAAGCATGGCTTCCGTACTGTATTTGAGTCAGATATTGTAACTCTGCCTAAGAGTGAAATGTTTGTTGGAAAAGGTTATGTAACTGATGGGCTGTTTAAGCTCAGTGTAATGGTTGTTAAATCAGCAAGCAATAATAATAAGAATAAGTCTTCTGTTTATTTGCTTGAGTCTTCCTATGTGTGGCATGGTAGTATGGGTGGGCAAACGGGTTCGGATTTTCGGGTCCCGAACCGATCCGGTCGGGTCGGGTATTTTCGGTTAACGGGTTACCCGAACCCGATCTGAAAAACGGGTCGGTTATTAGGTTTTGCATTGGTACCCGAAAAACCCGATCGGGTACCCGATTTCCAGATGGCTAATTGTTATTATTTTTAATCTTTTTATTACATTAAACCAACTAGTCAACCACTTATGACTTTAGTCTACTCTTAAATCACATTACCATTACTAATACCAAATTTACCAATACCAAGCACAAAAAAAATGGTTTTTTTTTTTAATTTTAAAAAAGTGGTTTTAAACATAACGGGTTACCCGAACCCAATTTTGCGGTTACCTGATGAATTCGGGTACCCGATGTACGGTTACCCGATTTTTTCGGAGCAGGTTCGGGTAGTAAAATATTCAACTTGTTTTTTTCGGGTACCCAACCCGATGCCCACCCATACATGGTAGACTAGGACATGTTAATCATGAAACCTTGCGTAGGTTAATTAACATGAATTACATACCCAAATTCTAAATCGATTCCAAACACAAGTGTGAAACTTGTGTAGAGGCAAAGTTAACAAGGACATCATTTCATACTATTGAAAAAAATAGTGAACCACTTGAATTAATTCACACTGATGTGTGTTTTTAAATCAACACAATCACGTGGTAGAAATAAGTATTTCATTACTTTTGTTGATGATAACACTAGGTTTTGCTATGTGTATCTTCTCAAAAGTAAAGATGAAGCCATAGAGAAGTTTATTCTTTATAAAACTGAGGTTGAGAACCAACTCAACAGAAAGGTTAAGATGCTAAGAAGTGATCGTGGATGTGAATATGAGTCACCATTTGTTGCATACTGTGCTGAGCATGGTATCATCCACCAGACAACCACACCTTA
Organism: Codonopsis lanceolata; assembly: GCA_013146195.2. Classification (NCBI taxonomy): domain Eukaryota; kingdom Viridiplantae; phylum Streptophyta; class Magnoliopsida; order Asterales; family Campanulaceae; genus Codonopsis; species Codonopsis lanceolata. The sequence continues at coordinate 120,791,663 of CM028381.1, read as the reverse complement.
TGCACCTCAACAGAATGACATTGTTGAACGCAAAAATCGAACTCGTAAAGAGATGATGAATGTCATGTTGTTAAGTTCTGGATTACCACAGAACATGTGGGGAGAAGCTGTGCTGTCAGCTAATTACCTTTTAAATAAGGTACCCCGCAAGAAGCTAGACAAAAGCCCTTACGAGATGTGGTATGGAAGAATTCCATCCTACAAATACTTGCGAGTGTGGGGGTGTCTTGCAAAAGTTGCTGTTCCTTTACCCAAAAAGGTGAAAGTAGGACAAAAAACTATTGATTGCATATTTATTGGTTATGCACATAACAGTAGTGCTTATTGATTTCTTGTGCATGATTCTAGAATTGTAGACATACACAAAAATACGATAGCAGAATCAAGAAATGTCTCGTTCTTTGAGAATGTATTTCCATGCAGACTGAGTAATGTGTCTAGCTCGTCTGTACAAATAAATGATTCAATAGAAGAAGAGCATGAGGAGAATGAGGTAGAACTTAGACGCAACAAAAGAGCTAGGGTAGAAAAATCCTTTGGTCTGAATTTTCTAACCTACATGCTGGAAAGTGAACCTCAAAGCTATAAAGAAGTTGTGAGTTCTTCTGAAGGACCTCTTTAGAAATAGGCTATCAAGAGTGAAATTGATTCCATCCTTCAAAATCACACTTGGGAATTAGTGGATCTTCCTCCGGGAAGTAAACCACTAGGTTATAAGTGGATTTTCAAAAGGAATATGAAAGCAGATGGATCAATTGATAAGTATAAGGCCAGACTTGTAATAAAAGGTTACATGAAACGTGAATGTCTTGATTACTTTGACACTTATTCTCCAGTTACGATAATAACATCAATTAGGATAGTACTTGCAATTGCCGCATTGCAGAATCTTGAAGTACATCAAATGGATGTAAAGACTGCCTTTCTAAATGGTGATTTAGAAGAGGAGATTTACATGGAACAACCAGAAGGGTTTTCTGCTCCAGAGGAAGAAAACAAAGTGTGTAAGTTGGTTAAGTCTTTGTATGACTTAAAACAAACACCAAAACAATGGCATGAAAAATTTGATAATGACATATTGGGTTGTCGATTTAAGATCAATGAGTGTGATAAATGTGTTTATGTAAAGGACACTGAAAAATGCTATGTCATTTTATGTCTTTATGTAGACGACATGCTTATCATTGGAAGCAATGATAATATGATTAAATCTACAAAAGACATGTTAAACTATAAATTTGTCATGAAAGATATGGGGTTAGCTGATGTAATTCTTGGTGTTAAAATTTCTAGAATTTCAAGTGGACTTACTTTAAGTCAGTCACACTATGTGGATAAATTTTTTGAGAAGTTTAGCAAGGATGACATTACAATAGCTAGAACTCCTATTAACACTAGTCTACATCTATCAAAGAATAGAAGTGAGACTATCTCTTAGGTAGAATATTCGAGAATCATATGAAGTCTAATATACTTAATGAGTTGTAGAAGGCCAGATATTGCCTATGCAGTGAGTAAACTGAGTAGATACACGAGTAATCCTGGGACTGATCACTGGAAAGCGATAGTCAGAGTACTAAGGTACTTGAGATATACTCGTGATTATGGACTGCACTATACATGAGATCCAGCAGTGATCGAAGGATATTGTGATGCTAATTGGATCTCAAATATTAAAGACTCAAGGTCTACTAGTGGATTTATATTCACCTTGGCAAGTGCAGCCATATCATGGAAATCTTCTAAGCAGACTGTCATAGCTAGATCCACGATGGAGTCTGAGTTTATAGCTCTAGAGAAAAGTGGTGAAGAGGCTGAATGACTACGTCAATTCTTAGAAGATATTCCCAGATGGACAAGACCCGTGCCTGCAATCTGTATACATTGTGATAGTCAATCGGCAATTGGTAGGGTACCGAGTAATATGTACAATGGTAAGTCTAGACATATACGTCGTAGACATAATACCATTAGGCAACTACTCTTAACTGGAACTATCTCTATTGACTATGTGAAGTCAAAGGATGATTTAGCGGATCCATTAACCAAAGGGTTAAATAGAGAGTTAGTTGATAAGTCTTCCAAAGGAATGAGACTTAAGCCTTTAAATATGAGTTGATACAATGGAAAGTTGGAAACCCAACCTTGTTGACTAGAAATCCCAAGATCTTGGTTCAAAGGGACAACCTAATTGTAAAAAGACTTTTAGCCTCACTGTAGGGGTTATCCCTTGTAACAGTGATGCTCGTGTGTAAGAGGATAATCATATGACTTTTAATGATTCCTAAGTAAGAATCACCTATGTGAGAGAGAAGTGGGACCGCTTCGAGGAGAATTGTGTGAGACTCAATTCTTAGACCATCTCACAGAACCAGACGTATGTTCAAGGCCATGAATGAACATAACTATGGGAAATGAATTGTGTTAGAAAGATTCATGTGTAAAGTATATGATCGTTTATGTTAACGGAAGAATAGTTCAAAAACATCATGTCTACTGATCAGCCAGTAAAGTAAATATACTTTTTCGAGGGAAGGTTCAAAGGGTAACACCTACCTATCCGATGCAGGTTTCGACTGCTGGACTTTATCACCATATTCGTCAATTTCATTCTTGTGGGGGATTGTTGGAAAAATTGTGTTTAAAGAATGAAATTGTGCAATCTTGTGGCACAGATTTCTTCACATGTCACTTGTGTAATGACAAAGGTAATTATGGAATCGTGTTCTACTCTATGTGAACATCGAAATCATATATTTATTTGTCCAATTTGGTGTTTGGATGAATAAGTTATGATTGATTAAAGTGTGGTTGTTGGAAGTGGGTTTATCCCACATTGAGAGATTAACAAATACTTGAGTGGTTTATATACAAGTGCCTTATATGGTAAGGGTAAGTTGTATAGAATAGAGACTCTCTCTCGCGCATGCCTGCGCATGGGGGGTGCAAATCATGGTCCAGTTTAGCCTTCGGGATACCGTACTCATGTGTAAGCGCGTCCTGCAGACACGAATGTCGGACCAAATTTGTCAGTTCAGACCAACCCATGTTTTGTTAATTATTATTTTGTTTTTGTAACTCCAACATTTATAATAGACTTTATGGACTGTTATTACCAGCTTTAATGAGAGATATTATTTACCTGATGATGGATTTATTTCATCATCAATGTGGTTATTTAATCAGTCTCTTGTCTACTCCTATAAAAGGAGATTATTTCTACAATTACAGTATACGATTAAGAACAATCTCCTTTTTTCCTCTTTAATTCATTAAGCGTATTCTTTGGCCTCTGGCTTTCTTGTTGGTGATAGAGTCAGACACAGATTCAATTCGCCGGAATCCTTAATGCTGAAGGTTTCTCCGGTGTATTCTGGGAGACAGACGTCCATTAGAGCTTCCAAGCACAAACGGGAAGGGGCGAATCTGTTTTAAGGAAACTGTGTGCGACATAGGCCTCGGACTTGAAGGTTTTGTTCGTCAGGTAGATCACAGTTCTACAACAACAGACTTTGTGTGAAGCACCAGCAGACTTTAGTCCACCAGCAGACTTGAGGTCACTAGCAGACTTTAGTCCACCTGCAAACTTGAAGTCACCAGCAGACTTGAAATCTACTTGCGAACTTAGAATACAAAGCAGTAACTTTTCAATTGTTTTCAATTCTATAATTGTTTTTATTACTGTTTTTCCATGTATTATTTCTAACAAGAGATGGCAAGGCACTCAGGCCAAGACCTTGAGGTCCTTGGTTCCAATCCTCGTACCAAGAAGGGATCACACTTACCTATCAAAATAAATAAATAAATTGTAGGGAAGATTATGGACATGATTTTACTTTCGGAAAGACAAAGAAGTTTAAAAAAAATTTAGAACAATAATTGCATCTTTTAAATCTATTTACATAGCATTTACTAATGTTATTGTTTTATACAAGTTTTTTATTAATCGTTGTGTTAAACTATTTACAACGTTTTACAAAACGTTGTCATTTGTTTTCCATAACGTTTGTGTAAACGTTGTGTAATAGAATTCAAGGAATAAAATGTTGTTGTGGAAGGACATGACATGACGCTTTCTGCAATGTTTACCAAAAGGTTGTTAAAAGAAATGACCTATTACAACGTTAGTTTTCACAGCATTTTGAGAAATGTTGTGAAATCTTTATCACAACGTTTTTGAAACGTTGTTAAAGCCCATTTTTGTTGTTGTGACTATACAGTTTTGTGTATTCTACAACATTATATTTTTGTAGGGAAATAGCCCTTGGTAATTAAGCAACAATAGTGACGTGGTACCACTTGTGATTCCATCTTTTTTCCTATCATTTTCATCAAAGAAGAATATGATAAAAGAACATAAACATGGGCACAAGCTTGCCTCTCTAAAAGCCTTGATGCAAAATACTCTTTCTATTCCGGGTAAAAAGTCTTCGTTTGAAAGTCAAACTTTTTAAGAAAATGACATTTTCATGTCATAATTTTTGAAAGTTGACTCTTTAAGTAAAACATCTCAAAAAAGAATAATAGACTTTTTGTCTGGAACAGAGGGAGTGAAGTGAAAAGAAAAGCCATAATGGGAAGAGAACTTCCAAATAACTCCCACCACAATCTCGACGCTATGACAATTGAAGGATATATCTAAACATATATCATACAAGTTCGTTATCAAGACAATAATCATGAGTTACCTTGTGCGAACTTGAACTTTGTGCGAAGCAGAAGAATTTCGCTTGAGCTACGATCTTCGTATGTCACGATCTACAAACCTGCAAGTCTCTCTCGTCAGATTGATATCACGGAGCACGAATATCAATACTGGTTCACACCGCAAATCCAAGCCTCTTGATGGTTAGGCTAGAGGGAATATTTTGGTGAGATAGAATTTGGAGAGAGAAGGGGGCGGCACAATTGTAGAAGCCGTGTTCTTCAATTTGTGTGTTAGGGTTTTATCCCTTTAGTTGCCCTATTTATATTATTACCAAGAAACCCTATTTCTTGTAGGTTAAGTCAATCCTAAACCCATTTGGATTAGGAAACTAATTAACCAATAATAATAATATAAATATATTCCATGTGGGCGGAAGTAATTAATCGGGCCATAAGCCCAATTACTAACATCTCTCACTCGCACACATGAACTCACCTCTCTAACCACATCATATTATCAAAACCCGTTAAACACTGCCTTTTCATACTGGAAGTGAAGCGTGCGACATGACGAGAAAGATAAAGGGTGGAGCGCTATACCAAATCACCATCTGACCAGCATATAACGTCCTCGTTAGAAAACAAAACTCGTCTACACCCCAGACTGTATATATGCATCAATTTAACCATCCTCAATCCCTCAAGAGCGGTGCTTAAAACTCAATATGTTTGTGTATCAAAATCAATCTCTTGAACCGTATGTTCAATATGATCGCCATGGCATTGAAACACAAAAATAGAGATGCATATCATACTATCTTCCTTAGACACTCATATCAATCACTCTTGGTTAACTGCTTTCCCAAAGAATGCTCCATAGGATATGTGCATAGCCCGTTGGTCGGCATGCCAAAATAGCATCATCAACGTCCAAGTTCATGATATAGTTCTAAGTCACATAGGGTATAATCGTAACCTGGATTTGATCACTAGAACTCACACAGTGATGAAGCAGGGATCATTCAATCACTTTCTTAAGTCGCATTATAGTCACATACAGTATGAAGTGTATGCTATGACGGAACTCCCACACAAAGTAGGCATGTCATGCTCAAACGTCATACGAACCTTAGTCTAGCTGCCCTTCTGGAGTCTAACCTGAGTACTTAAAAGCAGTCACTCTTCTAGTGTCTCTCTTTTAAGATCTCACATTCGGACTTTTCCTTTGGGATATAAAGTCGACCTTTATAAAAGGTCTCATCTTGGCCGTATGCCAAGGCAAAAAATGTAATGTCATTTGCGTACCCCCCTTCGTAGGTACCAAAGACTTTTACTATCTCAATTTGCTCGCCCACCTAGCGACAAGGTGAATTACCCGTGTGAAAGGGTCAATTCAATATCCACGACATCTTTTTAATCACAAATATATATGCTACGCAATTTCATAACAAAATATCCAATTAACATATAAAAGGAATAAAATGAAAGTGCAATTTATTCAAGCGATAATGAAAAAATAATAATCAAATGTCAACAAAAGTGTTCTCAGAATAAATGTCAAATCCTACGAAGCCCTAGACCTAACATATGATCCTGAAAGATCTCTCTAGCTAGAGGCTTAGTCATAGGGTTAGCCAACATGCTTCTAGTAGAAATGTATTCTAGAACAACTTTCTTTTCTGCAACCATGTCTCTAGTGAAATGATACTTGATGTTAATGTGTTTCGTCTTCCCATGATACTTGGGATCTTTAGTGTAACCTAAAGCAGCCATGCTATCACAAGCAATGACTACAGGACAATCCACATGCGTTTTAACATCAAGATGTTGAAAAAAACTCCTCAACCACACAGCTTCTTGAACTGCAGCTGAGCAAGCCATGTACTCTGACTCCATCGTAGATAAGGCGGTGCTAGTCTGTCGCTTGCTACTCCAAGAGATAGCTCCACCACTAAGGAGGAAAGCGTAGCCCGAAGTAGATTTATAACCATCTACATCTCCACCCAATCAGCGTCGGTGAAACCTTTCAAGCTCAAATCCCCATTGGTAACATAGGGTTAAATTTGTGGTTCCCACCAAGTAACAGCAGGACCCTCTTCACTTTGCCATCCGGTGTTGAGGTCAGGGATTACTTTGGAATCGACTCAACATCCCAAGCGCAAAGCATAGGTCGGTCCGAGTACACACCATAGCATACATCAAGTTTCCTACCGCATTCGCATATGGAGTCGTAGACATTTTCTTCTTCCCTTCTTCATTTTTAGGGCATTGGTTTGTACTAAGGACACATCCTTTTTCCATTGGAGTGACAACGGGTTTTGAGTTAGTCATACCAAATCGTTCGATAACTTTCTTAATGTAAGTCTCTTGAGACAAACCAGAAATCTTTTCGAACGCTCCCTAATGACTTTTACTCCAAGCACATAGCTTGCTTCACCAGAAGTCGTCATATCGAAAAGCGAGACAACCACTTTTTTAGTGCATTTATCATCTCCATATCATTCCCGACTAGTAGGATGTCATCAACATATAATGACATAATCAAGATCTTTTCTTGGATGCGTTTAACATACACGGTGGTCTTCCTCAATCATCACAAAGCCAATTGAGGTTATCGCTTGGTGGCGAATGTACCCTTGTTTAGATGATTGTTTGAGACCATAGATGAAGCGTTTGAGTCGGCACACTTTGCGCTCTTGTCCATGACTTCAAACCCTCTGGTTGAATCATATAGATCTCTTCATCTAGTTCTCCATTGAGAAAAGTAGTTTTAACATCCATCGATAAAGTTAGATACATGTGCGCTACTATCGCTAAGATTAGGCGAACAGAGGAAAACCTCACCACGAGGGAGAATGTCTCCTCATAGTCTAAACCCTCTCTTTGGGTAAAGCCTTTCGCCACAAGGCGTGCCTTATATTTGTCAATTGATCCATCGCCTTTCGTTTGACTTGAAAACCCATTTGTTTCCAATAGTCTTGCGACCTTGCGGAAGATCAACTAACTCCCAAACGATTCTTTTTCATAGAGGAAATTTCATCTTCCATTGCAATCATCCATTCATTGTTTATAGGTAAAGAAAGAGCTTCTTTGAATGATGTGGGCTCACTAGAATTGTAAGAAGTAGTTAGGAAAGATTCCTCTTCGATCGCGAATTGACGACGAGGTATATTTCCACGTTTACTTCTTCGCTCTAGTATCAGACTCCCACTAGAATCTGTACTCCCACTCGGATGAAGATCACCTTGACTCTCATTGGCGACTTTCATAGGCTCAACCTCATGTTGTACCGTAGGATTAGGTTGAGGCAATTCCCACCTTCGCCAAAAGATGTCATATGTTCTTCTTCCATCTCAAAAAGTTCAAAGTCTTTCCTAACTTCACCTATCTGTGGGAAATCATTCTCAATGAAATCAACATTGCGCGACTCTGATTCAGTCATTCCTACGTCAGGTTTTCCACCGTGCATAACATAACCCTTTGAGGTATCTGAATACCTTATGAAAACACATTTGTTTCCTCTAGGGCCTAGTTTTCCAAACTTATTGGAGGTACTATGGACATAACCTGCACAACCCCAAGGATGAAGATGCCCCAATTTAGGCTTCTCACCTTTCCAAAGTTCATAAGGGGTTGTGGGAAGGCCCGACACCAAGGCACTCGGTTAAGTATGTAGGCGGCGGTCATTAGCGCATCCCCAAAACGAAATTGGGAGGTTGGCCTGTGCCATCATCGACCTAACCATTTCCAACAATGTTCGATTCCTTCGTTCAGCAACACCATTTTGTTGCGGAGTTCTAAGAATTGTCAATTGTCGGCGTATTCCTTTTTTCTCACACAATTCTTTAAATTGATCAGATAAATATTCACGACCCCGGTTAGTTCTAAAAGTTTTTAAGCTTTTATCCTTTTGATTCTCAACCTCTACGAGAAAGCGATCAAAACACTTGAGTGCTTTATCGCGGTGAGAAATAAGGTAAACATAACCATAGCTATAGGGTGTATAGTCATCGATAAAAGTGAGAAAATAGGAAGCTCCATGACGTGCCTTAACATTCATTGGTCTGCAAATGTCTGAATGGACTAACTCTAATGGATGTGTGACTCTTTTTGCCTTACCAAAAGGCTTTCAAGCTTTTCCCCCGCCAAACAAGATTCACACAAGAGGTAGGTTGACTTTCTTTGAGAGACCCTAATAGGCCTTCTTAGCCAATCTAGTCATCCTATCTTTTCCTATATGTCCAAGTCTAGCATGCCATAACTTCGAATTAGAATCATCATAAACCATGCAAGAAGAAGAATTACTTGTAGAAGAATTATGGGAATCAAACAAATCTAATTTAAAGAAATTATCTGACAAGAAACCATGTCCCAAAATCTCATCACCAAAACAAATATCCAAGTGATCATTACTAAAATTAAAAGAATATCCATGTCCTAGCAATTGTACTACTGATAATAGATTATGTCGAATTATAGGTGCATAAAGAACTTCATGAAGAGTCAATGTGCGTCCACTCCATGCAATTGAAGTTGGTATGAGCCAACTCCTTTGACTTCAACAGAAACCTGACTTTCCCATGAAAATTCTTCTTGTACCCGCAGAGAACTTTTCGATAATCTACAAATCCTTCTCGATCCCTCATCACATGTTTGGTTGAGCCGAGTCTACAATCCACACAGGAGAGAGTCAGGCCAATAAAACATGAGAGCAAACACAACTTTGCATGGAGATAGGATTAAGGGATATCTTCTTCTTAGGCTCGTGACAAGTCAGAGCAAAATGACCCAAGGCACGCAGGTTGTAGCACTTTTGCTTAGCAATATTCTTTTTGCCTCTTACGACGTTTAGCAATCTTGTCACTTTTGGGGCCCAAATTCGAAGTCTTGCCTTTAGCTTTGTTTCTTGCGTTGGTGGCTTGCAGCGACCCTCAAGGGAAACAAGAGCAAGATCACGAGTCCAACACTTATCGCGATTCGCTTCATGACACTCGGCCTCAAGCTCAACATGGCGAGATACATCCGCAAAAAGTCCGAATGGAGTCAGTATGAGTCAAGATACGCCTCAAACCACTCTAAGAGTCGCAGGCGGTGAGGAGCGAATCACCGCTTGAACTTGCTGCTTCATCGAGATAAGATAGAACCAAGCAGCTTTAAGATCACGAATCATTCGACATCTCACGTAAGTTGTTCAAGAATGTTACGCTTTACGGTCAATCTTATAGCTTTCAAACTTGTAAGTCAAAGTCCTCAACTTTGTAGCAGAAGTATTCCCATAAATGTGCTTAATGTCGTCCCACATTTGTTTAGCAATCAGGCAATCCTCAAACTCGCCAATCAGATCACTATGCATGCTACTCAGCATAGTAAAGCGTGCGCATCGATCTTTCTTTTTCCATTTAAGGAATTCCTGCATTTTCTGGTGATACTGGGTGATGGTCAAATTACCCATCTCTGGTTCTACCATCACAATATCTAGGTTGTCAAGAACCTCTTGCTCATTTAGCAAATACGTGATTTTCCTTTGCCAAACACTATAGTTTGTGCCATCCAATTTCTCACCCTTGTTAAGGTAAGCGATTATATTCTTAGAAGTCATTTCACTACAATTTATTGCAAAAATAAGATATAAGCATATATATTTCGATTCACTTTTGTTCCAAAAAATCAATTATTGGACATAATTACATCATACACGTAAGGAGGGAAAATCCGCGAGGCTCGTAATCACAACCAAAGTATGCACAACGTAAAAATATTTATTAATTGATAATTTAAACAAAAAAAATAAGATAGAACAAATCCATCAAGCACATATCATGTACATAAATATTTTCACTACTGAAAATAAATTTATTGGGTCTCGTATAGTCTTAATTGCAATTTTAGAGCCCAAAACGACAATTAAATATGCTAAAAATGACTTAAAAATAGTTTAAAATTCACAAAGAATTTTAAAAAATTTCAGAACGGTCTCAAATAGCCCTAAACAGTCACAGAATGACAAAACAACCATTGGATATTATTTTTTAATTTTTAAAAAATCAGAAAACATGTTTTTATACAATGAAAAGGCAAAAACAAATATTTACAGGCTGAATTGATCAAAACAGAGGCCACCATTGGACTTAGAAGGCCGAAATTAGTCGAGACGCGCAGGCCGTTTCTCAAACGAAGCTTTGGAGACGTAGCATGCGCCCTTACGCGCCACCTGTGCGTGTGGGCTTTCCTGGACAGGCTGACTGGGCGTAGGGCTGACGTCATCGATGACATGGCAACTGACTGGGTAGGGCTGACGTCATTGATGACGTGACAATGGATGACGTCATGATGACGTTAATGTGTGGGTCTCACTGCTGACGTGGCAGACACATCATCAATCAACGCGTTGACCATTGACTAGTTAACGATTGACTGGTCATACTTCATGTCGTCTTCCACGCGCCCAACCGGCGATTGAGCTCCACGCGTCGCCTTCCGTTGCTTCGATGAGGTCACGGACGGTGGCGTTGGATTCGTCTCATCGAGTACTTTCCAGTGATGTACGTTTTACATCGAAAGGAGTGCCACAAAAGGCATGTACATCGAAGCCGAGAGTGGGGGTCGTTTTGACATCAATTTTTCAACCCTAAAAATCGATTCGCGAACGTGATCCGCGAGCCAACTTCGCGAGGCCATAAAACGTTCATTTTAAGTCCAAATTAAGCATATAATATGTCGTTGGAAAGCCATCGCGGAGTACTACAAGTACAGTCCATAAAATCACGATTTTACAGAACATAAACAGGTTATAACAGCATGCAAAGTTTCTGAAAAATCAATTTTCAACAAAACTTTGGTTTGCGATATTTTGAAAAATACCCAACGGAATTCAACGAGAATTTAGTATGTTGTTCGCCTCGTCGTAGGGAACTCAAACATATAAATTTTTCTCGAAAATAAAAATGTATTACACATAAAATAATAAAACCCATTTGGTTCGTTATCGAGTAAAACTTTTAAACAAACTCAAAATCAAAAACATGCAATTCATAGCATAACGATACGAGCAATCAAGCATATATGCTCTGATACCAATGAAGGATATATCTAAACATATATCATACAAGTTCGTTATCAAGACAATAATCATGAGTTACCTTGTGCGAACTTGAACTTTGTGCGAAGCGGAAGAATTTCGCTTGAGCTACGATCTACAAACCTGCAAGTCTCTCTCGTCGGATTGATATCACGGAGCACGGATATCAATACTGGTTCACACCGCAAATTCAAGCCTCTTGATGGTTAGGTTAGAGGGAGTATTTTGGTGAGATAGAATTTGGAGAGAGAAGGGGGCGGCACAATTGTAGAAGCCGTGTTCTTCAATTTGTGTGTTAGGGTTTTATCCCTTTAGTTGCCCTATTTATATTATTACCAAGAAACCTTATTTCTTGTAGGTTAAGTCAATCCTAAACCCATTCGGATTAGGAAACTAATTAACCAATAATAATAATATAAATATATTCCATGTGGGCGGAAGTAATTAATCGGGCCACAAGCCCAATAATTACTAACATCAAGAAAGAAATGATCATGCATTTCATGTTCTAAACACATAACGAGGGGTGTTCGGTGAAGAGAGTGGGGTATTAGATGTACCATCGTAGTTGCAAATGATAGGTTTCTTTTGCTCTTGGTGGGCATTAGGACTTTCAAGAATGTCCTTACTGTCCTTTAGATCCTTGAGTTCATTTCTCGTTTGAAGATCAACCTTCCCAAATGTGGTATAGTTGGGATTAGGCATGACAATTGGGTGGGTTGGGTTTGGGTAACAGGTTGAAAATAGTCGAAACTCGTTAGAACCCAAACATCAAACGAGTTGACCCGTCTTCCCCCAAAAACATGAATTTATAGTATAAAAAGTCATGGGTCGAAATGGGTAATGATCCGACCCGTTGTAAACCGACCCGTTAATATTTTTGGGTCGAAACGTGTAACATTTCGACCCAAAAATGTTAACGGATTTGGTTGGATGGGTTAATGGGTAATGAGCTGTAATTGTCAGGCCTAGTGGGGATCAACGTGACATGCTACCTTGATAGGGTGTAGGGTCTTATGGTGGCCAATGTCTTGTTTGGGTGTTCCATGTTTTTGTTCTTTGTTTTTGGGAGGGGAGATCCCAGAGTTGTTTCTTTTTTGGACCGGTGGTTTAGAGGGTTGCTAGGCGTCTAGATGCACAAAAGTGAACTCTAGCCGGGTTCTAGAGGGTTGCTCTCTCTCAGGTGCTCTTTTCTTTGGGCGTGGACTCTAGCCGGGTTCTAGAGGGCTTTGGTGATTACTCTTGTCAGTTTTTTCTATCTCATTTGATTCAGCCTCCAAACCAGTCTCCTTTTCACTTATCATCTATTATTTGGAAGCTCTGGTTCCTTTCAAGAATGGAAAAGCTCTGGTCTGTTGTTACTTAAGATGTTTTAATGACATGTGCGAATGCATAGGCCCAACGAGATGATCCCCCTGGATCGGTGCTCCCCTGATTGGAGTTGGTGTGCTGATGCAATCCATTTGAGGTCGTTATCCATCATGGGTGCCCAACATAAAGAATATTTTTTGAAGCACAAATTCAAGGCCAAAGTCGGCCATTCATGTCTTTCAAGTAGACCAGATTTTTCCGTCAACTTCAACGGGCTGCCCAGGATGTTCTAGAGCTCTAAAATTGATGTGTAATATATTTTTGGAAAGCCCTTGAAGTTTAGTTTCAAGAAAATCAAACAGATCTCAATTCCGAATTTTTTAGAAGAAGCTAGACCCAAAATGCTACAAGCTGGTCAGGATAAATGGGAATGTATCTTTTCGCCAAAAGAATTTTGTTTTCTCCACCACCCTTTGGACTTTCCTAGAGCATGAACTTGCATCATTTTTTGAACCTTGTAAGCCTATAAATAGGCATGATCAACCTTGTATTATAGATATAGAAGATATATGAAAGTTTGAGATTATTAGTGATGACTAATATTGTGAGGTTTGATCCTCCTTAGTTATGTTTGGAACATATTGAACTTATCAAGCTTGAGAATCGAGGGCTTGTGGCGTTCCGCGATCGAGATTCATTAGGCAATTGCGTCTTTTGGATTTTGGTTGCACCCCGAGGTTCCTAATCAATTGCGATTAGCGGATCAAGGGAGACTCATCTATCCGTTTCTTTTACGTTTTATTCTAACAAACCTTTAAAACGATCGTATTTAATCAATGTGTTCGAATCCTCCCCGACTAGATCACATCACGTGTCATGTGTAAGAATGATAAATTGTTACTTTCTCTCTCTTGTATTGTATCTCGATCACAGGGAAAACAATGACTTTAAATATAAGACCCCAAGGACTCCTAAGACAGAAGGTTTCCTTCCTAAAGGAAACGTGTTTCCCAAATAAAATATTGCCTAAAATATACTTCCTAAAATACACCCACTGCCTTATACAAACCAAAGTCATAGTCTATGATTCATATGGACGCGTAACTATAATAATGACAACCCCTTTCTCAACACCCCCCCCCCTCAAGTTGGAGCATGGAGGTCATGAACACCCAACTTGCGAAGGAGAAAATCAAACGGTGCCTTTCCCAAAGCTTTCACAAAAATGTCAGCCAATTGTTCTTTCCTAGGGACATAAGAAGGAGTGATAAGCCCATCAGTGATATCGTCACGGAAAAAATGACAGTCCACCTCTATATGCTTTGTTCGCTCATGAAAAACTAGATTTTGAGCAATATGTAAAGCAGACTGACTGTCATAATATAAGTGCATTGTAGTTTGTTGATAGACACCCAAGTCTGCAAGTAGTTGCTTTAACCATTTCAATTCACAAATCGTGGTTGCCATATCTCGCTCTTCTGCTTCAGCAGAAGAGCGAGATACAGTTGGTAGTTTCCTGGTTTTCCAAGAAATGGGTGAAGTACCAAGCAACACGAACCAGCCTGTCAGGGAGCGTCGAGTAATAGGGCAGCTAGCCCAATTGAATCACACCATCGAGACAAAGACAACTGACTATCCTTGTTGAGGAAGATGCCTTGCCCCAGACTTATTTTCAAATAATGAACTACCCGCAGAGCTGCCTCCCAATGCTCGATTCTGGGATGTTGCATAAACTGAGATAAGATATGCACAAAATATGTAAGATCGGGTCGTGTCACAGACAAATAAATGAGACGACCGATAAGCCTCCTATACTTTGGATCAACAAGAAGCAAACCATTCGCAAGGGCAAGTTTATGGTTCTGTTCAATAGGAAAATCAGCAAGCTTAGTTCCCAAAAACCCGGCCTCTGAAATAATATCAAGAGCATATTTCCGTTGGCAAAGAAAAATTCTTGTTGAGTTCCGGGCTACCTCTAGCCCCAAGAAATACTTTAGGACCCCTAGATCTTTCATATGAAAGCACCGACTTAAATAATCCTTGAAGGCGGTTAAGGCTTCACTATCATTCCCTACGATAATCAAATCATCAACGTATACCAGAACACTACCTTCACGTAAAGTAAATAGAGAGTAATTAGAGTAGGATTGAACAAAACCGTAGTTCTTTAATGCTGAAGATAACTTAGCAAACCAACATCGCGGAGCTTGGAGAAGTCCATACAATGATTTTCGAAGTCTGCAAACTTGATTCGGGTCAAAATTTGAGAACCCCGGAGGAATTTTCATGTACACTTCATCATGTAAATCACCATGTAAAAATGTGTTGTGCACATCCATTTGGTGAATTTCCCAATTTTTTTATTACAGCAACAAAAAGGAATGTTCGAACAGTTACCATTTTAGCCACTGGAGCAAATGTATCATGATAATCAATACCTTCAGTTTGATGATGCCCAAAAATCACAAGTCTTGCCTTAAACCTTTCCACAGTGCCATAAGAATTATACTTTATTTTATACACCCATTTGCTCCCTAGAGCTTTCTTTCCTGGACGCAGTGTTGTCATAGACCATGTGTCACTGTCCTCGAGAGCTTTAATTTCTCTAGCCATTGCCTCTCTCCACTCGGGGCTTTTGAGAGCTTCCTTAAAGGACCTTGGTTCATGTCCTGCGATTATGGATGCAAGGAAAATACAATGTTTTGTAGAAAAACGATCACAGTTAACGTAATGTGTTATAGGGTTAGGAGTACCTAAGGATTGCTGTGAATTTGATGAACAGTGAGTGGATGGACTCATCTTTAGTATGGTGTGAGAGACAAAATCGCGAAGAAGCACCGAAGGAGTTTTAGATCGCATCCCCCTCCCAAGCTGGACATTACTATCATCACCACTACTCGGATCACCCATAACCGTAGGTAATTCAGGTTGAGGCACTCCCCCATGTTCCACCAGAACGGGTTCTTGCGTAGGCACAACAGGCACCGGGTCATTGCCTATGGAACCAATCGTCCTCATAAGATCATCCTTTATTCCAAAAATCGGCTCGACTGAATGTTGTGGTGTATTGTCTGCAAATTGCTTCTTACTTGCAAAAGGAAATTCATTCTCAAAAAATTTAACATCCCAAGAGACAAATAATTCCTTAGATTCCAAATCATACATCTTCCACCCTTTCTTCCAAAAAGGATAACCGACAAAAATACACTTCAAACTTCTACTGATGAATTTGTCACCTTTGTGATACTGATTATGCGCGTAACCCAAAGAACCAAACACCCACAGCTGATCATAAGATGGTTGTTTTCCAAAAAGAAGTTCATAAGAACTTTTACTGCGAAGAATCGATGAGGGAATTCTATTGATCAAGTGACAAGCTGCTAGGACACATTCACCCCAAAAAGACACGAGCATACATCCCTGAAATCGTAGAACCCTAGCAGCATTCAAAACATGTCTATGTTTTTGTTCTACCCATCCATTTTGTTGTGGAGTTCCAATGCACGATGTTCCAAATATAATGTCATTCTCATCAAAATAGTCATGTAGGTAGAAAAATTCAGTTCCATTATCACTACGCACAAATTTCACTTTTTTATCAAATTGACGATCAACCATGGCAATGAAATTTAAAAACATCTACTTCCGTTTTGTCATGCAATAGATACACCCAAGTTGCACGAGAATAATCATCTACTATAGTCAAAAAAAATACGAAGCTCCACTTGACGAAGGAATTCTATAGCCACCCCACAAGTCCTAGTGAACTAAATCAAATATACCATTAGCTTTACATTTACTAATAGCAAAAACATCTCTAGTTTGTTTAGCACATTGACACACATCACATGCTTTATTTTTCTCCCTACCAACACTCGAATAACAGATATTTGGTACAAACTTTACAACTTTTTCTGACGGATGTCCCAGCCGTTTATGCCATAAATCCAAAGAAGACTCGCCATCCACTGTAAAAACATGCACTTGCGGAACACCACGAAAAAGATAGAGTCCATCCCTCCGTTCACCCATTCCAATTAGTATCCTCATCGTGTGGTCCTGTATAACATAAAAGTTATTAGTGAAGTGAACAATACACTTTGATTCATCTATCAATTGAGAGACAAAAATTAAATTGCAAGTCAATTTGGGCACGTAAAGAACATGATCAAGTCTTATTCCGCCATCTAATATCACGCTTCCCTTTTGATTTCTATCAGCCTTTGATCCATTGGGCAAGCCCACATGACAGTTTGGAATGTTGTGCACACCAGTCATATATTCTAAATGTCCTGTTACATGAATTTGAGGCGCCTATATCAATTATCCAAGAAGATTCAATACTCTTACCATGCAACTCATCAGACGACCTTTTTGAGTAGTTTAAGAGAGCAACAAGTTGCTGTCACTGAAATGCAAAGAAGATTCAATACTCTTACCATGCAACTCATCAGACGACCTTTTTGAGTTGCGTAAGAGAGCAACAAGTCGTTGTCACTAAAATGCAGAGAGACCCGCTAACCCTAACAACTTGTTTCCACTCCCCGAATTTTGCATTGCAACCCCTTGTTGTACGCTAGTGTTGCTTCTAGAAGCCATGTTTACGCGTAACTGTGTAATTGTTCCTTTGCCGCGACTGAAAGAAGAACCATTCTGACCTCCACCTCGAGTTGTTGCAACGCCACCTCATCCACCACGAGGACGATCCCCCCACCAATAAGGGAACCCGACCAGTTGAAAACAATTGCTCGCGTCATGACCTTCTCGATTGCAGTGACGACAGAATTTGGATGAATTATCAAATTTTCCTTTCCCTTTCAAATCTGCTTGTACCTTGAAAGACATAACATCATCATGTTTTTCTTTACCCTTAGAAGAACCTCCACTGCGCATGCGCTCCTCTTGAATGACACTGTGATATGCCCTATTGACAGTAGGAAACGGGTCCATTGAAAGCAGATTAGATCTTACTGTCGAATACACATTGTCAAGACCCATAAGGAAACCATGTAAACAATCTTCCTTTTGAATCTTTGCAAACTTCGCTCCAAGATCACATGCATAACCCCCGCATTCGCAGCCTTGAAGAGGCTCATAATTCTCTCTCTTGTCTTGTATCTCGATCACAAGGATAACAATGACTTTAAATATAAGACCTCAAGGACTCTCTAAGACAGAAGGTTTCCTTTCTAAAAGAAACGTGTTTCCCAAAGAAATTGTTGCCTAAAATATACTTCCTAAAATGCACCCACTACCTTATACAAACCAAACCAAAGTCATATAGTCTACGATTCATATGGACGCATAACGGTAATAACGACAGCCCCTTTCTCAACAAAGAACTTTTCAGAACCTCATGATCATTTCTTTCTCTATAAAGAAGGTGCTCATATCTTTGGCACAATCTCCTTTTAGGTAGTTGGAGGACTGAGCTAGTCCTGCTTCTATTACTTTTTTCTTCATATGCACGTTAGAGGTTATGGGCGAGGATGGTTCTGTATTATTATTCCAGTGCCTAGTTTTCGCTATTCTTTGGTGCACTTTGACACATAGCTCCATAATTTTTAGAGATCTAGCTTTGTTGTTGGTGCTCTTGTGGGATAGAGTAGTAATTTTGGCTTCTCTCTTGGCGTAGCTAGGGAAGCAATCCATGGGGTCTCAGATTCTCTGTGATTGGAATGCTTTGATTTTCTTCTTTATCTTTTCTTTTCATTGTTTTTGTTTTGTTGGACTTGCATGTTTGTCTTCTTGTGCTTTCTCTTATTTTAAGCGAAAAATTATCCAAATAACCATTGTACTATTCGTAGGTAATCTATTTGACCAACTATATTACAATATCTCAAATATGAGCAATGTACTCAATAATTGAGTCCGATGGCGTCCTTGCCGTCAATGCTCCATCCAATTTGGTAACGAACCTATTGACGTGGATTAATAGAGGGATTGTACGAAGGGTATTTTTGTTTTTCATACAATCCATTTGTTAATCCACTTCAACAAGTTCGTTATAAAATTGGATGTGGCATTGACGGTAAGGACCACGTCGCACCTAATTACTAAGTACATTGGTCGCATTTGAGATATTGCAATGTAGTTGGTCAAATTGGTTAAGTACGATGATTATTTAGGTAACTTTTCCTATTTTAATCTCTTTTTTTTTCTTTCCTTTTTGATCAAAAAGAAAAATAAAGAGAACACACCGTTGTCTTCCCCACCATAGTCTTCCTCCACAAAACCTCTCCATCCATCATATATCTCAACTGTCATTTCCCCTAATAGGCCCCAACTGAAGTTCCTAAGAGTTTTAACTACCAAACCCCCACTACGCACACTGGAACACATTGTTATCCAATTCACTACCAGAATGATCTCACACTTGGAAAAGTTTATCTTAAGCCCCGACGTCGCATGAAAAAATAAAAGAAGCCAACAGAGATATCGCCACTGGGATCTGTGTGTCTCACAGAACACTAGGGAATCATCACTAACAATAAGGGGGAAAGAGGATCCCCTTGACAAAGAGCCCTCAAATTAACTTAAGAAGAAGCCCGCTGGTTCCCCATTTACCAAAATTGAGAATCTAAAAAATGCAAAAGAGAATCCACCTCATTCATTTTTCTCCAAAACTCATCTCGGACAGAAGATACATAATGAAGTCCCACTCCATATGATCATATGCCTTCTCAAAGTCTAACTTGCGCAACAAACCGGAGCCCCACTCATTAACCTAACATCAACCACCTCATTTTCTATTAAAGCTGCCTCCAAAATCAGACGATCTCCCACAAAAGCATACTGAGATTCAGACACCATCATCATCCTAATAACCTTCCGAAGCTGAGTCGCTAGCACCTTCACTAAGAGCTTATATATTCCTCCAACCAGACTGATAGACCTAAAATCCTTTAACTCATTTGGCCCGTTCTCAAGGGTATATCATGGCACAATCCCAATGTTCCCAACCACGACAAGTTTATTACAAGACTTCAATACGTGCGCTATGTTGGAAATTGTTTGGGTCCCTAATCGAATTCGGATTGAATAAATACTTTAATTAATTTCATCACCGATTTAATTTAAGTTTATTATTCATTATCTTAATCGTCATGTATATAACACTTACATACTAAGAATATGGTTACAATAAATAAACTAGAGATTTTGTATGATGTTCAAGAAAATGTATACAATAAGCACAAGTGTTCGTGAGTAAATGTCATCTTTATTAATAATTAAAAACAATGCAAAACTGCTTTAACGACACTATCCCTAACACAGTAACCATGTGGATGCACTTAAACATGATTTAAACACATGAGATTTAAGAGTGATATGCATTTGAAAATCTTTAATATGTTATTTGAAAATCTCGGGTGTTACAAAACTAGTACTACTAGGACTAGAAAAATGACTAATTAATAAATAATAAAAGTTTTCTAACTCATAAAGCATCTAAATAAATAATATTAGACAAAAATTAAAAAAACCGTCTTACTTACTGGTATTTTCTATTAAACGAAGCTCCCTGACCCGACCGACCGACTGTGTATTGGTAAGCTAAGTGGTGAGAAAGTAAGACTAGGATCCATAGAACATTCTCAGAGGAAACGTACTCATAATACTAATACTAATCTACCAAGTACACTTTCCAATGACCACAACGCCAATAAGCATTTGATTGTCCTCCAAGTAGAAAATTGACACCACATATGGATTGTCAAATACAGCCGGCTACCTTGTCCATGGTGGTTGAATGGCAAAATTCTAGCGAGATTAACCGACGCTTGGGTTGCTTTTGTTGCCGTCGGTCGTCTTTTGAAAATAGTGATGAATTGGTATTTCAAAGATTACATACATGGAAAACAATAAAAAAGGTATATGGAAATTGAAATCAACTGGACAATAATTATGTTGCGTGGTGAATTTGGAGATTTTTCGAATGTGTTTGGTAGAGAAAATGTCGAAGAGTTGTTGCTTCATTGTATGGTTGGTTGGGTCATTTTCGAGTTGAGATTGCAAACGGGGAATTGTTGGATTCAGAGAGAGTTGAAGATGTAGAAGACGATTGTGAAGTTCTACTAGAAGTAGATGGGGATTTGACAATTTGAATGTCAAATCTATAAGCCTTTCCACCACTTAAGTAATTAGACATTTCTATAGATAATAAAACCCAATTCACAAACTCATATAACTGCAAGCAACAATTGAGTACTCAATTGAAGTAAGGAGCTCAAACCAGCCTCAAGAGTAAAAGCACCCAAAATTCAGGACTGCATCAACCAGATCTTGGTGTTGTGTTTCTCTCCCTCTTCTTTTGACCCTTTGAATCCATATACTCAAGAAAGAAATAAGTAGCAACATTTCCCAGGCTTGACGACTGGAATACCTCTCAATCAACCTTTTAGAAATGAGATTCAATCTCAATTGTTTCCTTTGAACCATTCCAAAAAAAACCCTTGACGATCGACCATGGGTTTGGCGGCGGTGGGGGTGTCATAATAATTGGTATTGGTGGGTGGAGGAAGAGATAGATGAGAGAGAAGATAAAAATATAGAGTGAGAGAGAAAGAGACAAACCCATAAGAAGAAGGATGGAGGGAGATAAAGAAGAGGGAGAAAGAGAGAAGAACAATTTTCCTTAGTTTTGAAAAAGAAAATATTCCACCTCAACATCTAATTCCAACATGGAATCACACTTAGCATTTAGTAACGGTATTTGAGATTTTTCATACATTTTTTAACGTCTCAACTGATGGCCGTCACTTGAGGGACGAAATGTATTATCAAATGTGCAGTTTAGGTATCAAAACAGGAAGGGTTCAAGTATGAAAACACAAACAGGAACAATTGTTAAGTTCAGGGACCCAATTATTTATTAAACCATTATTATATAAGGCCACTCAAACATCATTTAAATACGGCCACCAATTGTAGGCAACATTATTTCAATAGTGTTATCCATTTTGGATAAAACTCTTGTTTAACAAAATACTTTTTTTAAGAGTAACCCTAAACGTAACATCATTTTCACTAAATGTAAAACTATTTAATAGCCAAAATGACAATAATACCCTTACTCCAATTAAAACAAAACACTCTTAATTTCGATTACAACAACCCTCCCCCCTAATTCAGAGTCCAATTCATTTCATAGCCCAGCCAAGTCCTTGACTTTATCAGTCACCATCCTTCATCCATCTCTCCCTCCACAAACCCAACAACTTGAGAAATGGAAAATGGATGTTTAGCTAAATATTTGCCTGAAGCCACTGGATGTTTTGTTAAGCATCCACCATAGTGTTATCCATTCTGGATAAAACTCTTGTTTAACAAAATACTTTTTTTTAAGAGTAACCCTAAACGTAACATCATTTTCACTAAATGTAACACCATTTAATAGCCAAAATGACAATAATACCCTTACTCCAATTAAAACAAAACACTCTTAATTTCAATTATAACGACCCTCCCCCCTAATTCAGAGTCCAATTCATTTCACAGCCCATCAAAGTCCTTGACTCTATCAGTCACCATCCTTCATCCATCTCTCCCTCCACAAACCCAACAACTTGAGAAATGGAAAATGGATGTTCAGCTAAATATTTGCCTGAAGCCAGTGGATGTTTTGTTAAATATTTGCCTGAAGCCAGTGGATTTTTTGTTAAGCATCCACCATATCCTCAAGAAAGAAATAAGTAGCAACATTTCCCAAGCTTAACGACCGGAATACCTCTTAATCAACCTTTTAGAAATGAGATTCAATTTCAATTGTTTCCTTTGAACCATTCCAAAAAAAAAAAAAACCTTGACGATCGACCATGGGTTTGGCATCAGTGGGGGTGTCATAATAATTGGTATTGGTGGGTGGAGGGAGAGATAGATGAGAGAGAAGATAAAAATATAGAGTGAGAGAGAAAGAGATAAACCCATAAGAAGAAGGATGGAGGGAGATAAAGAAGAGGGAGAAAGAGAGACGAACAATTTTCCTTAGTTTTGAAAAGAAAATATTCCACCTCAACATCTAATTCTAACATGGAATCACACTTAGCATTTAGTAAGGGTATTTGAGATTTTTCATACATTTTTTAACGTCTCAACTGACGGTCGTCACTTGAGGGACGAAATGTATTGTCAAATGTGCAGTTTAGGTATCAAAACATGAAGGGTTCAAGTATGGAAACGCAAGTAGGAACAATTGTTAAGTTCAGGGACCCAATTATTTATTAAACCATTATTATATAAGGCCACTCAAACATCATTTAAATACGGCCACCAATTGTAGGCAACACTATTTCAATAGTGTTATCCATTTTGGATAAAACTCTTGTTTAACAAAAATACTTTTTTTAAGAATAACCTTAAACGTAACATCATTCTCACTAAATGTAACACTATTTAATAGCCAAAATGACAATAATACCCTTACTCCACTTAAAAAATAACTCTTAATTTCAATTACAACAACCCTCCCCCCTAATTCAGAGTCCAATTCATTTCACAGCCCAACCAAGTCCTTGACTCTATCGGTCACAATCCTTCATCCATCTCTCCCTCCACAAACCCAACAACTTGAGAAATGGAAAATGGATGTTTAGCTAAATATTTGCCTGAAGCCAGTGGATGTTTTGCTAAGCATCTACCATAGTGTGAGGTTCCCGGGAATGTGCTCCCGCGCCCCGCGCGACCTTGGATAGGAGTGCGCGTACGTGCGGATGCGGGACACCACTGCTCTCGTTCCACCCTCCCTTGTTTAGGGAAGGCGAAATCAAAAGTGCGAGAGGAGTCTTTGTCTATATTAGCACGTTGGAATGTGCCTCGGTTGCCACAGTGAATTTTGTATCCAATATGGGAACTTATGGTTTTCCATATCAAGTTATCCACTTATTTAAGTGGATAACGAGGATATGGGAATGCATTACTCTTCCATTCCCATCCTCCGCTTTATTTTCAGGGAAAATAGAGAAGTGCAAGAAAGAATATTGCGACGCCCCCACTATGGATTTTATGAAAATAGCCTTATGGCCTATTTCGGATCACTATGAGTACTTTGGGTTTTCTCGTCAAGTTATCCCTTGTTTAGGGATACGGGACATAGGGAATACATCACCTTTCCATTCTCATTCTCCCTTGTTTAGGGAGAGCATGAAAGTGCAAAGAAAGATGTTGCGAGGCCCCACTGATCCAAAATGTTTTAGAGTCGCCACCTTTATTTTAAGGCAAAAATAAAGGAAAACGAGAAAAAAGAAAACCGAGAGATTTTAAGCGGGTTCGGAGGCTAAGTTACGAGTTGGGAAGGTGCTAGGCACCCAACTCGCCTTCGATCTCAGCGTTTTTGGTGAAGTATGCTTATTGTCACATTTACTTAGCAAATAAATAAGGTCTTATTTTGACAAGGGAAAATTAAACGAGATACATTCGTGGCCACATTATTCTGGACTCATGGTGTCTCTTTCAATAATTCTGAGACACATTTAAAAATATTTGGTCATTATAACGGCTCTTTTAGTATTATTTCTAATAAAATCAGGCATATAAGCGCTTATATTTTGATATTGAACCGGACCGGAAATAATACATTTACAAATAAAGACTTTATTGAATAAATAAAGTAAATAAATACAAACTTATCTAAAATATTTTGCCATAATACGGCTACATTTAGTACTATTTCCTAATAAAATCCAGGCGCACAATTGCTTATATATCTACGTTAGGCGATTTGGAAATAATACTATTACATAGAAATAAAAGATTTTAACAATAAAAGCTTACAAGCGGGCGTAGGGGTGTGCTCGCTCGTCCTCGGGGGAGAGAGTCTTTTTACAGTGCAGTGCAGTGCGGTTGAAGTTGTGTGTTGTGTGAATTTGGGCGGCGCTGCTCACGAAAGTTACTTTCGGCCTCGGGATCGGGGCGGGGATATTGTTTATTTACGGTTGTTTGTTTGGTTGGAAAAATTTGATTTTGGCGGAGTAACGACTTCTACGGCTATTTTGGCCTTTTAAATCGAGGCGAGCAAGCTGCTCTATCCACGATTTTTGGACCGGGGAAAGGGATGGATACCTAGGCGGGGGCTAAGGTACACTCTAGGTTGGATTTGTGGTTGTGGAGGTTTGGGGGTTCGAGGCTTTGTGATCTATCGCTATTTTATTTCTTCGGTAACGAGCGCATAGAAATTTTGCGGATGAATTGGCTGAATGAAGGGCCGGAGGCCTCTATTTATAGGAGGAGGCTGGGACATCGCTAGAATTTTGAGATTTCTCTCCGTGCATCGAGGGTTGTACACCGCGTTGAATTGTGCAATGCGGCAAATTATGAAACAGTGCTGTGAAAGAAAGAGGTTTGGGTGCCACCTATTGAAGGTTTAGGCGCCACACCCAAACCCTGGTAGGTGGGCCAAACCTCAAACTTCCTCTTTTTTGACACTTTGGTCCTGCGGTTTGTCCTTTTGTGCATCTGCTTTGTCCTTTTGCAATTTTGACCTGTAACTTGACATTTGTTAATGTTTTAACATTCTTGATATTTTATGTCATGTCGTATATCGGGGGCGAATTGAGACATCTGAGCCTCAACGATGGAGTCTCACGGGTAACCCGCTGACTTGCGAGTGAGCGGAACATCGTTGATTAAGGCTCTCAATTTCGTTTATTTCAAAACAGGGAGAAATATGCAGCGGGTAGCGGTTATAACGAGCAATTTATCAAACCTCCATATCTAGACATTTTTAGTCAGTTATAGCAGGGTATCGTAGTTTTAAGCAATATACCCAAATTAAATGCTCTGATGGTCGGACCTACTAATGTAGGCTGTCGCCACGTATCCCAATAAAAGGAATCCACCAAACGAAGTTCGCCTCAAGCAAACAAACAACAACCAGGTGGGATGGATGATGCTATCCACCTTTAACGTTTTCCCCAAAGATAGAAAAAACTTTGGAACTTTTTGAAAAATGGGCTTTTCCCAACGTGGAAAGCTTTTTGAACTTTTTTTTTTTTTGAAAATGGGCTTTCCCCAAAGACGTGAAAGCCGAACTTTGAAATGGGCTTTCCCCAGGACAGGGAAAGCTTTTGAACTTTTTTTTTTTTTTTTTTTTGAAAATGGGCTTTCCCCAAAGCACATGGAAAGCTTTTGAACTTTTTGAAAATTGGCTTTCCCCAAAGATAGGGAAAGCTGAACTTTTGAAATGGGCTTTCCCCAGACAGTGAAAGCTTTTGAACTTTTTGAAAATGGGCTTTCCCCAAAGACGTGGAAAGCTGAACTTTTTGAAAATTGGCTTTCAAAGATAGGAAAGCCGAATTTTGAAATGGGCTTTCCCTCAACGTGGAAAGCTTTTGAACTTTTTGAAAATGGGCTTTCCCAAAGACGTGGAAAGCTTTGAAACTTTAAAATGGGCTTTCCCCAAAGATAGGGAAAGCTCTTGAACTTTTTGAAAATGGGCTTTCCCAGATAGGAAAGCTTTGAACTTGAAAATGGGCTTTCCCCAAGATAGGAAAGCTTGAATTTTTGAAAATGGGCTTTCCCCAGATAGGAAAGCTTTTGAAACTTTGAAAATGGGCTTCCCCAAAGATGTGGAAAGTTTTGAATTTTTTGAAAATGGGCTTTCCCCAAAGACAGGAAAGCTTTTGAACTTTTTGAAAATTGGCTTTCCCAGATAGGAAAGCTTTTGAATTTTTGAAATGGGCTTTCCCAAAGACAGGAAAGTTTTTGAACTTTTTAAAATGGGCTTTCCCCAAGAAAGCTGAACTTTTGAAATGGGCTTTCCCAAAGACGTGAAAGAACTTTTTGAAAATGGGCTTTCCCCAGACAGGGAAAAAGCTTTTGAAACTTTTTAAAACCGCTTTCCTCAAAGATAGGAAAGCTTTTGAACTTTTTGAAAATGGCTTTCCCCAAGACAAGGAAAGCTTTTTGAACTTTTTAAAATTGGCTTTCCCAAAGATGGAAAGCTGACTTTTTGAAAATGGGCTTTCCCCAGACACAGGAAAGTTGAACTTGAAAATGGGCTTTCCCAAAGACGTGGAAAACCGAACTTTTGAAATGGCTTTCCCTAGCACGTGAAAGCTTGAACTTTGAAAATGGGCTTTCCTCAAAGACGGGAAAGCGAAAACTTTTTGAAATCGCTTCCCCAAATAAAGAAAGTTTTGAATTTGAAAATGGGCTTTCCCCAAACATAGGGAAAGCTTTGAAACTTTTTGAAAAGGGCTTCCCTCAAGATAGAAAGTTTCTGAATTTTTTGAAAATAGCTTTCCCAAAGATAGGAAGTTTATAATAATTTTTTTTTTTTTTTTGCTTTGTCGTCAAAGTGTCCACATACAAGAGACCGGCCGCGGGCTTAGTACACAAGCTCTACCGCCCGATGGATGACTTTTCTTGCGCCCGAGCAATGATGCTGGCGTGCGCATCGACGTCGCAGCGATGATGATGATGATGATGCGACGTAGATCGAAGTCGCGCCAGGCGGGGACGGATACGTAGTCCCCGATGGCATGGTGGGCCCCCGAGTCGTGGGAGGTGGCTTGAGCAGAGGCAGAGTATCATTTGACTATTATCTTTTCCTCGCACATGTCAACTTTTCTCCTTTTTTTTTTTTCTTTTCATTTGTAAGTAATATTCGTGACAAATATGAATTATGAAATGCAATATATATTTTTAAATGATATGATAAAATAACATGCATATTCAAAATACATGCGTAAAATAAAGCTATACCGACTCCTAAGGGTAAGGGCACGTATTTTAGAAAAGAATTTAGAAAGAATACACCTTTAGCTTCGAGGGGCTTTTCTCGGTGATTCGGTGAGGCCGCTTCCTTCTGCGTAAGAAGCATAATTGAGCCATATAGCCTTCTTTATATTCTGCTAGGCTTTCTCGCGATCGACGAAGGATTAATGGGTGATTTGGACGTAAAACCAAAGACAAATAGATAATAGCCTTGGGCATGGCTACAAGAGGTTTGGGCGCCATGCCCAAATCCATGAAGGCGCGCCAAACTTGGTTTCCTCGGAAGCTTTTCTTGGCCACTGCTCACCACCTGTTTGTTCAGCTTTGTCATTTCCGATTTTCTGCTATAAAAGGGAATTCTGGCGAACGATTCTTCACACCCGCCATCTTTTCTCAGCATTGCTTCTTTTAATTCTTCTCAGCTCCCCTTTTCTACTTGCTTCTTCTCGTCAAAGAGAATTTCATATTTCTGCTCTAATGGCCGCCCCATATCATACCCCTTTAGAATTAGAAATTTACGAAAATGCCCTCGACCTGTGGATTCTTGCCCTCCGAGCCGACGAGCGTGACTGGTTCGATCATCTTTTTGGCTTCAGGTGCCTTCCTGGAGGAATATCGTGATCAACTGACATGCCTGGGAGCGCCTGGTTCCGTCTCGCCAAGATCATCTCTTTAACTTTGGGATGAATGAAATGTGCCCCGAGAATTTGTGCCATGCGGGAGTTGCCGCCACTGTCATATTGTCGTGTTTCGCCAGGCGTCCCTACATGGCCATTAGGGAGCTATTCCGCACTACTCGCCTAGCCACCCCGGGTTTTTACAACGGGGTGAACTTTGATTTGACCGTTTTTCCGCGATCATTCACATAGTTCATAGAGGATGACGTGGACTATTTGAGGCGCCGGCTGACGGCTCTTTTCTTATGTCTGGTGGGGAGATATCTGCTAGTGAGCCCCCAGGGATTTATTGATGTGGTTTGATCTTGCCTCGCAGTTCGCGACGCCAAGTTAACATTGTCTCCTGCACTGCGTAAACTCGGGCGGCTTGGATGCCTTTTCCAGGGGCGACAAACTTTTCCCTATTGGCAGCCCCATTCTGATCCATCTGTGGCTGGGGGAGCATTTTCAGTGCGTGATGGCTCCTGCACCTTTCGGGGGGAGATATGATCCTGGCTTTATGGTTTCCGAGGTCGCTTCCCCAAGTTAATTTTTTCGATTATGACTGGTCCGAGGACTTTTTCGGAGGCTCCATGGACATATCTTGGGTGATTAACCATTGGAGATTAGGCACTTTCTTTTGCACTCCGCCGGCTATGCTCAAGTCGTCATGTTGGGCATAAGAAAACCCTCTTTTTATAAGGCCGGCAGATATCGCCGCAGCTGGCCGGAGCGTTATTCCGCATACAACTCGTCCGTGTTTTTGGAGATGACAAATAGCAGACTCTGGATTTTGACTTCCGTGAGGATGTGGCTGCCCGACTTTGATAGGCTTCAGAGGCCTATTTGTTCTCCGATTACATATTCTTGTCCCTCAATATTTGCCCGATAATGGTGATTTGCCGAGGGCTCTTCTAGCGAGATTTGGCGGAGGCTTAGAAATTTGTTTGGCCGCCA
>CM028381.1:120734203-120762199 GCA_013146195.2 Codonopsis lanceolata | reverse complement strand
CCTTTGCAACTCGAAATTGAGGACTCGATTGTTGATTCTCCGAAGTTGCTTGAGGGGGGAGAAGTGAAATCTCACTTTTCCTCCTTCTTTCTTTCTTACGATGAAGACGAAGTCTTCATTGCTCTTTCTCTCAGGCTCCAAATTTTCTCGCTATCGATCGAGCGAGTTCTTTCTTCCATTTTTTTTTTTCATTTCTTTCTTTCTTTTTTTTTCTTTTCTTTTGTCATTGCGGTCTAAAAATATGTACGCATATGGTTATGTAATGCAAGATAATTTTACATGATATGAGAAAATAAAATGCACACTCGAGATACATGCGTAAAAATAAACTATACCGACTCCTAAGTGGTAATGGCATGTCAGATCTCGTAAATGAAATTCAAATGAGTGTACCTTCAAAGCCAGCGGTTTTTCTTTCTCTCTTTTTTTTGTTTGTTTTTTTTTGGATATGTGGGAAAGGAAAAGGCCATCTCCTTGTGTTCTGGCCATATAGTTGTCTGTGGCTACACTTGGCATAAGGCTATTCTCATGGCCCCGCATTTTTCTTCGAATCACCCAGGCGCCATGAATAGTCTAATCTCGCTTATTTGGTCGCTTTCAGATCTGGCAGTGTGGATAATGAATAGGACGTGGACACTTCGTGCTTTTGTTCTCGATGAGACCGAGCCTTCTCTCAGACCTTGCGTAAGAAGTATACGGGCTAGGCCTGCAGACATCGCAGGATTGGACCACTTGGGTCGAAGCAAACGAAGGGAGATTTGGGGAACAAGGGGTATAGGCAGTATATATGTGCAGCATAATGCATAATGTAAATGTCTTAATAAAAATTCCTAAGTTGCACCTTGGGACCTGTATTATTATATTTTAGTATTTTAATGTGAGCTTCGGCCGTGGTTTTTTCTTTCTTTGGTCGGCCGAGCCTCTGTTGCATACCGAAGATTGAGATAGAATGCCGAGGGATTCAAAGAGTGCCTCCCTTTTTTCTCTCCGATTTCCCATTTTTCTCTTTTTTCTTTTTTTCTCGCCTTAACTAATGTCTTTTCAAGTTTTCAACCTACCGAGCCCTTATTTCTCCTTTTTGTTTTTTTCTCGCTTCTAATCTTTTGCCTAGGTCGCCTCTCAAGTTTTCAACCCAGCGAGCCCTTATTTCTCCTTTTATTTGTTTTTTTTAATTTGTTTAATTTTTGCCTAGGCCGCTCTTTCTAAGTTCCCTAGCTTAGCCGGAAAGGGAAGCACTTGCAGATAGTGGTTCAAAGATAATAGGGACCTTGAGCTCATTAAGATCTGAGGGTCGAACAAGGTCTTTTCTTTCCCCGGCTTGTGAGGAGTACTCGCATCCCCGATCGGACATCTCTCGACAATATACGACACATCGTGGAAGAGAGTGGTAGCAAATTTTTGATAAGTAGCCCAAAGATTTTTTTTATAGCCCAGCCCGTACAAAGATGACATGATAGCAGTAGGTTCCCCAAAGGGGTGGTGAATGAGGCTTTTTCTTGGTCTCCTGCTTCCTTTGATTTGACTATAGCCCAGCATGCCGTCGATGAAGGATCTGATTTTGAGAATAGCAACGGCGTCTGCCACAATATCAACATTGGGTAGAAAGAGGTCATCTTTGGGCGACGCCTTGCTGAGGTCGCGGTGGTCTACACAGATCTGAACCTTCCTGTTGGGCTTTGGAATGGTCACTATATTGGATAGCCTGATCGGGTATTTTTTTACTTTTCTTCTTTTTTTTTTACAACTACTTTTTCCTTTTTTTTTTTTACCCGAACGAAGTTGACGCATGCAACTGTTTCATGCTTTCTTTTAGAACTTGTAGTGACCATTCCGGCTCACGCGCTGATGGAGCTTTTGTCCGATTGGTCGAAAGCATCCGAACATGTGAGGATTCTGTTTGACTATGGTTGGGTTTACCCCCGGCATATCTTTATAGGACCAGGCAAATACGTCCACGAACTTTTGAGGATATCCATGAGTGTTATCCTTCCAGAATCTTGCAGGTAGTTGTCGATTTTAATTTCTTTGACTTGGTTATTCAGCCCCAGATTGATGATGGACAAGTCTTCAGCTGCTGCTGCTGAGTGATGTTGTTCCTATTGCTCAACTGACTTTACAAGCTCAAGCAAGTATATTTTTTTTTATCTTTTGGGTCCATTTCATTAAATGACTCATTATTATGATTATTTAATGTGTCTTTTAATGTAGGTGCAACTAAGGAATAAGCAAAGACATTCATATTATTATTAAAAGCAAACCGTACAGGGTTTATTACATTATTGAGGACCTGGGGTTTGAGATCCTCAATTTTATGGAGTGGATCGGTAGATGACCAATCCGTAAGGCTAGGAAAGGAATAGGATAATATATCAAGCGGTCCACCAGATTGCAAGGCCCAAAAGCGGACCGGTGTGATATACTAGTTTAAGAAGGCTTATTAGAAATGGACTCAAACTCAGCAGGGAGATTTTTTTTTTTTGAGAAGTGCCTTTATCCATCATACCCAAGAAGTTGTCCCCCAAATTTTCATTAGAAACTTCTTGGTTTAGAATTTTAAGCATCATGGTTTTCAGATTTTCGATGTCAGCCTCCATTTTGGCAGGCGGGAAAGTTGGGTTTTGATAGATGCTGGTAGGGTTAGGGAAGGCTGGGTTGTTTCCCGGCTTTGGTGTATGGTAAGGATTTTGGGCAGGATAAGGATATTGTGTTGGATATGGATATGGGGCTGGATATGGATATTGGGCAGGATATGGATATTGGGCAGGATAATGATTCTGGATAGAATATGGATTTTGGGTAGGATAGGGATATTGGACTGGATATGGATATTGGGTAGGATAAGGAGGGTATAATGAAAAGGGGTTAAGATTTTTGTAATAATAAGTATTTGGTGGGTTGGTGTTTGGCTGGAAAATTGGATTTGGAGGAACATGGAAGGTTGATGCTTCTTGGGGGATTGCTCACTTTCTGTTGCCATACTGCTCGGATCTGTATTTTCTCAGACCGATTCTCGCCTTTTGTCCGATCTCGATACCGATACCCTGTCTGATTTTCGACTAATTTCTCGTGATCAACCTGGCCAAGATTATCCCCGCCTTTCCAAATTCGGGCCAGGTTTCTGAGGAAAATGGGTTGTGGAGGTATCAGAAGGCTGGCTGAAGGTTTTCTGGGTTTGGAGTACAGCATGCCTTTATTAGTGTATTTTATTATTTATTATTATCCCTACAAATTGACCGGATAAGCACCTGCTTTATTTTGACAGTCTCAGGACTTTCCTGGAACAGTGGATTCTTTCTCCAGAGTATAGGACCAACGTATTCCACCTTGCCGACTCCGAGATCTGACCGATCCCAAAGCGAAGGGCCTATACTCTTTCCGGGATCCACCATTCGAAATGGTCTAGGTCGAGCATTTGAAAATAATAAATCAGCCCCAGTGTAATATTTTTCGACTTGTGCATTTTTTTTGTGGACTTGTGCAGATTTTTTTTTTTGACTTGTGCAGATTTTTTTTGCTGACTTGTGCACATTTTTTTTGACTTGCGCAGATATATATTTTTTGACTGGGACTGACCCACAATTTTAAATGCAAAAACTGGTCGGTCTTTGAAGTGTCCTGAAAAACTATATGCAGTCTAACGTTGGTTTATGCAGGGGGTAGGCTTGGCTATGGTGTATGGTAGCAGTTCGGAATATATTTATATGCATGTGCGCGTGTGTGCGGTATCTAAAAAGCAAAAAAAAAAGTTTTTTTATTATATAGAAATAGAAAATAAAACAGATATGGCATGTCTTGCTGTTATGTATGGATTTTCTCGAATTTTTATTTTGAGCGCGAGCAAGCAGGCATACCATCAAGAAATAGAAAAAAAAGCAGGGAATCTATATATTCCTATTAAAAAATGGGTCCTAATTCCCAAAATAAAATGACTGAATGAATGCATATATATATATATATATATATATATATATATATATATATATTATTTTTTTTTGCAGAATGAAAATAAAGCAGAATAAAATAATATAAGGCCGAAAATGAAACGATTTTAAAAATAAAGCCCCGGCCGTTTTGTTGTGCTGCCCGAAAATTATTATATATATATATATATATATATATATATATCTATATTTTGTAAATTTTTTTTTGAAATATGTGAATATTTTCAAGTATATCTGTAATAGTATTTGCAATGAAACTGCTGCAAGATGGAGGATCATATCCACAAATATAGACACGGATGTTAAAGGAACGCAATATTAGACTGTTTAAGTTAATATAACAAACATACTTTAGCCAGAAACAAAAGAAAAAAAAGTTTTGGTTACTGAGTCTAGCCCTCCATTTTTATTTATTAAAATAAAAACGATCTCCCCAGCAGAGTCGCCACTGTGGGTTCCCGGGAAACGTGCTCCCGCGCCCCGCGCACCCTTGGATAGGGGTGCGCGTACGTGCGGATGCGGTGACATCCACTGCTCCCGTTCCAGCCTCCCTTGTGTAGGGGAGGACGAAATCAAAAGTGCGGGAGGAGTGCTGTCGGAATAGCGAGTTGGAATGCGCCTCGGTTGCCTTTAGTGGATTTTTTATCCAATATGGGAGCTTTGGATTTTCTATGTCAAGTTATCCCTTGTTTAGGGGATACCAGGATATAGGAATGCATCACCCTTCTATTCTCATTCTCCCTTGTTTAGGGGAGAACGTGAAAGTGCAATGAAGGAATGTTGCAGCGCCCCCACTATGGATTTTATGAAAATAGCCTTATGGCATATCTCGGATCACTATGGGTGCTTTGGGTTTTCGACGTTAAGTTATCCCTTGTTTAGGGGATACCAGGATATAGAATACATCACCTTTCCATTCCCATTCTCCCTTGTTGAGGGGAGAACGTCAAAGTGCAAAGAAAGATGTTGCGAGGCCCCACTGGATCCAAAATGTTTTAGAGTCACCATCTTTATTTTAAAACAAAAATAAAGAAAAACCAGAAAAAGAAAACCAGAGATGAAGAAAACGGGTTCGGAGTCTAAGTTACGATTGGGAAGGTGCTAGGCACCCAACTCGCCCTTTCGGTCTCAAAACAGTTTTTGGCTAAAGTATGCTTTTTGTTATATTTATTAAACAGATAAATAAAACATTAACTGCCTACAAATACATCCATTACATATATATTATTTACGGATTTGCAACAGTCTCTTTTACAAACAATTACAAATATACTTGGAAATATTTGGCCATAGTAACGGCTACATTTAGTATTATTTCCTAAATAAATCCGGGTAGCATAACTGCTTATATTGATATTGAACCAGACTGGAAATAATGCATTAACAAATAAAGACTTTACTGAATAAATAAAGTAAATAATTACAAACCTATCTAAAAACATTTGGCCATAATAACGGCTACATTTAGTACTATTTCCTAATTAAATCCGGGCAGCACAACTGCTTATACGGCTACATTGGGCCGGACTGGAAATAATATTTTTACATATAAATGAAAGACATAAAAAATAAAAAAACTTACAGACAGCGTAGGGGTGTGCTTGCTCTGTCCCTCGGGGAGAGAGAGTCTTTTTTTGTTGTTTGAAGTTGTGTGTTGTGTGTTGTGTGAATTTGGGCAGCGTGACTGCTCTGAAAGTTACTTTTCGGCCTCAGGATCGGGGCAGGGTAACTGTTTGTTTCTGGTTGTTTGTTTGACTGAGGTAGGCTGAAATCGAGGCGTAGTAACGGCTATTACCGGGTGATTTGGCCTTTTAAATCGGGCGAGCAACCCGCTCTTTCCACGATTTTGGACCGGGGAAATAGGGTAGATACCTAGCTGGGGGGCTAAGGTACACTTCTATCGGTTGGTTTTGTGTTTGGAGGAAGTTTGGCAGGGTTTCGAGGCTTTGGAGGTGATCTCTCACTATCTCACACCGCTCTCTAATTCTCCAGTGTAACGAGAACGCGGAGAAGCTTTACGCAAATTTTCTGTGTGAAATGAAGAGCTGAGCACTGCTATTTATAGGAGAATTTAGGGACATCGGTGGAATTTCTTTTTCTTCTTTGCGCATCAAATGGTTGCACCTTGCGTTGAATAAATTGCATTTTACGGCAAATCTTTGATGAACAGTGGCTGGAGAATTGGAATTGGGCGCCACCCCCATTAGATTTGGGCGCCATGCCCAAATTAATGGGTAGCCACGCCCAAATCCCAAAGTTGGCCCATTTTTGACACTTTAGTCCCTGCAATTTGTCCTTTTGCGCATCCTGCTTTGTCCTTTTGCATTTTTTACCCTGTAACTTGACATTTGTTAATGTTTTAACAGTTCTTGATATTTTTTGTCATGTCACATATCAGGGGTACGAAATTGGGGTGTCTACACCTGGTTCATCACAACCATCTGTTCCTACTTCTGTCAATGCTACTTCTAATGTAGCTACATCAGATATCTCAGCACATCCTTCTGCACCTATTTCCATAGCCTTTGTATCTGAACAGTTGAACATGGTGAATTCTCAATTGGAAATTCTGGAAACTCAAACTTCTCTTCTTAAATCTTTGGCTGCTCAATACACTGCTTGGTTGGTCATGCATTCTGGCCAAATAGGGGGTGTAAGTGTAAGTGTTCCTGTTCCTGCTGCTGTTGTTCCTGATTCTGAAGGTGAAGCTGAAGTTGTTCCTGCTGCTGTTGAAGCTGGAAAAGATTGATGCTGAAACTGTGTTTCTTGTGGTTGCTCTGATATTCTGTGTGGTTGAATATTTGGGAAATTTGTGATTGGTTGTATCTAAACAATGCTTCATGTTTGGTCTGTAATCTCTTTTTAAACTGATTTGGTCTGTAACTCCTTAAACTGATTGGTTGGTTTTGATTCTCACAGCTTGGTTTCCATTATTTATGATTAGTGCATGTGTTTACGGGGTGAGTTGTTTGGATTTTTCTTTCTAACATTTGCAGGATGAAATATGGTTTGATAACGGAACACTTGCTTTGGATTTGACCATAAATGCTCAACAAAGGGGGTGATTGTAAGAGTAAAATAGGTCATGCCTATTTTTACTTGTTTCCCCTTTCATGGTCAAAATATTATTTTTGTTAAGTTTGTGGTAATTTAGGATTTAATATCTTTTATTAGATTTAGTTATGGTATATTTAGTATCACAATCTTTTATTAGATTTTGGTTCATCTATTTTGGTAACTAAATCTTAGCATAAATCCTAGTCAAACCGAGATTCTTGAGCACTTTCATATTTGGTAATAAAATCTCACAGAATTGGTAAGTTGTTGGTCTTTCCTTATTGCTAATTCTTTTCCTTGTAGTAGATGGATCGTTTTCGTGTGTGTAGGATTTCGAAAAGCTATAAATAAAGGAGCAAAGATACGGGTTGTTTGCAGAGCTTGAGAGAGAGAATAAAAAGCCATAAAGCTATGTTCGGAAGCAAGGAGTTTCAGAAGCTGTTTCCAGTCCAGAAGTTCAACAGTTCGCTTGAAGCTGTTGATGTTATAACATCGGCAGTAACATTGAAGATCTGGAAACTGTTTGTGTCTTCATGTTCCAGTTTAGGAAGCTGTTTTTATTTCTTCCCACGTTTTGTCTGCTTTTTTTATGTGGGGATTTTGTTCTCCAAGACTCATTGTCTTGTGAGAATATTTTTGTGAGTGATTTCACAATTGTGTTTGTTAAACAATTATTATTTTTAGTGAAATCTTTGCGGCCTTGAGGCTAGGTCGACAAGTATTATCTTGTAGATTGTTTTTGGTAAACTTTTGCATTCAGTTCATTGTTTTGTTGTGTATTCTTCCGCTGCTATTATCTTCTTTGACCATTATGATTCCCATTGTATCTACATTCACAGCTACATTGCAAATTACTTCGGTTTCTCTTGAGAATCCTAGCTATTGTGTTCTTTCAATTTAACCTAGAGTATTCATTCTCGCAACACAGACCGAATATGCTTGTGATGCCTAAACGGTGTGTCACTTGCTACTACGTTAGAACCCGAAGACAATTACGGATCAACGGTCCTTAACTAGCAATGGATTAAAATGTCTAACCAAAATCTGAGCCCTAGAAATTAATTAAACATACTAATCCTAAGTTACAATTCCTTTGCAACAAGAAAAATAGAGAATGACTAAATACTTGACCCCAATTGGGACATGAACAGTTCACTCAAGACCTCACAGTAGCAATTGCTGGAAATACTTACTAGTTCATTAACTGGAATAGAAGATCATAGCCACTAAAGATGGCTAAAATTTACTTACAATTGAGAAAAGAAACAACTTCGCAAGTGATGAAAGGAAGAAATGAAACTGCCCTATTGATCTACAAATTAAACCTTAAGTTGTTGTGTTGACAGTGCAAGAGAGAAAGTGAGTGAGTGAAAGAGTGAGAGAAAGAGAGTGTGCATGCGAGTGAATGTGTCTCCTTGAGAGATCACCCATCCTTCATTTATAGCTATCTCTCTTTAACTGCTCCAGCCATTTCCCCAAAAATAGAATACACGATCCTTGCTCCTCATCCATTAACAGGGTAGTTGCTGACCAAGTCTTCTTAATCCAAAC
The DNA here is from genome assembly GCA_013146195.2 of Codonopsis lanceolata. Classification (NCBI taxonomy): domain Eukaryota; kingdom Viridiplantae; phylum Streptophyta; class Magnoliopsida; order Asterales; family Campanulaceae; genus Codonopsis; species Codonopsis lanceolata. The sequence goes on along the minus strand of CM028381.1, from coordinate 120,753,650 downwards.
TTCCCAATATTTACAAAAGGAAATGAATTTGGGTAAAGAAACTAATAATAAAAGGGATAGTCTTATTTACAGAACTGCCAAAAGTATCAATGTTTGAAATACCCTCCACTAACTCCTTTTAGTCTTGTAACAGGATGTACTCTGCTATTTGTTCCCACTACAGTGTTTCCTGGATTACCGAATGCCCATTTGGTACTTGAATTTTTCTCTTAATCTGCCTTTGTTTCCTCTTTTCTTCCATCCATCTTCCTTAAGACCTGTGAACACCAAGGATGCAAAATACCCGTGAAAGTACAACATTTCCCTTAAAATAAAAGTGCAAAATCATATTAAATGTTGTATTTATTTAAAGCTATCAAAATTCCCCACACTTGAATCATGCTTGTCCTCAAGCAATTGGACTTTTCCTGAACATGCTCTTTTTTTTTTAACAAGCCAACCAACCCAGAAAAAACAAATTACATTGTTTCAAAACTTGGTATTCAATATGCATTCTCATTTTCAAGATCAAAATTTAAACAAAGTAACTAGCATCCTATAATTTCTCCAAATTAAGATAACTCGCATGCACCCAAACTTCTCCCACAACTTCTAATTATGCAAATCTCAACTGTTCTCACGGGTATCGCTCAAAGCACACAACTATTTGAACATAGACCGTGTATCATGAAACACTCAACTCACACAACAGGGTGACATTATCATATGCTTGCAACTTGATCAAATCTCCATCATTAAAAATGAGTTCACATGCACCAATCAAAAGGACTTTTAACGGGTTGTAACGGGGCTAAGGGTGTAAATGTATGATATAAGGGACAAAAAGGGTTAATATGTCAAGAATGTGCACAAAAACTACACATTATTACCAACTCAACCAGCAACAAAAAGCACCGACTACAAGTAGCTAGTGTTCAATTATAACGGATCTAAAGAACTGTGTATACTTTGATAACTCATGCTCATCTGCCTTGTAAAGTACTGTTACCCTCTCTGGAAAAACAGCAGCTTACTGAAACAATTTCTTTCTTTTTTCTTTTTTTCTTTTTTCTTTTTTTTTCTTTTTTTTCCTTTTTCTTTTCTTTTTTTCGAACTGCTACTAACTTTTATTTCCTGTTTCTTAAGACTCAACTTTTTACTTACACATAACATGCTTTATACAAACAATTATCCATCACTTGCAGCTCTGAATTCATACAAGCTGAGATTCTATATTTCACATGATCTTCATGCAATTCTTGACATGGGATTAAGCAAAATGAGGGTCAAAATGAAAGGCTACAGGTTAGATTTTATATGGTTAAAACAAGGAAATGGGCAAAGCTCAAAAAGGGCTAACTAGGGGAAAACATGATGTGAGTAGGATAGAAAGAGAGCCAAAAAATGGTGATTCCTAAGGACCTTAATTAATCCTATTGGCGCAATGAACTCAATATGTGACCTCGACATGTATACAAGATGCAAGTTCTAAAATGTACACCCGCTTGTGAGAATCACTCAAAGAATGACCGAGAGCAAAGTATATGAAATGCTCCAATTAGGCTCAAAAGCTCACTTGAAAGGCTAAACAGTTGAAACTTTGCAATTTTATCAGTTGAAGGAATAATATATATATATATATATATATATTAAAACATGCGTGTCAATCCAACTAGGAAAATTACACAATGCTAATCATTTGTCAAGATTATCTCACCAAAACATGAAAATGCATATCAAATACCAAGTTTCACAACAATGCCAACTTTTTTCTCTACCAACCCTTCAAACCTAAACATGTTCAGGAAACCAAGCTTCAAAAATTGCATCAAAACTTTTTCATCAAACCCCCCAAAAAAAATTTCCTTCACAAAAACAAGACTGCACAACATACTAATTACAGCATCCAAATCCCCCCCCCCCACACTTAAACTAAACAATGTCCTCAATGTATATAGAACTAAAATGCAAAATAGGACAAAGTAGCAAAATTATGAACATAAGTGTAAGAGGGATACTGCCCTTTATGCTGACCCAAAATGGGATGCCATCATGGTCTGCAAGGACTGTATCAAAGCTGTAACTGAAACAGCCAAGTTTCCCAACTCCTGTTTAACCTCGTGCATCGAGGTCTCAAGAGCAGTCAGCCGGGCAAGGATTCTTGGTTCGTGAGCCACACTTGGGACAAGCTCGCCTTGACCACCGGCTGCAGAACCTGCAATAGGCAAATGAAGCTCGGATGGTGGAACATCCGGCTGGGGGTTTTCGACTTCATTATCATAAAAAATAACCATTTTCATTCTAACCAGGCATTCAATGTTCAAGGGTTCACAGCTACAAGCAATATGCATATTATGAGCAGACAAATCCAATACACCCAAGTTGACAACCAACATAGTAATAACTGAACCGAGAATTAAAGGCCTTTTTTTCTTATTAATTACACTCATGAATTGGCTGGCCAGCCAATAGCCCAAATTAACTTTCTTGTTATTCAACATACTCCACACAAAAAAATAATTCAGGTTTCGAACAGGTATTAGACCCATCCCTGCGTCCAGAAAAACTATATGCCAAAAATTTATGAATGATCTGTAAAGTAAGGCTCCTGAGAAAAACACTTTTAGCCAAATTTGGCTTGTAAGGTTCAGGGTCAGTTGACAGAGATTGCCAAATCTCAACGCAGGAAGCTTCAAAAAATTCAGGGAATTCACAATAGGCCATGCGTCTACAATCAATCAAGTCATCACCACATTGAAAGCCCAAAGAATTATTAAAATCATTTAAGGAAAGATTGAAAACCTTGCCCATGATTCGAAATCGGATGGACATGGGCAATTCTGGGTTTTCAACGGCCACGGAAGAAAAATTATATGTGCAGTAAAACTCCCTAGTTAATTCAACAAAGGCTGGGAGTTCAAAATTCAAAAAACATTTCCCATCCTATGGCATGCATAAAGGTAGTAACTTCCAAATTTACATTCAACAATGTCAATGTAGGAGTGTCGAAAAACTTACAAGGTATGATTTTCTTTGGAAGAAAAAACTTCCAGCGACTGATTGCCTTTTTCGATTGAAAGTTGATGTGGCCTCCTAACTGATTCCTGGTGACTGCCTTCCCTTGCGGAACCCGTTTCCGACTCGCAAGAGGCTTCAAAGAAGATGCCAAATGGAAAATTGGCAATGGTTCGACAATGGCAGGGGAGGGCTTTGCAGTAGGCCTAGGAGGAGCAGATGGACCGGCAGATGTAGAGGGGGCTGCTAAAGGTGGTATTGCAGAGTTTGGAGGTGGGGCCGAGGCGTGGGAGTGCGATGGAGGAGAGGGGATGGATTAAGTTCCTGACGAAGCTGAAAGCTCAGGAGGCGGGACATAAGTGCTGTCAGAACTTGAAGAGGATGTAGAAGGGGGAATAGGAGGATTTGGAACTGACGGAGCCGGCCGTCGCTGAACCGACGGAAGCGGCGGAGGAATGGATGAAGAATCGGAAGATGAAATCTCCACTGGTTGTTTGCTTGAAGGAGCTGCCTTACGAGCGAATGATGCTCGCAAACGGCCAGAATGCCGCAGTTGGGCCGAAACCAGAGTATTGTTGCGCTTGGGAGCCATGGGTAAGCAACAGAGAGTTTTAATGGAGGAGGAGCTTGGAGAGGCGATCGTCTGCAAAATTTTAAAAGCGGCCAGTGAATTGGTTAAAATCCCCAAACGTGAATTTAGGGATTTTTACCCCTTTTCCTTTTACTGTTCACCCGCGTCCCTCTATTTTTTCAAAAATTAATTGTTAGCCCCATTGCTGCCTTGCACTTCTCAAACTCCTGTATTTCTCCAAAAAGTAAGGCCTGCTGCATTACACATCTAGTACAGAACAATTTATTTCTTCCATTTCCAAGATCCAACACTTGCTGCAACAGAAACAAAACTAAAAATAGAATTAAAAAGAATATGGAAATAAAGTCTAATCCTAGAAAAAAAAATAAAACATTAAAATTGTTGGGCTGCCTCCCAACTAGCGCCGCTATTTAATGTCCGTAGCTAGACTCAATGCCCACTACTCGTAAACAGGGTAGGCCAAACTGATTTCTTCAATTGTGCCACAGACATCAACATGCTCATAGAACAGTTTCAACCGATGACCATTTACCTTAAAAACCTTGCCCGTTTGTGAACTTTGAATTTCAAACACTTCGTGTGAAAGAACACTCATCACAATAAATGGGCTTGTCGATCGAGACTTAAACTTACCTGGCATCAATTTCAGCCTTGAATTGAAAAGGAGAACCTTTTGTCCCACAATGAACTTTTTCCGGCGAATCAAATTGTCATGGAACTTTTTATTTTTCTCCTTATAAAACCTAGCACTGTCATAGGCTTCTAATATCATTTCCTCTAACTCTTGTAGCTGCAATTTCCTTTCGAGCCCAACTAATGTAACATCCAAATTATACTCCTTCATAGCCCAATAAGCCTTATGTTCTACAGCAACTGGTAAGTGACACAACTTACCAAACACCAATCGATATGGGGACATACCAATTGGTGTTTTGTAGGCAGTGCGATACGCCCAAAGCGCGTCATCCAACCTTGAACTCCAATCCTTCCTGCTAGGATTCACCATCTTCTCCAAAATTCCCTTAATCTCACGATTCAAAACTTCAGCTTGCTCGTTTGATTGCAGATGATAAGTGGTAGCTACCCTGTGATGAACACCGTACTTGAGCATCAAGGTCTTCACCCCTCGGTTACAAAAGTGTGTCCCCTGATCACTGATAACCGCCCTTGGAATTCGGAATCTGCTGAAAATGTTAGACCTGAGAAAACTCACAACATCTTTAGAATCATCAGTCCGGGTAGCCTTTGCTTCCACCCATTGTAGACACCCCAATTTCGTACCCCAGATACATGACATGACAAAAAATATCAAGAACTGTTAAAACATTAACAAATGTCAAGTTACAGGGTCAAAATTGCAAAAGGACAAAGCAAGATGCACAAAAGGACAAACTGCAGGGGACCAAAGTGTCAAAAAAGGAGAAGGTTTGAGGTTTAGGCACCACCTACCAAGGGTTTGGGTGTGGCACCCAAACCTCCCATAGGTGGCACCCAAACTTCTTTCCCCACACTGTTCATGCTACGATCTGCCGCAAAATGCAAATTTTCAAACGCAGTGTACAACTAATTGAAGCACAGAAGAAGGTTTAGGCGTGGCTACCTAAAGGTTTGGGCATGGCACCCAAACCTCCATAAGGTGGCGCCCAAACCCTATCTCCCAGCACTGTTCATTCAAGTTTTTGCCGTAAATGCAAGCCGGTTCAACAAGGCGTACACCCGATTCATGCGGTTGATAAAATTTCAAAATTCCAGCGATGTCCCAGCCTCCTCCTATAAATAGAGGCCTCCGGCTCCTTCATTCAGCGCTCAATTCATCCGTAAAATTTCTCTGCGTTCTCGTTACGCTGAAGAAATAAATACCGATAGATCAATTTCTAAAGCCTCGAAACCCTGCCAAACCTCCGCCAAACACAAATCCAACCGGTAGAAGTGTACCTTAGCACCCCAGCTAGGTATCCATCCCTTTTCCCCGGTCCAAAAGTTGTGGATAGAGCAGTCGCTCTGCCCGATTTAAAAGGCCAAAATAGCCAGTAGTAAGCCGTTACTCTGCCAAAATTCAGCCTTTTCCAGCCAAACAAACAACCATAAATAAGCTACCCCTGCCCGATCCCGAGGCCGAAAAGTAACTTCAGAGCGATTCTGTTGCCCAAATTCACACAACACACAACTTCAAACCGGACTGCACTGCAGAAAAAAGACTCTCTCTCCCGAGGGACAGCGAGCACACCCCTACGCCCGTTTGTAAGCTTTTATTGTTAAAGTCTTTTATTTCTATGTAATAGTATTATTTCATCCGCCCAATGTAGATATATAAGCGGTTGTCTTTGCCGGATTTTATTAGGAAATAGTACTAAATGTAGCCGTTATTATGGTAAAATATTTTTAGATGAGTTTGTATTTATTTACTTTATTTATTCAATAAAGTCTTTATTTGTAACTATATTATTTCCGGTCCGGTTCAATATCAAAATATAAGCAGTTATGCTGCCAAATATTTTTAAATGTGTTTGTAATTATTGGAAAGAGACAGCTGCGAGTCCGTAAATAATGTGGCCACGAATGTATCTGTTTAATTTTCCCTTGTCAAAATAAGACCTTATTTATTTGCTAAGTAAATGTGACAATAAGCATACTTCAGCCAAAAACGTTTCGAGACCAAAAGGGCGAGTTGGGTGCCTAGCACCTTCCCAACTCGTAACTTAGCCTCCGAACCCGCTTTCTAAAATCTCGGTTTTTTTTCGGTTTTCCTTTATTTTTGCCTTAAAATAAAGGTGGCGACTCTAAAATATTTTGGATCCAGTGGGGCCTCGCAACATCTTTCTTTGCACTTTCACGTTCTCCCCTAAACAAGGGAGAATGGGAATGAAAAGGTGATATATTCCTATGTCCTGGTATCCCCTAAACAAGGGATAACTTGACGTAGAAAACCCAAAGCACTCATAGTGATCCGAAATAGGCCATAAGGCTATTTTCATAAAATCCATAGTGGGGGCGTCGCAATATTCTTTCTTGCACTTCTCTGTTTTCCCTGAAAGATAAAGGGGAGGATGGGAATGGAAGAGTAATGCATTCCCATATCCTGTTATCCACGAAATAAGGGATAACTTGATATGGAAAACCATAAGTTCCCATATTGGATACAAAATTCACTGTGGCAACCGAGGCACATTCCAACGTGCTAATATAGACAAAGACTCCTCTCGCACTTTGGATTTCGTCTTCCCCTAAACAAGGGAGGGTGGAACGAGAGCAGTGGTGTCCCGCATCCGCACGTACGCGCACCCCTATCCAAGGGCGCGCGGGGCGCGGGAGCACATTCCCGGGAACCTCACAGTGGCGACTCTGCTGGGGACGTTGTTTTATTTTAAATAAAATGGAGGGCTAGACTCGCAAAATAAAACCTTTTTTGTTTTTATTTGTTTCTGGCTGCAGTATGTTTGTCATATTAATTTACGCATTTGAATAAAGTGTTCCCATTACGGTCGTGGCCATATTTGTGGATATGATCCTCCATCTGGCAGCAGTCTCGTTCTGATACCCGTTACAGGCGTGTTTAAGAGTATAAAAAATATATATATATACATATTGTAAAAAAAAAATTATATATATATATATATATATATAAAATATATATATATATATATATATATATATATATATATATATATATATATATATATATATATGTCTATATATATGTGTCTGTACTATTTACATATATATATTATGTGTAATACTATCCGGGCAGCACAACAAAAAGGGCTGGGGCTTCTTTCAAAAAAAAAAAAAAAATTCTTTTCATTTTCAGTCTTATATTATTTTATTCTGCTTCATTTATCATTCTGCAAAATATACATATGTATATATATATATATATATATATATATATATATATATATATAAATGCATTCATTCCGTCATTTTTATTTTGGGGATTAGGACCCATTTTTCTAAAAAGTAAATAGATTCCCCACTTTTCTTTCTATTTCTAGATGGTATGCTTGCTTGCTTGCGCTTAAGCTAAAAAGCCGAGAAAATCCATACATAACAGCAAGACAGGTTATATCTGTTTTATTTTCTATTTCTATATCTGAAAAAAAAAACTCTTTCTGCTTTTTAGATACTGCACACACGTGCACATGCATATAGATATATTCCGAACTGCTACCCTACATCATAACCAGCCTACCCCCTGCATAAGCCAACGTTAGACTGCATATAGATTTTCAGGACACTTCAAGACCGATCGGTTTTTGCATTTTAAATTATGGGTCAGTCCTAGTCAAAAAAAAATGTGTGCAAGTCAAAAAAAAAATTATGCGCAAGTCAAAAAAAAAAAATCCGTGCAAGTCAAAAAAAATATATATATATACACTGGGGCTGATTTATTATTTTTCAAATTGCTCAACCTAGATCATTCTGAATGGTGGATCCCGGAAAGAGTATAGGCCCTTCGAATGGGATCAGTCCGATCTCGGGAAGTCGAAAGACAGGTGGAATACGTTGGTCCTATACTCTGGAGAAAGAATCCACTGTTCCACGAAAGTCATGAGACTGTCAAAATTAAGCAGGTGCTTATCCGGTCAATTTGTAGGGATAATAAATAATAATAAAATATACTAATAAAGGCACGCTGTACTCCAAACCCAGAAAGCCTCCAGCCAACCTTCTGATACCAGACCCATTTTCCCCAGAAACCTGGCCCGAATCTGGAAAGGCAGAGATAGTACTGGCCGATTGATACGGGAATCAAGTGCGAGATCGATCGAAGGTATCGAAACGGATCGATCGGACATAAAGCTCGTGGAGTGCAGATCCAGAGCGGTAAGATGGCGGCGAAAGTGAACGATGCGCCCGCCAGTACGCTGGGCTCCATGGTATGCTCCGACTCCAGCAATGCAGCAGTGGCTAGATCAGAATCTGGATGCACGATATGATTGCCTGCTAAGCCAAATAACCAGTCTTATACAAGGGCGGAAATCCAGTGGTGAGGTAATTTCTTCCCCTGCAGTCCCCCAGGACGCACCAACCTCACATATGCCTCCAAACCCAAAACCCTAGCCAGACACTAACTCACCAAATACTGCCATAACCCCAAATCCTTATCCTGTCCAAAATCCATATCCAATCCAAAATCCCTATCATGTCCCAAATCCATATCCAACCCAGAATCCATACCCTACCCAAAATCCTTACCAAATACCGCAACCAGAAAATAAACAGGCTATGACAGGAGCCAGCAATGATGAAAGCCACTGGGAATCAGGAACAGAAACTCCTAAGTATATACCTTCTCTTGAGTTTGAGGCCTGGCTGAAAGAAGTAGTGGACGCTCATATAGAAAGAATGACAAGCCAAATGATGGGTGATCTTTTAAAAGGCTTCTCAGAGGTCCTGGCTACTCTCTCCCAAAAGGTCAAAATCTCAAAACATGTTCCTAATGCTTCCCATTTCCCTGAGGTAAACCGTCTTGATATCTCAGAAAATATCCTTTTCCAAACCTCTGGGAAGCCACCAAGTGCTAGTCATCAGCCAAATAATGATCCCATGGCCTAGGGAGGTATGATTCCAAATGCTCATAGTTCTACTCCATATCCTCCAGAAATCAACCTCGATCTCCTCCACCTAAATGCCTGCTACTATAACCAAAAGAATTACCTTCCTCTAGACCCTTCAAATACTTATTCCCAGCAAATGACCCTAGAGTTTCCAAAAGAAGTAACTTGTGTACCAGAAAAAGAATCCCTCTTAGGCCAAGGCCCAGACAACCCAATCCCACTGCAATATTATCCAAACGGAAAAACTCCACCCAGTTGCTTGACCAAATTCCAATCTGACAATTTACCTAAGCCAAGAGGAAAGAAAGGGGTAATTCCAAGGCATTATGATGATCTGTCTGCCCCAAGATCTGAAATGCTCCAAACACTGTGGGCCCATGGGATACTGAAGCCCCTTGATAATTACCGACCACCCAAACTGTTGCCTGCTACCTGGAATCATGCCCAGTATTGTGAGTATCATCGTCACAGTGGTCACCTCACCGACAAGTGCTATACCCTCAAAAATGCAATTCAGAATCTCATTGATGACGAGGTAATTACAGTGGCAGGCACAAAAATTTCTGAAACAAATCAAGCCAAGGAGGTCTAAAAGGGGCAAGTTAGTCTAATTAGCCATGAATAAAGGTGCTGCAAAATATGCTGATCAATAAAGGAGTTTCTAAATAAATGTTTGAAGGAGACAGCTTCCTGGGCATGATAGACGGAGGTACTGAATATGCAAAGCTCCCTGATGAGTTCGAGCTTCACCGCTAAGCCTCTCGAATTGGTATGTTACTACCGGCCCACTCTTGACTCCCGCAGAACTGGTAGACCGCTTTGGATATACTATCCCCCTTCCTTCTCTTAGCTTTACGGATTGGTCATCTACCGATCCGCTCCCTAATAATGAGGATCTCAAACCCCAGGTCCTCAATAATGTAATAAGCCCAGTGCAGCTTGCTATTAATGATAATATGAATGTCTTTGCTTATTCCTTAGTTGCACCTACATTAAAAGATACATTAAATAATCATAATAATGAGTCATTTAATGAAATGGACCCAAAAGATAAAAAATATTTTCTTGAGCTTGTAAAGTCAGTTGAACAACAGGAACATCATCACTCAGCAGCAGCAGTTGGAGACTTGTCAATCATCAATCTGGGGCTGAACAATCAAGTCAAAGAAATCAAAATCGGCAACTACCTGCAAGGCTCTGAAAGGGTAGCGCTCATCAAAGAGTTCGTTCAGATATCTTGGCTCTGGTCCTATAAAGATATGCCTGGCTAAACCCACCATAGTCAAACACCGAATCCCCACATGTTCGGATGCTCAGCCAATCAGACAAAAGCTCTGCCGCATCAAGCCAGAATGGTCACTACAAGTTTTAAAAGAAAGCATGAAACAGCCGCACGTCAACTTCATTCGGGTAAAAAAAAAGAGAAAAAAAAAGAAAGAAGAAAAATAGTAAAAAAAAAAAAGGAGAAAAAATACCCGATCAGGCTGTCCAATATAGTGACCGTTCCAAAGCCTAACATGAAGGTTCGGATCTGCATTGACCACCGCGACCTCAGCAAGGTGTCGCCCAAAGATGACCTATTTCTACCCAATGTTGATATTGTGGCAGACGCCGTTGCTACTCACAAAATCAAATCCTTCATCGACGGCATGCTAGGCTATAGTCAAATCAAAGGCAGCAGGAGACCAAGAAAGGACCTCATTCATCACCCCTTTGGGGGACATACTGATATCATGTCATGTCGTCTGGGCTAAAAAAATCTTTGGGGCTACTTATCAAGGGCGCTACCACTCTCTTCCACGATGTGCCGTACATTGTCAAAGAAATCCGGTCAGGAGGTGCTGCGCTCCTTACGAACCAGGAAGGAGAAGACCTTGTTCAGCCCTTCAACCTTGACAAGCTCAAAAGGTACTATGCTTGAGCCTATCTTTCCAACAAAAGTGTTTCCCTCTCCAGCTCGCTAAGTTGAAAACCCGAAAGGGCGGCCTAGGCAAAAGTTAGAGCAAAAACAAAAAAAAAAAAAAGATACAACAAAAAGGAGAAATAAGGGCTCGCTAGGCTGAAAACCCGAAAAGGGCGGCCTAGGCAAAAATTAGGGCATAAAAAAAAATCAGGAGAAAAAGGAGAGGGAAGACACTCTTTTGAATCCTCGGCATTCTATCTCCGGTCTTCGGCATACAACAGGCTCAACTGACAAAGGAAAGAGAAAAACCACAACAGGAGCTCACATTAAAATACTTAAAATATATTACAAGGTCCTAAGGTGCAACTTAGGAATATTTATTTAAGACATTTATATTTTACATTAACTGCACTGCATATATATATACATATTCCTGCCTACACCCCACTTGTTGTCCCCTGATACTTCCTTCCTTTTGCTTCGGCCTCTAGCGGTCTATCCATGCCTGCGGCGTCCGCCAAGCCGGGCCCATATCCCTCTTCTGCGAGGCACAGAAGAGCCCCTGTTCTCAGAACCACCGGAAGTATCTCCTTCATCATCACCAGCATCTCCATTCTCATGGGCTGTTGTGTTGCTAAGACCAGCTCCGTTATCTCTGACACCGGTACCCCATCCAGGCTGAGAGGGAGGAGCAGCCACTTCTGGTTCCCAGGGATTATGTTGCTGATTGCCATTATCAGGCCTTATATCAGTGCCCCATCCATTTTGAGGGGAAGGGACAGCCTCCTGCGGCTCCCAAGGATTCTGTTGCCAACCTGCATTATCATGTCGGGGGATCTCGAAATCAGCATATCTGAAGCCGGTACCCAATTCAGCCTTAGGAGGGGGAGCAGCCTCCGCCGTTTCCCAATTACTGGGACCCGCTTCATCGGGCCCAGGAGCCACCAGAGTTCCAAGATTATGTACTCGCCCGAAATCCTCCTGTAGAGCCTGAGGAATGACCAAGCCTGAACTCTCGATCTCTTCGCCTATCTCCATAAGGCGAGCGTCAATGCCCGTAGCTACATGGCGGCCAAACAAATTTCTAAGCCTCCGCCGAATCTCGCGAGAAGAGCCCTCAGCGATCACCATTATCCAGGCCAAATATTCAAGGGACAAGAATATGTAATCGGAGAACAAATAGGCCTCCTGAAGCCTATCAAAGTCCAGACGCCACATCCTCTGGAAGTCAAAATCCAGAGTCCTGCTATTTGTCATCTCCAAAAACACCGGACGAGTTGTGTCTGGAATAACCTGCTCCAGCCCAAACTGACGCAGTATCCTGCCAGCACTATAAAAAGAGGTTTTCTTGATGCCTAACATGACAGCTTGAGCATAGCCGGCGGAGTGCAAGAGAAAGTGCCTAATCTCCCAATGGTTAATCACCCAAGATATGTCCATGGAGCCCCTCCGAAAGAAGTCCTCGGACCAGTCATAATCAGAAAAATTAACTTGGGGAAAGCGGCCTCGGAAACCATAAAGCCCCGGATCATATCTCCCCCCGAAAGGTGCAGGAGCCATCACGCACTGAAAATGCTCCCCCAGCCACAGATGGATCAGAATGGGGCTGCCAATAGGGAAAAGTTTGTCGCCCCTGGAAAAGGCATCCAAACCAGCCAGAGTTTCGCTTGCAGGGATAATGTTAGCCGGCACTGCGGCTTCAGAGCAAGATCCACGGCCAAGCACATCAATAAATCCTGGGGGCTCACTAGCAGATATCTCCCCACCAGACATAAGAAAAGAGCCGTCAGCCGGCGCCTCAAATAGTCCACGTCATCCTCTATGAACTCTGTGAATGATCGCGGAAAAACGGTCAAATCAAAGTTCACCCCGTTGTAAAAACCCGGGGTGGCTAGGCGAGTAGTGCGGAATAGCTCCCTAATGGCCATGTAGGGACGCCTTCGAGGCGAAGGCACGACAATATGACGAGTGGCAGCAACTCCCAGCATGGCACAAAATTCTTCAAAGGTCGGGCACATTTCATTCATCCCAAAGTTAAAGAGATGATCTTGACGAGACCAGAACCTGGACGCTCCCCTCAGCATGTCCCAGTTGATCACGATATTCCTCCAGGAAAGAAGGCACCTGAAGCCGAAAAGATGATCGAACCAGTCACGCTCGTCGGCTCGGAGGGCAAGAATCCACAGGTCGAGGGCATTTTCGTAAATTTCTAATTCTAAAGGGGTATGATATGGGGCGGCCATTAGAGCAGAAATATGAAATTCTCTTTGACAGTAAACGAAGCAAGTAAGAAAGGGGAGCTGAGAAGAATTAAAACATGCTGAGAAAAGATGAAGCAGGTGTGAAGAATACGTTCGCGAATTCCCTTTTTGCATCGACTCTCGAATCTTTTGCGAGGCTTTGGTTAGTTGATCCAAAGATGATGTCGCCCACATAGATTTGTACCGAAGAGAATGGCCTTTGTGCTTGAGGATGAATAAAGTAGTGTCGATTCTTCCTCTCACGAATCCTTGTTCAATTAAGAACTTGGATAGAGTTTCATACCAAGCTCTAGGAGCTTGCTTGAGTAAGTAGAGAGCTTTCTTGAGTCGGTAGAGCGTGGTCCGCTTTGTGCGAGTTGACAAATCCGGAGGTTGTTCCACATATACGGTTTCTTGAAGATCACCATTCGAAGGCACTCTTAACATCCATCGATACACTTTGAAGTCCATGAGCGAGGCATAAGCTAGAAAGATTACGATTGCTTCTAGCCTAGCAACGAGGAGCAAATGTTTCATCAAAGTCAATTCCTTCTTCACGTCGGTAGCCCCGAACAACTAATCTAGCTTTGTTTCGGTGACATTTCCATCTTCATCTCTTTTATTTCGAATACCCACTTGGTGCCGATGGTTGGATGATCGGTCGGTCTTTGAACTAAACTCCACACCTTACATCTTTCAAAGCGATTCGGCTCTTCTTGCATAGCTTCAATCGATTATGATCTTCGATGGCTTCATCAATCTTCTTTGGTTCGAGTTCCGATACAAATGCATAAGCAAACAAAGTTTCTTCTCGAATCTTATTTCTCACGAACTCCTGTATTGAGATCACCAATGATTTGAGAAATGGGATGATCTCTTGCTTCGATAATCAGTTGGAGGAAGATCACTTACGGTGGATTCTTCCCTTAAGAATTGCGGAGTTGGTTGAGAAGGAGATTCACCAAAATGCTGTTCGAGAAGAAATAGAGTCTTCAAAACTTTCATTTTCTCGTGAACAAGAAGGATGAGAGATGCGTAAAGGTGCTTGGGGTAAAAGCAGAAGAGATGGGTTCGAGGTCAGCAGATGAGTTGTTATCGATATCGGTAGAGGTCTCTTCTACCGGTGAAGGGTTACCGATATTGGAGGGATCTGCGGTTGCCGTTTCGATAAGGATTGGAAGAAGATCTTTGTATTTTTATCTGTCTCATCATTATCGAATCATTAGCAACGTTCGAGCCATTCTAGGCTCTAACAAGTCATATTCATCAAAAGAAACATGCACATATTCTAAGATTTTTAAGTTAGATTTCTTCGAAAATGCGAAATGCTTTTGAATGTTTGGAATACCCAGAGAAAAATTCCTTAAATCGATCGATTTTGCATCAAATTTTCCTCTATACTCTTTTCCATTGTAAATAATAAAACATTCTACAGTAGAAGATTTTAAGAAATCCAATGTTTGGGGATCTTCCTCTCCATATTTCATATGGAGTTTTATTATGAAACTTGTTTACGAGGGATCTATTTTGGGTAAAAGCAAGCGCATTGTTGCTATACGCCCGAAAATACTCGGAAGTTTAGCTTCACGCCGGCATTGTTCTAGCCGCTTCAATTAGTGTTGTTCTTCCGTTCGGCTACACCATTTTGTTGAGGATGTACCCGGCGAGAGAAATTGTGGCGATCCCATGGTCATCGCGTACTTTTCTACACCATTGTTTTTGAATTCGGTGTCGTTGTCGATCTTATGTCACAAATGTCTTCAAGCTTTTGAGTTTGAAGTCTTCTAAAAAGTGCGGTGACTAGATCATACGTTTCATCTTTAGATGTCATAGTTTCAATCCAAGTGAATCTAGAGTAGTCATCAACTACTACAAGTGTGTACTTGTCTCCGAAATACCGGCCTTATTTGTTGTAATAGGTCCAAAGAGATCCATATGCGAGAAGTTGAAGAGGTACGTTTGTTGATAAAAGCAGACTTTCTTTTGAAGGAAGACTTGGAAAGTTTTCCTAGTTGACAAGCTTTACAACTTCTGTCATGATCGGCGAGACACCGTAGGTAGACCTTTGACAAGCCCATTTTGGAGAGCTTGGAGAGGTGTTTGAAGTTGAGGTGGCGAGGCGCTTGTGCCATAGCCACCGGTGTTGTCACGAACATTGTTGGCTACTAGACACGGGTTTGAGAATCTCCCTAGAAGATTTAAGTCCACGACATAGGCGTTTCCTTGTCTATTGCCGGTCGGTATTGTAGAGCATGATTCACTTGTCTTTGATGAGGCAGTTGGAGTTGAATTGGCATAGAAGTCCTTTGTCGCGCACTGTGATATGCTCGTAAGATTGTGCTTTAAACCACTTACTAGAGAAACTTTGTTGATGGAGAGACTTCCTCTAGTAATGAGCCATATCCAATTGTCTTTCCTCTTGCATTGTCTCAGAAAATAAGCGTGGGTCCTTTTGCTTCAGCCTATATACGTAAGAAGACTTACTTCCCAGATCATGTGTCTTGAACAACCACCTTGTCTAGGTACCGTGATGTCTTTGTTTTCTCGACTCTATAGCCATGAAGCATTCATGCAAAGAGTTAAAGCAAAACAAGGTACCCTTTATATGGGTCCTAAGTTAAAACCTTTGCAACCCATACACCTTGACCTTGAGAGAACTAGGTCTCTCGAGATCTTGGAGTGAACCTTAGCAGGCATTCGGTGCCGATGGCCTAAGCAATGACAAGAATGACATAAATGGAAAGACCATAGAGAATCTGTTAGCGTCTTCAACCGAAGAGTGCTTATGATCATTTCTTTTCTTGACATTCATTTTCGATTGACTTTGCTTGTTGATGGTAGACTTAATTGGTTTCTTCCAACTCTTCCTAGGTAGGTTACCAACGACTTAGCTTTAGCTTTTCTACGTTGAGAACCTTTTCGGGAGGATTCGGTAGAATACCTTTAAGTTTACCTTCACGAGGTAAAGCATCTTTTTCTGCTTCATAGACAAACTTGATAGTTCTAGGTAGAGGTTTAGCAGGGTCTACCGTCGCCGAGACTTTGCCTTGGCATAGTCGTTCTTGAGTAGACTTCACTTTCTCTACCGATTACCTTCTCGGTGTTTCTCATTTGAGTCGATCATTTTGGCTTTTACTTTGTGAACTTTAGGGTAAACATAAGGAACACTTGAGTAACCAAGGCCTTGCTTCCCTGTATTTCCAAATGTACGTTTAGAGAAAGATATATCATTAGCAGTTTCGGAGGATTCTCCTTTCTCTTTGACGTAAGAGATTGTCGGAAGAGATACATCTGAATATCCTATGCATGTTTTATCATTGCTAGATTTTTGGCTTGTAAGGATTTCTTCAAATGCATCCTTGGAACTATTCCGAGGGAGTCAATTGTCTTTTTGCAAGGCAATTTTCTCTCGGTCTAGTCCTTTGATGTGCTCGGTCGACAATCAATTTTGTCATGAAGAAATTTGTTTTCTTCCATCGGTTTGATATTATCTTGTTGATGACTATTGAGGGTTTGAATCTCACCGCCATCAAAGATTTCTCAACTGTAAGTTTTCTCACGTTCTCTTGGCCGCTTGCACGTAGGCTACTCTAAAGGAATTAAATTCTTCAAGCATATCCCGATTATCCTTGAGAAGTTCTTCCCACCGGAAGTTATCACCGGCTTTTGGTTTCATTTTTGTCCAAAGGACTTGATGAAACTACAACTTCATTTTCGTGAGTCATAGGTAGGACATGAATCATGAGCTATTAAGCATATGTTAGCTTGCTCACAATCCTCTTCCTCCTCTTCTGAATCAGTTTCAAACCATGTAGCAACCTGTTTATCTTCTATATCTTCAGCCAACATACCCTTTTGTTTTTGAAATTTTCTATAAGAGGGTTTTCAGTATGCTTCAAATTTTGGCTTAGACATTTTGAGGCAAAATGACTGTGTTTCTACAGCTTATAACACACAAGCTCTTCCTTAGATGAGCTTTCACCAATCTTCCCGAAAGGTTGTTGGTGAGTGTTCTTCCTTCCATATTTTGCAAATTTTTGAAAACGCTTAACAAACATAGCAAATTGTTCATCGATAAAAAATCATTTTCACCGAAGAAGTAGAGGTTTGTTTTCAACAATGATTTCTTCTTGACCATGGTCGGCAGAGACACGCTTCGAATCGCGCTTGTCTTGCTCTAGAGCTTGATTAACTTCAAGTTCATAAACCTTTAAACTTGTGTAGAGACTACGAAGAGTCATCTCGCTTAAGTTTTTAGATTCTTTCATACAGCGTGGTCTTCACATGCCATAAGCTACCTAGAGAGCCTAGAAACCTCATGTTCATTTCCTTTTGTCATATGCTTTTTACCAAGAGAAAAGCAACTATTTATTACCTCACCGAATCGATCGTATGTTTGTCTCAAGGTTTCCTTAGGATCCTTTTGAAAGAATCAAACCGCCGGATGTATGTATATTTTCTCGTTGTCTCTGTGTCTTGGTCTCCTTCCAAGTATTCTACAAGAGCTTCCCACATCTCTTTTCGCAGCTTGTACATCGAATCACTTGCCGGGTAGGTGCTTGTATCAGAGAGCCGGTGATTATATTGATTGCTTTGTCAGCCAAGTTCAACCAAATTTTCTATCGCCCTCTCGCCCATTCTCGATTCTTCTTTAGGAACTTCTCGCAGGTTCCCAATGATGGAGGCTAGAAGATTTGCCTTCATTGGTACATGTTGACCCGCAGTGACACATTTTACCCGTTGTCAATAGAGTTCATGAATCTCATTACTTTATCCTTCCATACATCAAATGTCCTTCGCCCAATATTGGGACGTGGTTAGCATTAGATGTAGGCAGATATAGTGTGTTTGTGCCATTATGTCGTATTCTCAAGAGTTTAATCTTGAAAAACTTGTTTTCGAAGAGTAAGGCTCGATACCAATTGTGGGTCCCAATGAGCACCAACAATAAGCCAGAAGTTGGGGGTTGAATAGCTTATTAACACTTTAAAACTTTTAAAGTAAGTTCCCTTGAAAGTTACTTGCAATCTATGAAAAGAATCAAGTAGCTGAAGACCTTCAAGAAAATTGTCTGTGTCCGCCGATAAGGACCACGGTGAGACCTTTTACGTGATTACTTAAGTTCTCATTTAAATGGATGAAGTAAACAATGAAACCGAGCAGCTTCAATAATTAAATGCATTTAAGGAAATAACACAAGTATTTTGGGATGGTTCACTATAATGAGTGCTACGCCCATCACCAAGGCAATAACCTTGATTTAAATTGTGCACTATGTTTTCCACTTAGATCAATTACAAAGAATATCCCTAATGGATCGTGTACAAAATATTGACTTGTGTTTGTCTAGGGAATTAAATATCCAGAAATACAAGATATTTAATTCTGCGTATATAGTTAATGGAAGTAAACAACAAGAAGAATAAAACAATAAATGTTGAAGAGCGCCTTTTTGTTGTGACGAGGACTTCTAGATCTGTTGAGGATCTATTGAATGCACCGAGCCGAAAGACTTGGAGTTGTGTAGATTCGAGCAATTCTTTAAGTGTTCGATTGATTCTCGCATGCTTGTCTCTTTGTTCCAGCTCTTCAATGGCGATTTAAAGCAGTGCACTTCAAAAGATCCGTTGAGAAGACGAAGACTTCAACAACTTTTTTCATAAATGCATTAAATGCATGGGGCGTCAACCAAGGAATTTCGCCTTCACGATAACTAGAGCGTATAATCATTTCGAGATCTTCAAAAAGGTGGGCGATTTGGTGTCGATTCGAGATGAAGCGTAAAGTAGGGGACACCGCTTTTACTTTTTACATCTGCTCAGACGAAAAGTATTTTGCTTTTCTGAAAGTTGCTTTCTGCGGCTTGACATGTCGTGAAAGACTTGGATTAATTCAATATCATAATGGGAATAAGTTTGAATTAATCCAGCCTAGCTTTGATCCGAGGAGACGAAGCTGCATCACCGACACGAGGTCTACCGATCTTAAGCTTTTGAGTGTCTTCCTCGATGTTCCTAAAAAAGTCCTACAAAAACTATACAAGGCAAAGTTCTATACATTGTTGCCACGCTTAATCGATACGCAAACCGATTAGCCAATCAAGTATAAAACTAATGTAATGTAATCGATCGATATAAATTTAACATAAGAATCAACAATT
>CM028381.1:120685201-120734103 GCA_013146195.2 Codonopsis lanceolata | reverse complement strand
ATATATATATATATATATATATATATATATATATATATATAAGGAGAAAGATACTAATATTCGCGAGGAATCAAAGCTAATGTGCTTTCGGGGCGGCCTGAAAACCACCACCCATGACCACTGGGACCCGTTGTGCCACCGATTATGGATCCCGACCTACTACGCCCAGGCGCGGCTCGACCCAATATCATCATATCATCATTGAGTAAGATTAGGTAGGTAGATTAATTGGTGATGAAAATTCTCACCAATTTACGTCTGACTTCAGCGTCTTTGAAAAGCCCGCAGTGGTTTCTTATAAGTGGACACATTCACTGAAAAAAAAATAGAAAAAATAAATATGTTAGTCCAAAAAAAATTATATATATATATATATATATATATATATATATATAAAGAGTATTAAAAAAAGACAATAAAGGTGGATGTGTCTAGAGCGAGCTTTGCTCAGGACACGGCGGCTCCTGGGAATCTCGATGCCCAGGCGGAAGAACCTGAAGCTTCTACCAAACCACCACACCCACTCATACCGGAAAGTAGAGAAAATATCAATGCTCGTAAATATCTGCCTCGCCGAGAAATGAAGTAGACGACCCGGCCTCGGCATCAATGCCGCTCGGGCACGACAGAGCAGAGGAGGGGATGCAGCTCTAATCTCAGAAATCCTCATACGCCATCACCGATAATGCTGCGGGCATGAGGTATTTCCCGATATCGATACCTATCAAGGCAAGCCGATCGGGCTCTATCACCCAGAAGGAGGTCGAGGAGGCACCACTGGAGCTACTTGAAAAGATCGATCGATGCCGGTTCACCCGCCGCCCATATATAAAGAGTCCAACATGATAGAAACCATCAATATCCGCCGCAATCGAACATCAAAATAATGTATAATGACCCTCCGCACCTTCCCAAGGAAGGAAGTGCACCGCATTGACTCGAGCTAATAATCCGGCCCAAAGACTCTTTCACTCTCATTACAACCATCGCCCCTACGGATCCACCCCTGTTACTATCAACAACATACCGACAGTACGGAGGCTAGTAAACTCGCCGAATGAGACGACCAGCGAAAATGTAAAAAATGAGAAGGCCCAGACACTGCACACAAAAAAAAAGAAAAAGAGAATGTATATGTTGTCAAAAAAAATAAATAAATAATATATATTTGTGCTGAAAAAAATGATACATAATAAAAAAAAAAAGATAGATAGAAAAAAGCAGAAAAGGTATGTACCTCCCACGCCGGCAAACCCATTCGTCGTCGGAGTCATTCCGGCCGGCCCTATCCATGGAAGTATATAGTTCGGCCAAGTGCCGCCCTCTACCATATAAAGGGATCGATCAAAGTCCGCCCGGACAAGCCGGACGAAACTCGTGGTGACAGAGGAGTTGGCAAAAGAGCGATGTGCCAAGAAAGAAAAACAAACGCTCTTGCCACTCGAAAGTTACTAGAAGCGTTATCATCACCGGCACCCAGACTCCACCGGCATTACTAAGAAGCCATCTCCGTACGCTGTGAATAAAAATCTCATCCGTCGATTTGAACTCCGGCTCGAAACCCAGGAGGTCCACCACCTCCTCCCTACGCCGACGGAGAGTGAAATCAGGGGCCAGGGTCTCCCCTATACTGGTAGGAATGCCTGTGATCGCGCAAAGTCGCACTGGTCATGGTCGCCTCCCTCGCCTAAAGTGGAAAGTATGGGTGGTGTCCCACCGAAGTCCTCGAGCACATCAAAGATGGCGTATAGGCGGTGAAATGGGTGAAGGAATGCATGAAGACGAAACTGCACTTCCCTCCACCAATAACTTCGCCGCCTCGGGCAACATGGCGTAGATCTCAGCAACATTGGCACATGATGCCCGTGCCATCTCGAATTCTCTGTGAATCCAAAAAAAAAAAAAAGAGGAGAAAAGGTAAGTCCTCTATCCTTATTTTCTTCTCCGTACATTCTTTTAAATAAATAAAAATAGATAAATTACGAACATGTTGCATGCATTATACTTCATAAATCTTAAAATTGTAGCATGCTAAAAAAAAGAGAAAAAAAAACCTTGTTCATAATAAAAAGAAAATAAATAATTCTTTAAGTTAACACATACAATTTTCATACATGTACATAAATTTACATGTGAATAAACATTTATTAAACATCATTCTTTTACGCGAAAAATTAAAAAAAAACAGAGGAACCTACATGTTGTACATACATGCTGTATTCTTTTACATAAAAAAAACATAAAAAAAAATATAATAATAATAATAATATATTTGAAAAATGAAATAAATAATAAAACAATTTTTATGTGTAATTTATTTTGCACGTAAATAATTAATTTTGCATCTTAAACGTCATATTAGGCTGCATTTACCATGTGTATAATAAAATGTGAAAGTATTCATGCATCATCTTATAATTGTTCTGCATTGCATCTGCATCAAGTAGAATAATTCATGCATTCATTATATGCATTTCATTTCCCAGTAAGCTGCCATAAGGGTACGTTAAAAAGAAGATAAAGTGCCACCAATCATCAAAATAAATATTTTGTGGCATTTACTATGTCCCTGTAGCAATTGCATGCTTGAAAAATGAATCTAAAGGCATGAAAAATATCAGTTTTGTCCTGTTTTTATCCGAAAATATGCCCGAAAATGTGTTTCGAAAAAATTTAAATTGTATTCTGAAAAGTCCGTCTCGTGATTCTATTGCATGCAAAAATATGTTTTAGTGTAAAACATGCATCATATAGCCTCATTTGCATTTAGAATATAAATCATCGCAAAAATAAATCATATAAATTTCATGCATCATCACTTAATTACATCATTTAGACATAAATAAGACATGCATATGCATTACTAATAAAGTCAGGAGTGCTCCAAAAGTTCCAAACAGTACAGAAATTTAGCAGATCTAAAATATAGCCAGGAAAATCTTGAAAAGAAAGAATCTTACAGTGGTGGGAGGAAGATTGGACACGTGAGCGTTCCGATCTCGCAAGATGTTGCCCGATCATTGTTGTAGTTGTACCGGTAGTTGAGTTTATTCGGACCAAGCGAGGAGGCTCTCTCCTCCTCTCGTCAGATTCTGGGTGCATGGGTGCCTTCCCCTTCCTGGATCGTGAAGAAGATGCCATCTGCTAAGTGAAACACTGAAATTGGCGAAAGAAAATCGAGAAAAATGAGCGAAAATAAAAAAAAATAAAAAAAAAGAAACGGAAGACAATAGCTATGGCGGAAGGAAAGAAAGAAGAAAGGAAAGAAAGAGAAGCAGTGAGCTTCTCTCCCTCACTCCCGTCCATAATAAAGGGAGGAAAAGGGAATTTTTCCCTTTTCCCCCTCCAAAGTTTAAAGCTGCGACACTTTGGTCCTCAAATTTCAAGGTTTCCAAAATGGTCCCTGAGCCTAACGAAGAGTTAACAAAGTTAATCTTGTTAACCAAAAATTAATGACTATCCACCAGAGGACAAAGAAAAATAATATCCCCAGCGGGTCAAAAAAAAAAAAAAAAAAGAAAGAAAAAAAAAGAAAAAAGAAAGAAAAAGAAAAAAAAAAGAAAAGAAAAAGAGAAAAGAACAAAAAAAGTGAAGAGATAATAATAAATTCCCCAGCAAGAGTGGCAGAAATGCCAAGATCACCGAATCGCGGCCCACACAGGCACAAAGGTAAGTCAGTGCAAGATATTCTTACACGACTTCAGAATAATTTCCTTTTAAGGAAAGTTTGTTTTTTGAAAAAAAAAACAAAAGTTTTGCTTTGTTTTT
Source organism: Codonopsis lanceolata (assembly GCA_013146195.2). Lineage (NCBI taxonomy): Eukaryota > Viridiplantae > Streptophyta > Magnoliopsida > Asterales > Campanulaceae > Codonopsis > Codonopsis lanceolata. Next base: position 120,730,335 of record CM028381.1, on the reverse strand, counting down.
CAAATAAAAGAGAAACTCTTTTTCAAAATGAGTTTTGATTTCAAAAAACAAAACAAAAAAAGAGGAAAATTGAAAAAACAAAAAAAAGAGGAATATTTCAAAAAACAAAAAAAAGAGGAATATTGAAAAAACCAAAAAAAGAGGCATATTTCAAAAATACAAAAAAAAGATGAATATTTGAAAAAAAAACAGAGAGAGCGAGAAAAAAAGGAAAGGAAAAAGAATGTTTTCCACTTCACAATTTTCGAAAATACTTGAAGAAAGTTTTCTTTGTCGTGCTCGACGACGGATTTTTATCGGTCGAGTGCAATTTTCTGGAAATTTGAAAGTTTTCTGGTTATGTTTGGAAACAAGGCATCGACCAGCCAGAGACAACTTTGAAAATTCTTCTTAACATGTTTCAATGACAAGGTATTGACCGGTTGAAATGTGGTTCCAGAAAAACATTCAAATCTTCATACCGTATTTGACGGCCGTTCTCGACTGTTGAATGCGACTTTTTTCGAAAAACACAAAAATCTTTTTCCTGTTGTGTTCTCGATCGGGTCTTGACCCGAAGAACATGACATCCTCACTTGGTTGTAGTTTAGGGTTTTGGCCTGAACTACGTTTGGTCTGATTTCCTTTAATAGGGAATACGTAGGCAGCCTACATTAGTAGGTCCGACCATCAGTGCACTTTAAATTCATATCTGCTTAAAAACTATGATAACCCTTTATAACCGACTTAAAATGTCTAGGTTATGGAGTTTGGATAGCATGACAAACTGTGCATTATAACTGCTACCAATTGCATTCTCCCGTTTTTAATTGAACGAAATTGGAGAGTCTAATGTTTATCAACGATGTTCATCTACTCAGTAAGCCTTGGGTTACCCGTAAACTCCATCGTTGAGGGGCTCTGTAGACGCCCCAATTTCGTACCCCTAGTATGTGACTCTAACATAAGATATCAAGAACTGTCAAAACTTAACAAATGTCAAGTTACAGGAGTTAAAAATGCGAAAGGCAAAGCGAGATCTTGCGCGAAAAGCTGAACCGAGGGGTGAAAGTGTGAAAAACGAACTTGAATAGTGGCATGGGTGCCGCACCAAGGGCCTTGGTGCCGCCTAATGCTGCTGTTGGTGCCGCACCAGAGGGCCAATTGGCCGCACCATGAGATTTCACTGTAGATTGTCTCAGTGAACAAAAGGTACAAGTTTTGAAGCCCACGGTACAACCGCTGGAAGAAACTGAAGAATTCCCACCGAGTCCCTGCTCCTCGACTATAAATAGGAGACCCTGGCTCCTCATTTCAGTTGCTCAGTGTTCGCGATAAAAATCGCAAGAAACTCTCTATGTTATTCTGTCAAAATAATAGTACGAGAGGTGTTTCTAGCTTGATTCAACTGTTCGGTGTTTGGTCTAAAGGGTCTCTTCGACAACAATCTGTGGCTTGCCGGTTGGGAGCTTTTGGGAGATTTGGAAGGTCATGTCGAGATTTGAAGGGTCGATGCATATTTTGAAGGAATCCCGATGGAGGTGGATAACATTTTCAACCGGGTGATGTGTGCGCTTCGAGAGATGGCTTTTATGTATCAGCCCAAATCCCAAATGTCGAGTGGTGCTACACTGGTTTTGATGGCTGCAGCAATCCCGATTCAGCGCATTGAGGCTAAAAGAGGTTTATGGCTTAAGTGGTCTCCCCCGTCGTTTGGCAGATATAAGCTAAATACAGATGGTTCAGCTCGAGGAGGTGTATGCTCGGGTGGTGGGGTTATTCGCGATGCCTCTGGCTCGCTAATAGCTGCCTTCTCCTCCTTTTATGGGTCCGGTGCCAACATGAAAGCTGAGATTGTGGCCCTTAAAGATGGTTTACAACTGTGTCATTCTTTGGGGTTGACGGACGTAGATGTAGAATCTGATTCCTTGGTTGCTATAAAGGCGTTGCATAATGATCATGGGTTTCCTTGGCAACATGTTTATGATCTAAGAAGATGTAGTGATCTTTCTCGTCTCTTCCGTCTGTCCCATGTTTATAGAGAACAGAATAGGGTGGCGGACTTTCTGGCCAGTTTTGCGTACAACCATAGGGCTTCAAAAATTTTGAGTTCGACAGTGGATCTTCCAGGTAAGGCCAAAATGCTTATGCATTTAGACAAATATGGTTTTTACAGTTTTCGTAGAAAGGCTAGATAGTTGTCTTGTAATGTGTTATTTTGCTTCTTTGGGTTTTTTCAGTGTATTTCTTGTTAGATGTCAGGCTCCTTTGTCCCCCCTAAATCGGGTAAGGCTGGTTGTCCCCCTCCAGTTTGTTCATTTCTTTTATATTAATAAATTTCCGCAGGTGCCGCCCTGCTTTATTTAAAAAAAAAAAAAAAAAAAAAAAGAGGTGTGAGATAGGTGAGTGGAAGCCCCTAAAGTCTCCAAACCCCGTCCAAACTCTGCCAAAATAAATATCCATAGGTTATAAGTGATCCCTAGCCTAGTTGTTAGGTATCCACCTCACTTCCCCGGCCCAAAAATCCCAAAGTAAGCCGTTACTCTGCCCAAGTAACGAGCTAAAAACCAAAAAACAAAGTTGTGGTTCCGCCCAACCAAAAAGGCCAAAACCTACCAAAATAAGCTGTCACTCTACCCGAGTTGACAAGCCAAAAGTCTCCGAAATAAGCAGTCACTCTGTCCAAATCAAAACAACAACCACACAACAAACAACAAAAAAGACTCACTCTCCCTGAAGGACAGAGCGAGCACACTACCGCTCTAAAAGGTAAAGCCTTTAAGGGCGTTATTTATTTTATTTATTTACTTTTCTGTCTTTTTATTATTTTTAAAGTTGTTATTTAAATCCGGCACAATGTAGTCATTATAAGTCGTTGTGCTGCCCGGATTAGAATAGGAAATAGTATGTAAAAGAGGCGTTATAATGGCCAAATATTTTTAAACACATTTGTAATTATTGTAAGGAAATGGCTGCGAGTCCGTAAATAATGTAGCCATGGATGTATTTGTTTTAATTTCCTGTCTTTTAATACTTTTTTTATTTGCTAAATAAATATAACAATAAGCATACTTCAGCCAAAAACCACTTTTGAGACCGAAAGGGCGAGTTGGGTGCCTAGCACCTTCCCAACTCGTAACTTAGCCTCCGAACCCGTTTTCTTTTTCTCTGGTTTATTTTTCTTTTCTTTGGTTTTTCTTTATTTGCCTTAAAATAAAGATGACGACTCTAAAACTTTCAGATCCAGTGGGGCCTCGCAACACTCCTTCTTTTCACTTTTCCGTTCTCCCCTAAAAAAGGGAGAATGAGAATGGAAGGGTGATGTATTCCCATATCCTCGTATCCCCTAAAAAAGGGATAACTTGATGCAAGAAACCCAAAGCCCCCATAGTAATCTGAAACGGGCCATAAGGCTATTTTTTTAATAAAATCAATAGTGGGGGCGTCGCAATATCCTTTTTTGTACTTTTCCGTTTTCCCCTAAAAAAGGGAAAATGGGAATGAAAGGGTAATGCATTCCCATATCCTGGTATCCCCTAAAAAAGGGATAACTTGATGCAGGAAACCATAAGTTCCCATATTGTTTACAAAATCCACTAAAGGCAACCGAGGCACATTCCAACGTGCTAACATTGACAGCACTCCTCTCGCACTTTTGATTTCGTCTTTCCCTAAACAAGGGAGGGTGGAACGAGAGCAGTGGTGTCCCGCATCCGCACGTACATGCAACCCTATCCAAGGGCGCGCGGGGCGCGGGGCGCACCCCGGGAACCTCACAGTGGCGACTCTACTGGGGAGTTGTTTTATTTTAAATAAAATGGAGGGCTAGACTCATAAAATAAAACTTTTTTGTTTTTATTTGTTTCTGGCTACAGTATGCTTGTTATATTAATTTACGCATTTGAATATAGTGTTCCTATACATCCGTGTCTATATTTGTGGATATGATCCTCCATCTTGCAGCAGTTTCGTTTCGATAACTGTTACAGGTGTGTTTAAGAATATTAAAAAAAATCAAAAAAAAATTCGAAAAGTCAAGAAAAATAATATGTATTATATATGTTACAATAAAATTTCGGGCAGCACAACAAAAGAGCCGGGGCTTTATTTTACTTCCGGCTCTGTATTATTATTTATTTCAGTTCATTTCCTTTTTCTTATTATTATTCTATACACTTGCACATATCTACATTCATTCTGTCATTTTATTTTGGGAACATAGGACCAAAATTTGTAATTGATAGGGATAGATAGCTTCCCCACTTTTCTTTTTATTTCTTAATATGGTGTGCTTGCTTGCTTGCTTGCGCTCAAAAATAAAAAGCCAAGAAAATCCACACATAATAGCAAGACAAGCCATATCTGCTTTATTTTTCTGTTCATATATCTGTAAATAAATACAGACTTTACTGCTTTTTAGATACCGCACACACGTACATGCATATAGGAATATTCTGAACTATTACCCTACACCATGGCCACCTACCCTGCTGCGTAAACCAACGTTAGAATGCATATAGATTCTCGTGACACTTCATCGAGCCGGTTTTTGCATCTCTGGATTATGAGCCAGCCCCTGTAAAAAAAATCAATATATATATATATATATATCAAAAAAAAAAAAGCGCAAGTTAAAAAATATATATATATATATAACAAACAGGGGCTGATTTATAATTCTCAAATGCTCCACCTAGACCATTTCGGATGGTGGATCCTGGAAAGAGTATAGGCCCTTCGCACAGGACCGATCCGATCTGGGGAGTCGAAAAGCGAGGTGGAATATGTTGGTCCTATACTCTGGAGAAAGAATCCACTGTTCCAGGAAAAGTCCTGAGACTGTCAAAATAAAGCGGGTGCTTATCCGGTCAATCGTAGGGAACAACAAAAAAATAATAATAAAATGTATTAATAAAAAGGCACGTACTCAAGCCTGACCTCCGGACCTTCGATACCTCCAAAACCCCATTTTCCTCGTAAATCGGCCCGAATTTGGAAAGGCAAAGATAATCTTGGCCGGTTGATACGGGAAAGTAGTGCGTAAATCGAGATCAAAGGGTATCGATTTCATATCGCATAAGGCGGAATCGATTCATAGGGTACAGATCCGAGCGGTATGGCAGCAGAAAGTGAACAGTCAGCTATGGGTACAAATTCAGGGGCTCCAGGGTATGTTCCGACTCCGGCAAGCAGGAAAGGTTTGACCAAAAGTTAGGTGCAGCGGTGAGTCAAATGGCTAGTCTGGTACAAAGCCTAAAATCTAGTGATGAGGTGAACTCTTCCCCTACTATTCCCCAAGAAGCATCCACATCTCAGGTGCCTCCAAACCCAACTCCTCAGCCAAACACTAACCCACCAAATACTACCACTACCCCGAATCTCAATCCTCCACCAAGTCCCTACTATCCAAATATCTATCCTTATCCGTCCTATCCACCATATCCTCCCCCAAATACCCAGAATCCAAACGACCTCCATTTTCCTATGATTAACCCACTCCTAAATAGCCCACATATGGATCCAAAAAGCTTTAACCCACCAGGTCAAGTTACCACATACTTACCTCCTAATGATCCTGGTCGCTCGGCTGAAACTAACCAAAACCCACCAACCCAGAATCCATATACTACCCAAAACCCACCAAGCCAAAGTCCTTATACTGTCCAAAATCGATTAACCCAAGACCTTTATCCAACCCAATACCCATATCCAACCCAGAGTCCTTATAATGCCCAAGTTCCATCAACCCAGAATCCATACACTGCCCAAAACCCACCAGCTCAGAAGCCTTACCAAAACCTTCAACCAGGAAATAACCCATTTTCCTTAATCCAAAGATATACCAAAAGCCAACTCCCCCAGCCACTACAATGGAGGCCGACATGGAAAATATGAAGGCCATGATGCTTAAACTTCTCAATAAAGGAGAATTTTCTACGCGGGCCCTAACATTGCAACCTTCAGCAATACTGCCCTCGAAATTCAAAATGCCCGACATAGAAAAGTTCGACGAGACTGGATGCCCTATATCCCATTTGAAGTCTTATTCCACTGGCATGCAGTCAAGGGGAGCTAGCTTTGAGGCTATGGCTTCCAATTTTCACCTCACCACGATAGAGCCGCCAAACAATGGTTAATGTTGTCGACAACGTTGCCATGAATACGGGACCGATAGCGAGCGTTCTTTGAAAGATACAAAGATAATACCGATCTGAAAATAGAAGAGACCTTGAATCGTCGCACCCAACGGAAAAGGAAACCACGAGTTTGCGATCGGGTAGAAGAGAAAGTCGGGCACACTTTGACAGACTGATCCTACGATTCATGCCGAATGTTCATCAAAAACCTCCAACCCATCTACCTGGAACATATGCGGTACCTCCCCTATACCAACTTCAAAGAAATAGTGGAGATAGAAGCCCGTATTGATGCTGATATACGTACTGGCCAACTAAAAACCAATACGTCTCCTAGTTCTTTCCGTTACTCCAAAGGAAAGACAGCCGCACCAGCACCAGCTGTTAACATGGTAGGAAATGCCTCAACCCCATTTTCTACCCAAAATTATAGCTCTGTTCCATGGTATTATGGGTCGGACAGGTCTGTCAATACAGTGGGAGCAAATGATGGCCCGGCCAGAAACTTCAGAAATCAGAACAGGGTAAGCCGGCATTATGATGAACTGCAAGCTCCCCAGTCTGTGATACTGCAGGGGCTAATGGCACAAGGAGTGTTGAAGCTGCTAGAGAATTATAAGCCACCTAACCCCCTGCCCAGGACTTGGAACCATGCCCAGTACTGTGAATACCATCACTCCAGTGGTCACCTCACCGATAAATGTTACACCCTCAAAAATGCTATCCAGGACCTGATAGATGATAAGGTTACTGAAAAACCTCCACCCAGACCAAATGTAGTCAATAACCCTCTACCTCAAATCAATATGATTGAGGTTGATGAAAACCCTTTTGTGCCTAAGTTCGAAATAAATAAACATCCATTTACATATATCCTTGTTCCTATTCCTCCATCCTTATCCATAAAAGAGCCTAGTTGCAATATGCTCTCTTGGGACACTATCCTTGGTAGCCAAAACACCTGTAACATTGAAAAAGCCACTTGGGTTGGTGGAGATGTTAGCCACCTTACCTAAGCCAATCTATCGAGCCTATCACCAAACCCGAAAAAGGTGACCACTCTGGAAAAGATCAAGTAACGATATCGGGCTAAAAGCGGTGGAAGATTCTTTATTAGCTCGATGAAGAAAACTCGGGCCAACATCTCCATCTGGGGCTTACTTTGTGCTTCTAAGACCCACCGTGATACACTGGCTAAGTCATTAAGTCAAGCAGTCATTCCTATTGAAACCTCCCCCAATAAGCTTACTCAAATGATCGGGAACATCCATTTCGGAAACGTAATAATGTTTACTGATCTAGACCTGCCAAGGGAAGGAACTAACCACATTGATGCTCTACATATCACTGTGGGAATTTTGGAGAAACGGGTTCCCCGAGTTCTGGTAGATAATGGGTCTTCACTGAATATATGTCCCGCCAAAGACATTAGCCAAGTGGGGATAAAGATATCGAACTCACTCCTTCCTCACAGCATAAGGCATACGACAACACCGATCGATGTGTCTTGGGGGTGGTCACTCTAATGTTAACTATTGGGCCCTTAAACATGCCGGTCGAATTCCAAGTCCACGGATATTCCACCACCTTTAGCTTTGTTGTTGGGGACGCCTCGGATTCATGGGGTAAAGGGGTAGCCTCTTCATTACACCAGCGTGTCAAATTTATCCACGATGACCACATAGTAATTATTCTGGCCGATAAGATCGTGGAGAATAAGGAAAGCGAGGATATCCCAATCCTCGAGATAGAACATAAAGACACCGGTATTTTTTCGGTGGCTTTGAGGTTATCCCCCCGTGGTCAACGCCATCAATATGGCCGAGAAACCGACATCATTGGAAAGAAGGTCACTTCCCTAGGAAACATGGTCCCTTTAAACATGTTCCGAAAAATGAATTATATGTCTGGTCTAGGTCTCGGCAGAAATCAGCAAGGACTAGTTAATTTAGTCCAAGATGAACTTAAGGAATGTATCCCTCCTTTCGGTCTAGGATACTGTGACAGCCCGACCCAGACCCCAATGCGAGATCCCAAGTCGTGCCATCCAAATAGACAAGAATACAAGCATGCGCAAGTAGGATTATAAAATTCACGTGGCGCAACATCGCATACGAATAACAACTCGGCTACACTTGGCCGGAAATAACTTAAAATAAACAAGTCATCGGCGACGTTACAGCCGGAACCCAACAACTACTCCTACAAATTTAACATATGCATATAATATAACCTCAACGACCACAACATGCCGGAGACAACACAACTATAATATCATAAAAGAGTGTTAAGCGGAAGTAACTGTAGTGAACCAATACTATATAAACAAGCTCGACATATAAGTCGGCACACAAAAGATTATAAGTCTTAAGTATTCAAGTTATACTACAACAACAACCCAAAGACAAGTCTAAGTGACTTGCTTCCCAACGTCCTTGCCAAAACAAAAGACTAGCTACCAATCCCAAAAGAACAACCTTCTAGCTCGCAAGCAACGAAATGCGGGTATGGCGAATCTAGCGTGAACCGTCTCCTTGGCTCAGATCTAAGGAAAACAAAACAAACAAATAGGGTAGGTCATAAAGACTTAGTAAGTTACCAAAAATGCATGTTCATGTTATAGCATGGCATTTATCACAATTATGGTTCATGATCATCATATATCACTTAGCACATTATTCACGTAAGTGCGGAAAATAAATCATACAAGTAGGATATGATATAGTCACGGCCGCCGTAGCTCCCCGCAATAAACTTTGTTCGGTTCGTGCCATCGATGTTTTGTGAATTCATCGACTTATATCGAGAACCTACTCGATTTAATTAGCAGCCAATGGCGCACGTATTGATACGGCAAAGGGGCTACTTCCCCACTGCGGCCCACAGTGGAGGTGTGTGTGAGGTCCCAGGTGCGGCGATCCATGGCGAGCACGAATCTCACAATTCGTGAAGGCGATGCATCGTCCCACCCTGACGTAATAAACAAACCAAATAATGCCAGCTGGACTCAATGTGATGCACAAGTAGATATTTACTCGTCATAAACAATTAAGGATCGAATTCGACAAGAGCGAACTCATCCGACCAAGTAGGTTATTAATCTCTACATAAATCATGTCAAGGCAATTAATTGCTCAAAACCAATCATTCATAACAACTTGTAGCAAACAATTAAGCTAAGCTCATATTTGAGTAAATCCAATCAAACGGTGTCCAAACTTTGTAGGGATTGAAATTAATGTTCAACATGTTCAAATCTTCCCTAGGGTTGACTCCGTTGAGTCTTCACTATAAATTCCCAAATTTGGGGTAATTGAAGCTATGTGCTTCATAACCCAACCTAGGCCATTACTAAGTTCATCTAGGTCATAAATTCACCAAGGCATTGCAATATATTTCACATTCATCATAGAGTCCAATTTTGAGGATAAATTACATAACAACATATATACCAACACATCATATAGGCTATACTTAGGGCATTCGCATATAGCACCACTTCAAGCAACCCATAACATGAATGTATCTAACATGTTCATAATCTCAAATAGACAAGATGAAAGAGTATTACAACCTTTGATAGGCATGAAATCATCCTATACATGCTTCTAACAAGCTCATACTTTCAAAACACAAGATAAAGGCATAAGAAGCATATATGTGTCCTCATTGACCTCATACATCATAAGCTTTGTTTCCTTAGGGTCAATGAGAACTAAAACAAAGAAGAAGATGAGTAACTTACCTTCAAACCCCAATCAAGAAAGAAAAACGAGAAAGTAATCGGTTGGAAGTAATCTACTCGTCGAGCTCTTCGATTCTATATCTAGGGCTTGAGCAATGAAGAAGAGGAATGAAGGACGGCCAAGAGGAAAGCTTCAAGAAGCCATGGGAACCCTCAAGAACTCTCTCTCTCTCTCTCTCACGTTTTTGAAAAAGCCTTCAGCAAATGACGAGTCCCAAGGTTGAATCGTGGTGTTAGTGAAGTCAAATGTCTAGTGGGACAAGTGTCACAACAATGTGGTCCCTTTTAATCTGATTTTGACTTAATCATCCAACTAAATCACTCACTAATCCACTCTTAAAATATGTTAATGATGTTAGGGTATAAGTAATGAGGGTTAGGGAGGTTTAGGTGGGGTTTAGAAAGAGTTTTGGATAGGGGTTTAGTAAGGGTACGATCGTAATCGACCGTCGATGCAGAAAACTCTCGTTTTTCCGGAAATCGTCTTTGTTCGGTTGTGGAGGCCGAACCTCCTTCATAATGTTCGGTTCTTGGGGCCGAACAATGCCCAAAATGTTCGGTTGGCATGGTGGAACGATTCCTCAGGCCATACGTTAGGTCAAACAGGTCCAGATTTGCACGTATAACGCGTATAAGGCATAAACAACTCAAAGAAGCAATGGAATGAGTACCAAGGGTCTTAAAACAATGATAAAATGTCTCTCAAGGTCTTGGATAAGTCTAAAGATCAAAGCCCGAGCAAGAACAAGCCAAACTAGAGCATGCAAGGCAATTGGCGTTCGACACGGCAATTATGGCTCGATCAAGGAATGCAATTAAATCAAACATGGTAGGGATACTACTAGCATGTTAAATACACCTTCTAACCATGTTAAACAAGTATAAAGGATAAGTTATACAAGTAGGTTTCGGGTTCTCACAAGGCAAGCACACAATGCTCATGTAAGAATCTGGGGTGTTACAATACACACCTACTCCAGCTGAAGTAGCTGCAGTCATGAAACAAAAACGTGAGAAAAGAAAGGCAGATAGAGAAAAGCGTCCTTATGAATATCCCCATCTCCAACCATATAGAAAAACCTTAATTGGTTACTTTGTACGTAAAGGGGAAACTGAAGCATATATCATGTTTGCGGAACCCTTAATAGACCAGAACGGGAAAAGGTGTCCTGGTTGGGAAGTCTTTGAGGATGTCAGTATTCTCTTAGATAGTATGGAACAGTCACCCCTGAGCCCTCAGAAGACCGCTTATAAGATCAAGTCACCATTGAAAATACTTGGTCTATAGACCAAGATGATTATGCTTTTGCCCGCTAGATGACGACGGTCTAGGAGACAAATTTCGGGTATGATAGACAGAGGCACCTGATTATGAAATGCTCCTCGCCGAAGTTTGAGTCTATTTCCAATAAGCCTCTCGCATTGGTACACCACGACCGGTTCGGCCTCCTCGACACCCGCAAACTTGGTAGACCGCTCGATATACTATCCCCACTCCTTTCCCTAGCTTTACGGATTGGTCATCTACCAATCCGCTACCTTTAGTTGAGGATCTCAAACCCCAGGTCCTCAACAATGTAATAACCCCTGTACAGTATGCTTTTAATAATAATATAAATGTCTTTGCTTATTCCTTAGTTGCACCTATTTTAAAAGACGCATTAAAAGATAATAATTATGATAATGAGTCATTTAATAAAATGGGCCCAAAAGATAAAAATTATCTACTTGAGCTTGCAAAGTCGATGAGTACTGAACAGGCCATTCATCGCCAGATATCAAGACCCGTCTACTATCAACTTGGGGCTAGACAATGAAGTCAAAGAAATCGAATCGGCAGCTACCTCCAAGGTCCAAAAAGAAAGGCACTCATTGATCTCCTCAAAGAGTTCGTAGACACCTTTGCCTCGGTCCTATGAAGATATGCCCCGCCTAGATCCGCCAAATATAGTCGAGCACCGGATTCCCACATATCCGGATGCTCGCCAAACAAGCTCCGCCGCATCAAGCCGTAATGGTCACTACAAGTCAAAGAAGATATCATGAAACAAAGCTGGCCAAGTTCATTCGAGTAGTTGAATACCCGACTGGCCGTCCAATATAGTGACCGCTCCTAAGCCCAACTGAAAGTCGAATTTGTGTAGACTTCCGCGACCTCAACAAAGCGTCGCCCAAAGATGACTTCCCCCTGCCCAACATTGACATTGTGGTAGATGCCGTCGCAGCTTACAAAGTCCGATCTTTCGTCGACGGCATGCTGGGCTACAACCAAATCAAAATGGCAGCAAAAGACCAGGAGAAGACCTCATTCACCACTCCCTGGGGGACTTATTGTTACACTGTCATGCCATTTGGATTAAAGAATGCCGGAGCCACTTACCAGAGGGCTGCCACCACCCTCTTCCACGACATGATCCATAAAGAAATGGAGGTCTATGTTGATGATATGATCGTGCATTCCAGCGACGCCAACGGTGCTCACATCAAAGATCTTCGGAAGTTCTTCGAAAGATTAAGGAAGCACCAGATGAAACTTAACCCCACCAAATGCACATTCGGGGTTACCATAGGCAAAGTCCTGGGATTCTTAGTAACTGAAGGCATCGAGATCGAGCCAGCAAAGATCAAAGCCATCCTAGAAATGCCACAATTTACCGAAAACTCCCATCAAGTCAAAGGCTTCCTAGGCCGATGCAAGACATCAACCGTTTCATCGATACCGACCACCACCTGTGAGCCCCTCTTTCAACTCCTAAAAAAGAATACCGACCAAGTCTGGGACGCAAAGTGCCAGCTAGCCTTCGAGAAAATAAAAGCCTACCTTACCAATCCCCCTGTGCTAGCTCCACCCCATACACATAAACCTCTCCTCATATACTTAACCGTCACAGACACATCAGTAGGGGCTATGCTCGCCCAAGAGAAGAAAGATTCCTATATTGAAAATGTCATATACTTCATAAGTAAGAAGCTACAAGGAAGCGGGCTAAATTATTCGACGCTAGAAAAAAGCTGCACCGGCCTAGTCTGGGCCACTCAGAGGCTCAAAACCTATCTCCAAGGAAGGCCCATCAAACTCGTATCCAGGATGGACCCTATCAAATACATCTTCGTCTATCAAAGGGAGCGTCATTGCAGACCATTTAGCCGATCTACCTTTGAAGGCCGAAGATGCAACCGAGCCCGGCTTCCTGCATTTAAGGTGTCCTCGAAATCACCGACCATGACACTGCTAAGTGCGTATGTTCTTTGACTCGAGCCGCGAACAAAAGAGGCTTTGGCATAGGAATCCTCAATCGATCCTACCGACTCTCATACTCCGCTGGCTATAAGGTTGGAGTTCAAATGTTCAAATAATACGGCGGAATATGAAGCCTGTATTGCTGACCTAGAAGAAGCTCTCCAAAGGGGAGCTAAAGATCTCGAAGTCTACGGAGACTCTGCCCTAATCATAAATCAATTCGAAGGAAGATGGAAGACCCAGGATCCTCGGCTGCAGCTCTATCATGCCAAACTAACAGCACTTGCCGTCCGGTTTGACTCTATCTCGTTCCATTATCTGCCACGAGATAGAAATCAATTCGCCGCCCAAAGATGACTTCCCTCTACCCAATATTGATATTGTGGTAGATGCCGTTGCTGCCCACAAAGTCAGATCTTTCGTCGACGGTATGCTGGGCTATAATCAAATCAAAATGGCAGCAGAGGACCACGAGAAGACCTCATTTACTACTCCTTGGGGTACTTATTGCTATATTGTCATGCCATTTGGGCTGAAAAATGTTGGGGCTACTTATCAGAGGGCTGCCACCACCCTCTTCCACGGCTTGATCCATAAAGAAATGGAAGTCTATGTTGATGACATGATCGTGCATTCCAACGACGCCAACGGTGCCCATGTCAAAGACCTTCAAATGCAGATTTAGGAGATCAGGTAGAGAATGGTTTTTCTAAAGATAAATCATTTATAAAAACCTTATAGATATTTAAGGACTGATAGATAAAGCATTAGTAAGAACATATGAATTTATTCAAAGATAAATTACATATTATATCAGTCTAAATAATCTATGTACAGTTTCTGGTTTTGTCTTCCTAAGTCACAATCCTTACTTAATTATCCATTCGAGGATCTTTAAGCTTGCAAAGGACATTAGGAGACGAGAACGAGAAACTGTTATGAGAAGATGATTTTCAAGGTCGTTCAGATATAAAAATATATCTAAACGATTGAGTGCAAAGCACTCATCCTTCCATGATGATTGATAATTGCACAATCAACAGCATTTGTATTGAGAAACAAATCTGAAGATATGAATGCAATATCTACAGATAGCTCTTCATTTTTCTCAGACATTGTCTAACATCGATCTTCAGATCTTGATCTCTGCCAATTGAAGTTTCTGATCAATCTCTCCTCTTTTCCAAGCTATTCTTCCTTGTAATCCACTGAAGGTGTCTTGCTAGGAGCAGGATGAGTTTACCACAATCTGTTGTAGAAATCAGAGATGCGTTGGTGAAGACGATATCTTTGATGATTTCTTTTCTAAGAAGTTCTAGAGTAGATTGAGTTACTCGTTGCTCACTGTGTATCGTCTGATAATCTAGATGAAGCATACACTGTTATTGAGTCACTTAGTTTCCTAAGTTTCTCACTTCTCTTTTTTTTGTTGAGCAAGAGGTAGGGGTTTATATATAGGCGAGAATCAATATGATCGTTGAGAGATGAAGACTTTGAATATTTCTATCCGTTGAAGATGTAGTGGTTGATGAATATCGAATTGATATCTTTTGTCATCAAGATCTTTGATTATCTGGAGCAGAGATTTAGTCTTGTTGATCTTGGAACTCGTTGTCTGTCAGACTAAGTTGATAGGTCTCTGAAGAGTAGGTCTGATGTCTGTTGCACTGTCAGGTGGTCTGTTCAATAAAGTAATTGCTTTTTGACTTTAACAGACTACTTGAGTGTGATAAACTCTTGTAGCTTTAAGTATGTCAGGCTTTTTGAGGCGTGGACATATTAGTCTTGATTTGAGCAGCTTCTTTGACTTTTCTCTGTAGCACGTGCAGATTTTAAAGTCTGTCGTTGGAGAGCTTCGAGCCAGTGAAAGCAGGTCTTCCGATGTAGGAGAGCTGATGTCTGCCGGTACGAGCATTTTAACTTGTGGCATGTCTGCCTCCGAAGGCTTTTGACATAGCTGCAAGTCTTCCGGTGCTACGTGCAATCTGAAGTGCTGGTCTGTCTTGATCATCATATAGGAGGGTAGGACTAGATCAGGTCACACCTAATCTAAGACCTATGTGAAATCATACAAGTTGCACACTAACCAGTACGCAAACCTTTTAGCCACTTGTGATGATTCACTTGTAATGAGGGCAAGCAAATCAATATATAGAATGTGCAAGGTGATAATTAAATTATCAAGAAGCATATTCCATTAATCAACAATCTCCTCCTATTTGTTTGGAACCATTACAAAATGACATATACAAAGCACTAAAGCATTTATCAGACATAGTAATAGCACGTCCACAATGAATGATCATTTTATCTCAAGACATGTCCTATGTTTGATAATTACATGTAAGCGATGGCTTTGGTATATTCTACTATTGCTATTACAGACTCGATAAATCAAAGTACTAAACAGATAATGCAATAGTAAAAACAATTTAGATCACTTTAGATTTTGAAAGAGTTTTGGACAGGATCTAAAAGGTTTTAATGATTTCTTACTTGCTCATAAGTTTATATAAACTGAAAGCTTGTTTTGGCAAGTAAGAGTAGAAAATCCTTTAAGTAAAATGTATGTATTTGAAAAGTTTAATAAGGATTGCTTATAATACTAATTTTTGAAAATCAATTTTTTGGAAAATCAATTTTTGAAAACTAATACTAATTTTTTGAAAAATCAGTTTTTTGAAAGCAAATATCAATTTTCTGAGAAATCAATTTTAAAAAAAAACTTTTTGTTTCTGTTGAAAGTAAAAGATCTCTGTTGAAGGTAAGACTCAACAAAGGGTTTTAGATTTAAACAAGGTTTTCAACAGAAGTGCCACAAAGGCTGAGCATGATCCACAAAGAATCAGCTTACGGTGAAATGTCACATTTGTTGGTGTGTGTTTTCATTTGGGATTTAGTTAAGTCAATTCTCCTCCTTACGAAAGGAAGGTTATCACTCTTTTTATGTTCTCGTCCTTGAGTTATATGTCTGATACAAAGAATATGTATATGTCGTATAACTCTCCTCCTTAATGGTTGCAAGCACTTAGGAATAAGAAATTGAAGGATAGTTGCAAGCAAATGATAAAGAAGGATAACGGGAGAGATACAGTATGGTAGAGTAGATAGCTAGAGAAAAAACAACAAATATCGGAAGAAAGTACTTAATAAGTTCTGAAAAGAACAATCTAGTTTGAATCTCCAAAACTACCAGTGCTAGAATCTAGGGAATAGTTTCTATTCTGATAAGAAAAGCTTCAATTGCCGAACAATTCTCGAGTGATCAGCAATTCTCCCGTGATTGGAATGCGTTCATCCTCTTGAACTGTGGAAAGAATGGTGTGGTAGGAGCATATGAAATAACTGATTATCCTAGCGTACTTGAGAATACCAGACCCATTCACTCGTCTTCACTGAAAAGATCGACAGGTGAGAGAGAAGACTACTTCAGACCAGTTTATGACATGAGAGTCAAGAACGGCAATGGTGAAGTTCCGAAGTCTTCTGGTGTCGCTTCCTGAGCCATGTTCATGAAATAGAAGGCATTGGCTCAGTATCTCTCCAACACAATACACGTCTAAGGGATAGTTCAAGATGTCCCATGTACCGTAGTCATTTCGAGATTGGTGGCCAGTACGGTGTAGCCATGATTCATTGAGAACAGAATCACTAATGGAGTCAGGACCAGCAAAAGGAAGGCTGAAGACTCTTGAAAGGCTGTCGGCATTGAGGACAAGATCAGTACCTCGAATGCGACCGTGGAGACCTGTACCATCTCTTGACAGATGCATCATTGAGTAGAACTCGTTGACCAGTTGAAAGCTGTAGAATTCTTTGCGAAAGCAGAGGATGGAGACGAGTCCAGAACTGTGGAAAAGATCTAGAATCTTTGCGCCAACATTATTGTTAAAGAGAAATTGTTCTCCTTGAATCGTTCGACCAAGAATGTAGGATTGACGGCCTACTATGGTGACGAAAGAGGAAGGGGGACCGATAGGGCGAGAGACGCTGTTCGAAGAAGAGGCGGCCATGAAGAATTTCTTAGGAAAGAAAAAAATTTTACATTGATAATTACTCGTTTTAGATTTGATTGGAAAACGATGAAGATCAAAAAGAGTATATATATATTCAGTACTTTCTGAGATTGGGCAAGAGGAACACACAAATCAAGAACCATTGTTTGAGAGTCCTCAATAAAGCTGTTGTTGATTGAAATGAGAATCGGCGAAGTAATCATTTCGAAGCTTAATTGTGAGTGGACGTTTTTATGGGAGAGGCGGCGATTCATGATTGCGATAATTAAGTCTTCTTGGGAATATGTATTTGGACAGATTAAGAGACTTTAAAATCGAGGATTTCAATATCGAGAAAAATTTAATTGACAGCTTAGGGTATTGAAAAGAAGATGTGTTAATATCGATGAGCAAAAAAAGAGTTATGTAAATTATAAAAATAAATTTAGGAAATATGATAGGTTTTAAATAATCCAGATATTCTAATAGATAATTTACGGGGCTTTCTGAATCATCTACACAATCCTCGGCAATCTCCCAATATCTATAGAATTTTGGAACAAAATTATTTCAAAAAATATTTTGGAAGAATTATTTCGAAAATGTTTTTGCAAAACAGTAGAGATTTTTGTGTTCTTTGTTTACTAGAAGAAATTTATGGAGCTTTCTGAGTCATCCACACAGTCTTCAGCAATCTTCCAATTTTTTTAGTCATTCCAGAACAAAGTTGTTTTGAAAATCATTTTTGAAGAATTTTTTTTTTGTAATATTATTTTGAAAAACAATCAATCATTCCTAAAAGTTTTATGTCAAAGATATCATTACACAAGGTTGATCAGCAACAAGAGATCTGAAACTAATTTTGTTGATAAGTTTCAGTAGAGTGTGAAGTGTGCTGTTACAAGAGTGTGAACGACAGAGAGGAAGGTCTGCAGTTCGGGTTTTGACCAATAGACATTGGGGTCTACCGATGCAACTGATAAATTTTAAGGAAGTATGCAACAGTAATGAAAGTCTGCTGATACAAATTTTAAAAGGTTTAAGCGAGGTTATCATTTGTTTGCTCATGTTCTTTGAGAGGGCAATTCGGTTGCGGATAGGTTGGCTTTTGTTGCCCACAAGCATCAGGATTCGAAGGTGTATAGATCGAGAGAGGTTCTGCCAAGGGAGGTCCGCCGTTGTCTAGATTTGGACACTCTTGGCATTTTCACTTATAGGAAATAGTTTTTTCCCTTCTTGTATTGTATTTATTTTTAGAGGTCAGGCTCCTTTGTCCCCCCGATTTTGGGTAAGGCTGGTTGTCCCCCTCCGTGTTTTCATTCCTTTCTTTTAATAAAATTCCCGCAGGTGCCGCCCTGCTTTCATAATATATATATATATATAAATATATATAGTTGAATAATGTGTTCAAGAAGGGTGGAAGTTTACTGACTTTAGAGAGCTGAAGGAAGTCAACCAATTGTTGAAGGAAATCAATTGATTGTATGAAGGATACCAATTTATGAATGATATCAATCATTGAAAGATGATCAGTAAACTCGATGTTGAGGTATGCCGTTGTCAAAAGAATGAATGACAGAGGAGTTGTGAGAACCCAAACCCATTTCGTGTTTGTCATCATTATAACATGTTTATAATAGGTCTTGACATGCTAGAGACTTCATTTCATTCATACCATGTTTGCATTGAGTTGGTTAAGAGTTTAGAAGCATTGTTGCTTCGTTTGAGCCTGGTTTCTCGATTGCCTTCGTTGCTTGTATTGTTTGTGTTTTCAACTTGCGAGAAGTTCATTTGAGTTCTAAACCAAGTGTACTAGTATTTCCCATGCTCTCATAATCATTGTTCATAGACTTCTTGCATTTGGAAATAAGATGACCAACATATTACTTCACAGATTCAGTCCGGTTTTGGGTAAACTTCGGAAAAATTCTAGTACCAATCTACTAAAGAGAATTTTCTAAAAATTTAGTATGTTTTACCTACATATGTTAGGATACTCCCTTTAAAATATGGTATTTTTCCAAGGTGTATAAGTACCTCATTTAGGTCTTGACTTACGGCTGTGCCAGAATTCTGTTTTCAGGAAATCAGCTCTTGTACTTGAACTTATAGTAGCCATATTTTGATGAATATTAGTCCAAATTGAGTAATTTAAAAAGCTAAACTATATTTTAAAGAGTATAGTTTCATAAAAATCAATAATCACCTCATTTGGAGGTGTGAGATATTTATGGTCGATTTTACAAGATTGACTGTCTATTTTCCAGAATCTGATTTTGTGAGTTTTGAGTGGGTTTTGGCTATTGACCCTTGAGCCATTGCCCCTTGGCCGACCTTGGTGACTCAAAGCCCTCTTTGTTGACTCTTCAACAACCCTTTTGAGCCCTTTGATCATTCCTTATCAATGGTCACCCTTCCTTGGCCAATTAGAAGCAAGATAATCACCATCACTTGGATTGGGGGTTTGAGGGGAAGTATATAAACTTAAATTCAGCCAAGATCAGCCATTTTTGATCAAGAACAAACCAGAGATTCAGAGCTCCTTCACCATTTTCGTCCATTTCAAGAACACCAACTTGAGAGACCATTTCCCGGAGATCCGGTGGTCTGATCGGCGAACCGAGACCGCCAAATCGAAGGCCTCAATCTCCTCTACAACAATCATTGCCTTAATCACTCATTCATCCATTAATCTTAGGACTAAGGTGAGTGACAATTCCCTGAGATTTCCATGTTTAATAAAATAACATGACCCCTTCATTATAGTTGTTTTAATGATGATTATGAACATCTTTTGTGAAGACAAAACCTCCAATTCAACATATAAAATATGTGTATGATTTTATGAAATCTCTATGAAGTTATGATTTTGACATTTTGTAAAGCATGAATGTTGTTTGTAATAAGCTTGGGAATAACTCTTGTGAAAGAATTCGGTTCAATTCAAGGTTTAACAAAATCACCGAAACTAGGGTTTGAAACTCGGGATTGTGTTTAAGGCTAGCTTAGGAACATGAACGGCTTAGTTATCGAGTTCTAA
Source organism: Codonopsis lanceolata (assembly GCA_013146195.2). Classification (NCBI taxonomy): domain Eukaryota; kingdom Viridiplantae; phylum Streptophyta; class Magnoliopsida; order Asterales; family Campanulaceae; genus Codonopsis; species Codonopsis lanceolata. Next base: position 120,710,198 of record CM028381.1, on the reverse strand, counting down.
ATGAACGGAGAACTTAGAAAAGGGCAATGTGATACATATAGTATCAATGCTCTACTTGGTTGAATTTTAGTAAAACTCACCGGAGTTGAATTTAGGGAGTTATCGAACAATAACGACTCCACAATCAATCCCTACGATGAATGTAGTTCGTTAGACTAATGAATTAGCTTACGATACTTTGAGATGGATTGATGAGTATGCCTTGATGTATGTGTGCTTGTAAGACTCAATCGAGTTCTTATGCGGTTTGTATGATCGTGTGAAGTAAATGCATGATTGAGAGCATGTTGTAGAATAATGTATCTAATTGACATGTTGAATTCGCTCTTGTCGAATTCTTGCTTGATTCCTTAAATGAGTAAACAACTACTTGTTGAATAAGTTCGCTCTTGTCGAACTTGTTCCTTATTTGAGATTTTATGACGAGTAAACATCTACTTGGCATTGCATTAGTCCAGCTGGCATATTTGATTGAGTCGTTGGTGTGACAATGCATCGCCGCCACGAAGTTATGGGACTCGTGATAGTGATGGGTTGTTGATGGGTTACCGGTTATACCGGGTTTTTATCACACACGCCCACGCCTCCTTGTTGGCCACAGTGGGGAAGTAGCACCTTTGCTTAACCAAAAGAGCACATTGGAAAGTCTAAGTACCAAGGAGAGAGCTTGGTACCCGAGAAGAGAACTCGGTACTTTGATACACTAATCACGGGTATCATTGGCACGAATGTTAACGCTGTATTGCAGAGCTACGAGCGGCACCGTTCCATAACATATCCTCTTATTATGTGGTTTACCTTTATAGCACTTATGTGAAACAATGTGCTACCATGGATATGTGATTTAAGTGTTTATTAAATGAACGCTTTGATTGACTTGATATTAAAAATGATATCTTGATATGTATGCTGCATGATGCCATGACATGCATAATTGTTAACTCACAAAGTCTTTATGACTTACCCCTCCCTTTATCGCTTTAGATCCGAGCCGCCTCGTGTACCGCTCGTTGAGGTGTTGCAGATTTGCGCTTGTCCGTGATCGCACGCGACGAGGTTGTGGTTTATAGATGTCCTTATTTTGTTCTCTTTGTAAGATCGTTGGGTATAGCAAGTCATTTAGACTTCGCTTGGGAACTTTGTTTATTTGGATTTATGTCTATACTTGTAGTTCATGTATCCTATTTTTGAGTGCCGGCGCATGTACGCCGAGCCTTGTATAGCTATAGTATGGTTCACCTGTTTTAAATCTTCCGCTGGGCATTACTTTAGCTCTTATGTATTTATGTTGTTTCTCCGGCATGTTGTAGCCGTCGAGGTATATTTGCATGAACTGCGTAGTGTTGGGTTCCGGTAGTAAAGTCGCCGATGAATTGATATACTTGTCTTTAATTGTTATATCATGTTTAAAAAGTTTTAAAAATTTCCGGCCTTTTGGTGCCGAGTCGCGCTTCAACTAAAATGTTGCGTCACGTCGTTTTCTATAATTGAGTATTTGCATGTATTGTTGTCCTATTTGGACGACTTGACTTATGATTCCATATCGGGGTCCGGGTCGGGTCGTCACAGGAGTCAGCATAGATAATGGTCTGCTGATGAAGGAGATCAGCAGGGATTAAGTCTGCTAGGATAGAAAGAATTAATAGGTCTTGCAGACAAGAAGTTTTGATGTAAAAGGATGGAACAGCAGACTTTGAGGTCTGCCGATACCAATTGAAAGAAGAGTATTACAACAACTTTTTCCTTTAGAATGTCTTGGCTTCTTGAAGGATAAACCATAAGCTTCATCGGCAAAGAGAGCGAAATAAGAATGGAGGGAGAGCAAGATGATTCTTATAAATTTTGAAGTAACAAAAGCAGTAACAGTGATATCGATACTAGAATGATACCAAGGTCTGCAGTTGGCTCCTCCTCACTAGTAGATTATGTGCTTCAATCGCTTGGAGTCTGCAGAGAGTAGAAAGGAGATATTCTACAGGTTTTCCTTTTTGCCTTGGCAGCTGTTAGGAGATTCAGCTGCTTCATCGGCGAAGATTAACTGATGATCATGCTACTTTTAGAATAGAATCCCATTAAATGATAAAAGCATTTAGAAGCAAAAACGGAAGATACCAGCCCATTCAGTTAAAGTACTTGAATCACAAAGAAGCAAGTAGTTCAAACTTAGTTAGGCTGAAGGTACAGATGCAGAAATGACTCTTATTTCAAGGTCAACAGCTAAGATGATGATGACTAATCCTTTAAGGAAGATGAAGTCATCTTTGTTCAAGATAAGAGAGGCAAGAAGGAGTTTAGAGCAAAGTTGTCATTGAACAGAGGAAGCAGTAGAAAGGAATAGAATTTGAGGATACTGCTTAATTCCTCGAAAGGTCGTTGTTACAACGGCGGAGATAAGGTCTACCGTTAAAACAAGAGAGACCAGAGACTATAGAGGGAATTAAGATTCATCAGAACATCATGGGTTGAGATGAGATCTATAATTTCTGATGAAGTAGTTGCAAGGTATGCAGTTACTTCAAGGAAATCCGAACCTTAAAATTTAACCAGATTCGAACAACATTTCTTCAGATACCAACTGTTGAATGTGAAATGTTTGAATAGGAAATTTTATGAGTAAGGATTGGTTTGCCGTTGGGTTAACAACAAAGTTATATTTGCTGTATTGAATTCGGAACAACATATTATTATAAAAAAGTACAAATACCGAAAACTCAAGCAAATATAAGATTTCATGCTATCAAGGAATGATCAAACAAAAGCAGATAGACATGAAGTAAACGTGCTTTGAACAAGTTCTCATTTAGATCAAAAATAACACGAATACAAAGAGGATCTAAAGATTACAGAGTTCATTACAACTTCCGATGACTTAACTACTCCTTTTAAACAACTCATCTAAACACCTGATACATATCTAAAGATAAGGATGTTACAAGGAGATGTCTATGAAGACCATGGACCCAGATTCAGTTAACTGGTTGGCAAACAGAATACATGTCCTAGATCAAGGTCGAACGAGGCAGCTAAACGGAATCTCTACATTTTGAAAAATGCAGATATGTGATTCTGTCGCCTCCTCATCCTACTCCCATCAGCTAGCTCTCAAGCCAGGGTGACCTTCACAAACTCGCAAGACTTCTTTTGAAGAAACCGCAGTTGTGAAAAGAGCTAATCTCATGAGAGAACCATGTCAGCTAAGGATCACGTAGAAGGTCTACGAGGCCTTGAAGAAGCGGCTGACATGAGCACAGTCACAGAAATCTGGGAGAGGCATGCTAAATGGTTGTTAAGGAAAGTCTTCACGCGAGAGCAATCCTTGAAACAAACCAAACAACTTCTGAAGAATCGGAAGGGTGATTCCAAGTTGTTGAGAAGTATCCTTGATCTAGTGCTAAGAATTCTCCTAAGTAACATTTTGGAAGAAGAGGATCTAGTATCAGTGTCTATCATAGTGTTTGAAGTAGTTTGCGAGTGATAGCGAAGAGGGAAGGAATGTCTCTATAAATACTCGCTGAGGCAAGACAATGGACCGACTCATTTAAGAGTGCAAAAGTCCTTTTCAACTACTCTTCAATAAAATTTATATAGGGAAGAGTGAGAGTTGGTATAAATTTCTAGATATGTGGTAAAGTTACTCTTTTGGAAAGCTTAAAAGATTTGGAAAAGTTGGTTTGGCTTTCTTGAGAGAAGGAAACGTCTTTAAGTGGATAAAATCTTTTTCAGTGGGATTTGACAAAACATAACTCTTTTTCAGAAGATTGTTTTGGGAAGTACAATTCCCACATTTCAAAGTCGTTTTTATCTTTACCGAGATTCTATGAAATCTGTCTTTAGCTTTTAAGAAATAGTCAGTTTCTAAAGCTCTACCTCAACCTTTGTAGAAATTGCAAAAATACCCATGTAGTTTGCACATTGTCTACAAGGTAAAAACTTCTATAAGTCAGCACATAAAACTGAGCTTATGAAGCACTGAGCAACAGAAGAGAACTTCAAAGAAAATGAGGTAACGAAACAGATGAGTAAATCACAGATCATACTTATAAAGGAAATGAAAGAAACAAAGTATGATGAGAGAAATTACTCTGGCTATATGTATGTTGCCCCCCCCTTTTTTAAAAATAAACAGGAGTGGAGCAAGAAAATATAGAGCCATGCAGAGATGATATATTCAGAATCATGATTAGCAGGGAATCATAAATGAGAAACAAAAATATATCATAATTGTTGTTTCTCATTTGTATCTAGATTTACATTTGCTCATACATTACATTAGTTTTATACATTAGTGGCTAATTGGGCTGCGTATCAATTAGCGTGGCAACTATATATAGAACTTTGCCATGGAATAGTTTGTTTTATAGGCTTCATAGGTTCAGCGAAAGACTTCAGTTGTGCTTCTCCGGAAGACCTTCATCAGCACCCAGCGGCAGACCTTGTCTGCACATGGTCAAGCATGACGTGTCCAGTCAACAAGTCTTAGTGGATTAATTAAATTCATCCTTTATCAGTTTGAATTTAAATTAAGACATTCCCTGGCTTCTCAGACACGCCTAAACAGCTTTCCGAAAAGCAGAAAGACTTTTGCAGCGAACAAAGGACACAAAGATGTGAACAGATCACTTACAGCCTCACCAACTCTTGCAGAGTCGACATTCTCGATTGCTCGCAAACATCTCGAACCAACTCCTCGCCAAGATTCACGTGAAGAGGAAACCATCAAGACAGCTCCATGCATTTAATGCATTCAACCTAATAGAGTTGTTACACTTCGTCTTCCCCAACGGATCTCCAGAATGCTCCAACTATAAATACCGCCATTAAAGACTGAAGAAATACATTCGATGAAATGCTCTGAAAATCTTCAACAACTCTAAAGTCGTATACTCAGTGCATTCAAGAAGATCTTAAACTGATCAAGAAGTCCTCGACATCAACAAGAAGATCTGCATCAACACTTATCTTTTAGCTTCTTGTTGTTATCCTTCTAAACTATTCTTCTGCATGAAAATGATCCCAGAGTTGTGTATTCTACTATTAGCGGCTGCCCAATCATCTCTCATCCTGCTTTTGCAGATGATATTGTGGTTTTCTGTAATGGAAGTAATCATTCCCTCCTCCTCCACCGTAATCTGATTTCTGATTATGAGGCTATGTCCGGCCAGATCATTAATAAATCCAAGAGCTCCTTCTTTGTTGCTCCTGGTGCTGGCAATCGAGCATCTTCTATTTCCCGAATCCTGGGATTTCAAGAGGGTAGATTCCCTTTCACTTATCTTGGCTGCCCTATTTATTTTGGTAGAAAGAAAAAACAGATTTTTGATCCTCGTATTCTCAAGCTCCAACGGAAAATTAATTCTTGGATGGGTTCATTCCTCAACATGGCTGGTCGTATCACTCTCATTAATCATGTTCTTCAGTCCATCTCCAAGTTCCAGCTCGCCTCTATAGATCCTCCTTCTTCTGTTATTCAGATTCTCAATCGTATGTTCTCCAATTTCTTCTGGGGATATATTGATGGCAAAAAGAAAAGTCATTGGGTTTCTTGGAAGGATTGCTGTCGTCCAACAGAAGAAGGAGGCCTCGGTATATTTTCTATCATTAACACTATCAAATCTTTGGGTCTCAGAATCTGGTGGCGCTTTCGTTCTTCTAACAACATCTGGTCCAATTTTCTTGCTGCAAAATATTGCTCCCGTAGTCACCCAGCAGTCTCTTCCTCGAATGGCTCTCACATTTGGACCCGTATGACTAAATCTCGCTCTATTGCTGAACCTTATATCAAATGGATTGTAGGCAGAGGCCATTGCTCTATTTGGAACGATATTTGGCTTGGAAATACTTGCTTCGACAAACCTTCGAATTGTCCCCTAGTTCAGGTTCGGGATATTTTTCAACAGGCCTCTTCTTTAAACAATTTCGATATCCCTCCTCCAATCATGCAAGGCATTCAATCCCAGTGTATTACTCTCTGTGATGATGAGGATAGGCCTGTTTGGTCTCTCACTTCGAAGGGGACTTTCTCCATTTCTTCGGCTATTTCCATCATTTCCCCTCCTGGTCCTTCCCTGCTTTCTTCTAAATTTATCTGGCACAAAAATATGCCTAGACATATTAGCATCTTTCATTGGCGTCTTGTTCGTAAACGCCTGCCTCTAGATGAAGGTTTATGGCGTAAAGGTCTCCAGCTTGCTTCCAAATGCCATTGTTGCTTATCGGGTTCCACGGAAACTTTTGATCATGTTTTTCTTCGCAGCCCTTCATCCACGGCAATATGGGGCTATTTTCACAACCTGGTTGGTGTTCCTTTTCAGCCTCTCCCTCTTCATCAAACCTATTTTGCTTGGTGGCTTCATGGTAAATCTCTCTTCTTTTCCCTTCTTCCTTCAATCAGTCTCTGGAACATATGGAAAAATCGCAACTCTACTGCCTATGAAAATTCCAGACTCCCTGCTTCGGTTTTAATTCAGAATATCACCCAGGATTTAAAAAATATCATGCTTGCCGCGAGTCTTCATGTTTCAGACTTTCCCCGTCTTCCTTGTGGTCGGATAAAGCAAGTTCAAATTCATTCCGTGCATTGGTCTTCCCCTCCTAATGGCTCTTTAAAGATGAATGTGGACGGAGCAAGTAGAGGAAACCCAGGACCTAGTGGTGGAGGTGGAATTCTTAGAGACTCTTCTGGTAATCTTATTTTCGCTTTTCATTGTTTCTATGGTACCCAGTCTAATATGGTTGCTGAGCTCCGAGCTCTCCTTTATGGTATTCGTTGGCTTTCCTCCCATAATTATTCAGATGTTATCATCGAGACTGATTCCAAGGTCCTTTTTGATTGCTTATGTAACGGTCATACTCCTCCTTGGGAACAAGCTTATCTCTTTCGTGACATCTTTCACATCCAATCTTCCAAGAATTATTCTTTTTGTCACTGTTATCGGGAAGCAAACAAGGTTGCGGATAGCTTGGCTAACTTAGCTTGTGATTCTCAAACAAATAGTGATTTCAGCTCTATTTCTTCTATTCCTTCGTTCACACGTGGTCTTATTTATCTAGATGCTTGTCAAACTCCTTATGTTCGCATTTCTTAATTTCTCTTTTGTAATTTCCTTCTTCGAGGTTAGGCTCCTTTGTCCTCCCACTTATAAGGGCAAGGCTGGTTGTCCCCCTCAAGTTTGTATTTTTTTCTCCTTATTTATAAAATCTTCTGTACGAATTAAATATCTTGTTTACCCAGATATTTAATTCCTAAACCCCCAAACACAAGTCAATATTTTTGTACACGATCCATTGGGTATATTCTTTGTAATAGAACTAGTGGAAAACATAGTGCACTTTTAAATCAAAGGTTGACTGCCTTGGTGGTGGACGTAGCACTCTTTATAGTGTGAACCATCTCAAATACTTGTGTTCTTCCCTTACTGCTTGATTACTCTTGAACTGTTTATTATTTCCTTTACCTATATCCTCAACTGTAGACTTGAGTATTCAGTCAAGTCTACCGGTAGTCCTTAATCGGCAGACTTGAACTGGTTTCCTTGCAAAACTTCCGCTACTTCAATCGTCCCAATAGATTGCAAGTGATTGTTAAAGGAACTTATTCAAAAAGTTTTTAAGTGTCTAATAAGCTATTCAACCCCCCCCCCCCTTCTAGCTTATTATTGTGCCCTTTGGGACTCACAATAATCCAGAAGGAAGAAGACTGAATCAGGTGAATAAGGATCCTGTACAATCAGTCAAAGCTTTAAGAACTGGATGATAGAGAGAGAGTAAAGTGTGCTTATTGATCTATGGAGAATACATTCATGAACAAGAATCAAGAAGATCATTAGCAACACTTTATAAGCTTTAAAAAGCTCCAGAAAAATCTAGATACTGAACAAGTATTTCAAGAAGATCAGTGAGAAGGAAGGACTAGATCTTTGAATTTCTCATCCTCCCTTGGTCTTTTTGTGCAAAGATAAAGATTTGAAAGAGATAACACAAGACAGGGATGTACCTTTATGACAGTTATCCGGATCGAGATTGATGTTCTTCAGACAAAGTCTTTTTGAATCTGAGCTGATAAGTCTGTAATCGATGATGTCTAAAGAGTAGATTTCCTTTGCAAACAATCTAGTAAGATTTTTGATTCTTTTCCTTATATTCAAATAATTCTTTGAAACATAGGTCAAGTTCCCAAAAACTAAATATCATATAACAGAGGGATCAATCAATGTTTCATGATATAGAGTTTTTGACTATTAACCTTTTTCAAAAGAATAGATATGAAAGAAAATTTCTTTTTCTCGAGAAGGTGTTGGATTGATTTCAATCGTTAGCCTTATGTCAAGAAAGCTTGATTATGAAGTCCTTTTGCTTGAAGCATCCATCTGAAAGTTTCTTTTCATATGGAGATAGTTATTCATAGTGCCAATTGATATAGATATCTGTCATATGAATAAATATCTCACAATCATCATGATGATCTTCTATCTCATAATATTTTTGAAAACAAAATAATTTTTCAAAATAAGTATATTTTTCAAAAATATTTATCTCAAACTGAATTCCTTGACAAAAGTTTTTGAGGAATAACACAAGTTTTCTTTTGTCATGCATTTGAATTGAGCATTAGAGGATCGCAACTCTCAGGAGGTTAGTCCTGGCAAACAGCTAGAAGAGCATTGCTCTGATACCAATTGTTGGTCCACAATAATGCTCAAATATGCTAGAGGGGGGGTGAATAGCCTATAATGTCAATTTAAAAAACTTTTCTTTTCAATATACATAAAACATATTTTGGTTGGCAAATACAATTTATCAAGTTGAGTATGTCTGCCGGTAGAGGCTATCGGTAGACTTACTCAAAGTAGAAGTAATATCTCTGCCGATAAACTGTTAAATCAAATCAAAAGCCTGATAAAATATTTATATAACGGAAAGTAAAGAGGCTATGATTTGGAGAAGTCTTAAGTGGTTGTACATGAATATATGTTCAGAACAACAGCACACTTATTACTTCTTTCAAATGCAGATTTAGGAGATCAGGTAGAGAATGGTTTTTCTAAAGATAAATCATTTATAAAAACCTCATAGATATGTAAGGACTGAGAGATAAAGCATTAGTAAGAACATATGAATTTATTCAAAGATAAATTACATATTACATCAATCTAAATAATCTATGTACAGTTTCTGGTTTTGTCTTCCTAAGTCACAATCCTTACTTAATTATCCATTCGAGGATCTTTAAGCTTGCAAAGGGCATTAGGAGATGAGAACGAGAAATTGTTATGAGAAGATGATTTTCAAGGTTGTTCAGATATAAAAATATATCTGAACGATTGAGTGCAAAGCACTCATCCTCCTATGATGATTGATAATTGCACAATCAACAGCATTTGTATTGAGATACAAATCTGAAGATATGAATGCAATATCTACAGACAGCTCTTCATTTTTCTCAGACATTGTCTAACATCGATCTTCAGATCTTGATCTCTGCCAATTGAAGTTTCTGATCAATCTCTCCTCTTTTCCAAGCTATTTTTCCTTGCAATCCACTGAAGGTGTCTTGCTAGGAGCTGGATGAGTTTACCACAATCTGTTGTAGAAATCAAAGATGCGTTGGTGAAGACGATCTCTTTGATTATTTCTTTTCTAAGAAGTTCTGGAGTAGATTGAGTTACTCGTTGCTCACAGTGTATCGTCTGATAATCTAGATGAAGCATACACTGTTATTGAGTCACTTAGTTTCCTAAATTTCTCACTTCTCTTTTTTTTGTTGAGCAAGAGGTAGGGGTTTATATATAGGCGAGAATCAATATGATCATTGAGAGATGAAGACTTCGAATATTTCTATCCATTGAAGATGTAGTGGTTGATGAATATCGAATAGATATCTTTTGTCCTCAAGATCTTTGATTATCTGGAGCAGAGATTTAGTCTTGTTGATCTTGGAACTCGTTGTCCGTCAGACTAAGTTGATAGGTCTCTAAAGAGTAGGTCTGATGTCTATTGCACTGTCAGGTGGTCTGTTCAATAAAGTAATTGCCTTTTGACTTTAACAGACTACTTGAGTGAGTGAAAGTCTTGTAGCTTTAAGTATGTCAGGCTTTTTGAGGCGCGGACATATTAGTCTTGATTTGAGCAGCTTCTTTGACTTTTCTCTATAGCACGTGCAGATTTTAAAGTCTGCCGTTGGAGAGCTTCGAGCCAGTGAAAACAGGTCTTCCGATGTAGGAGAGCTGATGTCTGCCGGTACGAGCATTTTAACTTGTGGCATGTCTGCCGCTGAAGGCTTTTGACATAGCTGCAAGTCTTCCGGTGCTACGTGCAATCTGAAGTACTAGTCTGTCTTGATCATCATATAGGAGGGTAGGACTAGATCAGGTCACACCTAATCTAAGACCTATGTGAAATCATACAAGTTGCCACACTAACCGGTACGCAGACCTTTTAGCCACTTGTGATGATTCACTTTTAATGGGGGCAAGCAAATCAATATATAGAATATGCAAGGTGATAATTAAATTATCAAGAAGCATATTCCATTAATCAACACCATCATTAAGAGTAATGATGGAATTTGGCATAGAAGAAGTTGACTGGGTCAAAGGGCGATTTGAAGAATTAGCCCTAATAGATGAACGACGCTTGCTAGCCCTGGAACATACCCGAGCGTATCAAAGGCGCATAGCCCGGGCCTTCAATAAAAAAGTCAAAGGGCGCGACATCCAAATCGGGGATCTTTTGCTTCGAGAAAAAACCCCCTAGTTATGTTGATACTAGGGGAAAATGGAAATCTCCATGGATGGGACCATATATTGTCAAGGAGATCCGGTCAAGAGGTGCCGTACTTTTCTCAAACCAAGAAGGAGAAGACCTTGTTCAGTCCTTCAACCTCGACAAGCTCAAAAGGTATTATGTTTGAGCTAATTTATCCAGCAGTTGCTTCCCTCTCCAGCTCGCTAGGTTGAAAACTCGAAAGGGCGGCCTAGGCAAAAATTAGAGCATATAAAAAAAAGAAATAAGGGCTCGCTAGGTTGAAAACCCGAAAGGGCGGCCTAGGAAAAAATTAGAGCATAAAAAAATCAGGAGAAAAAGGAGAGGGAAGGCACTATTTGAGTCATCGGCATTCTATCTCCCGTCTTCAGCATGCAAGGGGCTCGACTGACAGGAAAAAGAAAAACCACGACAGAAAGCTCGCAATAAAACACTAAAATAAATATAAATTACAGGTCCTAAGGTGAAACTTAAGAATAATTGCTAAAGAAATTTAGGTTGTGCATTATCTGTATGTACATATCTATTATTGCCTCTATCCCCCTTGTTCCCCCAGAAACTACCCTTCTTTTGCATCTCAAGCCCTAAAGTGGTCCATCAGTGTCTGCGGCATCCACCCAGCCGGGCCCATATACTCCTCCTGCGAGGCGCAAAAGAAGCTCTAGTCTCACCCGCATGGGAGCCCTCGGAAGTATCCTCTTCTTCGTCATCGGCATCTTGATGAGAACCTCCCCAGCTCGAGCAACCCGCGAGCTGAAGAGAACAAAGGCATCTCTAAAGGCAAACAGATCATCTCCAACGTCTCCTCCTCACTCAAATGGGACGACTTGAACTGTCAAGATGATGTCACTGCCCGGTTTTACTCTTTGGGTATGGACCCCAAAAACTACCGAGTAAGAGCCTTTGATCTAAACATCGAGGAGAAAGGGAACAATTACCAAGGAGATCGAATGGTGTTCTACTTCGACTTCTTCATTGTAGGACTTCGTCTTCCCTTAGATCCATTCATTGTAGAATTCCTAAACCTGACCAACTCTCTCCCCTGCAACCTGACCCTTATAACAGTGAGGTTTCTGGTCGCATACATCGTCGCATGTAAGCTGCTCGGGTTTGAACCCGAGATGACTTTGTTCAGAATTTTTTTCTTATTTTCCTTGGACAAAATATTTGGGCGCATTACGGGCCGTTCAAATCCCAATTACTTCAAGCTATTGAGTGACGAACTAATGCAGGCAGTCTCGCACTTGATTATCTCGACCGTTTGGACCGGGTGCGCGGAAAAGGGCATAACTTTTGACTCGGGTGGAGTTACGGGGCCCGCCAAATATCAAATCGAAGCTCTCGGAAAAACGGAAAAAATTAACCAGTAAAACTCGGTTATGAGCAATTTTTAAGGCCAAAAAACATCATTTAAATAGGGTTACGGGCCATTGATGTTTTTTTATTAGTTTCAGGTTTTTTTGTAATTTCGACAATTTATTGTTTTTAGGGTTTTGAGCATATTAAACACTTTTAGGGTTGTTTGAGAGGCAGTTTTGCCGTTTTATGAATAATACACTTTTTCCCAATTCCGGTATTCATTGAATCAACGCGAATTGATGCCTAGATCGTGGTAGGTTTGTGAACCTTAACAAGGTTTAGAAGATCAACGCTGGTAGTCGTGCGCGATCTCAACATCTTTGATAGTTATCGTTTACTGTTAATTAACTTCCGCTACATCACAAGTAGACAAGTTTTAGGAGAAGGAGCGAGAAATAAGATACTAAACGTAGGGTTTTTTTCATTTAGAAGTTGTATTGACGAAGAGTCATGGTTTAGGGATGAGTATGTGTTATTGGCCTGTGTGTTAGGGGATAAGCGGATTGAGATGCCATGTCAACGATCCTCATGCTGTGATATGGTTGGTTGATGTTTTTCTTCTCTCTCAATTTTGGTTTTGAGCTTTTTATGTATTTCATTCCTTTCGTGGAAAAAAGTTCATTATTCTATTTTAAAATATTTTATTTTAAAAGTTAATTTTTAAATATTAAGGCATATAACTATCAATTTGGTCGTAGCGTGTAACTTTGTAATGTAAGAATAAAATATAGGGAGAATAAAAAATGATGACTGCTCATAATATTAATTGTAGGGGGTGATTTGTAATAGGGAAAGAAAAAATAGGGAGTTAAAAATTGATAACTACTTACACATGTGAATGTGAGGGTTTATCTCAACCGTTAAATTTTTTAATTAGATAATTTAATATCAACATCTGAATAGCCCTAATCAATTACACATGTACAAACTTAATTGTTTTATAATATAGATATTACTAGCATGCTTACTAGAAGTATTCCTCGTAATTATGACAAATCTCAATTTTTAAAAAATATTTTACCATAAGAGCATTTGCAAGTAAAAAACTGTGTTTTTGGTTAAGAAAATTGGGTTCCAAAATAGGGTGCAATGAGGGATCATTATTAGCTAAATACTAGTACTCTTGCTTGGTCGACGGTACGGCGCCAGTTTGAGAATTTATCTATAAATGAAGCAGATAATGTGGAAATGAATTAATATTTACTTATAATTTGTAGGGGTTAGATATATGTACACTATACAACGAAAATGAGAGAAAACTCAAATACCTAACAAAATAAAATATTTTACTTCGATATTTATTTCATAAGAAAACCAAGAAATAAATATTTTAATTGTAACTACTGTTAAAATACGAAGAGAAAACTTTATTGTTTTTTCAATAACGAAAACACAGTCTTCTTCTTCTGGGGGTTCTTGCTTAACAACTGATGCGTCCAAAATAATCTCAGACACACTGGGCTTCTTCAACTGGATATCTAGCTTTCAATCTATCAGTAATCACCAAAGCCCAACTCTGCAAACAAGCACAAACAGTGAACTAGGCAGGGCGCTCCTCGCAAAGCCTCCGGCGCGAGAATTAGCACAATCGTCAATTGGGTAAACAATTTGGCGAGTTTAGGCTAGTATTCTAATCACATACCTCCCTCCTTTATCTCAAGAAGGGGTTTTTATAGTCGGGTGCCGAGGGTAATCGCCCATTAAACGTGGCGACATGCCTGGCGGGCACATTTAACTGCCATAATTATTACCACATTCATCAAAACGGTCTCATCGTGGTAATGGTGGTGAGTTTCTCAGAAATAACTGCCCACATTCAAGAACACCGTTTCCTTCGTAAACGAGCAAGGTAAGTCCTGCTCGGTACATACTTTTTACTCGCTGGGTAAGCCCCTAGCTCGCTGGGTAAGCCCCTAGCTCGCTGCTACCTTGCCCGCTGGATGCTAAGCCCCCAGCTCGCTACCCGATTATCAATGGGCTGAATCTCAGAATGCACGTGTGCTGCTTATGACTGGTGGAGATGTGCCCGACACGTGACTTGTGTCTTGGGCCCATTGGGCCGGGCAGCTCAGTAGCCCCCTGCTCGTTGTCTAGTAAGTATTTATGCTCGAAGCGAGGAGGAGAAGAACCTTGAATCCCCAAGCCAAATCGCTCTTGAGATGTACCTTTTCCTGAATGCATCGAGTTATGGATGCCAGTCGAAAGGTTTTTGAAGGGACGGGCCATCACCCGCCGCCAATTACACCCACATAGGCTCGTTTCCCAACGAACCATTAAATGCCGCTCCGATTCCCGAGCCCTAATGATGAAATTTCCTTGGAGTAACCCCAACCGACGATTTCTTCCAATATAAAAGCGAAAATCCCTCCACATTCTAAGCTTTACCGTTTCAAACAATTTCAGAACTAGAAAAACTCCTCTCACTTCTTCATTTGGACACATCTGTGCTGGAACTACTTGTTTCTGTCCTCAAGCCGCGCAAACGAAGCTTCCAAGATCTTCAACTCAACTCTTCCACATCAACAGGCATTTCTTCAATCATTATCAGTCTCTGTGCAATTTATGTCCATATTTCATCGCTAGAATCCCGAATTAGGGTTCAATAATGCCGTCTAGATACATATGACCGCTGGTGCGATTAATCTGTTGTAGACTTAGGGTTGAACAATGCCAGAAACTTAGGCTTTTGACACCGTTTCCTTTGTTCAACTCTGTCCAACCATTCCCCTACATTACGAACCTATCCCACTCCAAGTAGAGGAATCGAGGAATACCCGACCGGTGCCCCGTTCACCGATCTTAGGATAAGTTCTTGCCATGGGTTTTTACTTGATCTGTTCTTGCCTAACTACCCGAGAAAGATTTAATGTGTATTCCTCGATTCATTTCATGTAGGATGTCCTCCACCAATGAGACTCATTCAGAAATTGAAGGCCGTAGCTACGACCATGGTGCCTCCACTGAAACCGAGGAGAGCTCGGAGTCCTCCAGTTCCAAACAGAGCGAGCTGGAAGAAACTTCTTTAATCCGGCGAAAACGAAATCCCCAACACTTTGCAAAAGAAACTGTAGATCCCCCGAATACAAAGGATACAACGACCAGAGACGAGCAAAACATTCCCGAGGAAGATGAACAAATTGATGATAACCTCCCCAGCTCGAGCAACCCGCGAGCTGAAGAGAACAAAGACATCTCTAAAGGCAAACAGATCATCTCCAACGTCTCCTCCTCACTCAAATGGGACGACTTGAACTGTCAAGATGATGTCACTGCCTGGTTTTACTCTTTGGGTATGGACCCCAAAAACTACCGAGTAAGAGCCTTTGATCTAAACATCGAGGAGAAAGGGAACAATTACCAAGGAGATCGAATGGTGTTCTACTTCGACTTCTTCATTGTAGGACTTCGTCTTCCCTTAGATCCATTCATTGTAGAATTCCTAAACCTGACCAACTCTCTCCCCTGCGACCTGACCCTTACAACAGTGAGGTTTTTGGTCGCATACATCGTCGCATGTAAGCTGCTCGGGTTTGAACCCGAGATGACTTTGTTCAGAAAAATTTTCTTATTTTCCTTGGACAAAAAATTTGGGCGCATTACGGGCCGTTCAAATCCCAATTACTTCAAGCTATTGAGTGACGAACTGATGCAGGCAGTCTCGCACTTGATTATCTCGACCGTTTGGACCGGGTGCGCGGAAAAGGGCATAACTTTTGACTCGGGTGGAGTTACGGGGCCCGCCGCATATCAAATCGAAGCTCTCGGTTATGAGCTATTTTTAAGGCCAAAAAACGTCATTTAAATAGGGTTACGGGCCATTGATGTTTTTTTATTAGTTTCGGGTTTTTTTGTAATTTCGACAATTTATTGCTTTTAGGGTTTTGAGCATATTTAAACACTTTTAGGGTTGTTTGAGAGGCAGTTTTGCCGTATTATGAATAATACACTTTTTCCAATTCTGGTATTCATTGAATCAACGCGAATTGATGCCTAGATCGTGGTAGGTTTGTGAACCTCAACAAGGTTTGGAAGATCAACGCTGGTAGTCGTGCGTGATCTCAACAGCTTTGATAGTTATCGTTTACTGTTAATTAACTTCCGCTACATCACAAGTAGACAAGTTTCAGGAGAAGGAGCGAGAAATAAGATACTAAACGTAGGGTTTTTTCATTTAGAAGTTGTATTGACGAAGAGTCATGGTTTAGGGATGAGTGTGTGTTATTGGCCTGTGTGTTAGGGGATAAGCGGATTGAGATGCCATGTCAACGATCCTCATGCTGTGATATGGTTGGTTGATGTTTTTCTTCTCTCTCGATTTTGGTTTTGAGCTTTTTATGTATTTCATTCCTTTCGTGGAAAAAAGTTCATTATTCTATTTTAAAATATTTTATTTTAAAAGTTAATTTTTAAATATTAAGGCATATAACTATCAATTTGTTCGTAGCGTGTAACTTTGTAATGTAAGAATAAAATATAGGGAGAATAAAAAATGATGACTGCTCATAATATTAATTGTAGGGGTGATTTGTAATAGGGAAAGAAAAAATAGGTAGTTAAAAATTGATAACTACTCACACATGTGAATGTGAGGGTGAATCTCAATCGTTGAATTTTTTAATTAGATAATTTAATATCAACATCTGAATAGCCCTAATCAATTACACATGTACAAACTTAACTATTTTATAATATAGATATTACTAGCATGCTTACTTGAAGTATTCCTCGTAATTATGACAAATCTCAATTTTAAAAAAATATTTTACCATAAGAGCATTTGCAAGTAAAAAGCTGTGTTTTTTGTTAAGAAAATTGGGTTCCAAAATAGGGTGCAATGAGGGATCAATATTAGCTAAATACTAGTACTCTTGCTTGGTCGATTGAGAATTTATCTATAAATGAAGCAGATAATGTGGAAATGAATTAATATTTACTTATAATTTGTAGGGGTTAGATATATGTACACTATACAACGAAAATGAGAGAAAACTCAAATACCTAACAAAATAAAATATTTTACTTCGATATTTATTTCATAAGAAAACCAAGAAATAAATATTTTAATTGTAACTACTGTTAAAATACGAAGAGAAAACTTTATTGTTTTTTTCAATAACGAAAACTCAGTCTTCTTCTTCTGGGGGTTCTTGCTTAACAACTGATGCGTCCAAAATAATCTCAGACACACTGGGCTTCTTCAACTGGATATCTGGCTTTCAATCTATCCGTAATCACCAAAGCCCAACTCTGCAAACAAGCACAAACAGTGAACTAGGGGGCGCTCCTGCAAAGCCCTCCGGCGAGAATTAGCACAATTCAATTGGGTAAACAATTTGGCAGAGTTTAGGCTAGTATTCAGAATCACATACCTCCCTCCTTTATCTGAAGGGGTTTTTATAGCTGGTGCCGGAGGGTAACTGCCCATTAAACGTGGTGACGTGCCTGGCGGGCACATTTAACTGCCATATTTATTACCACATTCATCATAACGGTCTCATCGTGGTAATGGTGGCGAGTTTCTCAGAAATAACTGCCCACATTCAAGACAACCGTTTCCTTCATAAACGAGCAAGGTAAGTCCTGCTCGGTGCATACTTTTGCTCGCTGGGTAAGCCCCTAGCTCGCTGCAACCTTGCCTGCTTGATGCTAAGCCCCTAGCTCGCTGCAACCTTGCCCGCTGGATGATAAGCCCCCAGCTCGCTACCCGATTATCAATGGGCTGAATCTCGAGAATCTGCGTGTCGCTCATGGCGGTGGAGATGTGCCCGGCACGTGACTTGTGTCTTGGGCCCATTGGGCCGGGCAGCTCAGTAGCCCCCTGCTCGTTGTCTATTGAGTATTTATGCTCGAAGCGAGGAGAAGAACCTTGAATCCCCAAGCCAAATCGCTCTTGAGATGTACCTTTTCCTGAATGCATCGAGTTATGGATGCCAGTCAAAAGGTTTTGAAGGGACGGGCCGTCACCCGCCGCCAATTACACCCACATAGGCTCGTTTCCCAACGAACCATTAAATGCCGCTCCGATTCCCGAGCCCTAATGATGAAATTTCCTTGGAGTAACCCCAACCGACGATTTCTTCCAATATAAAAGCGAAAATCCCTCCACATTCTAAGCTTTACCGTTTCAAACAATTTCAGAACTAGAAAAACTCCTCTCACTTCTGCATTTGGACACATCTGTGCTGGAACTACTTGTTTCTGTCCTCAAGCCGCGCAAACGAAGCTTCCAAGATCTTCAACTCAACTCTTCCACATCAACAGGCATTTCTTCAATCATTATCAGTCTCTGTGCAATTTATGTCCATATTTCATCGCTAGAATCCCGAATTAGGGTTCAATAATGCCGTCTAGATACATATGACCGCTGGTGCGATTAATCTGTTGTAGACTTAGGGCTGAACAGTGCCAGAAACTTAGGCTTTTGACACCCGTTTCCTCTGTCCAACTCGTTCCCCTATCTGTTACGAACCTATCCCACTCCAAGTAGAGGAATCGAGGAATACCCGACCGGTGCCCCGTTCACCGATCTTAGGATAAGTTCTTGCCATGGGTTTTTACTTGATCTGTTCTTGCCTAACTGCAGAAAGATTTAATGTGTATTCCTCGATTCGTTTCATGTAGGATGTCCTCCACCAATGAGACTCATTCAGAAATTGAAGGCCGTAGCTACGACCATGGTGCCTCCACTGAAACCGAGGAGAGCTCGGAGTCCTCCAGTTCCGAAGAGAGCGAGCTGGAAGAAACTTCTTTAATCCGGCGAAAACGAAATCCCCAACACTTTGCAGAAGAAACTGAGATCCCCCGAATACAAAGGATACAACGACCAGAGACGAGCAAAACATTCCCGAGGAAGATGAACAAATTGATGATAACCTCCCCAACTCGAGCAACCCGCGAGTTGAAGAGAACAAAGACATCTCTAAAGGCAAACAGATCATCTCCAACGTCTCCTCCTCACTCAAATGGGACGACTTGAACTGTCAAGATGATGTCACTGCTTGGTTTTACTCTTTGGGTATGGACCCCAAAAACTATCGAGTAAGAGCCTTTGATCTAAACATCGAGGAGAAAGGGAACAATTACCAAGGAGATCGAATGGTGTTCTACTTCGACTTCTTCATTGTAGGACTTCGTCTTCCCTTAGATCCATTCATTGTAGAATTCCTAAACCTGACCAACTCTCTCCCCTGCGACCTAACCCTTACAACAGTGAGGTTTCTGGTCGCATACATCATCGCATGTAAGCTGCTCGGGTTTGAACCCGAGATGACTTTGTTCAGAATATTTTTCTTATTTTCCTTGGACAAAAAATTTGGGTGCATTACAGGCCGTTCAAATCCCAATTACTTCAAGCTATTGAGTGACGAACTGATGCAGGCAGTCTCGCACTTGATTATCTCGACCGTTTGGACTGGGTGCGCGGAAAAGAACATAACTTTTGACTCGGGTGGAGTTACGAGGCCCGCCGCATATCAAATCGAAGCTTTCGGAAAGACGGACAAAATTAAGATAGTGAAACTCGGTTATGAGCTATTTTTAAGGCCAAAAACATCATTTAAATAGGGTTACGGGCCATTGAATTTTTTTTATTAGTTTCGGGTTTTTTGTAAGGCAGTTTTTTTGTTAATTTCGACAATTTATCTTTTAGGTTTAAGAGCATTTTTAAGGAGATTTTAAACGCTTTTGGGTTGGTTTGTAACTAGCACTTAATTGATTGAGAGCCGCTTTTATGAATAATACACTTTTTTCCAATTCCGGTATTCATTGAATCAACGCGAATTGATGCCCAGATCGTGGTAGGTTTGTGAACCTCAACAAGGTTTGGAAGATCAACGCTGGTAGTCGTGCGCGATCTCAACAGCTTTGATAGTTATCGTTTACTGTTAATTAACTTCCGCTACATCACAAGTAGACAAGTTTCAGGAGAAGGAGCGAGAAATAAGATACTAAACGTAGGGTTTTTTCATTTAGAAGTTGTATTGACGAAGAGTCATGGTTTAGGGATGAGTGTGTGTTATTGGCCTGTGTGTTAGGGGATAAGCGGATTGAGATGCCATGTCAACGATCCTCATGCTGTGATATGGTTGGTTGATGTTTTTCTTCTCTCTCGATTTTGGTTTTGAGCTTTTTATGTATTTCATTCCTTTCGTGGAAAAAAGTTCATTATTCTATTTTAAAATATTTTATTTTAAAAGTTAATTTTTAAATATTAAGGCATATAACTATCAATTTGGTCGTAGGGTGTAACTTTGTAATGTAAGAATAAAATATAGGGAGAATAAAAAATGATGATTGCTCATAATATTAATTGTAGGGGGTGATTTGTAATAGGGAAAGAAAAAATAGGGAGTTAAAAATTGATAACTACTCACACATGTGAATGTGAGGGTGAATCTCAACCGTTGAATTTTTTAATTAGATAATTTAATATCAACATCTGAATAGCCCTAATCAATTACACATGTACAAACTTAACTGTTTTATAATATAGATATTACTAGCATGCTTACTAGAAGTATTCCTCGTAATTATGACAAATCTCAATTTTTAAAAAATATTTTACCATAAGAGCATTTGCAAGTAAAAAGTTGTGTTTTTGGTTAAGAAAATTGGGTTCCAAAATAGGGTGCAATGAGGGATCAATATTAGCTAAATACTAGTACTCTTGCTTGGTCGACGATGCACGTGGTTTGAAAATTTATCTATAAATGAAGCGATAAATTTATCTATAAGATGAAGATTATAATATAATACGAGTATAATAATGGGTGAACCACTGATGAAATGAATTAATATTTACTTATAATTTATAGGGGTTGGATATATGTACACTATACAACGAAAATGAGAGAAAACTGAAATTCCTAACAAAATAAAATATTTTACTTCATTATTTATTTCATAAGAAAACCAAGAAATAAATATTTTAATTGTAACTACTGTTAAAATATGAAGAGAAAACTTTATTGTTTTTTCAATAACGAAAACTCAGTCTTTTTCTTCTGGGGGTTCTTGCTTAACAACTGATGCGTCCAAAATAATCTAAGACACACTGGGCTTCTTCAACTGGATATCTGGCTTTCAATCTATCCGTAATCACCAAAGCCCAACTCTGCAAACAAGCACAAACAGTGAACTAGGCAGGGGCGCTCCCTGCAAAAGCCCTCCGGCGCGAGAATTAGCACAACCGTCAATTGGGTAAACAATTTGGCAGAGTTTAGGCTAGTATTCAGAATCACATACCTCCCTCCTTTATCTGAAGGGGTTTTTATAGCTGGTGCCGGAGGGTAACTGCCCATTAAACGTGGTGACGTGCCTGGCGGGCACATTTAACTACCATATTTATTACCACATTCATCATAACGGTCTCATCGTGGTAATGGTGGCGAGTTTCTCAGAAATAACTACCCACATTCAAGACAATTGTTTCCTTCATAAACGAGAAAGGTAAGTCCTGCTCGGTGCATACTTTTGCTCGTTGGGTAAGCCCCTAGCTCGCTGCAACCTTGCCTTCCTGTTTCTAAGCCCCTAGCTAGCTGCAACCTTGCCCGCTGGATGCTAAGCCCCCATCTCGCTACCCGATTATCAATGGGATGAATCTCAAAATGCACGTGTGCTGCTCATGACTGGTGGAGATGTGCCCGGCACGTGACTTGTGTCTTGGGCCCATTGGGCCGAGCCAGTTCTAGTTTCCCCCCGCCGTTGTCTATTGAGTATTTATGCTCGAAGCGAGGAGAAGAACCTTGAATCCCCAAGCCAAATCGCTCTTGAGATGTGCCTTTTCCTGAATGCATCGAGTTATGGATGCCAGTCGAAAGGTTTTTGAAGGGACGGGCCGTCACCCGCCGCCAATTACACCCACATAGGCTCGTTTCCCAACGAACCATTAATGCCGCTGCGATTCCCAAGCCCTAATGATGAAATTTCCTTGGAGTAACCCCAACCGACGATTTCTTCCAATATATAAGCGAAAATCCCTCCACATTCTAAGCTTTACAGTTTCAAACAGTTTCAGAACTAGAAAAACCCCTCTCACTTCTGCATTTGGACACATATGTGCTAGAACTACTTGTTTCTATCCTCAAGCCGCGCAAACGAAGCTTCCAAGATCTTCAACTCAACTCTTCCACATCAACAGGCATTTCTTCAATCATTATCAGTCTCTGTGCAATTTTTGTCCATATTTCATCGCTAGAATCCCGAATTAGGGTTCAATAATGCCGTCTAGATACATATGACCGCTAGTGCGATTAATCTGTTGTAGACTTAGGTGAACAAACAAAGGCCGTAAACTTAGGCTTTGACACCCATTTGCCGAAGCAGGCACGACCTCTGTCCAACTCGTTCCCCTATCTGTTATGAACCTATCCCACTCCAAGTAGAGAAATCGAGGAATACCCGACCGGTGCCCCGTTCACCGATCTTAGGATAAGTTCTTGCCATGGGTTTTTACTTGATCTGTTCTTGCCTAACTACCCGAGAAAGATTTAATGTGTATTCCTCGATTCGTTTCATGTAGGATGTCCTCCACCAATGAGACTCATTCAGAAATTGAAGGCCGTAGCTACGACCATGGTGCCTCCACTGAAACCGAGGAGAGCTCGGAGTCCTCCAGTTCCGAAGAGAGCGAGCTGGAAGAAACTTCTTTAATCCGGCCAAAACGAAATCCCCAACACTTTGCAAAAGAAACTATAGATCCCCCGAATACAAAGGATACAACGACCAGAGACGAGCAAAACATTCCCGAGGAAGATGAACAAATTGATGATAACCTCCCCAGCTCGAGCAACCCGCGAGCTGAAAAGAACAAAGACATATATAAAGGCAAACAGATCATCTCCAACGTCTCCTCCTCACTCAAACG
Source organism: Codonopsis lanceolata (assembly GCA_013146195.2). Lineage (NCBI taxonomy): Eukaryota > Viridiplantae > Streptophyta > Magnoliopsida > Asterales > Campanulaceae > Codonopsis > Codonopsis lanceolata. The sequence continues at coordinate 120,687,214 of CM028381.1, read as the reverse complement.
GCACGACTTGAACTATCAAGATGATGTCACTTTCACAGGTTTTACTCTTTGGGTATGGACCCCAAAACTACCGAGTAAGAGCCTTTGATCTAAACATCGAGGAGAAAGGGAACAATTACCAAGGAGATCGAATGGTGTTCTACTTCGAATTCTTCATTGTAGGACTTCGTCTTCCCTTAGATCCATTCATTGTAGAATTCCTAAACCTGACCAACTCTCTCCCCTGCGACCAGACCCTTACAACAGTGAGGTTTCAAGTCGTATACATCATCGCATGTAAGCTGCTCGGGTTTGAACCCGAGATGACTTTGTTCAGAATATTTTTCTTATTTTCCTTGGACAAAAAATTTGGGTGCATTACTGGCCGTTCAAATCCCAATTACTTTAAGCTATTGAGTGACGAACTAATGCAGGCAATCTCGCACTTGATTATCTCGACCATTTGGACCGGTGCGCGGAAAAGGGCATAACTTTTGACTCGGGTGGAGTTACGGGGCCCGCCGCATATCAAATCGAAGCTCTCAGAGAGACGGACAAAATAAACCGAGTGAAACTTGGTTATGAGCTATTTTTAAGACCAAAAAACGTCATTTAAATAGGCTTACGGGCCATTGATGTTTTTTTATTAGTTTCGGGTTTTTTTGTAATTTCGACAATTTATTGCTTTTAGGGTTTTCAGCATATTTAAACACTTTTAGGGTTGTTTGAGCGGCAGTTTTGCCGTTTTATGAATAATACACTTTTTTCCAATTCTGATATTCATTGAATCAACGCGAATTGATGCCCAGATCGTGTTAGGTTTGTGAACCTCAACAAGGTTTGGAAGATCAACCGGTAGTCGCTTGCGATCTCAACAGCTTTGATAGTTATCGTTTACTGTTAATTAACTTCCGTTACATCACAAGTAGACAAGTTTCAGGAGAAGGAGCGAGAAATAAGATACTAAATGTAGGGTTTTTCATTTAGAAGTTGTATTGACGCAAGAGTCATGGTTTAGGGATGAGTGTGTGTTATTGGCCTGTGTTAGGGGGATAAGCGGATTGAGATGCCATGTCAACGATCCTCATGCTCTTATATGGTTGGTTGATGATTTTCTTGTCTCTCGATTTTGGTTTTGAGCTTTTTATGTATTTCATTCCTTTCGTGGAAAAAAGTTCATTATTCTATTTTAAAATATTTTATTTTAAAAGTTAATTTTAAATATTAAGGCATATATCTATCAATTTGGTCGTAGGGTGTAACTTTGTAATGTAAGAATAAAATATAGGGATAATAAAAAATGATGACCGCTTATAATATTAATTGTAAGGGGTGATTTGTAATAGGGAAAAAAATAGAGAGTTAAAATTGATAACTACTCACACAAGGAATGTGAGGGTGAATCTCAACCGTTGATTTTTTAATTAGATAATTTAATATCAACATCCGAATAGCCTAATCAATTACACATGTACAAACTTAATCGTTTTATAATATAGATATTACTAGCATGCTTACTAGAAGTATTCCTCGTAATTATGACAAATCTCAATTTTTTAAAATATTTTACCATAGGAGCATTTGCAAGTAAAAGTTGTGTTTTTGGTTAAGAAAAATTGGGTTCCAAAATAGGGTGCAATGAGAGATCAATATTAGCTAAATACTAGTACTCTTGCTTGTCGGCAGTGGCGCTGGTTTGAGTATCTATAAATGAAGCGTATAATGTGAAAATGAATTAATATTTACTTATAATTTGTAGGGTTAGATATATGTACACTATACAATGAAAATGAGAGAAAACTCTTTTTTTTAATAAAACAAATGTTTATCAAATAATCTACAAAACTTATGTACAAAATCATTTACGAAAATTAAATAAAACCAAATAGTCATGTCTAAAGGAATGCACATTTGCCGGAAGTTGAGGCACGGACTCATACGTAGTATAATGAATCGTCGAATGAGCGAAATCACCAAGTCTATCGGCCACACCATTAATCTCTGTATATATGACTTATGGAGTAAAGGCCAAGC
>CM028381.1:120621179-120685101 GCA_013146195.2 Codonopsis lanceolata | reverse complement strand
GTGAATGTGAAGGTGAATCTCAACCGTTAATTTTTTAATTAGATAATTTAATATCAACATAGAATAGCCTAATCAATTACACATGTACAAAACATTTGTTTTATAATATAGATATTACTAGCATGTTTACTAGAAGTATTCTCGTAATTATGACAAATCTCAATTTTTTAAAATATTTTACCATAAGAGCATTTGCAAGTAAGCGGATGTGTTTTTGGTTAAGAAAATTGGGTTCCAAATATAGGGTGCAATGAGGGGATGGAAGTATATTAAATACTAGTACTCTTTGGAATTAAACATGATGCAGCGCCGGCTTGAAATTTATCTATAAGCTGAAGCAGATAATGTGAAAATGAATTAATATTTACTTATAATTTGTAGGGTTTTTTCATTTAGAAGTTGTATTGAAGAAGAGTCATGGTTTAGGGATGAGTGTGTGTTATTGGCACGTGTGTTGGGGATAAGCGGATTGAGATGCCATGTCAACGATCTTCATCTTTGTGATATGGTTGGTTGATGTTTTCTTCTCTCTCGATTTTGGTTTTGAGCTTTTTATGTATTTCATTCCTTTCGTGGAAAAAAGTTCATTATTCTATTTTAAAATATTTTATTTTAAAAGTTAATTTTTAAATATTTAGGCATATAACTATCAATTTGGTCGTAGGGTGTAACTTTGTAATGTAAGAATAAAATATAGGGAGAATAAAAATGATGATTGCTCATAATATTAATTGTAGGGGATGATTTGTAATAGGAAAGAAAAAAAATAGGGAGTTAAAAATTGATAACTACTCACACATGTGAATGTGAAGGTGAATCTCAACGTTGATTTTTTTAATTAGATAATTTAATATCAAATTTTTGGAATAGCCTAATCAATTACACATGTACAAACTTAATCGTTTTTATAAGATAGATATTACTAGCATGGTTACTAGAAGTATTCCTCGTAATTATCACAAATCTCAATTTTTTAAAATATTTTACCATAAGAGCATTTGAAAAAAGTGTTTTGGTTAAGAAAACAATTAGATCTATTATTAAAATGACTAGTACGCTTGCTTGATCACCAGACGGCCAGTTTAGAATGTATCTATAAATTAAGCAGATAATATGGAAATGAATTAATATTTACTTATAATTTGTAGGGTTTTTTCATTTAGAAGCTGTATTGACGAAGAGTCGTGGTTTAGGATGAGTGTGTGTTACAATTGTGTTAGGGATAAGCGGATTGAGATGCCAAACGATCCTCTAAGTTTGTGATATGTTGGTTGATGTTTTTCTCTCTGAATTTTATTTTGAGCTTATGTATTTCATTCCTTTCGTGGAAAAGTTCATTATTCTATTTTAAAATATTTTATTTTAAAAGTTAATTTAAATATTAAGCCATATAACTATCAATTTGGCCTTAGGTGTTACTTTTGTAATGTAAGAATAAAATATAGGAGAATAAAAAATGATGATTGCTCATAATATTAATTGTAGGGGGTGATTTGTACTAGGAAAGAAAAAAATAGGAGTTAAAAATTGATAACTACTCACACATGTGAATATGAAGGTGAATCTCAACCGTTGAATTTTTTAATTAGATAGATTTAATATCAACATCCGAATGAATAGCCCTAATCAATTACACATGTACAAACTTAATCTGCGTTTTATAATATAGATATTACTTGTGGCGACCCCGACCCCGGACCCGAGATGGAACCACGGATCAGAGCGCCAAACAAGACAATACAAGAAGGGAAGAACATGCAAGGACACAAAATATTTTATTTTTAAAAGCGGCGTGGCCATTAACATTTCGATCAATGCAAGAGAACTTCGACACAAGAGCTCGGAAATTTTCAAAATCATTTCACGATAAACAGTTTAAGCAATAATTCCAAGTCTTCGGCGACACTACGGTAGGAACCCTGCTAAAGCTAATACGACAAGGAAATAATTAAGAGCTAATAGGATGCTCGGCGGAAGACTATACGTAGTGAACAACACACGATATACAAGGCACGGCTAGTACAATTGCCGGCATCAAAGAAAGTAAGTACTACAAGAGTTAATACTACAAGTAGCTATGTACGGAATACTTGCAGTACAAGTCTATACAATCCCAAGCATAGTCTAGATGACTAGCTTATACCCATCGTCCAAATACTGAAAGAAGAGGACTTCTAAGAACCACCTCTTTTGGCTGCAATAACCTGAACAAAGAGAACTAAGGCGAACAATCAATGCGAGCCTCAGCGAGAAGGTCTGTCTGCTAGGATCTAAAAAAGTAATGAGGAAACCGGTAAGTCATAAAGACTCGTAAGCTACCAATCATGCATGACATGGCAATATGCAACACGTTAGGCAAGACCATATTACAAGCATGTAGATCAAGTGTATGAGTTGCACGTTATTGCACAAAATCACATAATATGAGGATATAGAACTGGGCCGCTTCGTAGACCTGCAAAACAAACACTTTCGATAGCGTGCGATAATCGATGGTTGTGATAATACATCGATCTCCGAGAGATGCTCGGGAAAACAATAGTCATTCTCAATGGGCGCGTATTGGTTGGCCAAGGAGAGCTCTTCCCCACGGTGGCCCGCCGTGGAGGCGTGTGTGCGATAACAAGTATGCCAGCTGGACTTATGCAATGCCAAGTAGTATTTACTCAACAATCAATCAATATGGAACGAGTCCGACAAGAGCGTCCTCGTTCAAGATTAGTATATAATCTCATCAATAAACAATCAAGATTGAGCTCGACAAGAGCGAACTCGATATATCAATTATCAAGTATGCATTTATTATGTCATAAAGATACAAGCATGACAGTCAATTCATTTCAATAGTCTAGAATTAGTTTTCTAGTGTAACGCATGTAATGACGTCGTAGGGATCGATCTTTGAGCCGGTATTGTTCAATAGCTCACTATTGTCGACTCCGTTGAGTCATTTCTATAAATCAAACCAAATAGGGTTAAACACTATTTGCATTTCCAACTCTTTTCTAAGTCATCGCATTGATTAATCTAAGTCATTAATCCGATTAATAGTCATAGCCAAGAATAATCTCAAGTTCCTAATCATGGAACCCTAGAATCACATTTTCCCAAATAATGGTCGAAAGTCTATGACCCAAGAATAATAATTATTCCTAATATAGAGTAGAACACTTTTACTTCTAGGCTTAGTGTCCAAATCACGACATTTACATTCATAGTCTATAATTCCCAAATAATCATACTCTCTAGAACGTATAATATTCATGGTAGAACACAAGGAGAACAATGATTTGGGCATGAGAGAAGGGAAGCAAGAGAAGGTATTATGTTATCTCTAACATGGACCTAAGGGAAATTGATAGCTTACCTCAAGCCAAGCAATGGACGAAGCAAGAAAAACTGTCGGTGTCGATCGCCGTCTCGGCGGTGGCTCACGCAACGGCGGTCTCGAATCGCAAGCGGTCTTGAATCTCTTGGGAGCCAACCCCTCACGCACTAATCTCACCTACGCACTCACGCACAAGCTCGCCAAGGCCGAGAAGACGAAGCTGGAGGAAATGAGCGTAACATGAAGGCTAGAGCTGATGTAGAGCAATCAGCTTGATTAAATGTGTTAGTGGAGTACACATGTCACTTGATAAATGGTAGAAATAGGTTTAGTAATCTTAATTAGGATTAGATTAGGCTAATTAGACTCTAATACAAGTGGTTTAAGTCACTAATGGCAGAGGTTTAGTAAGGGCACACTCGTAATCAGCCAAAACTGCAGAAAAATCCCGTTTTGCTGGATTTCTGCTCTGTTCGGTTGTGGTGGCCGAACTTCCTTCATAGTGTTCGGTTGTCATGGCCGAACAAAGCCCAAAACGTTCGGTTGGCATGGTAGAACGATTCCTCAGGCCATACTTTAGGTCAAACAGGTCCAGATTTGCACGTATAACGCGTATAAGGCATGTACAACTCGAAGAAGCATTAGAATGAGTATCAAGGGTCCTAAAAACAATTATAAATGTCTCTCAAGGTCTTGGCTAAGTCCAAATATCAATGCCCGAGCAAGAACAAGTCAATCTAGAGCATACAAGGCAATAGGCGTTCGATACGGCAATAACGGTTCGATCAAGGAATGCAATCAAGTCAATCATGTTAGGGATATTACTAGCATGTTAAAAACATATTCTAATCATGTTAAACATGTATGGAAGACAAGTATACAAGTAGGTTTCGGGTTCTCACATTACTAGCATGCTTATTAGAAGTATTCCTCGTAATTATGACAAATCTCAATTTTTAAAAAATATTTTACCATAAGAGCATTTGCAAGTAAACAGATGTGTTTTTGGTTAAGAAAATTGGGTTCCAAAATAGGGTGCAATGAGGGATCAGTATTAGCTAAATACTAGTACTCTTGCTTGGTCGACGGTACGGCGCCAGCTTGAGAATTTATCTATAACTGAAGCATATAATGTGGAAAAAAATTAATTTTTACTTATAATTTGTAGGGTTTATTCATTTAGAAGCTGTATTGAAGAAGAGTCATGGTTTAGGGATGAGTGTGTGTTAGGGGATAAGCGGATTGAGATGCCATGTCAACGATCCTCATGTTGTGATATGGTTGGTTGATGTTTTTCTTCTCACTCGATTTTGGTTTTGAGCTTTTCATGTATTTCATTCCTTTTGTGGAAAAAAGTTCATTATTCTATTTTAAAAGTTAATTTTTAAATATTAGGGCATATAAGTATCAATTTGGCCGTAGGGTGTAACTTTGTAATGTAAGAATAAAATATAGGGAGAATAAAAAATGATTACTGCTCACAATATTAATTGTAGGGGGTGATTTGTAATAGGGAAAGAAAAAATAGGGAGTTAAAAATTGATAACTACTCACACATGTGAATGTGAAGTTGAATCTCAACCGTTGAATTTTTTTAATTAGATAATTTAATATCAACATCTGAATAGCCCTAATCAATTACACATGTACAAACTTAACTATGTTATAATATAGATATTACTAGCATGCTTACTAGAAGTATTCCTCGTAATTATGACAAATCTTAATTTAAAAAAAATATTTTACCATAAGAGCTTTTGCAAGTAAACAGATGTGTTTTTGGTTAAGAAAATTGGGTTCCAAAATAGGGTGCAATGAGGGATCAGTATTAGCTAAATACTAGTACTCTTGCTTGGTCGACGGTACGGCGCCAGTTTGAGAATTTATCTATAAATGAAGCAGATAATGTAGAAATGAATTAATATTTACTTATAATTTCTAGTGTTTTTTTCATTTAGAAGCTGTATTGACGAAGAGTCATGGTTTAGGGATGAGTGTGTGTTATTGGCCTCTGTGTTAGGGGATAAGCGGATTGAGATGCCATGTCAACGATCCTCATGCTGTGATATGGTTGGTTGATGTTTTTCTTCTCTCTCGATTTTGGTTTTGAGCTTTTTATGTATTTCATTTCTTTCGTGGAAAAAAGTTCATTATTGTATTTTAAAATATTTTATTTTAAAAGTTAATTTTTAAATATTAAGGCATATAACTATCAATTTGGTCGTAGGGGGTAACTTTGTAATGTAAGAATAAAATATAGGGAGAATAAAAAATGATGACTGCTCATAATATTAATTGTAGGGGTGATTTGTAATAGGGAAAGAAAAAATAGGGAGTTAAAAATTGATAACTACTCACACATTTGAATGTGAAGGTGAATCTCAATCGTTAAATTTTTTAATTAGATAATTTAATATCAACATCTGAATAGTCCTAATCAATTACACATGTACAAACTTAACTGTTTTATAATATAGATATTACTAGCATGCTTACTAGAAGTATTCCTCATAACTATGACAAATCTCAATTTTTAAAAAATATTTTACAATAAGAGCTTTTGCAAGTAAAAAGCTGTGTTTTTGGTTAAGAAAATTGGGTTCCAAAATAGCTGCAATGAGGGATCAGTATTAGCTAAATACTAGTACTCTTGCTTGGTCGACGGTATGGCGTCAGTATGAGAATTTATCTATAAATGAAGCAGATAATGTGGAAATGAATTAATATTTACTTATAATTTGTAGGGGTTAGATATATGTACACTATACAACGAAAATGAGAGAAAACTCAAATACCTAACAAAATAAAATATTTTACTTCGATATTTATTTCATAAGAAAACCAAGAAATAAATATTTTAATTCTAGCTATTGTTAAAATACGAAGAGAAAACTTTATTGTTTTTTCAATAATGAAAACTAAGTCTTCTTCTTCTGGGGGTTCTTGCTTAACAACTGATGCGTCCAAAATAATCTCAGACACACTAGGCTTCTTCAATTGGATATCTGCCTTTCAATCTATCTGTAATCACCAAAGCCCAACTCTGCAAACAAGCACAAACAGTGAACTAGGCAGGGGCGCTCCCTGCAAAAGGCCTCCGGCGCGAGAATTAGCACAACCGTCAATTGGGTAAACAATTTGGCAGAGTTTAGGCTAGTATTCAGAATCACATACCTCCCTACTTTATCTAAAGGGGTTTTTATAGCTGGTGCCGGAGGGTAACTGCCTATTAAACGTGGTGACGTGCCTGGCGGGCACATTTAACTGCCATATTTATTACCACATTCATCATATATAACGGTCTCATCGTGGTAATGGTGGCGAGTTTCTCATAAATAACTGCCCACATTCAAGACAACAGTTTCCTTCATAAACGAGCAAGGTAAGTCCTGCTCGGTGCATACTTTTGCTCGCTGGGTAAACCCCTAGCTCGCTGCAACCTTGCCAGCTTGATGCTAAGCACCTAGCTCGCTGCAACCTTGCCCGCTAGATGCTAAGCCCCCAGCTCGCTACCCGATTATCAATGGGCTGAATCTCAGAATGCACGTGTGCTGCTCATGACTGGTGGAGATGTGCCCGGCACGTGACTTATGTCTTGGGCCCATTGGGTCGGGCAGCTCAGTAGCCCCCTGCTCGTTGTCTATTGAGTATTTATGCTCGAATCGAGGAGAAGAACCTTGAATCCCCAAGCCAAATCGCTCTTAAGATGTACCTTTTCCTGAATGCATCGAGTTATGGATGCCAGTCGAAAGGTTTTTGAAGGGACGAGCTGTCACCCGCCGCCAATTACACCCACATAGGCTCGTTTCCCAACGAACCATTAAATCCGATTCCCGAGCCCTAATGATGAAATTTCCTTGGAGTAACCCCAACCGACGATTTCTTCCAATATAAAAGCGAAAATCCCTCCACATTCTAAGCTTTACCGTTTCAAACAATTTTAAAACTAGAAAAACTCCTCTCACTTCTGCATTTGGACACATCTGTGCTGGAACTACTTGTTTCTGTCCTCAAGCCACGCAAACGAAGCTTCTAAGATCTTCAACTTAACTCTTCCACATCAACAGGCATTTCTTCAATCATTATCAGTCTATGTGCAATTTCTGTCCATATTTCATCGCTAGAATCCCGAATTAGGGTTCAATAATGTCGTCTAGATACATATGACCGCTGGTGCGATTAATCTGTTGTAGACTTAGGGCTGAACAGTGCCAGAAACTTTGGCTTTTGACACTCGTTTCCTCTGTCCAACTCGTTCCCCTATCTGTTACGAACCTATCCCACTCCAAGTAGAGGAATCGAGGAATACTCGACCGGTGCCCCGTTCACCGATCTTAGGATAAGTTCTTGCCATGGGTTTTTACTTCATTTATTCTTGCCTAACTACCCGAGAAAGATTTAATGTGTATTCCTCGATTCGTTTCATGTAGGATGTCCTCCACCAATGAGACTCATTCAGAAATTGAAGGCCGTAGCTACGACCATGGTGCCTCCACTGAAACTGAGGAGAGTTTGGAGTCCTCCAGTTCCGAAGAGAGCGAGCTGGAAGAAACATATTTAATCCGGCGAAAAAGAAATCCCCAACACTTTGCAGAAGAAACTGTAGATCCCCCAAATACAAAGGATACAACGACCAGAGACAAGCAAAACATTCCCAAGGAAGATGAACAAATTGATGATAACCTCCCAAGCTCGAGCAACCCAGCCGAAGAGAACAAAGACATCTCTAAAGGCAAACATATCATCTCCAACGTCTCTTCCTCACTCAAATGGCACGACTTGAACTGTCAAGATGATGTCACTGCCTGGTTTTACTCTTTGGGTATGGACCCCAAAAACTACCGAGTAAGAGCCTTTGATCTAAACATCGAGGAGAAAGGGAACAATTACCAAGGAGATCGAATGGTGTTCTACTTCGACTTCTTCATTGTAGGACTTCGTCTTCCCTTAGATCCATTCATTGTAGAATTCCTAAACCTGACCAACTCTCTCCCCTGCGACCTGACCCTTACAACAGTGAGGTTTCAAGTCGTATACATCGTCGCATGTAAGCTGCTCGGGTTTGAACCCGAGATGACTTTGTTCAGAAAATTTTTCTTATTTTCCTTGGACAAAAAATTTGGGCGCATTACGGGCCATTCAAATCCCAATTACTTCAAGCTATTGAGTGACGAACTGATGCAGTCTCGCACTTGATTATCTCGACCATTTGGACCGGGTGCGCGGAAAAGGGCATAACTTTTGACTCGGGTGGAGTTACGGGGCCCGCCGCATATCAAATCGAAGCTCTCGGAAAGACAGACAAAATTAACCGAGTAAAACTCGGTTATGAGCTATTTTTAAGGCCAAAAAACGTCATTTAAATAGGGTTACGGGCCATTGATGTTTTTTTATTAGTTTCGGGTTTTTTTGTAATTTCGACAATTTATTGCTTTTAGGGTTTTGAGCATATTTAAACACTTTTAGGGTTGTTTGAGAGGCAGTTTTGCCGTTTTATGAATAATACACTTTTTCCCAATTCCGGTATTCATTGAATCAACGCGAATTGATGCCCATATCGTGGTAGGTTTGTGAACCTCAACAAGGTTTGGAAGATCAACGCTGGTAGTCGTGCGCGATCTCAACAGCTTTGATAGTTATCGTTTACTGTTAATTAACTTCCGCTACATCACAAGTAGACAAGTTTCAGGAGAAGGAGCGAGAAATAAGATACTAAGGTTTTTTCATTTAGAAGTTGTATTGACGAAGAGTCATGGTTTAGGGATGAGTGTGTGTTATTGGCCTGTGTGTTAGGGGATAAGCGGATTGAGATGCCATGTCAACGATCCTCATGCTGTGATATGGTTAGTTGATGTTTTTCTTGCCTCTCGATTTTGGTTTTGAGCTTTTTATGTATTTCATTCCTTTCGTGGAAAAAAGTTCATTATTCTATTTTAAAAATTTTAAAAGTTAATTTTTAAATATTAAGGCATATAACTATCAATTTGGTCATAGGGTGTAACTTTGTAATGTAAGAATAAAATATAGGGAGAATAAAAAATGATGACTGCTCATAATATTAATTGTAGGGGTGATTTGTAATAGGGAAAAAAAATAGGGAGTTAAAAATTGATAACTACTCACACATGTGAATGTGAGGGTGAATCTCAACCGTTGAATTTTTTAATTAGATAATTTAATATCAACATCTGAATAGCCCTAATCAATTACACATGTACAAACTTAACTGTTTTATAATATAGATATTACTAGCATGCTTACTAGAAGTATTCCTCGTAATTATGACAAATCTCAATTTTTAAAAATATTTTACCATAAGAGCATTTGCAAGTAAAAAGCTGTGTTTTTGGTTAAGAAAATTGGGTTCCAAAATAGGGTGCAATGAGGGATCAGTATTAGCTAAATACTAGTACTCTTGCTTGGTCGACGGTACGGCGCCAGTATGAGAATTTATCTATAAATGAAGCAGATAATGTGGAAATGAATTAATATTTACTTATAATTTGTAGGGGTTATATATATGTACACTATACAACGAAAATGAGAGAAAACTCAAATACCTAACAAAATAAAATATTTTACTTCGATATTTATTTCATAAGAAAACCAAGAAATAAATATTTTAATTGTAACTACTGTTAAAATACGAAGAGAAAACTTTATTGTTTTTTCAATAACGAAAACTCAGTCTTCTTCTTATGGGGGTTCTTGCTTAACAACTGATGCTTCCAAAATAATCTCAGACACACTAGGCTTCTTCAACTGTATATCTGGCTTTCAATCTATTCGTAATCACCAAAGCCCAACTCTGCAAACAAGCACAAACAATGAACTAGGCATGGGCGCTCCCTGCAAAAGCCCTCCGGCACGAGAATTAGCACAACCGTCAATTGGGTAAACAATTTGGTAGAGTTTAGGCTAGTATTCAGAATCACATACCTCCCTCCTTTATCTGAAGGGGTTTTTATAGTTGGTGTCGGAGGGTAACTGCCCATTAAACGTGGCGACGTGCCTGGCGGGCACATTTAACTGTCATATTTATTACCACATTCATCATAACGGTTTCATCGTGGTAATGGTGGCGAGTTTCTCAGAAATAACTGCCCACATTCAATATTATGTCCTCGTTAGAAATCCTAATTAACATCTATTAAAGCAAATGGTTCCACATTCATTGATTTATTGGACAAAAAGTCTCCCTTTGTACATAATTAGCGATGCTCCCGTACGTTGCACAGTTTGTACAGTGGTATAAAATTATATACTCAATTAAAGTTGAAAAATATACAATTAAAAAGTTTAATGTGAAAAAATAAAAAAAATTAATAAAAAGTAAAATTAAAGATAGATCACATAAATTTGAAAAAGTAATTATAAATTTATTTAGATATATTTCCTTATTCAGAAAGAGAGGATTGTATGGAATTCAACCATCTTCGTCATTCATTAAGTCAACAATTGATAATAGGCATGTGCCTCTAAATGACAAAATTTGATAGAGATAATAGTTTCAGACATTTCATACTAATGTAGTAGCTATAAAAAACGTTGTTTATTAAAAATATAAACATATAAAAATATATTTTATGTCTTCACATTCTCTTCCTTCTTCATACCTCGTTATTCTTGTTCTTCATTTTGTGTTTGTGTGTATGATTCAAAATAAGTTTACTCTTGTGTTTGCGCTACTGTGTATATACTGTTTGATGAAAGGTCTAAATAGAAATTTGTTCGTTTTTAAATACCCTTTTTGAAACTTGATGCATCAATTTTGAATCACAATGTATCATTTGTAAATTGTGATACATCGAATTAGATGTGAGATGTAGCTAAGATGCATTAATTTTGAATCATATGTTGATTGTGTACATGAAAGAAGAGAAATGAATGTTTGGTACATTATGATTTGAGGCGCGATGCATAAATTGGATTATGTGATTTAAATTGATGAATTGATTAAGTGATCCGTAATGTGCCTTCGGTTCATTAAGAGTCGTAGTCTTTTCGCTCTAAAAGTGTGCTTTTTAGTTTAAAAACACATAAAAAACTATAGCGGTTGAAAATTTTACATAGTGGACGGACCCGAATTTCTCCCTAAAACAAACAAAAACAAAAAGAACTAAAAATACTCAAAATTTCATTTAGCCCAAATTTCTCAATTGATTCCATCCAAATTATTATTACTTTAATGAACAACAAATATTACTCCAATTATAATCAATATGACCCCAAAAAAATCTCAATCACTTGTCATATAGATAAAGAGATTCTCACTCTCTAACCTAAAAACCCCACCCCACTCACTCTAACCTATATACATATCGGCTTGCTCTCACTCTTACCCAATTAAGTCGTCTAAAAAGTCACCTTTCTTATTTTTATAGTATTAAACCTAGGAAATTCCTCCGGTGAACATGAGACAATGACTCTTCATCTCTTCAAACCCTTCGTTTCAAAAATTCATCCGCCAACTTTCCCCAAACCAAAATAGAATCAGATCCAACCATTTCGTAGTAAGGTGCGTTAGATTTTTTTTTATAAAGTATTCAACTTTGTATTTCGATTTTTTTAAAAATCTTAGAGCTTAATTTTACTTAGTGAATTGGAAAAAAAAAAGGCTTATAATAAGAGCCAAGTTTTCATGCTTCTTTACCTAATTATTTTTTAAAATACGGTTTAAATAAGTTGAGACTTTTTTATATTTTCAATATTTAACGTTATACCCAAATTATTTATATTTTTAGTAAAGAAAAAATATAGATTTCAAATTTTTAGATTTGTATTTTGAAGATATATTTTTTAAACATTTTATAATTAAAATACCTCTATTTTAAATCACGTGTATCTAATGTGGTTGTTCACTTCAAAATTGGCCTCTTTGTAGTCACTAATTTATTTGTTTTTCGTCTCTACATTTCAAATTCCTTTGATTTAATTAGATTTTATTTATAAATGTTCATTATTCTGATTTGATAAAACCAAAATTGAGAAATTTGTAGTCACAGTGCATATTAATAAATAAATATAAATATATATATTGGTTACCAATAAATTTGTATCAGTTTGAAGATCATTAAATTGTATTAAATTTAGCACATATACTTGAACATAAAGTTTATTAAATTATCGTAATTTATTCCATACATATTTAATCATAGGCATTGCATATGTTTAAGCTATTTATTGATTACAAAGGTACCCTGAGAATTTAATAATTTCGCATATATAACTGTTTTCAGTTTATTGTAGCTTTGTGATCTCTAGAAAAAAACAGAGGACCAAGTACATGAGATCCTAAACAATCGAAATAAAAAAAATATAGTAAGTATTGCAGGTTGGAAAGATAGCTTTACATTGTAAAATATACATTTTGCACAAAAACCGTTGCGTTATCTAGGCTTACCCTTGGTCTGACTGATGTCTCTAAGAAAAATGAGAGAGGGAGGCATTTTATATAGATTTCTTCTATATTGGTGTGTTATCCTCAGTTGTTTTTAGCAATGATGTTTAACAAACAAAATTGTAACAAATTTATAGTGGTTTTATCTTTGAAAATTACTCGAGAAGAGAAAAGCTAAGGAACTGTCTAACTCCCTTAGGCGTCCAATTACAGCCGAAGAAATTAATCTTCAATGATAATTCATGTAATTGTTTTGATAATTTATTCATTTATCATTCAATTGATAAGCGATTATTAAATTCAACAATTGAAATAAATAATTATTTATTAGCTCATTGAAATTTCAATATAGTTTAAAAAAATCATAACTATTTTTTATATTGCCGGATGTGAATGAGGTTGAAATAGTTTGATATATATGATTGTTAATTGTCTCAAGTCAAAGAAAGAATGTCAAAAGTTTTCGGATTTATTTATCTAATTAATTTTGATTACAAATTTGTTTCATTTCCTAATGTATTAATGACACATATACAATGTAGAAGTGTTGTCATTTTTGGAAAATGTATTTTGGCGGAAACTTTCCAAAAATCGCACCTCTTCTTTTGTATATGTATAAATATAGATAGTTATTAGATAATGACAAATAAATCATTTAAGGATGAATTTAAAAAGACTCATTTATTAGGAAGCTTTAAAATACAACTTTAACAAAATGATGTGACATGTCACACCCTCAAGCTTCCTCACCATGTGACGACCCTAGCCCGGACCCGAGATGGGATCGCGAACCGGACCGTCCAAAGAGGGGGAAACAAGCAACAACGAACATGCAAGGACTCAATAAATTGAAAACAGATGTGACGCAACATTTCAGTCGTAGCAAAACTTCGACACTAAAGGTCGGTATTTTAAAAATCATTTCACCTGATAAAACAGTTAAGAATTAAACCAAGTCTTCGGCGACACTACAAGCCGGAACCCAAGCTAAGCAGTTAATAGGACCAGAAGATAAATAAGAGCTAATGGGATGCTCAGCGGAAGTCTATACGTAGTGAACAACAACAAGATATACAAGGCACGGCTAACACAAATGTCGGCATCAAAAGGAGTATAAGTACTACAAGAGTTAGAGCTACAAGTATCTAACAGGGTTACACAAGTACAAAGTCTATACACATTCCCAAGCATAGTCTAAATGACTAGCTTTAAAACCCATCGTCCTTGCAAAATACAAAAAAACAGAAGAGGACATCTAAAACCACCTCTTCAACCGCAAAGTCGGACCAAAAGAGAACTAGGGAGTACGAGCAACGCGAGCCTCAACGAGAAGGACCTGTCCTGCTAGGATCTAAAAACAGTAAAGGGGAAAGGGTAAGTCATAAAGACTTGTAAGCTATCAATCATGCATGACATGGCAATATGCAACACGCAAGGCAAGGCAATATCACAAGTATAGCGATCATGTATTCAAGATGCACATTATTGCACATAAGTGTTAGGAAATAATTCACATAGTATAAGGATGCATGAAGAGCCGGGCCGCTGCGTAGTTTCTGCAAGGCAAACACTTTCGGGAAGGTGCAAGTATCGATGGGTGTGAAAAATACATCGATCTTCCGAGGAGATGCCCGGGATAGACACTCAATGGGCGCGTATTGGTTGGCCAAGAGAGCTACTTCCCCACTGTGGCCGCAGTGGAGGGTGTGTGCGGGAGCAAGTATGCCAGCTGGACTATGCAAATGCCAAGTAATGTATACTCAACAAATAATCAAGTATAGAACGAGCTCGACAAGAGCGACCTCGTTCAAGACAAGTAGATAATTCTCATCAATAACCAAACAAGGTTGAGCTCGACAAGAGCGAACTCAATATGTCAATAGGCAATTATATTACATGACATACAAGTACAAGCATGATGGTCAATCCAATTCAAGAGTCTAGAACTAGTTCTTCTAGTGGAACGCATGTAATAACCTCATAGAGATTGATCATTGAGCCGGTATTGTTCAATAGCTCACTAATGTCGACTCCGTTAAGTCATTTCTATAAATTCAACCAAGTAGAGTTAAAACACTAGTTGCATTTCAAACTATTTTCTAAGTTATCGAATCGATTAGACTAGGTCATTAATCCAAATAATAACCATAGCTAAGAATAATCTCAAGTTCCCAAATTATGGAACCCTAGAATCACGATTTCCAAATAATTGTCGAAAGTCTATGACCCAAGAACAATAGTTATTTCTAACGTAGCATGGAACACTTTTAATTCTAGGCTTAGTGTTCAAACAAAACAATTAAGTTCATAGCCAATAATTCCCAGAAATTCGTACTCTCTAAAGCACATCATTAACATGGTAGGAATCAAGGAGAGCATGATTTAGACATGGAAGAAATGGAAGAAAGAGGGGGTAGCATGTTATATCTAGCATGAACCTAAGGGAAATCGATAGCTTACCTCAAGCCAAGCAAAAGACGAAGCAAGAAAACTAATCGGTGACGATCGATCTACCCGACGACGGCTTCGTAACGGCTGTCTCGGAATCGCAAGCGGGTCTCAAAGTCTCTTGGAAGCCAAACCCTCACGCACGAGCTCTCTCCAGACCAAGGAAGAAGAAGAGAAGAAATGAATCGTAAAGAGAAGTCTCCAACTGATGTAGAAGAAATCAGCTTGATTAAGGTGTTAGTGGAGTACACTTGTCACAAGATGAGTGATGGAAAGAGGTTTAGAAATCTTGATTAGGCTTAGATTAGACTAATAAGGATCTAACACAAGTGATCAAGGTCACTAATGATAAAGGTTTAGTAAGGGTACAAAGCGTAATCAACCAATGTTGCAGAAAATTCCCATCATGCTGGAAATCCATCAGTTCGGTTGTGATGGCCGAACTTCCTTCATGTTGTTCGGTTCATGGGGCCGAACAATGCCCAAGATGTTCGGGTGGCAAAGTAGAACAATTCCTCAGGCCAAACGTCGGGTCAAATAGGTCCATAATTGAACGTATAACGCACACGAGGCATATACAACTCAAAGAAGCAATAGAATGAGTGCTAAGGGTCAATTAACAATGATAAAAGACTCTCAAGGTCTTGGCTAAGTCCAAAAGATCAAGACCCGAGCAAGAACAAGCCAAACTAGAGCATGCAAGGCCATAAGAGTTCGATACGACAATTACGACTCGATCAAGGAATGCAATCAAGTCAAACATGTTAGGGATACTACTAGCATGTTAAACACACATTCTAATCATGATAAACAAGTATAGAAGACAAGTTATACAAGTAGGTTTCGGGTTCTCACACACCAACTTTAAATATATTTATATATAGATTTTTCAATGGATTTTAGATTCTCATTTTATAATAATTGTATATAATTTATGTTCATTTATTTCTTTTTTATTAAAAAAATAATTTTTTTGGGGTAGGTGAAAATAGAAACTAATTTTTGGGTAGGGTAAAATATGAATTTTCATCTCCATTTGGCAATCCAACTAAAATTACAACTACAATTGTCATCTGAGTAGCAAAGGTGGTTGATGGTGATTCATGCAGTGACTCTAGTCTTATGAAAGCTTTGATGAAGATTGGTAGCAATTGCTTGAATTATGTAGTCACAATGAGGATAGCTCCTTATAGATGTGTTGTCTTTGTCTCTTAGTTTCACC
The DNA here is from genome assembly GCA_013146195.2 of Codonopsis lanceolata. Lineage (NCBI taxonomy): Eukaryota > Viridiplantae > Streptophyta > Magnoliopsida > Asterales > Campanulaceae > Codonopsis > Codonopsis lanceolata. The sequence goes on along the minus strand of CM028381.1, from coordinate 120,668,703 downwards.
TTCTAATGATTGTTGGAGGTCCATTTGAATGTATTGATTTTAAATTCAAACATATATTCAAATTATATATAATTTAAATAACATGGAATTTACTTTCAAAATCATTGAAATTACATGGTTTGGATAAAATGTCGATACATTACATGGTTTGGATAAAATGTCAATTCCAATTGTAATACTTCAAAAATTGGATTTCAATGATATGTCAAGTATCTAGTCTAGCCTAGTGGTACGTGGTTGATATTGATAGCATATAAGGTGGTGGTTTACGATGTTGGTGACGGCTGGAGGTTGTGGTCGGCGGTGATGGTGTTAGTGGTAAAAGGAAAGCGAGTTGTTATTGTTTAAAGTAATGAACCAAAATTTAGAATTTAAATTAGAATTACTTTTATGGAATTGAAGCATTTAGAATTTCAATCTCAATTGCAATCCCAAATTTTAATTGTGTTCCTAAACAACAAAATTGATTTTAGAGGCTACAATTCCAATTCCAAACTATGGAATTAGGGTATCCAAACGTACCCTGAGAGTTATTATAAAAAATGATTTCCAATCATCTTATCATGATCATTTGAGGGCAAAACACACAAATGGGCCACCCAACTTTACCCCTTTTTGCAATTCGGCCACCGAAACTTTGAAATATCTATTTTGGCCACCCAACTTTAGTTCTGTTACAAGCGAAGCCCATTTTTTGGATGATGTTAGCCAAGGACGTTAAATTTAAGTAAAATTCATTTTTTGCCCAGTAATGGAAGGTCTCCCAAGCAGCTGGCTTCATCCTCCATATCCGCCCCTTCATCTTCTCGCCATAGCCCAGCCGGCTTCAACAAATCCTCCACACCCACCATGGCTGGCCATGATTCCTACGCCATCTACAAACCCAGCCGCCATCTTCACATCCGACCCCTGTTTGTGCCCCTTCATCTTCTCCGGCAATTCTCCATGGCCGCCATCCATCTCCCTCCTGCTTCTTTACCAGCCGGCCTCCTCCATCTATGTTCCCTATCCTCTCTCTAGCCGCTTTTTCTCCGGCCAAATTGCCCCTACTCCAGTCGGCCCTTTTCTTCTTCTCAGTTCATAGCCGCCTTCACCCAACCGCCATGTCTAATGCTCCAGGCCGTCTTTACTCTCCATCCACAGCCCGCCTCCTTCATCTTCTCTGCCATGTTCGGCCTAGCGAAACCAAGTTTACCTCCTTATCAAAACCCCAAGCAGTCCCTCCATCTCCGCCCTCTTCACCCAGTTTGAAGATTTGCCTTTGCCTAGTAATGGAAGGTCTCCCAAGCAGCTGGCTTCATCCTCCATATCCACCCCTTCATCTTCTCGCCATAGCCCAGCCGACCTCACCAAATCCTCCACACCCACCATGGCTGGCCGTGATTCCTACACCATCTACAAACCCAACCGCGATCTTCACAGCCGGCCCCTGTTCGTGCCCCTTCATCTTATCTGGCGATTCTCCATGGCTGCCATCCATCTCTTTCTTGCTTCTTTACCAGCCGACCTCCTCCATCTCTGCTCCCTATCTTCTCTCCAGCCGCTTCTTCTCCGGCCAAATCACCCCTACTCCAGGCCCTTTTCTTCTTCTCAGTTCATAGCCGCCTTCACCCAACCGCCATGTCTACTGCTCCAGGCCGCCTTTACTCTCCATCCACAGCCCGCCTCCTTCATCTTCTCTGCCATGTCCGGCCTGGCGAAACCCAGTTTACCTCCTTATCAAAACCCCAAGCAGTCCCTCCATCTCCTCCCCCTTCGCCCAGTTTGAAGATGAACCCATATAGATGAACCCATATCTGTATTTATAAGGGCAAAAAAAGAATTTTACTTAAATTTAACGTCCTGGGCTAACGTCATCCAAAAAATAGGCTCGTTTGCAACAAAACTAAAGTTGAGTGGTCAAAATAGATATTTCAAAGTTTCAGTGGCCGAATTGCAAAAAGGGGTAAAGTTGGGTGGCCCATTTGTGTGTTTTGTCATCATTTGAGTGATTAATATGATACTTCACTAAACAAAGTGCAGATTGCTACTTTTTCTCAATAAGTAGTTAACCTCCATTAAAGAGTTCTGATCTTCTCCAAAATGATGATCCAATAACAGGTGATACTTTTAAGCTATTTGAAGACATATCATAACACTTGGGCTCCGTTTACTTCACGGAAAATGATTTTTGAGAAATGATTTACAGAAAATGATTTATGAAAAATGAAAATATTTTGTCTTCAAGTGTTTGGTAAATCTTTTTAAAATATGTCGAAAAACATTTCCGGGTGTTTGATAAACGCACAGAAAATGCTTCGGAAAACAATATATGAATAAATACAAAAAATATATTATAATATTAATGCTCATATTGAATATAACATAGTGTTAAGCTTTGAGTAATTTGTCATTAGTAACCTCAATTTATCATTAGTCGTGTCAAATCAATAAGATCCATTTTTTTTCAATCTCATAAATAAATAAAAATTGATAATTGATATGAAAAATGTTTAAAAAAAGAAAATGAACAATGTTTGGGACGTCCCTAAATAATATAGTTGACACTAATTTATTTGTTGAGTGAAATATTTTGCATGTATGTTAATATGTGTAATTGTGAATGGAGGCAGAAGGATGCTCGAACTTTTGGAAAATGGCTTACGAAAAATGAATCCGTAAGTCATTTTTCAGAAAAGAATACTTTATTTTCTATTGACTACATTTTCCTAAAGTTACCAAATACCGAAAATGAGAAAAACGTTTTCCGGAAGTTATTTTCTGTGAAACAATGAGAGGCTTTGGACAATTTGTAGATGCATTTTTTTCATTGGAATCTTCATAGTCCTATGGTAGCTAACCTCTGAAAGTGGATAGCAATTATATTCAATGTTGGACTCAAGTAATGTGATTTAAAAAATAATTTGTACACAAGTATTACTAATATGTTTTGGGACCAAATATAACTTAATAACATCATCAAAACTAACCTAAATACAAGGTCCTAACACAATCTATGGTAGTGGTGCAAATATTTTTGATTATTTTCTAAGAAATGAAAAATGATTAATTTGTTAACATTTTAGTTTTTTTCCTCTTCTTTGGTATAACCAAAAGGAGGGGATGACTTTAATTGGATCAAACGATTAGGTAACAATTTAAAATAGAGTCATAGTTAAAGAGATTTTTTCTTCAATTCCTTCAATTAACGGGAACATGGTCAGTTGTCCTTGTTTCTTATAGTAAAAAACTACCATTCTAACTCCAACTCCTACCCGTTAGGGTAGCTAAGATATGATAGCAAAAGTGTGTGGGTGTTACTTGTAATTAAACAAAAAAGAAAAGGGCGAATTACCCAAATTATCCATGTACTTTATCATTTTTTTCAACTTCGTGTTTGTAAAAAAATCAAAATCATTGTACAAAAAGTTTAGACGAAAATGATCATTCAATTCTTTTTTCGTTAGGTCAATACACGTACATATCACGTGATTATTATTAGGGGTAAAACAATCATCATTTTATCTATAAAAGTACAAGAACCAATTGTGTATAATACTCTTCCATTTCATCTTTGGTTTTCCACTTCCCGGCGGCCGTTTGTTTCACGGAAAATCATTTCCAGAAAATGATTTTCGTAAAATGAAAAGATTTCATTTTCAGGTGTTTGACAAATCTTTTGAAAATATGTCAGAAAACATTTACGGGTGTTTGACAAACACACAAAAAATATTACGGAAAACAATAAATGAATAAATACAAAAAATATGTTTTAATATTAATGCACATATTGAATATAAGATAGTATTGAACTTTAAGTAATTTTTTAATAGCCCTCAATTTATCATTAGTAGTGTTAAATCAATAAGGTTCATCTTTTTTTAAATCTCACAATTATAAATTAAAATTTTGATTATTGATATGAAAAAAAGCGTTTTAAAATAGAAAATTGACAATGTTTAGGATGTCCCTAAATAATAAAGTTGATATTGATTTTAGGACGTATTGAGTATTTATTAAAATTATAGTTTATAAATAATGTGCACAAACTTCATTTATATTTCTAAATAATGAATAAAATCAAACAAAGGTTGCAATTGACATCAAAATTTTCGGGAATAGACTTATCTTGCAAACCCTTTTTTTGGATGGATTTTAAGTTAGGTTAAATGTCTATCAGAAAAATTCCAAATTCAAAAGAAATCACAAAACCATAATAAATCTCGATTAAAGAAAATTTACAAATACAAAACCATGTCATTACAAAAATCCCGGATGGACTATAAGATCTTTCCATATCACTTCAATTTAAAAGTAGTAGGCTTAGCGTTCTCAATTTATCGCCAATGCGCCTTTTTAACATCCATGAATCCTCCCAAATTATCTCATCCAAGAACCTCCATTATCATTCAAATTGGTAATTTAAAGGCTCATTTTTAAACCTAGATTTTTGAATCCATGTGGTATAAACTTACTTTCCAACTATTTTTTCGAGATTTTAATAGATGAAAAGCAACCGGATGTATCTTTGTAGTTTGAGAAGATTTTCTACTTTAAATATGGGGCAAAGTGCACAATTTGTTGATTATGCAATGTTATTCTCCATCACACTTTGTAAAATATATAGCTAAATAAAATGGGTTATTGGCATCATATGTTTTAAAATCCCCATGGTTATTGGACGTAAAAGGTTGAGATGAATTCGATACTTAGATTTATGAGTTTTAAAACACAAATCTAGGTTACTATAATGATGAAGATAAATAGCACAAACTTAACGTCCATTTAACGTATTTGAATAATTTTGATGTCTGTTGCAATAAAATATTGTGTATGTAAGTAAATATGTGCAATTGTGAAAAAGGGCGGAGTGTGCTCGAACATTTGGAAAATGACTTACGGAAAATGAATCCGTAAGTCATTTTCCGGAAAAGAAGCCTTCATTTTCCGTTGATTCGAAAAACCTTTTACGTTGATTATATTTTCCTAAGGTTACCAAACACCGAAAAATGAAGAAAACGTTTTCCAAAAATCATTTTTCGTGAAACAAACGGAGCGTAAGATTATATCTATTACCTGGTTCAAGAGGGCACAGAAGTCACTGGGAGACGTACTGAGACGAAAAACTCTTTCTTTGCGAATTTCGCCCCCCACACACACAAGCACAAACCCAACTCCATATTTTCCATCTCTCTCAGTCTCTCACACACACAAGCACAAACCCAGTTCATCAAGGTTTTTTTGCATCTCGTCGGAGGAAGAGAGATTCTTGGTGATAGGCTTTTTCTGATCCACAAGTAAGGGGTCTGATCTTCGTGGTCCCCTTTTTATTTCCAGTCGGCTCCTTCATGGCATTCTCCTCGTCCTTTTGCAGAGTAGTTGACACAAGAACATGCTTTTAAACTGGCTAAGCTCTGAGACTTTTCATGCTATCATGGTGATAATGATAGATGGCCAAAGGGCCTAGCCTGATTGAAAGATAGTCGGGTAATTGTAAGGGCTCGAAAGCAGGGGAGGGAGCAGTTTAAAGGAATTCTCGTAGGCTTGGAGTATGGGATAGCTTTAATGCCCACCTAGCCTCCACGACTTTCACGAATGAATGTCCGCGCCAAAAGATATGTTTGTTAATGGAGGTGAATGAGAAGGGAAGGGTGGGGGTTGGGGAATGGTGGAGAAAGGGGTTGAGGGTTGTTAATGGAGGTGAAAGAAAAAAATGTCGAAAGAAATAAAAATGATAAAATACAGATTGATAATGAAAAAATATGACTTACTGATTACCTAGATAGTCATAACATGAATTGTCAATTATACCCTTGTCCAATATCGTGTGAGACACACATACATTAACTTAATGGAAAAAAATTAATGAAATTGAAAGAAAAGACCAATTGCGTCGCAAGTTTTAGTAAAATTTAAGAATTTGAGACGAATTTAGTAAAATAGGTAATGTACAAGGACTATTTGGGTAATTCGTCCAGAAGAAAAAAGAAAGAGGCAAAGGACCAAGGGATATGGAGTTTCCGGTTTCGGAAGCGGGGTCTCAGATTTAGACACCATCGTGGGGTTGGGTTAGAGTTCAGTTTGAGCTTCAGCGGGTCTAATCAGGTGGCGCCGCCTTAGATCTCCGACCCTTAGCTGAGCTGCCGAGGTAACTCTCTAAACTCTCTCTATTTGAGCCCTAGATTGTATGCATTTGTTATTGATTTCTATCTAGGGTTCAATTACCATCTTTTTTTTTTCAGCTCTGAATTTGTTTCAATTCCCTCTTTTCTAGGAGTTTTTTTTAAATTTAAATTGTATTATATTTGAAAGACAAGGAGCTATGTAGCCTTGTTTGGATAGGTGGTTCGTGATTTTTTTTCTGGATTTTCATGAAAAAGTAGGGAAAATGAAATACACGAAAAAAATTTCAAGCCAGACGAGGAACCACAAATGCCATTAGGGTTTGTTTGTTTGTTTTTTTTTTAATGGTACAGTTTCTCTTTTTATAGGGTAATTGGCTATACCCAGATAGGGAGGCCATGTATCTGGTCCATATTTTCAACTATTCAGAGTAACTATGGCCATGAAGGATAGGGATGCTCCCTGAAAATACGAGTACTCCAATTGCTCATTTTCTGTTGTGTGTTTTTGTTCACGTGTGTTTCCTAACTCTATTTTTAAGCGCGCCCAATGTGAACCCTTGAAAAGCTAACATTTTGTGATTGGCTATAAGTTACAGTTTTGGTTTGTGGTACGAATATGGTCAGTTTTACCTCACCCTCAAAAAGAGGTGCTTTTTTGTTTGTTATATACTCTGGATACTTTTGTAGCCATTTCCCTTGTTTGGGTACCTAGTGGCTAGTGATACCATCACCTTCCCTTTTTCATTTATTTAGTACCTCATTATTTCCTAGTCAAATCTTTAAGGTTCTTTCCGTTCCATACCCTTTCTGTTCTTTTCATTTATTTAGTACCTTTTTTTGATAAGTAAAAAAAACAGGGTTGTACCCTGTTTAACACAAAGCATTCATGTCCATCTATTTTTGCATTATTTTAAGCAGATATGTTAATCACTTATTTTTGTTCCTGTCTTAGCTGTTGCTACCTATCTACCCTTCTATTTAATATTTTGAGTGCTAGTTTGCAACTGTATCTTGCAATCTGTATCTCCTTTACGTCCTCATTTCAGTAGATTAGATGAGAGGCAGCCATAAAACAATGTTTTTACCATAACATTCTCATGGAATCCTGCATCCAAGAGATAAAAGGATAAAACTCTGAAATCGTTTGGGAAGTGGCCCAGATATTGTCTAACATATTGCATGTTGGTTGCGTCCTAACTTATAATCTGGAGTTTTCGTACTCTCTTAACTCAGTCATATGCTGCAATGATACCTAAGGTTGATGATTTGAACATATGAAAACACATTGCATACTGGTTGTGTCCTAACTCCTAACTCAACATCCAGGGACGCCCATTAGTTTATGAGTTTCTTGTTACACACTGCCCAGGTTATCAAATATCTTTAGCTCTGAAGGTAAGCTTGCCATTGAATTTTAACAGACCTTGTTCGCCGGAAACTTGGGCTTCGATTTTCTTCACCACTGCGATTAGGGATTCACAATTATTGGCCACTGTGATGGTGCCAATCACTGCGACTCTTAAAAAAGGAGTCGTCTTCAACTGAAACAGGTAGTTTTTCAACACCATGCAACGCTGCTTCACTTCTTTTTTACCGAGTCGTATACTCTGTACATCCCTACTTTGCTTCTTTTTTTTTTCATTTGTTTTGACCTTTTATTTTATCTTATTTTTAATTTGGGATTTGAGATTTTTGTTTTGTGTACTATACTTAGATTTTTTCCCTTTTTACTTTGTGACTTATATTCCTTTTTCCTTTAAGCTATTCCTTACTATGTTGTTCCATGAAATTATTTTCATTGGTAGCATAACTATTTATTACGTTATTTGAAGTTTTAATTAAATCGTAATTTCATCTTTTGCTATGAAATTTTAGTTGTCGTTGACTTGCTGCTATTATATGTGAACTTGATTTCATATATTATTTTCATTTATACATGTTTTGAATTTGCTACAGTATATATATATATATATATATACACACATACTATTTTTCTTAATTTGTCGCCATGTTTGCCTTTCGGTCACTCGCCTCTCGCCTCGCCTTTCGCTAGAAAATGGACCTCTCTCCTTCCGCCATTAATAACTATGGTTGGTAATGATGTTGATATGTGACTTTCGCTGGACATATTTATTTATTTTTTTGATGAAGTAAAAATTTGTATAAAAATGCACCAAAAGGTGACGCTGCCTATGTGCACAGGAAATATACAAAAATATACAAAAATATTACTCTGCCAATGGAGATATTCTCCGCAAAATCTGCAAAAGGATTACCCCCTTGTGCAATTAGCTCATGGCACCAAAAAAACATAGACTTCAGGCTCGGCTTCTTAATTTCTTCCATCGTCCTCTCCTCATTTTCAAAACATCTTCCATTTCTTTCCTTCCATAAGGTGTGCTGCCAAAGGGACCACACTCCAAAAAGTGTTTTATCTTTTTCTTCTTATACAAAGACCAGCTTTCCATCAAATGCTTCACCGATCTCGGCATAACCCAAGAGACCTTAAACAGATTAAACATTGCAGCAGGAGATGATTAACATTCTCCTCATCCTCCTTACATAGAAAACATCTATTCACAAAAAAATTATTTCTCTTTTGCAAGTTGTCACCGGTAAGGAGGGCTTTATTAATAGCTTTTTCACAAAAAAATTATTTCTCTTTTGCAAGTTGTCACGGGTAAGGAGGGCTTTATTAATAGCTTTCCACATAAAAAAGCTCACTTTGGTTGGCGCCTTGGTTTTCCATACATTCCTCCACGGAAAAGAGCCAACTTTATACATCATCTTCTCATAAAAGGATCGGACCATAAAAGTCTTGTTCTTCTCCCCCTCCCACACTACTTTATCCTCCCCTCTTCCACTGATCTTCTTTTGTACAGGAACTCAAAGAACTGCACTAAGGAGTCCATCTCCCGGTCTTGAGGGTTCCTTCTAAAAGAAGGATTCCAAGTAATACCTTTGCCTTCCACCTGCATAACCTCTTTGACAGAAACATTTTCATATCCTGAAATGTTGAAGAGCAATGGAAAGGCTCTACACAATTCCATATCTCCGCACCACATGTCCTTCCAAAATCGAACCGACTCACCATCACCGATTTCAAAAGAAATCCACAGCTTCAGCATTTCCCATCTTTTCCTAATTCCTTTCCACACATTTACCTTGTAAGTCATTTGCACCACATTTAGATTCCACTTGTTTACACCTTGCCCATATTTACCCAATATCACCTTCTTCCATAAAGCATTATCCTCAATAACATATTTCCACAACCATTTTTCCCCATAAGAGCAGTATTAAAACTCTTTAGACTTTTGATTCCTAAACCACCCACTATCTTGCTGGAGCATACGTCTCCCACTTAACCAAATGGTATTTCTTTTCCGCTGCATTTCCTTCCCAAAGAAAATCTCTCTCCAATTTCTCCATTCTTGAAACCACATATGCCGGCATTCCAAAGGCTGTCATATAATACGTGGGCAGGTTAGATAGAGTACTCTTAATGAGAGTCAATCTTCCACCTTTCGACTAGTATTGCCTTTTCCATCTGGCCAGCCTACGCTCAAATCTTTCTATAATCGGAATCCAGATGTTCTTGCTCCCTGAACTAGCCCCGAGAGGGAGACCTAAATAAGCTGTCGGAAACTTACCCACTATGCATCCAAAAAACACATGCCAGATATTCTAGATTAGTCACTTCCTCAACCGGAAACACCTCGCTCTTATGGATATTGATCTTTAGCCCTGAAGCCGCCTCGAAAAAAAGTAACATTAGACGAAGGTATCCCAACTGAGAGTGGTCTGCCTCGCAGAATACAAGAGTATCATCAGCTAATAACAAGTGTGAGGTCTGCAGCTCCTGATCACTTCCTATACCCCCATCGAATCCCCGGATCAGATTTTTGGCTTCCGAAATATCCATCATCTTACTCGGGGCCTCCATGACTATGATAAAGAGGAAAGGAGATAATATGGATCTCCTTGTCGTAGCCCTCTCGAACTCGAGAAAAATCCAGTGGGCTCGCCATTAACTAGAACCGAGAATTTAACCGAAGATATGCAGAAGAAAATCCACTCTCCATCGACTTCCGAAGCCCATCCTAGTCAGCAAGTAATCCAGGAATGCTCAATTAATGTGGTCATAGGCCTTTTCGATGTCCAGTTTACAAAGCAGTCCTGGTTTCCCGCTTCTTAATCTTGCATCTAAAATCTCATTAGCAATCAACGCAGCTTCAGTGTGATCTGACGCCCTCCCACAAACACATCCTGATTTTCAGAAATGATCTTCCCCAGGACTAATTTCAACCGAACTGATAATACCTTTTGCGATAATTTTGTACACTCCAACCAAGCTGATTGGCCTAAAATCTTTGATATTTTCTACCCCACTACATAATCAGCGTTATAAATGTGGCGTTCAGACTTTTCTCAAATCTCCTTTGAGCATGAAAGAAGTGGAGAACAGCCATTATATCATCTTTTTTAGTCTCCCAACAGCGCTGAAAAAGTATACTTGGAAACCCATCCGGGCCCAGAGCTTTATGCCCTTTTAATCCTAGGACTGCTGCACTAACCTCTTCTTCTGAAAAAGGAGCTTCCAGGATATCCTTATCTTCTGCATTGATCGACTTGAAAGGGATCCTTTCCAGCTTTAAATTGCTGTCGCTGTTTTCTGTGTATAAGTCTCGGTAAAAGCCTGCTATGCCATTTCTAATCATAACATTATCCTCGAGTACCTCCTCATTAATTATAACCTTCCTGATCTGATTGAAGATCTTATGCTCTTTCGCCATCCGATGAAAAACCTGGTGTTATTATCCCCCTCCCTCAACCATTGTATCCTTGATTTTTGACACCAACTAATTTCCTCACTACGCATCAACCTCTGGATTTCTATTTTCAGATTTACCCTTCGAGAAAAATCTGCCGCTTTAAGACCATCCCCACTCCTTTCTCATCCAACTCTCTAACCTCTTCTAATGCCTTATTCAAATTCGACTTCAGGTTGCCAAACATTACTTTGTTCCATTCCTTAATATCTGCTTTGAGAAGCTTCAACTTCCTAGCCATACTGAAGCAGGGATCCCCAACTACCACATAGGATTGCCATTTCTCTTTGAACCACTCCATGAAACCCGGGAATTCCAGCCACATAGCCTCAAAGCGAAATGGGGACTTCCCCTTAAGCAGCCCCCCACATTCCAAACGAACAGGAACATGATCGGATACAATTCTAGGCAAACAAGACTGCGCCATCCCTTCGAACTGCTCTGACCAGCTTGGAGACTCCAGGAATCTATCAATCCGCGAACAAGACTTCCATTCACTATTTCTAGACCAAGTGAAATTACCTCCTTCTAGAGGGAAGATCCAGTAATTCCATGTTATTGATAAAATCATTGAACTCTACCATAGCCTGTGAAAGAGTCTTGCTCCCCCCTAACGTTCATGAGGAAATCTAACCGCATTGACATCACCCCCTATACACCACGGCAGATTCCAAACCTGATAAACAACACTAAGTTCATCCCACAACCCTCTTCGCTCCAAATCCTTGCAAGGTCCATAAACCCCCGAGAAAATCCATTTCAAACCGTTATCGGCTCCTTCAAAAACCAGCGAGATAGAATGCACTCCAATTGAACTCGCCAACTTGGTAAAGATTTTGCTATCCCACATCACTAGAATTCCTCCAGCTGTCCCACTGGCCCAAGATGTTCCCACTTGGTCCATCTACCACCTCCTACTTCCGAAACTACCCTGTGATCAATTCTCTCCATTTTCGTTTCCTGCAAACAAATCAGATGCGGTTGCCACCTTTTAAGAGCTGCGTTAACCACTAATCTCTTCGATACTTCATTAATTCCCCTCACGTTCCAAGAAATAAACCGAGTATGCATAAAAAATTTGTAAATTATTGTTCAGTCTCTGTTCTCCCCTCCTGTTCAAACTGGTCCACATTTAAGCTGCACCTCAAATTTTTAATTCCCTGTTACAGCTTATGTGAGTTTTTGACTTGCTAGGAGTGATGTTCTTTGCTACTGATTTACGTCCCCTTTCAACATCAAGTTGTAGCTCCAAGATTTTATTTTCATATTCTTCACCAGACACCCCAAGTAATCTCCCATGATCTTTCAACCTTCTTCTAGCCCAAAGGGATAAATCCTTATTCTCTTCATCACACAACATCTTTGCTTCATCAGGGAGAGACTCGGGTCTGACCACAGATATCGGTGTGCACTGGATTGGTTCCTCCTGTCCTTCTTCTAGCATCCTTTCCAAAGTCGTAATTTCCTTTGAAAAATTCGCGTCTGCCGAAAGACCCAACCGAGAAACTAACCTGACTGGACATTCTTCAGCGCCTCTTGAATCCGAAGGTTCTCTCTCCATCTCCACCGAGATACCTGTAGCCTGTCCTTCGCCCCTTTTGACCTCGCACCCAACCTTCACTAACATCCAAAGTTGGAACACAGAGAGGGCTCCTTCCCTGACCAGCCTCTTCCACGATCGTCGTCGACAAAACTTCGTCTACGACGTCTCGATGTTTCGATGTATCTGGATTACTCCTATCCACTGTTCCAAAAAGATTGACTCCCGTTTCTTTAAGAATTGTTGACCAAAAAGGCCCACTCACCGTACCCACTCCGCCTGTTTGTGTGTCCAGCCCATGTTCATTAAGCGTACACTGCTATGCCCAATTCAAATCACTGGATCTATTGCTACAACTTGGGCCAGCTTCTGTGGGCTCCTCAAAGACTTTCGAATGCAAGCCCACTTTCCTTCTCTCTTCCCCACTTTCAAAAGCGGCTTTGTTTTCCTTTTCCTTTAATTTGAATTCCAGAAACTTAGGCACCCACGTGCCCTTGTCAGACCGCCTGCACTCCTTTTCCTTAGTGCGCCTATAACCGAAACCTTCTCTTCTCACTTTCATTGTAGACGCGTGATATATACCTGCTCCTTCCCCAAAAACCCTATTGCCTGAGCCACAACGGCGATCACTGTTACCCCCTTAATTCCTCTACGCTTTAACAAAAGCCGTCGTCTCCACCCATATCGGAACTTCAAATTTTTTGCCATTGACCCCGATTCTGACCGAACCCTGGATTTCTTTGTAAAAACGAACCAGAATTCTTACCCACAGCAAATTCGAGCGCTGTTCCGTTTCTTCATCAACTCGCACTAACCCTCCACATGAATTCCCAATGGCTCGAAAAACTTGTTTTCCCCATAGATGCAGAGGTAGACCCACTGCCCTAACCCAGACTTCTTTAGGTCTCCTCCCTTTTTGGTTACAGCCGATTTCTGGATTCCGGCGCTCCAGAAATAAATCATACTGATTAATCCTCCAGCTCTTCTCCTTTAAAATACAACCAGCTTCCTTTTTAGACGGAAAGATGAAAATGAAAGACTTCCCGCCCTTCTCCACCACCCGAACTCCCCCTACTATCTTCCATTTACGATCCACCCAGCTTTGAATTTCCAACCTATCCAAACTAGGACTATTCTTCCAATCGACTCTCCCCACCAAACACCTTTCCATAAACTCCAAGGCTCCTCTACAAGAGTCCTCGTCCACCTGAAAGTCCACATCCTTCTCCCCCTTATCCTTGCCTTTACAAGTGACTTGGTCAGGCCATGGCGGAATTGTCGCAGCCTCCTTGTAAGATTTGAAATGGCCTCTGCTCTCCATCTTCTCTCTATGCGAGGAAGCAAAAAACTCTTTTTGCCTTTACTTGCTTCTGGCCTTCCCTCAGAGAAATTAGGGGTGTGCTTCTCCCTGTCGTCTCGAACTCCAGCGAACCTGCGAAGCTTGTCTGCCACCCAGTCCCAACCTGAATTAGGATCATTTTCCGGGATGCAGATCATTCCCGACTTCCCAGTTCCTCAACTCTGACCTTAATAAAACTACCTGCTGCATTCCTTTCCTTTGTCACTATACATCCCGCCATTTCTTCTGCAACATCTTCCACCAGACATCACAGGGCGAGGAAAATCTTCCCAGCCAATCACACAACCTATCGAATTCAAAGTCAGACAGAACAATCTCATGCGGTCGTCCTTTGTGTCTCTCCACCACTCTAAACTCAACCCTATTCTTCTCCTGCACTCTTTCAACTTCACAGCTCTTCCATCCAGCTTGAAAAAAAGTCCTATCACCCATCCCACTCCAGCTCTTCTCCTTTAAACTCAACCCTATTAAAAGTTCCTATTGCTTTTGGTCATTTAAATTTGCTGGGGAACTGGTATTGCCACCCTGCTCCATCCCACCCATGGGTCCATACTTGGCCCCACTTTTGGGCTGAAGAGACAAGGTAGTTAATACCTATGTGCGTGGCCACTTGAAGAGGTATCAAGTAATCATGTCGAACACTTGACTTGGATAAGGGTATTTGATATGTGCCCCACACCTCTTCAGTAAATGCTAGAAGGAAATTCAGGAAGTTGTATTAGTCATTTACCTCTTTTTTCACATTCTTTATTTTGTTATGAATGTTGAGCAAATATTGATTCTTTATATCCATGGTGAGAGCATTATCTCTAGGCTGTATTCTTGCGTACGCCGCAGCCAATTTTCTACGATTTGGTGAATCACGAGGCTTGTCTTTATTGAATTATTCTCTCAATTTTCAACTCAATTTTTGATGGAAGTTTGCTTTCTATATTTCCGTAGAGAAAGTTTCTGGGTTGAAGTCCATGCTGAGACTAGTAGTTCCTAGTGTTACCCATCAAACAATATAAAAAATAAAATATTGATTACACTTATATATATATATATATATATATATATAATATTAATAAAATTAATAAAAAATAAAAGAGGTAGTTTTTGGTGCAATCCTTTTTATAAGGTGAACTCTAGCTGGTCAGAGCTCATTATGTGAAAGAAGAAAAAAGCATTTTTATTAGTCTAAAAAATCTTTCCAAATCTAAATGACCATTTCTTCCATTGCGTGATTCATACTGTCGAAATTCCATTCATTAGATGAAAGCACATCTACATTTCAAAATGAAATTTTGGGTAAAAAGCATTCCCTCCAAAGTGGCTGGAGTGCTGGTATCTGTTTTTTTTTTCTCAGGTAAACCTGAGCTGTTAGAGTAATTTTAGTTGAAAAAAATATGCTTCTTTTATAAGAAGCGCTTCTTTAGGTCATAATGAAAAGTTTACAGAACCAAACCAACCAGTTACTTTGGTAAATAATTCGTAGAATGGATAAGTATTGTAGAAATGGCTGTTAAAATGGTTGCTGCAATCTCTAAGACTGGCAAGTACGGACAGCATTATATTGATCATATAGCTGAAATTCAGTGAAGCTCTTTCAAAAACCGGAACACTTGCTTGTGGAATGTGAAGAAAACCTTTGTATGCTATGTAGATCGTATAGTAGGCATGCATTTTTTTATGTGTTGAAATCTAGAATTTGTCGGTTCTAAGAAATGATGATTGATTTAGACATTTCCCCCTCTAAATTGACAGTATCTCCTTTTCTTTATTGAGGTAAGCCATAAAGCCATACAGATCTTACATAAGTTGAACTTGTTATATGTGATGCCTCTTGAGTGGGGGAAGCTTATCTGTCATATATAGTTAAGCTCAAGTATAACAATATAAAAAGTTCCATTTTGATGATACTAAATTTGTGTTTCTGGAAAAAAATTTATTGTGTTCACAAACATGCCATCTAATTCTAAAGCACGAGTTACGTTTTGATGACTCGGTTCCCGATGATAATATTTAAGATCTCATAACTAGGGAAGAGGCTGCTAAACAAGAGATATTAAATGTTTGAAAGCCATTGCAACATGGGCCACCTTAGTTCCTTGCGATGTTAATATCTCATTGTTCGCCGAGTTAATCATAATCATTTTATGGACTAGTTATCCTGAATTCCTGATTGTTCTCCGAGTCAAATTGCGTTGTTAATATCTGATGAATATTATAATGTGAGTGTCCCTAGGGGGTGTGATGTGTGCTGGGTGAAAGTGCTAGGCGTGATACGTTGCTATCAAAGAACCTCAGAGTAAAGGATTGGGGTGGAATTCAACACTAATCACGTGAAGATAAAGAGTGCAAAGGAATGATAGAGAGAGTTCTCCCTAGTACTCACTAGGTTCTCAGTCAAATGATTTTCGATCCTTAAAAATGAGGTTTGTGACCTTTATTTATAGTGAATATGGGATGACACAGGGAATCTTCCCTGCTAGGTGTCATTGTCGTATTGACCATCCAATGATTATTGAACAAGTGTCTTGTAGGTGGGGACCACAGTCAACTCTGTCTCCCTTGGTAATCAGGTCACATGTGTCGCACGTGTGCGGTAACGCACACGTACTGCTGTGAATGGGATGACTCGATTATCCCGGCAAACAGGCCAAGTCCTTCGAGGACTTTTGGGTTATTTGGCTGTATGCAGGTGCATCGTGGTTGGGCAATGCGACCGAATTGGACAATGCGGTCGTACTTGGGCAGTGCGATCACATCGAGAAATCCGGAGGTAGTCCCAGTATCAAATGCGGCTGCTGCTGCATTAAGGAGTGTAATGTGACCATACTCGATGGCGAAGCGGTTGCATCGTTGGGTAGTGCGAGCGCATCACGAATGGAGAATTTCAGAGAAGTCTCAGTATCAAATGCAGTTGCATTATGGGACCACACTCGATGGCGAAGTGGCGCGATGCAACTGCATCGATGCGGCAAATTAGTTTTGTCAGTTTCCTTGTTTAATAGTTTAGAGTTTGATATTGTATCCCTATATATAATTGTAACCCTACAACGTGTACAAGGTTGGCATAAAAAAAATTCAATTGTCCGTTGACCCCAATCTCTCTCTCTCTCTCTTCTCTCTTGTTATTACTTTGTGTTTGTAAAGTTTTCGGCTGTGCATAACACGTACACCGGGTAAGACTTTCTCTCGAATTCAGCTTCCAAACCATTAACCAATAACTAATAACCCTAAGGTTCCCAAAAAAACGGCACTCTTGAAGGTTGAAGGACCCTAGGCCGTTACACTTAAAGTAGATCACCTGGGAGTGTTATAAGTCATGTCATCCCTAAGGGATGTTAGTGCTAGTGGTAAGTTGTTGCCCCTTACCTCACGCGTAGAATTAATTCCTCGGAACCCTAATGTTCAGAATCGGAGCTCTAGGGCCAGCTCGATCTCACCGGTCAGATGTCATCCCGAAGGAGCGTTTTGACCTCTGATGAAGCGTTTTGATCTTTGGCTAACTTGCTCGTGGAGACGATTAATAGAGCCGGGGCGCAGCCGTAGAGATATGGGCATTATTACCCTTAGGCTAAAGCACTCGATCTTGGCCCCCCTTTAGGCTATCTTCGGAGCCTAGTACGTTCCCGTACGGTAGGTCTTAGTTTGGGTAAGACTAGGTAATTACGTGACTATTACCTCATAGTGACATGGCACAACCCCTACTACAAATACCAATGTCTGCCTATGTGCATATAATCCTGAGTTCAGAACCACCTTTTCCATTTAAGTGCTGAATGTGGGGATGGATCTTCATGATTCATTTCTCTATATATTGTAATAGGTCGTCTTATAATGTTTTACTCGTGTCCAATTTTTGTTGGCGGGTGTGCTAGTAGTCCTATTACTTACTTCCCTGACTTACTATTTGATGTTTATTGCCGATGAATAAATATGCTTGTGTTTTGCGCATTTCATGTTGAACACAGCATCGCCCTCCCATTTGTGCGTCTTCATGGCTTATTTCTATTTCCATTTCTTCATGGGAGAGGCAAGGGCACTCAGGCAAAGACTTTGAGGTCCTTGGTTCCAATCATCGTACCAACAAGGGTTCACACTTACCTATCAATAAAAAACTTATAATGTTTATTTTAGTCCAAATTTTATTTTGGCTTTTCTTGGATGTAATTCAGTAATGACCACTAAGTGTAGCAATTGGTTGTAGGTGAGCATTTCGTTTGGCATCTTTTCTGTCTGGGATATGGCAGGGGAAAAGGATAAGCAAGCTGTGAATGCTGCAAAACCTTCATCATCTCAAAATAGAACTGGAAAGGCTTTGAAACCCAAAGCAAAGATTGAAAAGAAATCTGCAGACAATAATCGTACGAAGATCCAAAAGGCAATAGGTACGCCCCAGACACGAAGGAAAAAGAAGAGGATAATTAAGTTGGGGGACAAAAAAGGCAATAGTGAAAAACAGAATGCGGAGAAACTAAATTCAATTGAAGTGAAAGATAAGAGCATTGCCTCGAAAGAGCGGAATGTTAATAACCAACAGATTATTAAGCCCAAAGAAAAGCTGGGTAGTTTGCAAAAGGAACAGCAAAACCTAAAGAAGAGTGAAGAGCGTGGACTCTTGAACTTGGAGAAAAGCAAAAGTCAGATAAATAAAGGAAAACGTGCTGACACTGAGAAGAATCTTCATAAAGAAAAGAAGAAAGAGAAGCTTGGTGGTCTTATCTTCATGTGCAGTGCAAAGACGAAACCAGATTGTTTCCGTTATTGTGTTATGGGTGTATCATTAAACAAGAAAGAACTTGTCTTGGGTATCAAACCAGGGATTAAGCTTTTTCTGTATGATTTTGAGCTTAGGCTCTTGTATGGAGTTTATAAGGCATCCTCTTCGGGTGGTTTAAAACTTGAGCCAACAGCTTTCAATGGCGCCTTCCCTGTTCAGGTTAGACATGGTTATGGCTGGCATGTTTTTGAAATATTAATGGATATCTGTTTAGAAGTCAGACTAATCTGTTTGCTATAAATTACTTGGGTTTTTGTGCTGATTATCAAAGTTTTTAGGTTCGCTTCACAGTTCACCAGGATTGTTATCCTCTGCCTGAGAGCGTCTTCAAAAAGGCAATCAAGGAAAACTACAACAAAAGCAATAAATTTGATACTGAACTTACTGTTAAACAAGTAAGAGGATATCTTCTTCATTTGTTTGGTGGGATGAGGAAAGTTTGTCGTGGTTATTATCTTCTAATATTATATTAACTGATCAAAAAAAAAATTAACTTGCAGGTTAAGAAGCTTGTAGAGCTTTTCCAGCCAGCTGATTTCATGCCAAAAGCACCTGTTATAAGCCCCCAACCAATAGTGGCAATCCAGAGTAGGGAACCACATGCTAGAGATCATCAAAGATATGAAGAAGTTGGGCAGTACCCTATGCTGCCTATTGAAGACGATCTGCATTTGTCGAAGAAAGAGGTTCCATCAAGAGAGAGAGAGGAGTTTCGGCAGGATACTTTTCTTAGTGAAAAGGAGTACCGAGCTTATGGTCTTCGTAGAGAAAGACCTAATCCACCCCCACCTATTCATGTTGCTCATGTTGTTGAACCTTACGCTAGGGTTCATGTGACTGATGACGGATTGAGATACCCGCCTGCTGTATATAGTGACATGGCTGCTCCAAGAAGAGAACGTCAGGACGAGCTTTCCCTGAATGGAAGAGAGTATCAAACTCATGGTATTGGTACTAGGCTGGAATTGCAGCAGTCGATCCTCCCTGTTACATCAACTGCTGGTTCCATGCACGACCCCTATTCAAAGTATTATTATTCCCGTTCTGGCCCTTTAGCCATGGATCCATATCAGCCACCAACGAGGAGAGATGACGTAACCTCAGGATCATCTTATCTCGGTGCCATTGAACGGAGAGAAACATACCCTATTGAGACTGATCCTTTACCAAGAAGAGAAGCTTACGTCACTGACACTAGTGACCCATCGTGCAGGAGAGCAAGTTACCTGACCGAGTATGATTCCTTGAGGAGGAGAGTGAATGATGATGTCGGGAGGACGTATGCAATTTCTGCGTCAAGACCGCTTCTTGATTATAACCAGACACGCAACTATCAAGAGCCCAGGCCTGAACCTGCACAGACACCAGTTTCCTCCCGGTATTCCTTTGCAGGTCCATCCACATTGTATCGCTGATCCAACTATGCATCTTTTGTATCCCTATTTGCTACTTTCATATTAGTTTAAGTTGGCTGCAAAGACCATCCAGGCACTGTTTTCGGTTTTAAGCCTTTCTTGGTACAGAGTATTCTCTCTTCCCCAGGTTTTGTACCATGACAAGACTACTTTCATTCTCCCCCCTTACCGGGTTGGATCTGTACTGTTGCAACCAGATTGTTCAAATCCATAAATTGATTGTGTAATGGATCTGAAGCATTTGCCAGCAAAGTTTATAACGGCTGATATCACACTAGAGTTTGCAAACCATACCCATTGATGCCCAGTTTTTCGTTACCTCTGCCATTCTACCATTAAGAAGATCCTCCCCATGTTTTTCATCTTCCATTAAGAACATCTTGCCCCTAGCTTATGCAAATGATCGAAGGTAGAGAGGCAGCCAGGAAATTCTGAAAGTGAAGGGTTTCAACAGAAAAAATATTCAAACCAAAATGGATGAAAATGGTTGGTACTTGGTAGTCGGTTACAGGGAAAGAAATCCCAGGTGTGAATCACTCTCATTAGTATGAATTATATATCTTATAGGTTTACCACGTATCTATCTTAACATGTTTCTGTTACACTATTAACCTTGTGTTTCTGTTATACTTTATTCGTTTCGGGCAAAAAGTCCATTATTTTATTTTGGGATGTTTCAGTTAAAGAGTATTTTTAAAAATTAAAGCATAAAAATGTTATTTTATTACTAATGAATTACTAAAAATGTCATTTTCTTAAAAAAATTAATTTTTAAACGGGAATTTTTTACCCGGAACGAATGGAGTACTAAATTAGTGCATCCCTAATATTTCCATTATTAAACTTCTCTTTCAACTTTATGTTCAAAAAAAGATGATCGACTATATTATGAATATTATGATAATATCTATTTTTCAAAGATACTATGTGACAATGAGATTATCAATTAAGCGAGAATCAAAGGTAAAATGGTAATGCTAACTGTAAAAAAACAAAAAAAATATTCCAAGAGGAAAACTCTTTTTTGACGAACTAAAAGGGAAGTAAAAAACTTAGGGAAGACTATCTTAACGTGTATTTTATGTAAGACTGATCCTTGTGATCCGACTCATCATGTGTTGGTGGGTTGAGTTGTGAGAAAATGTAACTCTGTTTTAAAAATTAAGATCCGTAACAAGTCTAACAGGTAGAGCTGTCAAAATGGGTTGGGCCAACCCGTCCTATCACTAAAAAAATGGATTGAGTTGAGAAAATGTGAGTCCATTAGGGGTAGGTCAAACAAGTTGAACCTACGCGGGTTGAGTGCGTGTTGGCCTGCCAAGTTGTAAGAATTATAAAAGATAACCATAAGGGCATCCACAATCGTTCACATTCCCCCACAAATTCTTAGCTGGGTCCCACTGTCAAGTGTCAACTATACATTTTCATAATTTCTCTCTTAAGAATTTTCTTCTACAATGGTTTTGATTTTTCAACAATTCTTACATGGGTCCCACTACCACTTCATTCACTTTATTTACACTACTTTTTATTTTTATACTTTGCAAATAAATTAATTAATACGTATATGCAATATAAATAAATTAATTCGTTTATAATTTTTATTAATATATTGAATATTCAAATATGTAATATAAATAAATTAATTCGTTTATAATATTTATTAATATATTGAATATTCAAATATGCAATATAAATAAATTAATTCGTTTATAATTTTTATTAATATATTGAATATTCAAATATGCAATATAAATAAATTAATTCGTTTATAATTTTTATTAATATATTGAATATTCAAATATGCAATATAAATAAATTATTTCGTTTATAATTTTTATTAATATATTGAATATTCAAATATGCAATATAAATAAATTATTTCGTTTATAATTTTTATTTATATATTGCATATTCAAATATGCAATATATAAATAAATTAATCCGTTTATATTTTTTTATTAATATATTGCATAACAAATACATTTATGTAAAACAAAGGTATTAATTTATTATTTTCATTAAAATATTACATAAAAACAAAGACCTCATACAAATAACAAATACTTCAAACAAACAACAATTTTAAAAATTACAAATATAGAAATTTAGCCATAACATTCTTAAAATTGCATGCCATCACTAATTGTCACCGCAACGAGCCTATATATGCTCAACCAAGTCGGCTCGAAGTTCATGATGTCGATAGAAAAAATAACATTGTAGAGAGAATTATAAGAGAGAAAGGAATGATGAGATAGAAAAAAGAAGTGGAGAAAAATATGAGGAGTTGTTCACTATTTATAGGAGAATATATGAGTATTTTTCAATTTTTACCAGTTACATTTCAAAAATTTCATCACTTTTCAAAAATTTCAAAAATTACAATTGCAAATTTTAAAATTACAATTCAATTTTTTTTAAAAAGCCATTAACAGACAATTTAAAAAATTTCAAAAAAAAGGAAAAAGCCTATCTCAATCTCAAATGGTTACATTTCCAAATTTTCAAAAAATCAAAAAAAAAAAAAAAAAGGGAAAAGCCATCGCAGACCGCGTGGCCCACGAAGCCAAAGGTCGTCACTCGCCAAATGCCTGCGTCTCGTGCACGCGCCCCTTCTTGAACCATTGGTGGCCTTCACATGGTCTCTGGGCGGCTCTCTCTCTCTCTCTCTCTCTCTTCCCTCCATGGATTATTAATTGAGAATTTTTGAGAGGAATTCTTATTTGGGAATTGTCCACAATGGTGAAGAATTCTTAAACAATTTGGGAATTGTTTAAGAACTGACCATTGTGGATGCTCTAAGTTTGATAGCTATAAATTTAAATCCTCTCGTTCAAAGGGTGAAATTATTTGTGAAATCTTAAATATAAGTAAATGATTATGAATTCGTTAAAAATGACATTTTTTAGAATAAGGTAGATTAACAACAATATTGATGGAAATATAAATGATAAGATTATAAGAAGGTACAAAAAATAATAATAAAATGATTTTTGACTTCCTTTTTACACTATTAATAATAGAGAATGTTGTTTAAAAATACTGTTTAGAATATAATAGTAAAAATATATATTTTATATGAATTGTGAAATTTTGTGTGCTATATATATATATATATATATATATATACATATTTGTGATGACTTGTGTGGGGGAAAAAATTAGTGGGGTGACCCGTCTAACCCGCAACACATGATGGGTTGACAATTATCAAGCCTGCCATCTTTGTGGGATAGCTCGTCCCGCCCCGCCAAATGATGACATTTGGTGGGTGTGGGCTAACTAACCCACCTCACTAATCCACATTAACAACTCTACTCAGAAAACCTACTCATGAGGAAATGAAAACTTTTTTTGGAACATAGGGTACATATAAGTTCTTTAGTTAGGAATTAGGATATATTTCACACTTCGTTACAAAAATGAGAATTTTGTTTGACTCAATACATTAATTAAGAAAAATTAAATGGTTCTATTAGAAATATTACTCTTTTTGTCCAAAATAAGTGTATTCTTAAAATTTTCTCGTCCCAAATTAGTGTTTATTTATGAACAAGTTCATTAATTTCATCTCTGGCACTCATCAAGTCCCTATAGTGGACTCACAATGTTATATATTAAGAGCAATAATGTATATGTTCTACTAAAATAACTTAAAAGTCAACTTCCTTAATACTAATACTCGCTTCGTTTTCACACCGTTTAAGACAAAATAATTGACTATATTATAAATATTTATGAAATATGTGGTTTCCTTTATTGCTCTTTAGTAAGTGACAATTATTAAAGTATGTAGAAAAAGTAAGGGTAATGTGGTAAAACTGTTTTTAAAAGGAAATTTTTTGAAAAATGACAATTATTTTAGAATGAACAAAAAAGGAAAAGATGACGATAATTTAAAAACAAAAGAAGTAGTATATTAAAAATGAACACTTAAACTTCAATTATTACAAAAAAAAAAACCCAACAATATGAACTTCAATCAATAAGCATTTTCACACCCAAAGGGGCCTACCCTAGAATATCCGAACAATGGGGATGCTTTTGCTAGTGAAAGAAAGAAGAATTCTTCTTTTCATCGCTTCCTTGTCCAAGCTCAAACAACTTCTTTTAGCTATCTATCTAAATGGAATTCAGAGGCAACGATGCCCACATCGGAGGCAACGACACCCACGTCGAACCTTTCGACACCTACATCGAAACCTTCTACGCCCACATGAAACCTTTCGGTCCAATTAACTGCTGCGTCGTACACCATCTGAAGAAGAGAAGTCGTCAGCTGCTGCTGTGCTATCTTTGGACAAGAAAAAAGATGGTGAATTCTCTTGCTTTTTCCACAATAAATCTCATGATTGTACGGTGAATTTTGAAGCCTGAAGAATAAGATTCTTTCAAATCTACAAATCCATTCTTTTTAACTTCAATTATGATGCACTTAAAGGACGGTAGGAGAAGGAAGGGCATTTAAGGAAGAATTTAATGAAATTGCACTTATGCATTTGAAAACAAAAATAAGGTACTGTAGCGGTTACAATTTCCCCAAAAGGTACCGACCCGTAATTATTCCCTTAAATAATCAAATTATATTGGGCCCTTCTTTCCAAAAAATTTATATACATTATGTTATATGATTTGAAATATATATAATTTTCTCTATCTTCCCCCTTTTTACTCAGCCTTTGCTAGATAATATTTACAGTTCTAAACTATAGATTTTAATCACGATGGTGACAACTATGCATATTCTCATTGTACGCTAATTTTATGTAGTTTACTTATACTTATTTCCAATTTCTTTTAATAAAAAAATATTTTTTTAAGGAGGGCAAGACACAGAGATGACCTTCCTTATGGAAGCCAACCAGCCTAGGTAGCATTGTGCTAATAGGGTCGTCCAATGTAGGCGACCTCATTAGCATAGAACCAGCCAACCTAGGCGGTGGCCTTTACCAAAAATAAGTCTGAAACACTTTTTTTTAGGGGTAATTTCGTGTCGGCCCAATTTTGCCAAGTTTGTAACCCGTCCACTTCTCTGTTTTTTTTTTTAACCACTAAAGTTCATCTTCAAAATATTTATCCTAAAATGCCCAGAATATATTGCCTCCTTCAACAACTCCGACCAACACTTTGGATTTGAAAATCACCAGTATTGCGCAACGAAACGGGGATTGACCTACCCAGTCAGATCGGAGGGGTCGAGGGACAGCGCCTCTTTGTGAGGGTTCAGGGGCAATGTTAATCCCAAAGCACACAATAATGAGCTAGAAGGGGGGGGGGTTGAATAGCTTATTTAACACTTAAAACTTTTCGTATAAATTCCTAAAACAAACACTTGCAATCTATTGAAAAGATTGAAGTAGCGGAAGTCTTGTAAGAAAGACAATTCAAGTTTGCCGGTAAAGCACTACCGGTAGACTTTGATGAATACTCAAGTTTGTAGCTGAAGCGATAAGTAAAGAGATATGAAACAATATAAAGCAGTAAGCAACAGTTAAGGAAATAACACAAGTATTTTGAGATGGTTCACACTATGAAGAGTGCTACGTCCATCACCAAGGCAGTCAACCTTAGATTTAAATGTGCACTATGTTTTCCACTAGTTCTATTACAAAGAGGTCCAATGGATCGTGTACAAAATATTTGACTTGTGTTTGGGGGTTGAGAATTGAATATTTGGACAAAATAGAATATTCAATGGTGCAGAAGAATAGAATAAAGAACAACAATAAGAAGCAAAAGATAAAGTGTTGGTGCAGATCTTCTTGTTGTTGTTGAGGACTTTGTTGATTAGTATTTTGATCTCTTAAATGCACTGAGTATATAAGCTTGATGTTGTTGAGAATATTCAGAGCAGTTGTTTTCTTCAGTCTTTAATGATAGTATTTATAGCTAGGCATTCTTGAGAACGTTGGAGAAGACAAAGAGAGTAACAACTCTATTAGGTTGAATGCATTAAATGTATGGAGCTGACTTTCTAGGTTTCGTCTTCACTAATACAGAGCAGGGGATGACAGAGAGTTGTTGCAGCAACTAGTAGGTGAGCAATCAGAGTTGCAGACGTGCAATAGTTTGTACAGTCTGTAAGTGTCATACTGTTCACCTGCTCTGTAACTTTTCAGGAGGTGAAAGTCTTCATGCCTTTCAGAAAAGCTGGTCAAGCGTGTCTGAGAAGTCAAGTGTTGATAGAAGATTGGTTTAATTTAAATTCAAATTGATAAATGTTGAATTTAATTAATCCATTAAAAGCTTGATGACTGGACACGTCATGCTTGATCAAGTGCAGACAAGGTCTGCTGCTGGAGGCTGATTGAAGTCTTCTGGTGAAGCCTTCAGCTGAAGTCTTTCGCTGAACCTGTGAAGTCTAAAAAACTATTCTAAGGAAAAGTTCTATACACAGTTGCCACGCTAACTGGTACACAGCCCAATTAGCCACTAAGCATAGAACCTAATGTAATGAATGAACAAATGCAAATCAAGATACAAATGAGAAACAACAATCTCCTCCTATTTGCATCTGGTCATCATTACTTACAAGTGAGGGCTATGAAAACTTTATGATAGATAATAGCATGTCAGAAAGTATTTTATAACGGTAGACATGCCTCTATCAATAAGAAAAACACCTCAAGTGTAAAAGCTAATCTAAGTGCTTACAAACAGAAGAGATGAAGAAACAACACAAGGATTAGTAATAAACAGTTTAAAATTGATTTAAACTGAATGTTTAAATTATAAGCAGATATATGAATTTAAGTAACATGAATTTAAACCGTAGATATTTTTTGAAAAACATAAGCTTCTTTATCTCAAACGAGAATTTTAATTGTACAGAGTTTTCAAAAAAAAGATAGGTACAAAGGATTAGGGATAGAGAAATATCAGAGCTACCACGACCTTGTCCCTTTTCCTTTGTCTGCTTGGTCAGCTGCTTCTCTTTCTCTTCGTGGGCATTCGAGTTCTTCAACTCTTCTGGTGTATTCATCATCGGCAGAGGTTGGAGGTCTGGTGGAGCGAGAACGATAGTCGAGTTCTTCACGAAGTCTGTTGTTCTCCTCTATCAAAGTTCGGTTTATAGACCGCAGTTGTCTTTCCTCCGTGATGGCCAGATCACGATCACGCTCGATATTGATTTTATCATGAGAAGCGTTGAAAGCGATGTCGTTGAGTTCCAGAACATAAGGGCGTCCGTGACCCAGATGAAGAGTTATGCCGTGGAAGAGCTGCCAGAAGTGAGTTGAGCAGAGTTTGACGCATTCCTTGCGTTGAGCTTTTATGTTGATTTTGATATCAGTGGACTCATGCCGCATTTCTCCAAACCTTGTCCACACATCCTCTTGAAATTGACGAAGGATGGCGGCATTTCTGTCGACTGCCTTAGACGTTGCAATTGCAAGCTCAGCAGCAGCTTTGGAGATACTGGTAAGCTCTCCCAGTCTGTCGTAGATAGCGTCCAGGCGGTTAAGAATTTCGGAATTGGCCGGTTGGGATGGAGAAGGGTCGAGACCAATGTGTATTTGCTCAATACCGGCAGACGAGGCGGCGTCGGCCGAGGAGACAAGGCGGAAGGGCTGCTGGAAAGGTGGAGTGACGGAGTTGGAGGAAGAAGAGTTGCGTGAAGGAAAGGTATGGGTAGATGATAAATTGGACTTGAGGGGAGAGGGATGAGGGGTTGGTGGTATTTCGATATCTGTGTCCGAATGATCACAGATATCGGAAGGGTTGGGTAGGGGTTTAGTTGAGAACCAGAAGGAAGAGGGATGATAGGAAATATCTTATGGTCTTAAGGAGTTAGGCTTTGGTTGAGGGGTAGGGGGAGTAGGTTTGGGAAAGGAGTTCTGCTATCGACGAAAGTTCAAAGATGAACTTCGTGACAACAGAGGACAGGATAGGTGGAAACCAGGGGGTTAGGATCATGGGAATGGGTTGGCTTGGTTTTGAGGGTGTGGTTTGGTTTCGTTCGGATGATGTAGTTGGGTTGGTTTGATTTTGAGGGGGTGAAGATGGGGTAGAAGGGTTTGGTGAGTAGTTGAAGGGTGAAGGAAGGGCTGGGGAGGGTGATCTGGTAGGCGCCTACTGAGTTGGTGGCTCCTCCTGAAGGGTAGGCTCCTCCGAAGGGGTTGAATCCACCTAAGTAGATGACTCAGTAGGATTGGGTTGTCAAGGGGTTGAAGGTTGGGTACCGACAGACTTCCTTCTCTTCCTTAGCAGCTGAATAGGAGGTTCACCTGCTTCATCGGCAGAGGTTGGAGGTCTGCTGGCGGCTTGGTCGGAAGACCTTTACGTAGCTTTCTACGTTTAGGCTTGGGTAACGGTGAGGGTTGGCCAGAAAAAGGTTTACGTTTAGGTGTTTGGGATGGCTGGGGAGAGGGTTTGTAAAAATTGAAAAGGGCGGTTCAAAGTCTATTTAAAGGACGAGAAAAGTCATTTTAGCGGAAAAAAAATGCTTTAGATTATTGACAGGAGTCTATCAAAAGGCTTTGAACTAAAGATATTTTAAAACTTAACAGACAAATGACTTTTAACCCCTTTTCCTTTTTAGAAAACTTTTTACCCTCTAAAAGACTTAAGCAGTTTGAAGTACTAACCTGGATTTAGAGTGATTGAACTATATCAAGAGCAAGGTTAG
Organism: Codonopsis lanceolata; assembly: GCA_013146195.2. Classification (NCBI taxonomy): domain Eukaryota; kingdom Viridiplantae; phylum Streptophyta; class Magnoliopsida; order Asterales; family Campanulaceae; genus Codonopsis; species Codonopsis lanceolata. Next base: position 120,640,055 of record CM028381.1, on the reverse strand, counting down.
TAATAATTAAGTCTACCAGTATGAAAGAAAACTTAGGAACTTAAAAACAAACGTTTAAGCAGTAGGATCAATCATACCAAGATTTCTCCTTAAATAAGCAAACCTGGTAGCATCCAGTGGCTTGGTGAGAATGTCAGTCAATTGATGTTCAGTTGGAACGTATTCCAGACTGATGTTACCTTTTTCCACATGATCTTTGAGGAAGTGATAACGGATATCAATGTGCTTTGTCTTTGAGTGCATCACTGGATTCTTTGAGACTGAAATTGCGCTAGTGTTGTCACACATAATGGGGAATTTGTAGGCTTTATGTTGTAGTCCACGAGTTGCTCCTTCATCCAAAGTAGTTGAGAGCAACAGCTGCTAGCAGCAATGTATTCTGCCTCAGTGGTAGAGTTTGCAACTGATCCTTGCTTCTTGCATGACCACGAGACAAGTCTATTTCCAAGAAATTGACAAGTCCCACTGGTGCTTCTTCTGCTAACTTTACAAGCTGCATAGTCTACATCTGAGTATCCAACTAGATCGAAGGAGTTCCGTTTTGAATAACAGATACCCAGATTTGTAGTGGTTGAAACATATCTGATGATACGTTTAGCAACAAGCAAATGTGATTCTTTTGGATCTGTCTGAAATCTAGCACAAACACAAACAACAAACATTATATCAGGTCTATTGGCAGTAAGGTAAAGAAGTAAACCTATGATTCCTCGATACTTGGTCACGTTCTCTTGCTTTCCCTTCTCATCTTTGTCAAGATGGCAGTCGGTAGACATTGGAGTCTCGAATCCTTTAGCTGAATCAAGACCAAATTTCTTGATGAGTTCTTTTGCATATTTGGTTTGGCTGATGAAGATCCCGCCTGAAGTCTGTTGAATCTGAAGTCCTAGAGAGTAGGTGAGCTCTCCCATCATGCTCATCTCGAACTTTCTTTGCATCAGCTTCTCGAATCTTTTGCACATGCTTTGATTTGTTGATCCAAAGATGACGTCGTCCACATAGATTTGTACCAGAAGAGAATGACCTTTGTGCTTGAGAATGAACAGAGTTGTGTCTATTCTTCCTCTCACAAATCCTTGTTCAATTAAGAACTTGGATAGAGTTTCATACCAAGCTCTGGGAGCTTGTTTAAGGTCATAGAGTGAATTTCTTGAGTCGGTACACGTGATCCTATTTGTCTTGGATGACAAAACCTAGAGGTTGTTCAACGTAAATTGTTTCTTAAAGATCACCATTGAGAAAGGCACTCTTAACATCCATCTGATATACTTTGAAGTCCACGAAACACGCATAGGCTAGAAAGAGTCTGATTGCCTCTAATCTAGCAACATGAGCAAATGTTTCATCGAAGTCAATTCCTTCTTCATGTCGGTAGCCTTGAGCAACTAGTCTAGCTTTGTTTCTGGTGACGTTTCCATTTTCATCTCTTTTGTTCCTGAATACCCACTTTGTGCCTATTACTGGATGACCAGTAGGTCTTTGAACTAAGATCCACAGTTTTCATCTTTAGAACTGGTTAAGCTCTTCTTACATAGCTTCAATACAGTAGTGATCTTCGATGGCTTCATCAATCTTCTTTGGCTCGATTTCAGATACGAATGCAAATGCAAAATAGTCTCATTTCGAACTTTATTTCTCGTACGAACTCTTGAGTTGAGATCACCAATGATTTGAGAGATGGGGTGATCTCTAGATTCAATAACAACTGGAGGAAGTTCACTTCTGGTGAGTTCTTCCCTGAAAGATTCTGGAGTGGGTAGAGAAGGAGATTCACCAAAATCAGGTTCTGAAGAGATATGATCTTCAAGACCTTTATTTTCTGGTGAACAAGAAGGGTAAGTGATCTACAAAGGTGTTTGGGGGTAGAACAGAAGAGATGGGATCAGGGTCAACAGAAGGGTTGTAAGAGGTACCAGCAGAGTTGAAGTCTGCCGGTGCAGCATTAGCAGAACTAGAAGAGTCTGCAGTTGGAGGATTCTGAGGATAAGAAGAAGTAGAAGTAGAAGCCCTATTTGTACCTGTCTCAACATCATCAGAATCATCAGCAACATTTGGAGCCACACATGGCTCTAATAAATCATATTCATCAAAAGTAGCATGCACAGATTCTAAGATTTTCAAAGAAGTTTTGTTAAATATGTGAAATGTCTTTGAATGTTTGGAATAGCCCAGAAAAATTCATTCGTCTGATTTTGAATCAAATTTACCTCTATATTCTCTTCCATTATATAGAATAAAACATTTACAGCCGAAGATTTTGAAAAATCCTATGTTTGGGGCTCTTCCTCTCCATATTTCATATGGAGTTTTATTATGAAATTTATTTACCAAGGATCGATTCTGGGTAAAACATGCAGAGTTAACAGCTTCTGCCCAGAAGTATTTCAGAAGTTTAGCTTCTACCTACATAGTTCTTGCTGCTCAATGAGTGTTATGTTCTTTCGTTCAGCTACACCGTTTTGTTGAGGAGTTCCGACAGCAGATAAGTTGTGGCTGATCCCGTGGTCATCACAATATCTTTCAACACAGTTGTTTTTTAATTCGGTCTCGTTGTATGATCTGATGTCACTAATGTCTTCAAGCTTTTGAGTTTGAAGTCTTCTGAAAAGAGCGGTGACTAGATCATATGTCTCATCTTTTGAGGTCATTGTTTCGATTCAGGTGAATCTAGAGTAGTCATCAACTACTACAAGTGTATACTTGTCTCCAGAGATACTGACTGTAGTGATTGGTCCAAAGAGATCCATGTGTAGAAGTTGAAGAGGTCTGGAAGTTGACATGACTAACTTTCTCTTGAAGGAAGACTTGGAGAGTTTCCCTAACTGGCAAGCCTTGCAACTTCTGTCGTGGTCGGCAGACACCATAGGTAGACCTTTGACAAGCCCATCTTTGGAGAGCTTGGAGAGGTACTTGAAGTTGAGGTGACTGAGACACTTGTGCCAAAGCCAACTGTTGTCGCGAATGTTGTTAGCAACTAGGCAAAGGCTGGATGATCTCCCTAGAAGGTTTAAGTCCACGACATAGACGTTTCCTTGTCTATTGTCAGTCAGTAATGTTGAGTTGGATTAACGATCTTTGATGAGACATTGGTTGGAGGAGAATTGGCAGATGAGTCCTTTGTCGCAGAATTGGGATATGCTCAAAAGATTGTGCTTTAAGCCATTAACTAGAGAAACTTTGTTGATGGAGAGACTTCATCTAGTGATTGAGCCATACCCAATTGTTTTCCCTCTTGCATTGTCACCGAAAATCACCATAGGACCTTTAGCCTCAGCTATATCTGAGAGTAGACTTCTGTTCCCTGTCATGTGCCTTGAACAACCACTATCGAGGTACCAGATGTCCTTATCATCTGAATCTATAGTCATGAAACAGACCTGTAAAATTCAAAAGAAACAAGGTCCCCTTTATTTTCTTTTGGGCCCTGAGGATTAGCAACCTTTTGGGACCCATACCTGCCTAACCTTGAGTGAACTAGGTCTCTTAGATTTTGGTGTGAACCTTAGCAGGTATTATAGGGCCAGATGGCCTAAACAGTTGCAAGAATGACATAAATGAAAGTTCCATGGAGGACTGTGATTAGCTTTAGCTGTAGAGTGCTTGTGACTTTCCTTGTTCTCAACAGTAGTCTTGGGTTCAGCTAGTTTGTTGGCAGTAGACTTAATTGGTTTCTTTTGAACCTTCCTTGATTTGTTACCAGTAGACTTAGCCTTGGCTGGTCTGTTGTTAACCTTTTTAGGAGGATCCGGCAGAATTCCTTTAAGTTTATTGTCAACTAACTTAGGTGCCTTAGCCATTTCATAGACAAACTTGACATGTACTAGCAGAGATTTTGTAGGTCTACCGCCAGCATACTTTGTTTTAACAGAGTTGTTGTCGGCAGACTTTTATTTCTCTGCCGTTCCTTTAATAAGCATCTCATTAGAAGCAATTTCTTTGGCTTTCCCTTTCTGAGCCTTGGGGTAAACGTATGGTACAATTGTATAACCAAGTCCATGTTTACCCTTGTTTCTGAAAGTCTGTTTTGAAAAGGAAGTATCATAAGCGACCTCGAAGGTTTCACCTTCCTCTGTGACAAAAGAACATGCAATGCTGGGCTCATCACTATATCCTAAGCCAGATTTATCTCTACTTGGCTTTTGGTTTGAAAGGATTCCTTGGAGCTGTTCCAGGAGTCAATTGTCTTTTGCAAGGTAATCTAATCCAGGTCTAGCCCTTTGATGTGCTCAGTAAGGCAGTCAACTTTGTCACAAAGGAATTTGTTTTCTCCTTTTAACTTGATATTCTCCTGTCGACAGTTATTGAGAGTTTGAATCTCAGCTGCCAGTAGAGATTTCTCAGCAGCAAGCTTCTCATAGTTCTTAGCGAGTTTTACATAGGCTACTCTAAAGGAATTGAACTCTTCAAGCTTTTCTTGATTATCCTTGAGCAGTTCTTCCTTACTGAAGTTGTCACAGTTGATCTCACTTTTAACGAAGGGACTTGGTGAGATTTCGACTTCATGTTTAGAGTCATAGGTGGGACTTGAATCATGAGCTATTAAGCATATGTTGGCTTGCTCACAATCGTCCTCTTCCTCTTCTGAATCCGTCTCAAACCATGTAGAAACCTGTTTTTCTTCAATGTCTTCAGCCAGCATACCTTTATGTTTTTGAAATTTCTTATACGGAGGCTTTTGGTATGCTTCGAATTTTGGCTTTGGACATTTAGAGGCAAAGTGACCAGGTTTTCTACAGTTATAACACACAAGCTCTTCGTTAGATGAGCTTTCAGCAGTTTTTCTAAAGGACTGCTGGTGTGTGTCCTTCCTTCCATATTTTGCAAACTTTTTGAAACGTTTTACAAACATAGCAAATTGTTCATCTGAAAGAAAATCGTTTTCACTTGAGGAAATAGAAGGTTTGTTTTCAACTAGGGTTTCTTCTTGTACCATGGCAGGCAAGGACACAGTTCTGAACTGTTTGTCCTGCTCTAGAGCTTGATTAACTTCGAGCTCGTAAACCTTTAAACTTGCGTAAAGACTACGGAGAGTCATTTCGTTTAAGTTTTTAGATTCTTTCATGGCAGTGGTCTTAACATGCCACATACTACCTAGAGAGCCTAGAAATCTCATGTTCATTTCCTTTTTGTCATAGATTTTACCGAGAGAAAAACAACTATTAATTACCTCGCTGAAGCGATCGTAAGCTTGTCTCAAGGTCTCATTGGGATCCTTTTTGAAGGAGTTGAATTGCTGGATGAAGGTATACTTTCTGTTGTCTCTTATATCTTGGTCTCCTTCCAAGTATTCGACAAGAGCTTCCCATATCTCTTTGGCAAAAGTACACCGGATCACTTGTTGGTAAGTGCTGGTGTCTAGTGAGCTGGTTATAATGTTAATAGCTTTACTGTCTAGCTTCTACTAGCTTTCTATCGTCCTCTGTCAATTCAGATTCTTCTTTGGGTACTTCAGCAGGATTTCAAGTGATGGATGCCAGAAGATTTGCCTTCATTGGTATATGACGTCCTGCTAGTACGCATTTCCATAACATGTTGTCAATAGAATTCATAAAACGTATTACCTTATCCTTCCATACATCGAAATGGCCTTCGTCCAATATTGGGACGTGGTACGTATTTGACGTAGGTAGCATGTAATGTGTTTGTGCCATTGGATCTTATCTCTCAAGAGATTAATCTTGGAAAAACTAGTTTTCGAAGAGTTAAGCTCTGATACCAATTGTTAGTCTCAAAGGGCACAATAATAAGCTAGAAGGGGGGGGTTGAATAGCTTATTTAACATTTAAAACTTTTTGTATAAATTCCTAAAGCAAACATTTGCAATCTATTGAAAAGATTGAAGTAGCGGAAGTCTTGTAAGAAAGACAGTTCAAGTCTGCCGGTAAAGCACTACCGGTAGACTTTGCTGTATACTCAAGTTTGCAGCTGAAGCGATAAGTAAAGAGATATGAAACAATATAAAGCAGTAAGCAACAGTTAAGGAAAGAACACAAGTATTTTGAGATGGTTCACACTATGAAGAGTGCTACGTCCACCACCAAGGTAGTCAACCTTGGATTTAAATGTGCACTATGTTTTCCACTAGTTCTATTACAAAGAGGTCCAATGGATCGTGTACAAAATATTTGACTTGTGTTTGGGGGTTGAGAATTGAATATCTGGACAAAACAGAATATTCAATGGTGCAGAAGAATAGAATAAAGAACAACAATAAGAAGCAAAAGATAAAGTGTTGATGCAGATCTTCTTGTTGTTGTTGAGGACTTCGTTGATCTGTATTTTGATCTCTTGAATGCACTGAGTATATAAAGCTTGATGTTGTTGAGAATATTCAGAGCCGTTGTTTTCTTCAGTCTTTAATGGCAGTATTTATAGCTGGGCATTCTTGAGACCATTGGAGAAGACGAAGAGAGTAACAGCTCTATTAGGTTGAATGCATTAAATGCATGGAGCTGACTTTCTGGATTTCGTCTTCACTGATACAGAGCAGGGGATGGCAGAGAGTTGTTGCAGCAACTAGTAGGTGAGCAATCAGAGTTGCAAACCTGCAATAGTTGGTACAGTCTGTAAGTGTCAGACTGTTCACCTGCTCTGTAATTTTTCAGGAGGCGAAAGTCTTCATGCCTTTCGGAAAAGCTGGTCAAGCGTGTCTGAGAAGTCAAGTGTTGATAGAAGATTGGTTTAATTTAAATTCAAACTGATAAAGATTGAATTTAAGTAATCCATTAAAAGCTTGATGACTGGACACGTCATGCTTGATCAAGTGCAGACAAGGTCTACCGCTGGAGGCTGATTGAAGTCTTCCGGTGAAGTCTTCAGCTGAAGTCTTCCGCTGAACCTGTGAAGTCTAAAAAACTATTCTAAGGAAAAGTTCTATACACAGTTGCCATGCTAACTGGTACGCAGCCCAATTAGCCACTAAGCATAGAACCTAATGTAATGAATGAACAAATGCAAATCAAGATACAAATGAGAAACAACAGGCAACACCCTAGAAAGGAAAACCATTTTTTCGTATCATTAAGTACGATACTGGAATGGACCTGAATTGGGATGAAGGATTTTCAGTAAGGACGAAGACTGATGATGAAGAAGATGGCTTACGACAGAGGAGGAGGAGGAAGAAGAAGGGGGAGGAGATGCATTTGAAACCAATTTGCATCGCGATGCATCAATTAGTTGCTTGAATTGATGCATCGCGATGCATAATTTGGATTAGGTATTTTAAATTGATGCATCACGGTGCATAAAATTGGTGCAACGCGATGCAAAATTGGTTAGATATTTTAAATCGATACAGAGCAGTGCACAAATTGATGTAGCGCGATGCATTGAGTAAGTAATCTCTGTAGCACGTCTTCGGTTAATATCGTATTGTTTTCGCTCCTAAAAGTGACTTTTCCTATTGAAAAAAACAAAAAAACATGACTTGAAGGGTTATAAACTTGGGAAAAGAAACGACCCGCAATTTCTTCTATGTTTTTAAGTAGGGGATAAGAGTGCCTTACTACATAATTTGTTCTTTAAGTAGTAAGACCTTAAAAAAGACATCCAACATCTTTAGCCCATAACCATAATAATAACCTCGAAAGAAACAATCATGTTTCTGTGAAAACTAATAAAGTTTAGGAATAACGGCATAACCTTCCCATTGATTGAATCACATATTTATAGGGAGAGTTACAATTAGGGTTACACTTGGAGTAGGGTACAAGAAACCTATACAAGGAAGGTAACGTAATAAGGAAAGAACTATACAAGGAAATTACCTAATTACAAATAAACAAGAATAATAAAAGGATATTATTCTCTAATATGCCCCCGCAAGATGGACGTCCGATAGGAGAGACCAATCTTGTGGAGTAATTGATGAAACCGCTGGCGAGGAAGAGGCTTGGTCAAGGCATCGGCCAATTGATCGGCCGAGGAGATATGGCAGACTCGCATGAGCCCATCCTAAACTTGTTGCCGAATGAAATGAAAGTCCATGGCCACATGCTTCATGCGAGTATGAAAAACCGGTTCGAGCAGAGACTCGTGGCGCCCACATTGTCACAGTAAATGAGTGGTTGAGTCGAGGAGGTGAGACCGAGTTCGCCAAGAAGAGACACAATCCACGACCTCGGTAGTGGCGCCACACCGGTATTCACTTCGATCGAGGAGCGAGCTACAGTGCGCTGTTTCTTGGAGCTCCAAGAGATTGGGTTGCTTCCAAGATAGACAATGTAGGCACTGGTGGATGTGTGGTCATCCTTGTTGCCAGCCCAGTCTGCATCAGTAAAGGCATGGAGAGCAGGAGGAGACTGGCGATGAAGAAGGATTCCCGCATTGATAGTGCCACAGAGATACCGAAGAACTCGCTTGACCGCATTCCAGTGCTTAATTGTCGGCTTATGCATGAACTGGGAGAGTTTGTTGACAGCGAAGGCAACATCAGGCCGAGTAAGAGACAGATATTGAAGACTCCTGACCATTGCTCGAAATTCTATCGGATCTGTGAGAGCAGTGCCCGTGTGAAAAGTCAAGGTAGGCAAGGTAGCAAGGGGCGTAGCTACAGGGTGAGCATCGGTCATGCTTGTGCGAGTAAGGAGATCAACTACGTACCCACGCTGGGAGAGCAGAAGACCACTTGGGCGCTTAACAACTTCAACCCCAAGAAAGTAGTGAAGATCACCTAGGTCCTTGAGCAAGAAGCGATTAGCGAGCAGAGATATGAAAGTCTGAACTGCAGCAGGCTGGTTCCTAGTGACAATGATATCATCCACATACACAAGAAGATCGATGATATTGCCCGCAGTACGAAGGATGAACAGTGATGTGTCGGCCACCAAGTTTTTAAAGCTGGTGTGAGGTTCCGGTGCGATCGCCCGCCGCCTGGATGGGTGCGCGTGCGTGCGGATGCGAACACCACTGCCTCGCGTTCCACCCTCCTTGTTTAGGGGAAGACGAAATCCAAAATGCGAGAGGAGTCTTTGTCTATATTAGCACGTTGGAATGTGCCTCGGTTGCCCTGAGTGGATTTTGTATCCAAAATGGGAACTAATGGTTTTCCATGTCAAGTTATCCCTTATTTCGGGGATAACAGGATATGGGAATGCATTACCCTTCCATTCCCATTCTCCCCTGTTTTTGTTAGGGGAAAACGGAGAAGTGCAAGAAAGGATATTGCGACGCCCCCACTTATGGATTTATTGAAAATAGCCTTATGGCCCATTCAGATCACTATGGGAGCTATGGGTTTCCCGCATCAAGTTATCCCTTGTTTAGGGGATACCAGGATATGGGAATGCATCACCCCTCCATTCCCGTATCTCCATTTTTTAGGAGAGAACAGGAAAGTGCAAAGAGGGAATGTTGCGAGGCCCCACTGGATCTGAAAGTTTTAGAGTCGCCATCTTTATTTTAAGGCAGAAATAAAGAAAAACCAGAAAAGAAAAACCAGAGATTTTTAAAAGCGGGTTCGGAGGCTAAGTTACGAGTTGGGAAGGTGCTAGGCACCCAACTCGCCATTTCGGTCTCAAAACATTTTTGGCTGAAGTATGCTTATTGTTATATTTATCTAGCAAATAAATAAGGTATTATAATGACAGGGAAATTTAAACAAATACATTCGTGGCTACATTATTTACGGACTCGTAGCCGCCTCCTTCCAATAATTACATACATATTTAAGAATATTTGGCCGTTATAACAGCTCTTTTACATAATATTTCCTAATCTAATCCGGGCAGCACAACGGCTTATATTGGCTACATTGCGCCGGATTTAAATAACAACTTTTGAAAAATAAAAGACAGAAAATACAAATAAAATAAAATACGCTCTTAAAGGTATTACCTTTTAGAGCGGTGTGCTTCGTCCGTGAGAGGGGAGGAGTCTTTTGTTTTGAATTGGGCGGGAATGACCGCTTGATTTTTGAGGTTTGGGCTTATCAACTCGGGCAGAGTGACAGCTTATTTGGGTAGGTTTTGGCCTTTTTGGTTGGGCGGAACCTAGACTTAGTTTTGACTTTTCACTCGTTACTCGGGCGGAATAACGCTTACTTTGGGATTTTTGAATTTGGGAAGTGAGGTGGATACCTAACAACTAGGCTAGGGATCACTTATAACCTATGGGTTTTTGATTTGGCAGAGTTTGGACGGGGTTTGGAGACTATAGGGGCTTCCACTCACCTATCTCGCACCTCTCGTACTATTGATATCGAAGGAAAGCAAGCGAGCTTACTGCGATCTAAAAATCGCGGAGGAATGAGCAACGAAATGACCCTCTATTTATACCGAGGCGGGACCCTCTATTTATCTTCCGACTTGACAATTTCTTCTCCGTGCATTGGTGAGTTGTATGGTGCGGCTAAGGCACCCTTGCAAGGGATGGTGCGGCACCAAGGGCCTTGCAGTGCGGCACCATCAAGCTTTGGAAGTTTGAGATTTTTGCACTTTCCCCCCCTGCAGTTCACTGTTTCGCGCATCCTGCTTTTCCTTTCGCATTTTTGACTCATGCAACTTGACATTTGTTAAGTTTTAACAGCTTCTTGATATTTTATGTCGGTTACATACCGAGTGAAATTGGGTGTCTAGAGCCCCTCAAGCGATGGAGTCTACGGGTAACCTTAAGGCTTCTTGAGTAGGCGAACATCGTTGATAAACAAGAGACTCTCCAATTTCGTTCATTTAAGAACGGAGAATGCAATTGGTAGCGCTTATAATGCACGCTGAACATGCTATCCAAACTCTATAACCTAGACATTTTTAGTTGGTTATAAAAAAATTATCGAAGTTTTTAAGCAGATGTGAATTTAATGTGCTCTGATGGTCGGACCTACTAGTGTAGGCTGTCTACGTATTCCCTATTAAAGGAAATCAGACCAAGCGTAGTTCAGGCCAAAACCCTAAACTACGACCAAAGTGAGGATGTCATGTTCTTCGGGTCGAGCCCGATCGAGAACACAACGGAAAAAGATCTTTGTGTTTTCGAAAAAGTCGTATTCTTCCGGTCCGAAACCGTTGTCAAATACGGTATGAAGATTTGAATGTTTTTCTGCCACCACATTTCAACCGGTCAATACCTTGTCGTTGAAACGTGTTAAGAAGAATTTTCTAAGTTATGTCGGCCGCCTCCTTTCCACACATGCCTCCTTTCCACACATAACCCGAAAACTTTCAAATATCCAGAAAACTGTGCTCGACCGATAAAGATCCGTCGCCGAGCACGGCAAATTGATCATTCTTCAAGTATTTTCGAAAATTGTGAAGTGGAAAACATTCTTTTTCCTTCCTCTTTCTTTTTCGCTCTCCCTGTTTTTTTTGTTTTTTCAATATTTCTCTTTTTTGTGTTTTTGAAATATTCCTCTTTTTTTGTTTTTGAAATATTCCTCTTTTTTTTTTGTATTTTTGAAATCAAAACTCAATTTAAAAGAGAGTTTTTTTTTATTTGAAAAACAAAGCAAAGTTTTTTTTCAAATTTTCAAAATTTTCCTAAAAAGGAAATTATTCTAGAGTCAGGGTAGGAATACTGTACCTGACTTACCTTTTGCACCCGGGTGGCTGCCGCGGATTCGGCTGATTCTGACATTTCTGCCACTCTTGCTGGGGAATTTATTCTTTTTTTTTTTTTTTGTGATGGTCGGACCTATAAAGATAGGCTGCCTACGTATCCTTTTTCAAGGAATCAGACCAAGCGTAGTTCGGCCTGTGTTGGGAATTTTATTCTTGCTCACTTTTTTCTTTTCTTTTCTTTTGATTTTTTTTCTTCTTTCTTTTTTTCTTTTGATCTGCTGGGGATGTTATTTCCTTTGTCTTTTGGTGAATGGTTGCAAATTTTAGTTAACAAGACTGACTTTGTTAACTTTCTGTTAGGCTCAGGGACCATTGTGAGAACTTTGAAACTCGAGGACCAAAGTGTTGCAGCTTCAAACTTTGGAGGGGGAAAAGGGGAAATTCCCTTTTCCTCCCTTTATGATTGACGGGAGTGAGGGAGAAAGGGGCTACTGCTCCTCTTTCTCTTTTCTTCATTTCTTCATTTCTCCGCCATAGCCACTGCCTTTCATTCCCTTTTTTTTATTTTCTTTATTTTTGCTCCTTTTCTCGATTTTCTTCTGCCAATTTCAGTGTTTTACTTAGCAGATGGCATCTTCTTCGCGATCGGGAAGGGAAAGCACCGATGCGCCAGAATCGGTGGAAGGAGGAGAGAACCTCTAGCTTGGTTCGGAACAGGCTCAATTATCCGTACTCTAAGGATGGTGGGGCAACAACTTCTTGAGATCGGGACACCCACGTGTCCAACCTTCCTCGACTCTGTAAGATTTCTCTTTTCTAGCAATTTTCACGGCTATTTTTCAGATCGCTAAATTCTGCCTTGTTTGGGACTTTTTGAGCACTCCTGACTTTATTAGTGATGCATATGCATGTCCTAGTTATGCCTAAATGATGTAATTGAGTGATAATGTATGAAATTTCTATGATTTATTTTTGCGATGCATGATTTGAACTAGTGGTCACTATTTGATCCTACTATGCATGATTTATATTCTAAATGCAAATGAGGCTATATGATGCATGTTTTACACTAAATCACATTTTTGCATGCAATAGAATCGCGAGACGGAATATTCGGAGTACAAATTTAATTTTTCCGAAACGCTTTTCGGGCATATTTCCGGACAAAACATATATTTTTCATGCCCTCGGATTTATTTTTCAAGCACGCAACTGCTGCAGGGGTATAGTAAATACCACAAAGATATTTATTTTGATGATTGCCGGTATTTTATCCTCTTTTTCACGTACCCTTATGGCAGCTTATTGGACAAATGAAATGCACAATATGAATGCATGAATTATTCTGCTTGATGCAAATGCAATGCAGAACATTTTATTAGATGATGCGTAAATTTTCCACACTTTATTATATACATGGCAAATGCAGTTCTAATATGCATTTTTATGATGCAAAATAAATTATGTATATGCAAAATAAATTACATATAAAAATTGTTTTTGTTTTGTTTTGTTTTGTTTTGTTTTGTTTTTTTAAAGAATGTTGTTTATTTACATGTAAATTTATGTACATGTATGAAAATGGTACATAACGATTTAAAGGATTATTTATTTTTTCTTTTTGTTATCTATTATTATATTATTATTTTTATTATGAACAAGATTTTTTTTTTTTTTTAAAAGAATTTATTGTAAAAAGTCATGAAGTATAAAACATGCAATATGTTCATTATTTACTTAAAGAACTGTACAGAGAAAGAAATAAGGGTAAAGAATTTACCTCTTTTTTTTTTCAGGTTCGCAGGAGGTTTGAAAGAGTGCGGGTATCATATAATGATGTGGCTGAAGTTTTTGATATGTTACCCGAAGCTGCACAGTTGTTGGTGGAGGGTTCGGGTTTCAGCACTTTCTTGCATTCTTTTACCCACTTTACCAACTTTCTTCCTGTTTTTGATGTGCTTCGGGACTTCTGGTGGGACACCACTCATACCTTTCATTTCAGCTGGGGGGAAGCGACCATGACCCCTTGCGACTTTACTGCGATTACGGGAATCCCTACCAGCATAGGGGAGACCCTGGCTCTTGATTTTACTCTCCGACATCGTAGGGAGGAGATCGTGGACCTTCTGGGCTTTGAGCCTCGCTTCAAATCGTCGGACGAGATATACATCAGCAGCGTTCGACAATGGCTTCTTAATAATGTCGGTGGTGTCGGTGATGGCTTGTTACTCGAGTGGCACGAGCGTTTTTCTTTTTCTTTCTGGGCTCCTCGCTCTTTGCCAACTCTTCTGTCACCCTGAGAGCCTCCGTCTTAGCTTGTCTCGCAGATTTCGATCGGATCCCTTCATATGATTGGGGACAGGCTGGTTTGGCTGAATTATATGCTTCCATGGACAGGGCCAGCCGGAATGATTCACCGACCCTGAACGGATTTGCCCCGGCGTGGGAGGTACATGCCTTTTCCTACTTTTTCATTCATTCATTTTTTTTTCTTATTATCTTTTTATGTATCATTTTTTTTTCATCATCATTTTTTTTTGACAACATATTTATTTTTTCTTTTCTATTTTTGTGCAGGTCTGGGCCTTTTCATTTTTCAGATTTTCGCCGGGGCGCCTCATTCGACGGGTCTACCGGCCTCGTATGTGTCCCAATATGTTGGCGGACAATAGGGTCGATCAAGCGATGGCGGTGGTTGCAATACCGAGGAGAAGTCTTTGGAGCGGATTGTTGGTTCTAGTCAGGGTTCGGTGCACTTTCTTCCACAGGAAGGCACGGAGGGTCATTATCATACTACTCGATGCTCGGCCATTGGGATATTGATGGTTTCCATCATGGTGGATTCTTTGTACATGGGCGGCGGGTGAATCGTCGGCACCGGGCTTTTCTAATGGCTCGGTGGTGCCTCCTTGGCCTCTGCTTGGGTGATAGAGCGGCCGGCCGGTCTCAATGCTTGGGGAAATACCTCGTTCCGGCAGTTATCCGGTGATGTCATACGAGGATTTCACGAGATTAGAGCTGCATCCCCTCCTCTGCTCTGTTGTGCCCGAGGCGGCATTCGATGCTTCGGGGGTCATCTACTTCACGTCTCGACGAGAACCTGATGTTTACGGAGCCCGATGATATTTTCTCTACTTTTCGGTATGAGTGGGGCGGTGGATTAGTAGAGCGAGTTCTTCACGATGTCGAGATCGGGCGTCGCGTCGGGCGAGCTCGTTCGGTAGACACATCCACCTTTATTGTCTCTTTCCTTTTTTATTACATACATATTTTCTTTTATGTATACACACATTTTTTTTTCGAGACCAGCATTTTTTTCGGGACTAACATTTTTTTTTTTCATCTTTTTTTTTTAGGTGAACGTGTCTACTTACAAGAAAGCGGGGCTTCTTGGCATCGGCAAGTTATATCGAAATTGGCGATGAATTTTCTTGCAAGGGAGCGGCTTCGGTCGGCGGCCCGACGTCGAGATGATGGCGATGATGATGATGGGCGATGATGATGATGGGTCAAGCGCGGTCGAGGCGGAGGTCGAAGTCGATCGGTGGGGTCCCAGGGTCATGGGTGGTGGTTTTCCCAGAAGCCAGTCGTCCCGAGCACATTAGCTTTGGATTCCTGCGAACATTAGTATCTCTTTCTTCTTTTTTTTTTTTATATTTTTTTTTTGTAAAAGAAATCTGTACAAACATTATGATATAATGCAATATAATGTATATGATGCAGTATGTTACACATGCAAAAATAAATTCATGCAGAAAATAAAACTATACCAGACATTTAAAATGTAATAGCACGTTGTACTCTGAAAAAAAGGATTTTTAAGAATACACCTTTGGATAAGAGCGGGCTTTTCGGGTGATATCGGAACGGGAAATATGGCCGAATCCCTTATTCATTCGGTGCATTGTGGCTGTTGAGTCCGTGCCCGTAGCTTCCTTTTGTAGGTTCTCTTTTCCTTCCACGATCAGACGCAAACAATGGATTGTCGGATCGCCAAACCAGGATACCGGGCAGAATTTTCACAACATAGTGGACTTTTCTGGTGCTGCCAATGAAGGCCATGGTGCGGCACCAAGAGGCTTCTTGGTGGCACCATGGTTTTCCTATCTGAACACTATTTTCTTCACTATTTGGATGCTTGCTTGAATTGTCCGTCTTCTCCGTTTGCGGTATAAATTCTGGCGGAAACGAGCTCAGTTCCTCGCCAATTCATTTCGTTCTTTCTTTCTAAATTCACCAG
The DNA here is from genome assembly GCA_013146195.2 of Codonopsis lanceolata. Lineage (NCBI taxonomy): Eukaryota > Viridiplantae > Streptophyta > Magnoliopsida > Asterales > Campanulaceae > Codonopsis > Codonopsis lanceolata. Next base: position 120,624,320 of record CM028381.1, on the reverse strand, counting down.
CCTCTGTCTCTGCTTGCCATAGCCTCATTCAGCCATCATAACACTTCTCGCATCTCTTACAAATGGCCGCCCGCATTCCTACGGCTCTGGAGATTGGGGCTTATGAAAATGCCCTGGATTTCTGGATCCTTTCTTTGCGTTCTGACGAGAGGGATTTATTCGAACATCTTTTCGGGTTCAGGTGCCTTTTATCCTGGCGGAATGTCATAATAAATTGGGACATGTTGAGGGGAGCCGCCAGGTTTTGGTCTCCTGAGGATCACTTGTTTAATTTTGGCATGAACGAGATGTGTCCCACGTTTGAGGAGTTCTGCGCTATGCTTGGAGTGGCACCTACTCGTCAGATCGCGGTACCCACCTACAGAAGGCGGCCGTACATGGCTATTCGGGAGCTCTTCAATTCTACCCGCCGGGCTACTCCAGGATTTTTCAATGGGGATTCTTTTAATTTGATGGTTCTTCCTGGAGCCTTCACAGAATATATTGAAGATGACATGGACTATCAGCGGCGTAGATTAACAGCACTTTTTCTTTGCCTAGTAGGGAGATATTTGATAGTTGGTCTACCCGGATTAGTAGATGAGCGGGTCGTCGACCTAGCATTGCAGGCTCGGGATCGCCGGCTGAACATCGTCCCGGTGATTTTAGCAGAGACTCTCGCGGGCCTGACTGCTTTTGCTGCTGGGAATGAATTGTTCCCTACTGGCAGTCCTATTCTGATTCACATGTGGCTGGAAGAGCATTTTCTTTGGGTCCAGGCGCCTGTGCCGTTTGGAGCTGCTTATGATCCTTCCTTTTATGGAATGCGTGGGCATTTTCCCCAGACTAATTATTCTGATATTGACTGGACGAATCACTTCTATCGTCGGGGCTCAATGGATATAGTGCAGGGTCGTCGCTTGGGAGATCCGGCTTTTTCTTCGTCACTCCGATGAGTACAGCCAGGTGGTGATGTTGGGCCTTTACGGACTTCTTTTTATCAGCCTGACCGGATCTTGCGGCAGTTTGGAAGGGAGCAAGTGATCCCAGATACTTCCCGCCCTATATATATGGGAAGGGAGTTCACTAATGATCGTCTGGGTTCCAATATCCAGGACATGTGGCTTAGAGATGCTGACAGATTGGAGGTAGCATACCCATATTCGGATTATATGCTTTTATCTCTTGGGTATCTGGCATGGGTTATGGTTCTTCTTTGAGGGCCGTCTCGCGTCATCCGGCATAATTTGAGACATTTGCTGGGCTATCATATAACCAATGGAGTGGATGTTCGCCTGCTGGAAGTAGGCGAGGACATTGATAGTTCAGGATTGGTTGTTCCCCGGGCTCTGGAGGCAGAATTTCGACGGGTTCATGGTCTTGATGCTCGGACGGCCCCTGGACCGGATACTGCGGGTCCCAGCAATACATCCCGCAGAGTGAGTGACGTTGGTCAACAGCACAACCCATGGGAGCAAGAAATGCCTGATCCTCCCCTTGGTGGTTGGGGAATGCGGCTCTGGCGGTCGTGAGCTTCGCGGCTAAGCAGCAAGCGAGCAGGACAACCCACAGGAACAAGAGATGGCTGCTCCTCCTCCCCCACTGTATGGGGTCTTGGTCTCGAAGCGATGAAGCGGGTCCGAGCACATTTGCTCGGGAAAGCGGAGATCTTGATGAAGAGGAGACACATCTGGTGGCTCTCATCTTGATGAGTCTAGAGCTTCTTGCGCCTCGCAGAAGGAGTATATATGGGCCGGCTCGGTGGGCCCGCAGCGATGGACCGCTCGGGGCTATGGGCTGCAAGAAAAGGATTGTTTACAGGGGAAAACAACGGGGGTATAGGCAGTATATAGATATGTACAAATGGAAATAATGTATAATATAGGCGTCTTAATAAGTATTCTAAGTTGCACCTTAGGACACAGTAAAATTATATTTTAGTGTTTTAATATGCTGTTTTGTCGTGGTTTTCTCTTTGTCGGTCGAGTCTCGATGTGTTGAAGGCGGAGGTAGTATCTTGAGGGCTTCAAATAATGCCTTCCTCTCCTTTTTTATTTTTATTATTATTTTTTTTTCAATTTTTTTGTGCTCTAATTTTGCCTAGGCCGCCCTTTCGGGTTTTCAACCTAGCGAGCTTTTTTTTTTATATGCCTAATTTTGCCTTTTGGGTTTCGGTCTAGCGGGCTTTTATTTTTATATATTTTTTACATGCCCTAATTTTTGCCTAGACCGCCCTTTCGGGTTTTCGAGGTCTAGCGAGTTTGGAGAGGAAAGCATTAGGCTGGATAGGATGGCTCGGGCGTAGTACCTTTTGAGTTTGTCGAGGTTGAAGAGGCTGGACAAGATCTTCTCCTTCTTGGTTCGTGAGAAACACGGCACCTCTGATCGGATCTCCTTAACGATGTATGGTCCCATCAGTGAACTTCCATTTTCCCCTAGTATCAACATAACTAGGGGTTTTTCTCAAGCACGAGGTCTCAGGACTTGAATATCACGGCCTTTGACTTTTTTATTGAAGGCTCGGGCGATCGCCTTTGATATGCCGGGTATGCTCCAAGGCTAATAGGCGTCGTTCATCAATTAGGGCCGATTCTTCGTACCGCCCTTTGACCCGATCAACTTTACGCTATATCGGCTTCCATCATCACTCTTAATGATGGAATTTCCACCTATTGGTAGTACCGCTTCCATGCCATATGCCGAGAATAAGGGTAGCCCGGTGGGTGTGCGGATGACGTCACGGTAGCCCCGAGAGGGCTAGTGGCAATTTTCGGGCCGTCTCTTCTGTATCGGCCATTTTTCGATGATGTTCTCGAGAGTTTTGTTGGGCTTCAACGGCACCATTGGCTTGTGGCCGTAGGGGAGGATTTGTGTCTTTGGATTTTGAACTCGTCCAGCGGGCGGTTCACGTCCCCTTCAAAATGAGGCGTTGTCGGAGATGATTTCAAAAGGTACCCCATAGCGGTATATGATATTGGCAGGATAAATTCGGACACCTTTCGGGCGTTGAGTACCTTATAGGAAGAAGCTTACCCGCTGTGAAGTAATCGGCGGCTACGGGGAGTATATTCATGGCCATTGGATCCCTTGGGTGAATTTGGCCTATGACGTCGATTTACCCATGTTGAGAAGGGGGGGGCGTAGGTTGTATAGGGCGTGTGG
>CM028381.1:120592214-120621079 GCA_013146195.2 Codonopsis lanceolata | reverse complement strand
ACCACATACCATAAAAAGATTAGTAGGTTAGTGCAATAAACAAGGACATAAATCTTACCTCTTATTGAGTTACCAAATGTGTAGGATTCCTTACCTAAATAAATCAGGTCAACTGTGTCTCATATTGTAAGACATACACAGCATACAATGACTTGTGTTTCAAGAACACATAATCCTACTAGAATAAAGATTCATATACAAACCCTAAAACACCAATTAAAGTATAATCTCCAAAATAACATTTCTATAAAAAAATGTAACAATAATAATTAATTAAATTTAATACCAAGAAAGACAAAATAAATAATTAATTAAAATAAACCAATTAAAAAATATAATAACTCATGAATTAAATATCCAACAGGAACGAAGTCATGCTTCCAAATATTGTGGACCTGGTATCACTATCCAATAATAATGTGAGTACTTTGACTGATAATGAAAAAACTACCGTGTCAGAACACAATATATTAGAAGGGAATATACCCATTCCAGGGATCTTGTAGCAGCCTCCAGATTTTGCAAATATACCTTCACTTAGATTAAGAAATACTTACAAGTTAGCATATGACGATTTGGAGCCAATTAATCAAAATTTGTTTCTTTAGTTTAAAGGTATTATCATGTCAGTTCAAAAAGAGAACGCAGTTTCTAACTAAGTCCCCCCCCCCCGGAAATGCAAATTCATAGTCTCCAAAGGAAATTTTGTACATTTTGAATTGACTCTGTGCCCGCACCTATGGAAATTGATTAAAAGTTGCATTAAAAACTAATATATAGTTCTTTGTGCTTCCCCCCCCCCCCCTTTTCTGCTATTTACACAGTTAATTGACTGTCACTACGGTGCCAATGGAGAGAGCTCGAACAAATAGTTCTTTGATATGACCAACATATATTAGTTCTTCCTCATCACTACCATTTGAGAACACATAATTTTAGAAGGGAAATTATCCATTCCAGGAATCTTGCAGCAGCCTCCAAATTTTACAAAAGCATATATTTCTTCCCTTAGATTAAGAAGAGTTAGGAGTCCACATCTGACAATTTGGAGGCCCAATGAAGCAAAATTTCTTTGTTTATATCAAGAAGAAGTAAGTCGATTCAAAAAGAGAAGGTAACCCAAGGAAATGCCTAGGAATAGAACAAATATCTTTCTTTTTCCTTTTTACGAGCTAGGTTTCATGTTAGCTTTTGGAAAAAATATGATTTTTGAGTTGTTGTGATTTAGCCTTGCAAGTTATCAGGAACTTCTATTAGTCATTAGTTAGGGGAAAATCTATGATTATAGGTCCTAGCAGTATAAGAAATAGTTATGTTGTTTGAATGGTTAATTACAAACATGTTGTTGATAATAATTGGAAGACTTTTGTTCACTAATATTTTTTTGTTCAGTTTTAAGTTGCTATTCTAAATACCTATTTTGGAACAGTATCACCCGGATATGAACAATGCCCCTAGAGTAGAACAACAATTTAAAGAGATAATAGATGCCTATGAAGTAAACCCCATTGCTTTCCCAAGAGTGCAGTATAAAAATACTCCCTCCGTCCCTAAATTATCGTCCTCCTTTCCTTTTTCGTCCGTCCCAAAATAATTGTCCACTTTGAAACTCACCTTTTTAGAACAACACTTTTACCACTTTTAATGCGAAGGTTATGACTTCACTTTCTATTATGGATGTGAATCACTATTTGAATTCAATTAAGTCCACCGCCATACAATCATGGTTTATACCATCTATAAAAAAGATAATGTTCATGTAACAAAAACTTAATATGTGGTTGTTTATAGGCTCTCTGTATTAGGTGTTAATGTGAAGGTTACGACTTTAGTTTCTATAATGAATGTTGATTGCTATTTGAAGTCAATTTCCGTCAACTATTATACAATCATGGTTTAGCCTTTTTTTGGTTTTGTTGTTAGGCCTTGTGGTCAATTTCTATAAAATGTTGTTTCCACTTTCCAGTACTAGAAAAAGAAACTCATAAAACATTAGGCATAACAGGATTATCAAGGAAAAATAAATGACAGAGTGCATAAGATTGAGTTTAAGTTTATTGAAGAAGGTTCAAATTGGGGTTTTGTTTTGTCTAATTTTGTTTTTGTTGTAACTCGGTTTGCTTTATATGTACATGCCATTTAACCTTTTATGATTCACATAAAAAAGACCACCACTGCAGGGCCTATTTACTACTCATGTATATTACAACAAGGAACATTAATCTTTGATGGTTATAAAGATGTCTTCATTAGCCCTAGCTTGTTAATAAGTAATAATTGTATATTTGTGAGTGCTCCGTTTTTAACCGGTTCCGCTCCACTGAGAGGCGAGGTGGTTTCGAAACTTTAAATCGTGTGGAATACGCTCGGCCTCAATTGTGGACCCAAAATGTGAATAACAAAGTCGTCATCTTTATTTTTAGGAGAAACAAAGAAAAAAACCAAACATACCAGATTATATGGGTTCGGGGGCTAGAGCTTGTTGGTATATATTTATATTTAATTTATAGATTAAAATAGATAACTACGGGGACAGAACTTACCTCCCGGAACGTGAGTGTCTGAACCGGTATGCCTGGGCTTAAGCCCACTAGACGGTTTTAGATGTGCTTCCCCTGTCCTTTTGAGAAATGAAGTCTTTTTTTCTTTTGATGTTGTTGGATTTCGGGCAGCGTGGCTGCTCTGTTTAGTTGCTTTTCGCGTCAGGACCCGGGTTGCACAACTGCTTGCTTTTGTTTGCTTCTTTGCTTTGCGTGTTTTTTGTGCTTGCTGAGTTTGAAATTGGGCAGAGCAACTGCTTACTTTTGCTTGATTTTGACTTCTAGATTTGGGCAGAGCAACTGCTTGCTTTTGCTTGATATTGCATCTTGAATCGGGCAGAGCAACTGCTTGCTTCGACTGGATTTGACGTCTGGATTCTGGCAAGGCAACTACTCTTTTTGGGTTTTTGGAACTGGTGAAATAGGGCAGAAACCTAGTTGGATAGCTAGGGTTCACTTTGGCCGGAGAGTTTTAGTGTCTGGGGGAGATTTGGCAGAGCTTCGTGGCTGGAGAGGAAATAACCTCGACGTTCTCTCGGGAGAACTTTCACAAATGGCTGCATAAAGTGTGTCCGAAATTCTGAAGCCAGGAGGCTTTATTTATAGCCAAGGATTGGGGATTCCTTCACTGTTAAGTATCATCCATCGTGCCTGAGTAGCTTGTACCGCGTTCTGAGAGAATTGCACCAAAAGGCAAAAGCTACAGTGTAGGGGGTAAAGTGGGCGCGGCCTAAAGCAGGAGTGGGCGCGGCATCCAGAATGGCTTGGGGCAGCGCCCCGACCTTTTTCCTTTTCAATTTTGACACTTTGGTCCCCAGCCATCCACTATTTATGCATTCTTCTTTTCTTTTGCATCTTTTGCATTTTAAACCCTGTAACTTGACATCCGTTAGTCCTTTTAACAGGTCTTAATATTTTAGGGCATGTCATACAACAGGGGTACAAAATTGGGGTGTCTACAGAGCCCCTCAATGATGGAGTTTACAGGTAAACCGAAACTTACCAAGTAAACGAACATCGTTGATAAGAAATAGACTCCCAAATTTCGTGGAAATAATAATGGGGAGGAATGCAACATGCAGTAGATTAGGATGAAACAATTCAAATCTCATATACCCCAAACATTTTTAGTTGGTTTTAGAGCAGATATACAAATGAAATGCTCTAATGGTCGTGCCTACTAAGTAGGCTACCTACATATCCCTTTCTCAGGAATCAGACCAAACGTAGTTCGGTTCAAGCCGACAAGCAATAACAAGCACTGGGTGGGATAGATGGTGTGTTTTGCCCAGCATAGGGAAAACAGGTGGGATTTGGATGCATTTCACCCACCATAGGCAAAACAGGTGGGACTCGGATGCGTTTCGCCCAGCATAGGCAAAACTGGTGGGATTCGGGTGCGTTTTGCCCAGTTTAGGCAAAACAGGTGGGACTCGAATGCGTTTCTCCCAGTATAGGCAAAACAGGTGGGATTCAGATGCGTTTTGCCCAACATAGGCAAAACAAGTGGGACTCGGATGCGTTTCACCCAGCATAGGCAAAACTTGGTGGGATTCGGGTGTGTTTTGCCCAGCATAGTTAAAACTGGTGGGATTCAGATGCGTTTCGCCCAGCATAGGCAAAACTGGTGGGATTCGGATGTGTTTCACCCAGCATAGGTAAAACTGGTGGGACTCGGATGCGTTTCGCCCAGCATAGGCAAAAACAAGTGGGATTCAGATGCGTTTCGCCCAGCATAGGCAAAACAGGTGGGATTAAGATGCATTTCGCCCAGCATAAGCAAAACTAGTGGGATTCGGATGCGTTTCACCCAGCATAGGCAAAACTAGTGGGATTCAGATGCATTTCGCCCAGCATAGGCAAAACTGGTGGGATTCGGATGCGCTTCGCCCAGCATAGGCAAAACTTGGTGGGATTCGGATGCGTTTCGCCCAGCATAGGCAAAACTGGTGGGATTCGGATACGCTTCGCCCAGCATATGCAAAACTGGTGCAACCTCTAAAATGTACTTTCCCCAGAAAAGGGAAAGTTATGCAACTTCTAAACTGCGTCTTCCCCCAGAAAAGGGAAAATGATGCAATTCTAAAATGCTCTTCCCCCAGAATAGGGAAAGCTGATGCAATTCTAAAATATATCTTCCCCCAGATAGGAAAAGTGATGCCATTCTAAAATGCTCTTTCCCCAGAATAAAGAAAGTGATGCAACTTTAAAACGCATTTCTCTCAGAATAGGAAAAGTGATGGGATTAAAAAGTGGTGTAATAGGGAAAGTGATGAATTTATAAAAAAAAAAACGCTTCCCTCAGCACAGGGAAAGTGATGCAATTTTTTTTTTAAACGCGTTTCCCCCCGAATAGGGAAAACGAGGAAATTCAAATGTGCTTTGCCTAGCATAGGCAAATTAGTGCAACGTTTTAAAGTTTGCTTAACCCAGAATAGGAAATGTGATGCGATTTTTTAAAATAAGTTTCCCCCATAATAAAGAAAGAAGTATTTTTAAAACTGGCTTTTTCCAGCAAAGGAAAAGCGATGCTGCTTTTCAAAATGCGCTTAACCCAGAATAGGAAAAGCGATGCGATTTTTTTAATGTGCTTATCCCAGCATAGGGCAGTGATGCAGATTTTTTTTTTAATGTGCTTATCCTAGCATAGGAGAAGCGATGCAATTTTTTTAAAAATGTGCTTATACTAGCATAGGAGAAGTGATGATTATGAAGCGTTGTGGTGGAATGTTGTCGATGATCGGCTTGTGTAGCTGTTGATGATGTTGCTTAGGATCTTTGGGAGGTGGTCCTTGGCGAGATGCTGGTAGAACATTTATATTTTTCCAAGGGCCGATGCGGCAGAAGACCTGATAAAATACAATAGAAGGATGCAAAAAGAAGATGCAAGCATGCAAATGAATAAACTTTTCTCTCTTTCAAAATGGGCTTTTGAATGTATATGTGTGATATCCGTTTCTTAAACATGTTAAGACAAGATAAGGCAAGGTGATGGAAACGTAATATAAGAGCTTGAGATGTGGCTTCTGATTGGCTTTGAAGGGTTATGAGTATAGGAGCTGATGGTGATATTTGAGATGGAGGTGGGTGAAGTTTAGGGTTGCTTTTCAGTCTTTTGACTAGTGCATCATTCAAAAAATGAATTCAATCAGGATTAGTGAGTCCTACTAATCGATGCCTCGGTGGGACCACTTTTTTCTTTCTTTCTTTTTTTGGCTCTAACTTTTGTCTATGCCACCCTTTCGGGTTTTTAACCTAGCGAGTCTTTACCTCATAGAGAGTTGGTCTTTCAATGCATGTGAAGATAAGCCGCTTATTCTTGAGGGATCACGTCTTTGTAGCTTCTTCGTTTTTTCAAGCGAGATGGAAAGAATAGCTGTTTCTGGAGATGATGAGCCTTTATGTATCTAATGAGTTTGGCGGGAGAAGCCCCGGGATGATTCGATGAACCATATTTTGTAAGATGGGATGGGCAAATTTATGAAGAGATTAACTGGAGATAGCCCTAGAAAGATTCGATTTGGAGAGACTTTTGAGGGAGACAGAAATGAGCATGCTCAAAGAAAAAGAGATGACTCTAGTGGACAAAAAGAGAGTCACGATCCAGTGTTTATCACCGAATATCACAAGTTTCATAGACTCTACTTAACATTTATCTTTTGATAATTTTATGTGTTTTTTAGCAAGGAGCTCTGTCCTGGACCTAGATCACGTTATAACCGATTGAAACAAAGCTATAGGTGGCAACTAGGTTAGGGTATAATGTTTAAGTGTTTGGGATGGATTGGCTTTAGGGTTGAGGATTTGATTGGCTTCTGGTTCAAAGGCATTTTGGGCTATGGATTTGGTTATTTTCAGAAAGACGATCAGAAGCGATCATTGGTTGGCCTTCTAGGCTGTAGGTTTGGATGAGAATTTGGTTTCTCGACCTGGCTGTGTGTATTGGGAGATCGGTTTTTGGCTTTGGTTGTGGGTTATAGGGTTGTCCAAGAGTGATTAATTATTTTTTTTGTTGCGAGAGAGAGAGAGAGATTTTGAGGAAATTGCTCAAGAGAGGCTTCTTTTCTTTTTTTTCTTCTTCTCTTTTTTTTTCTATGCATAGGCCTCCCTCTTTTTCTTTTTCTTTTTTTTGAATTTTCAACCTTGCACCCTTTTTTTTTATTTATGCATAGGCCCTTTTTTTTTACTTTTCGAAGCAATTTGGGAGAGTGTTTGAAGAGATTTGTCTTCTCTCTCTTGGGATAAAAGAAGGTTGTCACTCTTGGTGGATGTATATATAAGGGTGGAGCAGCCCCAGTTTTTGAAAGCTGGATCTTAGAGATGGTTAGGTTTTTGGTATATGGTGGTAGCCCCCAGTGTGCCTTTTAATAGCTTGGTTGCAATGGGCCGAAGATGACATTTCACCAAGACAGAAGGTTGCTTTATCGAACTAACATTTTTAATGGTTTGTGGGTCCATATTTTTGAAATGATTCATTATCAACTCGTGTGTTTTTATCATGTTTTTACATGAGTCGACTAATCATTAATTATTTTTTTAGCAGACACTTCGGTGATAGGTGGTGCTCAAAAACCAAGAAGAAGACTCGACAAGCTAATATAACAGAAGCAAGAATTTACCTGACTCGAATATAGATAAATACCTTTAGAAAACATGATTTGAAGACTTGGTTGGACTTTTGAAATAATGGAGACTAGATGGATTAGTGAGCATACTCTGCAAGGATGGATTGTAGGCATCAATATAGGCAAAAGAGACACCCATGTGTGGTTTGAAAGCCCCAGTCCTGAATTGTTGCATATGATCCATGAGTCGCGCTGACTTTTCTGGATTTCCCGGTTTTCCAGACTTTTCTACCTTCTTGGCTTATTGGCTTTCCCAGCTTTCTTTTCTTCCCTGGCTCCCTATCGGTCTTTTTTTGTTTTTTTTTTTTGTTTTTCATGTTTTCTCTTTTTTTCATTTTTTGCATTCTTTTTTTTTAGAAGTGGTAGACCTTGACATCTCGAAGTAGGACTTACTGAAATTTTTTTTGGAAACCGAGAAGGAACAATGCACTAGTCAACTAGTGATGCATTTATGGAAGGTTAGGAGGGAAGATGAATTTGGAGATTAAGAATAATGGTGAGGGAGTTTTGTCTTGTCTTTACATGTTTTTGGAAACAAAAGAAAACACATAGAAAATACCTTTTTTTTATTTTTTAAAGAGTAAATCAAAGTATTTGACTGAACACGAATGCTACCTATGTTCCTCATTTCGAGGTTCATGTCATCGTAGTTCAACTCTGACAGAGAAATTTTCATTTTGCTTTTTTTTGAATTTGAAGAGTTTCTTTTCTTCTTACTTGGGGAGAACGAAATCCTTTTTATTTTATTATTTTTTTAAGAAATGGATTTTTTTTTTTGCGAAAAGGAACTATTTTTTTTTTGAAAGAAAAAAAGAACTAAATATTACACATGATTTTTTTTTTTGAAAACATCCTCCCTTTTTTCTTTTTTCTTTTTTTGCGATCCTTGAAATGAGATGTGACGATTACGTACCTCCGGACAATCCTCTCAGGAGAGTAAATGATAAATAATCAATTCTTTTATTTTTTCAGCTCCTGCAAAATTGTTAGTGATACCAAATGAACAACAAAGATCCCAATATGTATAAATACAACACATGATTTAAAGGAAAGAATTTTTTTTTTTTTGATGATTTTTTTAAAATGTGAAGTAACATGAAAAATAGGTGCACCAAACGGTAAAAATGGGCGACCTGACGGATAAAATAAACACAACATCGGACAAATTTGTTCAAAATTAGGAATGAGCCCGCGCAGAAAAGGGTGGGCGCAGCCCAACATTGTCTTGTCAACTCCTTTCACCTTTTTTTCCTTTAACACTTAGACCCCCTCTTGTTTCCTTCTTGTCCTTTAACTCCATTTAACATTTTCAAGTTTTTTTTTTTTTGAAAGGAGAACAAGACTATGCTCTTTTTAAAAAAAAACTTTGAAAATAATTTCTTTTGGAAAACATTATTTTTTAGAAGAATATATATATATATATATATATATATATATATATATATATATATATATATATATATATATATATATATTTCTCTTCAAACTCTTTTATTTACTTTTTGGTTTTTGAAACAACCATTTTTTTTGTTTTTTTTAATAAAACTTTCTCCTTTCTTTTCTTTTTTTTGAACATTTTTTTTTAATTTGAAAAACGAAATTTTTTTTGTCTTCTTTTTTGTTTAAGATTGAAAAATTATGTACATATAAGAAGCCAAAGAAAAATAACAGAGAAAGAAAAAACAAGCATATTGCTATTAAAGGAAAGAATTTTTTTATAATTTTGAAAAACGAATTTTTTGTTTCTTTTTTTTAGATTAAAAAATCATATAAATACAGGAAGCCAAAAAAATATAACATAGAAAGACACAAGCATATTGATAAACAAAAAGAACATGAGTCTAGCCCTCTTTTGTTTTAAAGAAAACAATAAATCCCCAGCGGAGTCGCCACTGTGAGTGCCCCGTTTTTAACTGGTTCCACGCCAATGAGAGGCAGAGTGGTTTCAAAACTTTAAAGTGCGTGGAATACGCTTGACCTCAATTGTGGACCCAAAATAAGAATAACAGAGTCGTCATCTTTATTTTTAGGAGAAACAAAGAAAAAACAAACATACCAGATTATATGGATTCGGGGGCTAAGTTACGAGTTAGGAAATGATTAGACACCCAACTCGCCCTTTCAGTCTCACAATGGGTTTATCAATATGTTTGTTTTATTTTGTACACTTTGACTCCGAAAAATACATTTATATGCGACAAAGAGAAATGGAGAGAAATTAATTCACTTTTATTAAAGAAAAGAAGGTAAATTTACAACTGAAATAAGACAACTTAAAGAATAATAACAATATTTTTATAAGTTATTTTAAGGATAGAACATTTATACTAACAACAAACTTTATTTACATTACATGTATAAGCAATAAAGAAATTTATTAAATAATAAGAAACATAACTATTTTTTATTTTGAAGTGTATGCAGGAAATAAACTTAAATAAACTGCTAGAAATTATAACTAATTTACATTAAAGTAAAGACGGAAGAAAACACTAATTAAAATTTAAAAAAATAACTATTATTACATTTAAAGAAAAGACAGAAAATAAACTAATTAAACAGAAATGAAATATAACTATTATTACATTAAAGTATAAACCAAAATAAAACATAATTAGATATTTATATTTAATTTATAGATTATAATAGATAACTATGGGGACATAACTTACCTACCAGAACGTGAGTGTCTTAACCCGGTATGCCTGTGCTTAAGCCCACTCTGCGGTTTTAGATGTGCTTCCGCTGTCCTTTTGAGAAAGGAAGTCTTTTTTCTTTTGATGTTGTTGGATTTCGGGCAGTGTGGCTGCTCCATTTAGTTGTTTTTCGCCTCGAGATCTGTGCGGCACAACTGCTTGTTTTTGCCTGCTTGCTTTGCGTGCTTTTCGTGCTTGTTGAGTCTGAAATCGGACAGAGCAACTGCTTGCTTTTCCTTGATTTTGACGTCTGGATTTGGGCAAAGCAACTGCTTGCTTTTGCTTGATATTGCATCTTGAATCTGGCAGAGCAACTGCTTGCTTCGGATGGATGACGTCTGGATTCGGGTAGGGCAACTGCTCTTTTTGGGTTTTTGGAACCAGTGAAATAGGGCGAAAATCTAGTTGGGTAGCTAGGGTTCACTTTAGCTAGAGAGTTTTAGTGTTTAGGGGAGATTTGGCAGAGTTTCGAGGCTGGAGAGGAAATAACATCGGTGTTCTCTCGGGAGAACTTTCACAAATTGCTGCGTGAAGTGTGTCCGAAATTCTGAAGTCGGGAGGCTTTATTTATAGCCGAGGATTGGGGATTCCTTCATTGTTAAGTATCATCCATCGTGCCTAAGCATCTTGTACCGTGTGCTGAGAAAATTGCACCAAAAGACAAAAGCTACAGTGCATGGGGTAAAGTGGGCGTAGCGCCCAGATGGCTTGGGGCAGCATCCAGGCCTTTTTCTTTTTTTTCCAATTTTGGCACTTTGGCCCCCTGTAATCCAATGTTTATGCATTCTTCTTTTCTTTTGCATCCTTTGCATTTTAAACCATGTAACTTGACATCCGTTAGTCCTTTTAACATATCTTGATATTTTATGGCATGTCATACAACAGGGGTATGGAATTGGGGTGTCTACAGATCCCCTCAATGATGGAGTTTATGGGTAAACCAAATCTTACCAAGTAAACAAACGTCGTTGATAAGAAATAGACTCCCAAATTTCGTGGAAATAATAATGGGGAGGAATGCAACATGCAGCAGTTTATGATGAAGAAATTAAGAAATATACTTTCCGTGCATCGCACGGGTGAGTTACTAGTTCATCTTCAAAGAAAAAATTGTTTGAAGAATATGTCCATTCTAGCCCCCCATCAACTCTCATGGCTATTCAAATTATTGAGTGAAAATTCACTTTGAAGATCACTATACGAGTCTTTCAGTTCTGGTTATCGTATAAGATATTTAAGAAATAAACTTGAAAAATGCTAATTTTGCTATTGTACTTTCAACGATCTAAACTTTTTTAATGTATTATTTCTTGAGCAAAATTGTCATTATAGTTTGAAAATAGGTAAACAATTTTGTCATTATCCCTAACAATCATCAAACTCTTAACGAAATTAAATTCAATTGCCTCCCCTACAATTTTATAAATAAGGTGGAAATTAAAGTTATTAACGAATGTTAATATTTTAAACAAAATTTTATGAGCAGACGTTTACTATAAAGCAATACTCCACTAATATAAATTATAAATAGAATATTATAAATATAAATATTGTTAAAGAATAATTTTATAGAAAAATTAATTATCCATGAAACAAGAACTTTTAACTTGACATAATTTTTTTTTTCATTTTTAACCCTTAAGTGAAAAAAAAGAAGACATCCAAACTTAAGAACTAAAAAACCATCTCTCAATATTTTGAAAAAACCTTAGGAGGAGGCAATTGCAATTTAATTATGTTAGAAATTTGATTACAGCTAGAAATAATGACAAAATTTTTAAATTCTAAATAATGACAATTTCATCCCAAAAATACTAGTGGCAAAATATAAATAACAATAGCAAAATTGTCTATTTTTTCCAAATAAATAAATTGAATACATTATTGGGTTCGAAGAAACACACTTGTCAATTAGTTAGGTAAATATGGATATCACCAAATTACCCTCTTAGACCAGTTAAAATGACGTATCTAGCCTTAGGTTGATACTAAGTTGAATATATGAACATGGTTGACTTAAGGTTACCCTAAGCCCCCTTGGAAGTTTTTAACTCTCACTACTACTCCATGTGACCATAGCGGATTCAAATTTATATCCATCATGTTTACACTACTTGTCTTTGAATCTTCGTCTAACACGTATTATTGTTATTTTACTCGATATTCTTTTTATGAGGACATATATAAAACTAAGATTTAATAAGATATGAAGCATGACATGGGTGGGAGAGAGATCGATCTCAATCCCCACCGGCATCCATGCATATGAAACAAACCTATAAGTTATCCCTTCTTCTTTCCTTTTTTTTTTTTTTTTAGATTACTTTAAACTTTGTTTTGCTCATAACCAAACTCTCCTTTGAGCATTCATACATTTGTTGCTGCAATTGGACGAACTATCATAACTTGAATCAATCTCCAATGCATTCACTTTAGACTTGTAGGAAGCGAAAACGGAACAAAAATAAGTCGATAGTATATCTTAAGTATGTCAAGCTCACAAGCTTCTATATCTTCCTTGTGTAACCATCCTTAATGTTACGAGATGAAGAGTATAAGAAACGTCATACTATTTACTTTAACCAAGTTTATGGCACAAAAAGAGACTCAAAACTCTCAAAATGATACAATTCATATCGAATAAGAGTTATTCAAATTGATGAGTTTGACTTGATTATGGAATATCTAAACTTGACTCCACGGTGGGTCGATCAAGGAGATCTAAGTTTTCCTACATTTTTGCCTTGACTCGGGATGTTTTAGAAGGCATGGTTATATTCGTTGAAAAGATCTACAAGTCTAGTTAGCTGAAAAAGTCAATTCGTTGTTTCAAAATTTATAGAGTGAGATAATGCATTTTTAATCTTCCCTTTCGATTTCTTCTCCAATGGACAAGGCTGAAATCAAGTTCATCATCCCTAGTTGTGATACAAGTTCTAATCATCTTAGTTTTGAATAAGTCCTTCTTTGGTTCATACACTCTGAACTCTTCATATTTCTCAATTCATGTGTTGTCTAAGTTTATGGTTCTTGTATCGTTGCCTAATGAATGGACGGATGTTAACTTCCATTTGAGCCTATTTATGTCTTCATATGTGAAGGGAAAATATAGGCTCAAGTGTAATTGACTCATCGGCATTCTATAAAAGAATAATTTTTTATTTTCTTACGCTTTACTTTTGGTGGATTGCGAAGTTAAACTAAGAATAAATTTTTATTTTCTTACACTTTACTTTTGGTGGATTGAGAAGTGTAGTTTAACGTTTATCCATTTTGTAGTTTCACATGTATAAGTGTAACAACCAATAAATTGCACATGCTTTCAAGGTTCTAAAAATCATTAGGCGGCCGCTAGGCGGCACACTGACGCCTAGCGCCTAGAGGACTAATCGGGGCCTAGGCGGAGCCTAGAATTAAGGCATAATTACCATTTTTTTGATAATTTACATCAAAGATCAAATACATTGAATACAAATTTAATTTTTTTTATGTTTGTCATTTTATCAAACACTTATCTATATTTGTAAAATGAACAAAAATATATAAACCTATCATTAATCTCAATTCTCAACAACCCCAAAGCAATAAACAAGTCAAGTTTATAACTAAAAACAAAAAAGATATTACTCTAGTTTGCCCCCTATTACCTCCCTCTCTGCCTCACTATTACCACTCCTCTTTCCTTCTCCAATTCGCCCCCTCTTCCTTCTCCAGTTACCGTATATCACAAAATCAAAGCTACAAAAATAAATTAAAGTTGGCGAGTGGTTGATTAGGCGGCGACTAAGAAAGTCGCGGCGGTAGAGGGCCTAGCCTAGGCAGCTAGGCGGGGGGATGCTTTGGAATTAGGGCTAATAATTTCAACTCAAAACTCATTAACCCATCCAATCCGACTTGAAAATTACCCAACCCAATCCGACTTAAAAATTTTAATGGGTCGATCCGTTTCGACCCAACCCATTACCCATTTTGACCCATAAATTTTTTGTTATGAAAATATAAGTTTTTTGGTGAAAAATGTGGGGTGAGATTGGGCGACCCATTTCGATCCGTTTAATATTTGGGATTGTAACGGGTCACGACCCGTTATCCGTTTCGACCCGACCCAATCGTCCTATTTAGAATACTTAAAATCGTATGTTATAAGTTGGTGTGCATAATCATTTAATGTTTTCAATAAATATAAACCAGTTACCACCAAGAAACATAAGAAAACCCCTACAATTAAAATCCGACTTTTATGCAAGACCTTCAATGACAACCTTTTTCCAAGCTATATTGATCAAAAATGAAACTTCCAATCCAATAATATAAGTAAGCAATTTGAATTTTGAACCATCTATAAACTATTTCCAGAATGGTCAATAAAGAACCTATGCTCAACATATAAAGGCTGGAATGAATAAATCTTGACCTTTCCTTCTTTAGAAATCACTTATAAAACCCTAACAAATAACCACAAACTCTTTCTTATTTTGAACATCTTCAAAAAAAAAAAATCATCTCTTCTCGTCTTTCTCCGCATACAAGATCAACTCACCCATTACGTCGGATGTAAAACACATTCAAACTTCAAAGAGATCTAAACAAAAAAAAGAATTTTTTTCTTTTTTTGTTTTGATCTTTTCTATTTCAATTAAGCCATGGACATCATGGTAGAAAGCCGGATACCCATCCAGGTAACCCTCGAAGAACAAAAGCAACCCCTCTTGGAAAATGATCAGCAAAATCCACAAAAAACACGAGCACAAAGGACCATTCGGAAAACCTTCAAGCTAACTGCACATTTGGCCAATCTTCTCCCGACGGGTTCCGTTCTTGCCTTCCAAATTTTATCGCCCATTTTATCACGCGAAGGAAATTGTCAGACCAGCATAAGCCGACACCTAACTCTAGGCCTTCTAGTCCTATGTGGGTTTTCGTGCTTCATCGTATGTTTCACCGATAGCTTTAGGGATAAACGGGGAAAAGTATGGTATGGACTTGCAACGTTTCGAGGAATGTGGGTTATCGATGGAACGATTAGTCTTCCGATTGAGCAAGCAAGAAAGTACAAGATCAGGTTGATTGATTTTTTTCATGCATTTCTATCTGTATTCGTGTTTGGGGCCGTTGCGTTGCTTGATCAAAATGTGGTCAAATGCTTGTTACCAATGCCCTCGAAGGAGGCTAAGGAGTTACTTGAAACATTACCAAAGGCAATTGGTGTTATTTGCAGCCTATTGTTCATTTCATTTCCTTCAACACGACATGGAATCGGTTTTCCTCTCTCGAAATTATAGTACTTCTCTTTCTCTCTCTTTTCTCCCCGACCTCTTCTTCTTCTTCGTCCATCCTCCGCCTTTTTTTTCTTTTTCTTTCTATTTTTATGTATGTCTATATGTAATTTCCATATTCTCTATAGATTCATATATTTTTACTAATCATAACCACACCTTCTATATGTACGAATTGAGAGGCTCACTATTCATCTACTCTTCTTGTTTCTTTTGAGATTTTTGTGTGTCCAAGAATTGCATTAAGAATTTTGTTTAGTTTAGCATATACTCCATCCATCCGCTCGAGGCAAATAATTCATTGTACTATTTTTGAGAGTTTCATTTAACTTACAAAAAATTATATGTCTACAATCTTTTCAATATTACCATTTATATTTGATATTAATATATTGATTACTCCTCCGTCTCAAAATATATGATGTTTTGAGAGAGTTTTTTGTTCCAAAATAAAGGACACTTTGTAATTTTCAAGGAACTTTTTTCCATTTTTTTCCAATTCTACCCATAATTATTGACTCTTTAACTCGTGTTTGATTATTTTAGTAAAAATATCAAAACACCGCATTAATGTTTTGATAAAAACAGTTTAATCTTTACAATATGTTTTCTTGATTTATGTGAAAAGCTCCAAAACGTCATATATTTTGGGACAGTGGAGTATGTTCAAACATAATTGTAATTATAACTAACTCACATACTAGTTATAAATACCTTAAATAATTATTAAACTTTTCAAATATGAATTGTTTGAATGTAATGAAGGGAGAATATACATTAGATATTCTTTTAAGGTTTAATTCTCAATTTGGTCACTATTTTTTTAAAGGTTGGAGGGGACATAAATCGTACCCCAACTCTTAATTTTTTATTATTTTAATGTCTTAAAAGGCTACAATTATATATATATATATATATATATATATATATATATATATATATATATACATTTGAACACCCGAACTATCGGTTAAGAGTAGTTAAGTGTCAGAGTGCCTCTGGTAGGGCTTGTGAGTAGCTAAATGGGGCATTTGGGTAAGACTTGAACAACGACGATGCCTTTAAAAATGCTTGAACACCCAACCTCTCCGTTAGGAGAAGTGAGCAGTACCAGTTGAGGCAAAGCTTGTTGGTTCAATTTGGTCACCATACTATAACAAAAAGTCCGTTAAGTTTACTGTAATTTTATTTCTCACTTTAATGACTATACTTTATCGAATGTGTCACGTTTTTTATGTTTCAGTCTAGGTTTTAGTTTGAAAAAAAAAACAACTTCAAATATTTCTAAAAACCCAAAAAATACCATCGCACCATCCCAAGATAAAATCGAGACAAAATTTGTGGTCGCCATATAACGAGTGGATGCTCGCTGATGGAAGTAGGCGAGACATTGATAGCTCGTGGTTAGTTGTTCCTCGAACCCCGAGGATCGACATGGCCTTAACACTACCAATCCCAAAGAATACATCCCGCAGATTGAGCGATGTCAAGCGTAACCCATGGGAACAACTCCTCCTCCCAGGTTGGGTTGGGATCGGGGGCCGGGTGGTCACGAGCCTCCGCGGCTGAGCTTGGCAAGCAGGCAGGACAATCCATGGGAACAAGAGATAACTGTTCCTCCTCCTCCACCCGTATGGGGTCGCCTTTCGAAATGATGGAGCTAGTCCGAGCAATACCGCGCCCAGAGAACGGAGATGCCCGATGAAGAGGGAGACCGGTGGCTCTCAAGTCTAGGGCTTCTTCTGCGCCTTGAGTATATGGGGGCTTCGATGGACGCGCAGCGATATCGGCTAAGGCTGCAAGAAAAGGAATTGTTTCTGGGGCAACAAAGGGGTTCAAGCAGTATATATATAGATATGTACAATGCAAATAATGTATGATATCTTAATCAATATTCCTAAGTTGCACCTTAGGACCTGTAAAATTATATTTTAGTATTTTAATATGAGCTTTCGTCGTGGTTTTTCTCTTTGTTCAGTCAAGCTTCTGATGTGCTGAAGACTTGAGGTGGTATGCTGAGGTCTTCAAATAATGCATTCCCTCTCCTTTTTATCTCTTTATTAATTTTTCTTCTCCTTTTTTTTATTATCATTATTATTATTATTTTTGCTCTAATTTTTTCCTAGGCCGCCCTTTCGGGTTTTCAACCTAGCGAGCTCTTATTTCTCCTTTTTTATTTTTAATATAATTTATTATATGCCCTAACTTTGCCTAGACCGCTTTTCTTTTCTAGCAAGAGGAAGCATTTGCTGGATAGAATGGCTCAGGCATAGTACCTTTTAAGTTTGTCGAGGTTGAAGGGCTGGACAAGATCTTCCCCATCCTGGTTCGTGAGAAGCACGGCACCTCCTGATCGGATCTCCTTAACGATGTACGGTCCCATCCAGGGAGACTTCTATTTTCCCCTAGTATCAACATAACTAGAGGGTTTCTCTCGAAGCACGAGGTCTCAAACTTGGATATCACGGCCTTAGACTTTTTTATTGAAAGCTCGAGCGATGCGCCTTTGATATGCCCGGGTATACTCCAAGGCTAATAGGCGTCGTTCATCAATTAGGGCCAATTCTTCAGACGTTTTGACCCGCGCTATATAAGATTCCATCATCACTCTTAATGATGGAATTTACGGCGCCACTCGGTAGTACCGCTCCATGCCATATGCCGAGAGTAGGGGTAGCCCCGGTGTACGATCGACGTCACGGTAGCCCCAAGGCTAGCGGCAATTTTTCCGCCGCCTCTTCCTCAGACGCCCATTTTTTCGATGATATTCTCGAGAGTTTTGTTGGATGCTTCAACGGCACCATTGGCTTGTGGATGGTAGGGGGAGGATTTGTGTCTTTGGATCTTGAACTCATCCAGCAGATGATTCACGTCCCTTTCAAAATGAGAGTCGTTGTCGGAGATTATCTCGAAAGGTACCCCATAGCGATATATGATATTGGCCCGGATGAACTCGGATACCTTTCGGGCATTTAGGATCTTGTAGGAAAAAGCTTCCACCCACTTTGTGAAGTAATCGACGGCTACCAGGTGTAGACACCCCAATTTCGTACCCCTGGTATGTGACTGACATAAAATATCAAGAACTGTTAAAACTTAACAAATGTCAAGTTGCAGGAGTCAAAAATGCGAAAGGAAAAGCAGGATGCGCGAAACAGTGAACTGCAGGGGGGTAAAGTGCGAAATTTTCAAACTTGCAAGGCAGCATGGTGCCGCCAAAAGAGCCCATGGTGCCGCACCAAGGGGTACCTTGGCCGCACCATGGGAAGTTCCTGTGCGCTCTCTCACATTCAAATGGTACAAGCTTTGATGCGCAAGGTACAACTCACTGATGCACGGGAAACAAATTCGGAAATCCCTGCCGCGTCCTCAGCCTCTACTATAAATAGAGGGTCCCGGCCTCTCATTTGCGTTGCTCAATTCCTCCGCGATTTTTAGATCGCAGCGAAGCTCTGCTTCGTTTTCCTTCGATATCAATAGTACGAGAGGTGCGAGATAGGTGAGTGGAAGCCCCTATAGTCTCCAAACCCCGTCCAAACTCTGCCAGATCAAAAACCCATAGGTTATAAGTGATCCCTAGCCTAGTTGTTAGGTATCCACCTCACTTCCCCAGTCCAAAAATCCCAAAGTAAGCCGTTACTCTGCCCGAGTAACGAGCTAAAAAAGTCAAAAACTAAGTCTAGGTTCCGCCCAACTAAAAAGGCCAAAACCTACCCAAATAAGCTGTCACTCTGCCCGAGTTGATAAGCCCAAACCTCAAAAATCAAGCAGTCATCCTGCCCAATTCAAAACAAAAAGACTCCCTCTCCCTGAAGGACAGAGCGAGCACACCGCCGCTCTAAAAGGTAATACCTTTAAGAGCGTATTTTATTTTATTTGTATTTTTCTGTCTTTTATTTATTCTTTCAAAAGTTGTTATTTAAATCCGGCGCAATGTAGCCAATATAAGCCGTTGTGCTGCCCGGATTAGATTAGGAAATATTATGTAAAAGAGCCATTATAATGGCCAAATATTCTTAAATATGTCTGTAATTATTGGAAGGAGACGGCTGCGAGTCCGTAAATAATGTAGCCACGAATGTATTTGTTTAAATTTCCCTGTCATAATAACACCTTATTTATTTGCTAGATAAATATAACAATAAGCATACTTCAGCCAAAAACGTTTTGAGACCGAAAGGGCGAGTTGGGTGCCTAGCACCTTCCCAACTCGTAACTTAGCCTCCGAACCCGCTTTTTAAAATCTATGGTTTTCTTTTCTGGTTTTTCTTTATTTTTGCCTTAAAATAAAGATGGCGACTCTAAAACTTTCGATCCAAGGGGCCTCGCAACATTCCCTCTTTGCACTTTCCTGTTCTCCCCTAAAAAAGGGAGATACGGGAATGGAGGGGTGATGTATTCCCATATCCTGGTATCCCCTAAACAAGGGATAACTTGATGCGGGAAACCCATAGCTCCCATAGTGATCTGAATGGGCCATAAGGCTATTTTCAATAAATCCATAGTGGGGGCGTCGCAATATCCTTTCTTGCACTTCTCCGTTTTCCCCTAAAGAAAACAAGGAGAATGGGAATGGAAGGGTAATGCTTTCCCATATCCTGTTATCCCCGAAATAAGAGATAACTTGATATGGAAAACCATTAGTTCCCATTTTGGATACAAAATCCACTCAGGGCAACCGAGGCACATTCCAACGTGCTAATATAGACAAAGACTCCTCTCGCACTTTGGATTTCGTCTTCCCCTAAACAAGGGAGGGTGGAACGAGAGCAATGGTGTCCCGCATCCGCACGTACGCGCACCCCTATCCAAGGGCGGGGCGGGGCACATCCCTGAACCTCACTGGCGACTGGCTGGGAGTTGTTTTATTTTAAATAAAATGGAGGGCTAGACTCATAAAATAAAACATTTTTTGTTTTTATTTGTTTCTAAAGATGCTTGTTATATTAATTTACGCATTTCAATAAAGTGTTCCCATACTGGCCGTGGCTATATTTGTGGATATGATCCTCCATCCGGCAGCCAGCCTCGCTCCGATATTACTTGACATGTTTAAGAGTATAAAAAATCAAAAAAATATATATATAAAAATATATATATATATATACACACAAAAAATTCCGAAAAATCAAAAAAATATATATATATTATATATTACAATAAATTCCGGGCAGCACAACAAAAGAGCTGGGGCTTTACTTCCGGCTCTATATTTTTATTTATTTATTTCAGTTCATTTTCTTTTTTCACTTTATTCTGTATATTCGTACATATCTGCGCATTCATGCCATTTTATTTTGGGGGCATAGGACCAAAATTTGTAATTAATAGGGATAGATAGTTTCCCCACTTTTCTTTCTATTTCTTAAAGTGGTATGCTTAGCTTGCTTGCGCTCAAAAATAAAAAGCCGAGAAAATCCACATATAACAAAGAAGACAGCCAAATTTGTTTTATTTTCTATGTCTCAGAAAATAAATAAAGACTTTACTGTTTTTCTAGATACCGCACACACGTGCACGCATGTAAATATATTCCGAATTGTTACCCTACACCATGGCCAGCCTACCCCCTGCATAAGCCAACGTTAGAATGCATATAGTCTTTCAGGACACTTCACAGACCGACCGGTTTTTGCATCTTTGAATTGTGGGTCAGCCCTTGTCAAAAAAAAATTCAAAAAAAAATATATATGTCAAAAAAAAATGCGCAAGTTCGAAAAAAAAATAATAAGTGCGCACAAAAAAAAATAATATCAATATAAATAATAAACAGGGGCTGATTTATAACTCTCAGATGCTCGACCTAGACCATTTCGGATGGTGGATCCTGGAAAGAGTATAGGCCCTTCGCCTGGGACTAGTCCAGTCCTGGGGAGTCGAAAGGCAGGTGGAATACGTTGGTCCTATACTCTGGAGAAAGAATCCACCGTTCCAGGAAAAGTCCTGAGACTGTCAAAATAAAGCAGGAGCTTATCCGGTCAATTGTAGGGAACAAAAAAAAATTAATAATAAAATACTAATAAAAGGCACGCTGATCTAAGCCTGCATGCCTCCAAATTTTCTCGATACCTACCAAACCCCCATTTTCCTCGAGACTGGCCCGAATTTGGAAAGGCGAGATAATATCGCCGGTTGATACGGAAAGTAGTGCAAAACCGCATCGGGTATCGCCAGATCGACAGGCGTAATCCGCTCGAGGGCTTCAGATCCGAGCAGTATGGCAGCCGAAAGTGAACAGTCAGCTATGGGTACAGATTCAGGGGCTCCAAGGTATGTTCCGCCTCCGGCAATCCAAAAATGGCTAGACCAAAATTTGGATGCATTTATTGATCGTATAAAGAGCCAAGTGGCTAATTTGATAGAAAATTTAAAATCCAATGGTGAGGAAATCTTTTCCCCTGCAGTCCCCCAAGAAACATCAACCTTCCATGTTCCTCCAAATCCAATCTCCCAACCAAACACCAACCCACTAACCCAGAATCCCTATACTGTCCAAAACCCACTAACCCAGAATCCCTATACTGTCCAAAACCCACCAACCCAAAATCCCTATACTGTCCAAAACCCACCAACCCATGATCCCTATACTGTCCAAAATCCTTATCCAGTCCAATATCCCTATCCAAATTTCAAAATCCCTATCCAGCCCAGAATCCTTATCTAGCCCAATATCCCTATACTGTCCAGAATCCTTATCCAGTCCAATATCCCTACCCTATCCAAAGTCCATATCCAACTCAATATCCATATCCAGCCCAATATCCATATCCAACCCAATATCCATATCCAACCCAAAATCCTTATCCTGCCCAAAGTCCTTACCAGATACCACAACCAGGAAACAACCCAGCCTTCCCTAATCCTACCAACATATACCAAAACCCAACCTTCCCGTCCGCCAAAATGGAGGCTGACATCGAAGATCTGAAAACCATATTGCTTAAAGTTCTAAACCAGGAAGTTTCTAATGAAAATTTGGGGGACAGCTTTCTGGGTATGCTACACAGAGGCACTGATTATGAAAAGCTCTCTGCTGAGTTCGAGTCTATTTCTAATAAGCCTCTGCAGAATTGGTACACCACGACCGGTCCGCTCCTGACACCCGCACTGTGGACCGCTCGATATACTATCCCCGATCCTTTCCTAGCTTTACTGATTGGTCATCTACCAATCCGCTACCAATAATTGAGGATCTCAAACCCTAGGTCCTCAACAATGTAATAACCCCTGTACAATGTGCTTTTAATAATAATATGGATGTCTTTGCTTATTCCTTAGTTGCACCTAATTTAAAAGACGCATTAAATCATAATAATTATGATAATGAGTCATTTAATAAAATGGACCCAAAAGATAAAAATTATCTACTTGAGCTTGCAAAGTCGGGCCGAGTACCGTGAACGAAGCCATTCATCGCCAGATATCAAGACCTGGCCCACTATCAACCTCGGCCGACAATGAAATCAAAGAAATCGAATCGGCAGCTACCTCCAAGGTCCGTAAAGAAAGGCACTCATTGATCTCCTCAAAGAATTCATAGACATCTTTGCCTCGGTCCTACGAAGATATGCCCGCCTAGATCCAGTTTATAGTCGAGCACCTGATTCCCACATATCCTGATGCTCGCCTGGCCAAACAAGCTCCGCCGCATCAAGCCGTAATGGTCACTACAAGTCAAAGAAGAAATCATGAAACAAAGGCCAACTTCATTCGGTAGTTGAATACCCGACTGGCCGTCCAATATAGTGACCGCTCCCAAGCCCAACGGAAAGTCGAACTGTAGACTTCCGCGACCTCAACAAAGCTGCCGCCCAAAGATGACTTCCCCGCCCAACATTGACATTGTGGTAGATGCCGCCGCAGCTCACAAAGTCCGATCCTTCGTCGACGCATGTCGGGCTACAACCAAATCAAAATGGCAGAAGATCAAGAGAAGACTTCATTCACTACTCCCTCGGGAACTTATCGTTATGCCATGCCATTTGGGCTAAAGAATGCCTGAGCCACTTACCGTAGGGTCGCCACCACCCTCTTCCATGACATGATCCACAAAGAGATGGAGGTCTATGTCGATGATATGATCGTGCATTCCAAATGACGCCTATGGTGCTCACATTAAAGATCTCCTAAGTTCTTCGAAAGACTCGTAAAGCACCGATGAAGCTTAACCCCACCAAATGTACATTTGGGGTTACCAGAGGCAAAGTCCTGGGATTCTTAGTAACGGAGCAAGGCATCGAGATCGAGCCAGCAAAGATCAAAGCCATCCTAGAGATGCCACAGCCAAAAACTCCCACCGAAGTCAAAGGCTTCCTAGGCCGGTTGCAAGACATCACCGCTTCATCGACAAATGACCACCACTTGTGAGCCCTCTTTAAACTCCTCAAAAGAATACCAACCAAGTCTGGGACGCAGTGCCGCCTAGCCTTCGAGAAAATAAAAGCCTACCTTACCAATCCCCCTGTGCTAGCTCCACCCCATACACATAAACCTCTCCTCATATACTTAACCGTCACAGACACCTCAGTAGGGGCTATGCTCGCCCAAGAGAAGGAAAATTCCTACGTTGAAAATGCCATATATTTCATAAGTAGGAAGCTACAAGGAAGCGAGCTAAATTATTCGGCACTGGAAAAAAGCTGCACCGGCCTAGTCTGGGCCACTCAGAGGCTCAAAACCTATCTCCAGGGAAGGTCCATCAAGCTCATATCCAGGATGGACCCTATCAAATACATCTTCGGCAAGCCATCACCGGCCCAGCCAGACCGGCCAAGTGGTCCTTTTTCTTAATGAGTTTGACATAACCTATGTCACACTCAAGTCTATCAAAGGAAGCGCCATTGCGCACCACTTAGCCGATCTACCTCTCAAGGCCGAAGATGCAACCGAGCCCGCCTGCATGAAGGTATCCCTCGAAATCACCGACCAGACACCTGCTGGCGATGTTCTTTGACGAGCCGCGAACAAAAGAGGCTTTGGCATAGGAATCTTGTTGATCGATCCGGCTGACTTTCATACTCCGCTGGCTATAAGGTTGGAGTTCGAATGTTCAAATAATACGGCGGAATATGAAGCCTGTATTGCTGGCCTAGAAGAAGCTCTCAAAAGGGGAGCTCAAGATCTCGAAGTTTACGGAGACTCGGCCCTAATCATAAATCAAGTTGAAGGACGATGGAGGACCCAGGATCCTCGGCTGCAGCTCTATCATGCCAAGTTAATAACAGTCGCCGCCCGATTTGGTTCTATCTCGTTCCATTACTTGCCACGAGATAGGAATCAATTCGCCGACGCCCGCCACTCGGGCCACTAGTCCGATTCCCGCCGAAACTAAAGTCCACCATTTATAGTCGGAAGAAGGTCACTCCGCATCAAGCTTCAAAATCAACGCAGCCCTCGGCACTCACGAGCCCTGGTATGCTGATATCTTAAATCTGCTCCAGAAAAATTTTTATCCTCCTGACTTAGACAAAAGAGGAAGAGTCTCCCTGCGAAGATGGGCCTCCCAATTCGTGCTCAGCGGTGGCAGCCTGTACAAGAGGCATTATCAAGGCCTCAACTTACTATGTGTCAATCAAAGCAAAGCTGAGCAAATTATGGATCAACTACATGGTGGTACCCCGGCCCCACATGAATGGCCATATGCTATCAAAGAAAGTCATTCGACAGGGTACTATCGAGTACGCCGAACCGATCAGATCCTGGTGCGACATCGCGACAAATGTCAACGCTTGCCAATCTACAAAGATGTGCCCCCACACGCCCTATACAACTCCACGTACCGGCCCTTCTCAACATGGGGTATCGACGCCATAGGCCAAATTCACCCGGGATCCAATGGCCATGAATACGCCTTGGTAGCCGCCGACATTTCACAAAGTGGGTAGAAGCTTCTTCCTATAAGGTACTCAACGCCCGAAAGGTGTCCGAATTTATCCGGGCCAATATCATATACCGCTATGGGGTACCTTTCGAAATCATCTCCGACAACGGCTCTCATTTTGAAGGGGACGTGAACCGTCTGCTAGACGAGTTCAAAATCCAAAGACACAAATCCTCCCCCTACCGGCCACAAGCCAATGGTGCCGTTGAAGCAGCCAACAAAACCCTCGAGAACATCATCAGAAAAATGGCTGATACAGGAAGAGACTGGCCCGAAAAATTGCCACTAGCCCTCTGGGCTACCGTGACGCCGGGCCCGCACACCCACCGGGCTACCCCTTATTCTCTGGCATATGGCATGGAAGCGGTACTACCAATAGAGGTGGAAATTCCATCATTGAGAGTGATGATGGAAGCTAATATAGCAGAAATTGACTGGGTCAAAGGGCGGTACGAAGAACTGGCCCTAATTGATGAACGACGCCTATTAGCCTTGGAGCATACCCGAGCGTATCAAAGGCGTATCGCCCGAGCCTTCAATAAAAAGGTCAAAGGCCGTGATATTCAAGTCGGAGACCTCGTGCTTCGAGAAAAACCCCCTAGTTATGTTGATACTAGGGGAAAATGGAAGTCTCCCTGGATGGGACCATACATCGTTAAGGAGATCCGAGGTGCCGTGCTTCTCACCAAGAGGTGCCGTGCTTCTGAGAAGATCTTGTCCAGCCCTTCAACCTCGACAAACTCAAAAGGTACTACGCCTGAGCCATCCTATCCAGCTAGTGCTTCCCTTTCCAGCCCGCTAGACTGAAAACCCGAAAGGGCGGTCTAGGCAAAAATTAGGGCATAAAAAAAATATAATAAAAATAATAATAATAATAAGGGCCCGCTAGACTGAAAACCCGAAAGGGCGGTCTAGGCAAAAATTAGGGCATAATAAAAAAAGGAGCTCGCTAGGTTGAAAACCCGAAAGGGCGGCCTAGGCAAAAATTAGAGCACAAAAAAATTTGAAAATTAAAAAAATAATAATAATAAAAATAAAAAGGAGAGGGAAGGCATTATTTGAAGCCCTCAGCGTACTACCTCCGCCTTCAAAGACATCGAAACTCGACCGACGTAAGAGAAAAACCACGACAAAACAAATTTCATATTAAAACACTAAAATATAATTTTACAGGTCCTAAGGTGCAACTTAGGAATACTTATTAAGACGTCCATATTATACATTATTTGCATTTGTACATATCTATATACTACCTATACCCCCGTTGTTTCCCCGTAAACAATCCTTTTCTTGCAGCCCATAGCCCCGAGCCCATCGCTCGCGCGCCCACCGAGCCGGCCCATATACTCCTTCTCGCGAGGCGCAAGTAAGAAGCTCTAGACTCATCAAGATGAGAGCCACCGATGTGTCTCCTCTTCATCATCGGCATCTCCGTTTTCCCCGAGCAACTGTTGCTCTGACCCGCTTCATCGCTTCGAGACCAAAGACCCCATACAGTGGGGGAGGAGGAGCAGCCATCTCTTGTTCCTGTGGGTTGTCCTGCTCGCTTGCTGCTTAGCGCTGAAGCTCACGACCGCCGCTCAAAGCCGCACTCCCAACCGCCTCAAGGGGAGGATCAGGCATTTCTTGCTCCCATGGGTTGTGCTGTTGACCAATGTCACTCACTCTGCGGGATGTATTGCTGGGACCCGCAGTATCCGGTCCAGGGGCCGCCCGAGCATCAAGACCATGAACCCGCCGCCTCGCCTCCAGAGCCCTGGAACAACCAATCCCGAACTATCAATGTCCTCGCCTACTTCCAAAAGAACATCCACTCCATTGGTTATATGATAGCCCAGCAAATGTCTCAAATTATGCCTGATGACGCGAGACGGCCCTCGAAGAACCATAACCCATGCCGATACCCAAGAGATAAAAGCATATAATCCGAATATGGGTATGCTACCTCCAACTGTCAAAGATCTCTAAGCCACATGTCCCGGATATTGGAACCCGTGACGATCATTAGTGAACTCCCTTCCCATATATATAGGGCGGGAAGTATCTGGGATCACTTGCTCCCTTCCAAACTGCCGTAAGATCCGGTCAGGCTGATAAAAAGAAGTCCGGTAAAGGCCCAACATCACCACCTGGCTGTACTCATCGGAGTGACGAAGAAAAAGCCGGATCTCCCAAAGGACGACTAACCTGCACTATATCCATTGAGCCCCGACGATAGAAGTGATTCGTCCAGTCAATATCAGAATAATTAGTCTGGGGAAAATGCCCACGCATTCCATAAAAGGAAGGATCATAAGCAGCTCCAAACGGCACAGGCGCCTGGACCCAAAGAAAATGCTCTTCCAGCCACATGTGAATCAGAATAGGATTGCCAGTAGGGAACAATTCATTCCCAGCAAAGAAAAGCCAAAGTTCGCGAGAGTCTCTGCTAAAATCACCGGGACGATGTTCAGCCGGCGATCCCGAGCCTGCAATGCTAGGTCTACGACCCGCTCATCTACTAATCCGGGTAGACCAACTATCAAATATCTCCCTACTAGGCAAAGAAAAAGTGCTGTTAATCTCCGCCGCTGATAGTCCATGTCATCTTCAATATATTCTGTGAAGGCTCCAGGAAGAACCATCAAATTAAAAGAATCCCCATTGAAAAATCCTGGAGTAGCCCGGCGGGTAGAATTGAAGAGCTCCCGAATAGCCATGTACGCCTTCCTCAGAGGGGGTACCGCGATCTGACGAGTAGGTGCCACTCCAAGCATAGCGCAGAACTCCTCAAACGTGGGACACATCTCGTTCATGCCAAAATTAAACAAGTGATCCTCAGGAGACCAAAACCTGGCGGCTCCCCTCAACATGTCCCAATTTATTATGACATTCCGCCAGGATAAAAGGCACCTGAACCCGAAAAGATGTTCGAATAAATCCCTCTCGTCAGAACGCAAAGAAAGGATCCAGAAATCCAAGGCATTTTCATAAGCCCCAATCTCCAGAGCCGTAGGAATGCGGGCGGCCATTTGTAAGAGATGCGAGAAGTGTTATGATGGATGAATGAGGCTATGGCAAGCAGAGACAGAGGCTGGTGAATTTAGAAAGAAAGAACAAAATGAATTGGCGAGGAACTGAGCTCGTTTCCGCCAGAATTTATACCGCAAATGGAGAAGACGGACAATTCAACAAGACAAGTGCCCAAATAGTGAAGAAAATAGTGTCTGCATAGGAAAACCATGGTGCCACCAAGAAGCCTCTTGGTGCCGCACCATGGCCTTCATTGGCAGCACCAGAAAAGTCCACTGTGTTGTGAAAATTCTGCCCGGTATCCTGGTTTGGCGATCCGACAATCCACTGTTCTTGCGTCTGATCGTGGAAGGAAAAGAGAACCTACAAAAGGAAGCTACGGGCACGGACTCAACAGCCACAATGCACCGAATGAATAAGGGATTCGCCATATTTCCCTGCTCCGAGCATCATCACCCGAAAAGCCCGCTTCTTATCCAAAGGTGTATTCTTAAAAATCCTTTTTTCCTCAGAGTACAATGCGGCCATTACATTTTAGATGTCTGGTATAGTTTTATTTTCTGCATGAATTTATTTTTGCATGTGTAACATACTGCATCATATACATTATATTGCATTATATCATAATGTTTGTACAGATTTCTTTTACAAAAGGAAAATTATATACAAAAAAAAAGAAGAAGAAAGAGATACTAATGTTCGCAGGAATCCAAAGCTAATGTGCTCGGGACGACTGGCTTCTGGGAAAACCACCACCCTCACTCGACTCCGCCGCGAATCTCGACTCGCCTCGGCCTCTTCCCAACGGCTTGCCCATCATCATGTCATCGCTTGCC
>CM028381.1:120564319-120592114 GCA_013146195.2 Codonopsis lanceolata | reverse complement strand
TTGAGTGGGGGGAGATTTCCTCGCTCTTTACATGTTTTGGGAAGCAGACAACACATAGAAAAACCCTCTTTTTTTTTTTAAGTAAATCAAAGCATTTGATCGAACCCTGAGGTCGCCCACGCTCCTCATTTCGAGGCTCAGTCATCGTAGTTCAATTCTCGATGAGAAATTTTCATTTTGCTAATCTTTTTTTTTTGAATTTGAAAGAATAGAGATTTTTTTTAAAGAACAATTTTTTTTTAAATGATCACTTTTTTTGCAAAAAGAAACGCTTTTATTTTTTTTATGAAAAGAAAACTAAGTATCACACGTGATTTTTTTTTATTGCTAGAAAACTCTTTTTTTTTTTGTGATTTTTGAAATGGGATGTGACGACACGCATCTTCGACAATCCTCTCAGAGAGTAAATGATAATAGTCAAATTTTTTTCAGCCTCCCGCAAAATTGTTAGTGGTACCAAAAACAACAAGGATCCCAAAATTTATGAAAATTGACGCCGGGTTGAAAAGAGTTGTTTTCTGAGATTTTATTTGACAAAAGGACATTCAAAGGTACAAAGAGTCTTTGAGGTGTATATACAAGGGTATCCTAGGTATTTTCCACTTTTACTAGAGACAATCATGGGTGCGGCTTTTCAATGATTTGGCCATCAATAAGATCTGATACACTTCGAGCTTATAACACTTATCGCTGGATGGCCACCGCACGATGATACTCGCAATACCGAGAGTGGTCCCACGTGTCTCGATAGCTATGAGGTCGATAATTTTCCATTGGTTTCAAAACTCCTTGTGCCATTAAGCCTTGGAAAATCGTGTGACATCGGGGCATTCATCATCGTAATGCCTTTTGCTTGGTAGGGTCCTATGAGGTTCTTGATGGCATTATCGCTTCCTTCAACAGAGTTGACGATTCATTCGCCTTGTATGACCATGACACATTACAGATTTACTGTGTGAAATTCTTTTCAACCACGTTGACTTCTTCCGAAGATTCTTCATCCGATTCAGAGTCAGAGTGAAATCGGGGGTGTATGTGCATCAATCTCCGTGGATCCCGCAGGCGCATTTCTTCATCAATACGACTCCTATCTCCACTATTTCTTTGAAATTGCTATAGAGATACCGCATGCGCCTAGGTAAATGGGTCGAGGTTTTGATGAACATTCTGCATGATCGCCGGATCAGTCCGTCCAAAGTCCGGGCGACTTTATCCTTCCATCCGCCGCAAATTCTCGCGAATGTTTCATTTTCTTTTGGGTGCATGCCTCAAGTTCCCCTTTATTTTCAAGTGGTGGTATTATCTTTGTACTTTCTAGGAACCCTTCAAACATTTGGTCCCAAGTGCCCATGGTGCTATCATCCGCTAGCATTAACCATTGTTTAGCACCCCTATTAAGGTGAGGTGAAAATTGGAGGCCATGGCTTCGAAACTAACCCTCTTGATTGCATGCCAAGAGAGTAAGATTTAGGTGGGAGATAGGGCATCCAAATTCCCGCCGAATTTTTCTATGCTCCGCATTTTGAAATTTGGGGTAGACGGCCAAGGTTTTAAAATGCCGCGGTAGAGAATTCCCTTTGTCGAGAAGTTTGAGCATCATTGTTTTCATGTTTTCCATGTCGGCCTCCATTTTGGTGGTCGGGGAGTTGGTATTTGTATATGCCGCGTGATTGGGAAGGTCGGGCTAATTTCGCCGGGTGTTTGGTAAGGATTTTGGGCTGATAGGGTTTTCAAGTAAACAGATGTGGATTTTGGGTTGATATGGATTTTGAGTAAGGATTTTGAGTCGATATGGGTTCGTAGCATGTTGGTGGATTCTCGTTGGTAGATTTTCAAGATAGGGATTCTCGGTTGATATGGATTCTCGGGTGGATATGGATTTTGGGTCGGGTGGTGGATTCTCGGCTAGATAGGATTTTGGATTGAATATGGAGGAGAGGATGGGTAAGGGTTGATATTTGGGTAGTATGGATTTGGTAGAGGGTTAGGATTTGGAGTGATGACGATTTGGTAGGATAGTGTTTGGCCGAGAAATTGGCTTGAGGCACATGTGAGGTTGATGCTTCTGGGGGACTAGGAAAGAGATTACCTTACCACTAGATTTCAAGCTTTGCACCGATTAGCCATTTGGCTCATTATACGATCGGGCCGTTGCACCCAAATTTTGGTCTAGCCACTACCGCATTGCCGAGCTCCGAGCCGCCCCCCGAAGCCCCCGTGATTCTGTACTCCATGGCGATCGCTCTTTTCGCCGCCATACTGCTCGATTCGCATCAATCAAGTCCGCTTTCCAAATTCCCAGGAAAATGGGTTTGGTAGTATCAAAAGGCCGGGTCAAGGCTTTCTCGGTTGGAGTACAAATGCGGCCTTTATTAGTATATTTTATTATTTATTATTTTCCTACAAATGACCTGATAAGCACCGTTACAGCCTGTGACTTTCCTAGAACAATGGATTCTTTCTCCGCAGTATAGACCAACGATTCCACCCGCTTCGACTCTCGAGATTGATTGAATCCCAGTAAGGGCCATATATACTCTTTCTGGATCCACCATTCAAAATGATCTAAGTCGAAAGCATTTGAAAATAATAAATCACCCCCAAAGTAGTAATTTTTTTTGACTTGCGCATTTTTTTCGATTTGATTGCAGTAGATTTTTTTGACTTGCACGCATTTTTTTTTTTTTTTGAATCGGCCGACCCATAATTTAAAATGCAAAAAACCGGCCTGGCCTTTGAAGTGTCCCCAAAAATATATGCGCCTAACGTTGGCTTATGCAGGGGTAGGCTTGGCCATGGTGTAGGGTAGCATTCGAATATATTTATATGCATGTGCACGTGTGACATCTAGAAAGAAAAAAAAAGTTTTTTTTTTCCAGATATAGAAATAGAAAATAAAACAGATATAGCATGTCTTGCTGTTATGTATGGATTTTCTCGGCTTTATAGCTTAAACGCTAGCAAGCAAGCATACCATCAAGAAATAGAAAGAAAAGTGGGGAATCTATTTATTTTTAGAAAATGGGTCATAATCCCCAAAATAAAATGACAGAATGAATGAATGCATATATATATATATATATATTGCAGAATGGAAATAAAGCAGAAATAATAATATAAGGCCGAAAATGAAAAGATTTTGAAAACAAAGCCCCGCTTGTTGTGCCGCCGAAATAGAAAAAGAAACATTACATATATATTATGTATAAATATATATATATATATATATATATATATATACACACACACACACACATATATATATATATTTTTTTTTGAAGAGATTTTTTTTTTTTGAAAAATACAAATATTTCCAAGTATACCCGTAACATTGTTTGAAATGAAACTGCTGCAAGATGGAGGATCATATCCACAAATATAGACACGGATGTTAAAGGAAGGCAATATTAGACTGCTTTTTAAATTAATATAACAAGCATACTTTAGCTTAAAACAAAAGAAAAAAGTTTTGGTTAATGAGTCTAGCCCTCCATTTTTATTCATGAAAATAAAAAACGATCTCCCCCAGAAGTCGCCACCGTGGGTTCCTGAAACGCGCTCGCGCCTGGATGGGTGCCCGCTGAGAAAATGATGCGGTGACATCCATCGCTCCTGCTCCAGCCTCCCTTGTTTAGGGGAGGACGAAATCAAAAGTGCGGGAGGTAAGCCTTTGTAGGCTTTAATAGCGCTGTGGAATGCGCCTCTGTTGCCTTTAGTGGATTTTTGACCCAATATATGAGCTATGGGTTTCCCCGATCAAGTTATCCCTTTTTAGGGATATCAGATATGGGAAGGCATCACCTTCTATTCCCATTTTCCCTTTAGTGGGAAAACGTGAAAGTGCAAGGAAGGAATGTCAGTGCGCCTCTCACTATGGATTTTATGAAAATAGCCTTATGGCTATTTTCGATCACTATGAGTGCTTTGGGTTTTCGTCAAGTTATCCCTTGTTTAGGGATACTAGGACATAGGAATACATCACCTTTTCCATTCCCATTCTCCTTTTTGGGAGAACGTGAAAGTGCAAAGAAAGATGTTGCGAGGCCCCAATTTGGATCCAAAATGTTTTTAGAGTCGCCATCTTTATTTTAAGGCAAAAATAAAGCAAAACCGTAAAAAGAAAACCGAGAGATGAAGAAAACGGGTTCTGAGGCTAAGTTACGAGTTGGGAAGGTGCTAGGCACCCAACTCGCCTTTTGGTCTCAAAACGGTTTTTGGCTAAAGTATGCTTTTGTTATATTTATTAAACAGATAAATAAAGCAATAATCGCCTACAAATACATCTATTACATTTATATTATTTACGGACTTGCAATGCATTTTTACAAACAATTACAAATATACTTGGAAATATTTGGCCATAGTAATCTACATTTAGTATTATTTCCTAACAAAATCCGAGCAAAGATAACCGCTTATATATTGATATTGAACCGATCGAAATAATACATTTACAAATAAAGACTTTATTGAATAAATGAAGTAAATAAATACAAACTTATCTAAAAACATTTTGTCATAATAACGGCTACATTTAGTACTATTTCCTAATTAAATCCTGGCAAAGACAACTGCTTATATGACTACATTGGGCCGGACCGAAATAATACTATTACATGAAAATGAAAGACTCTAAAATAAAAACTTACAGAGGCGGGCAAATAGGGTGTGCTCGCCTGTCCTCTGGGAGAGAGTCTTTTTTTCTTGAATGCGGTCCGTTGAAGTTGTGTGTTGTGTGAATTTGGGCAAATGGATCGCCTCTCGAAAGTTACTTTTCGGCCTCTGGATGGGGCAGGTAATCGCTTGTTTCGGGTTGTTTGTTTGACTAAGGTAGGTGAAATCGGGCAGAGTAACCGCTTATTCTGGCCGATTTGGTTTTTAATCTGGGCAAGAGCAACTCCGCTCTTTCCACGATTTTTGGACCAGGAAATAGGGTGGATACCTAGCCGGGGGCTAAGGTACACTTCTACCTGTTGGATTTGTGTTTGCGAGGTTTGGCAGGGTTTCGAGGCTTTGAGGTGATCTCACTATCTCACACCGTTCTACTTCTCTCCAATTCTCAGTAATGCGTTAACGGAGAAGCTTTATGCAAATTTTCTGTTGTGAATGAAGAGTCGGGCACTGCTATTCTATTTATAGGAGGATTTAGGGACATCGCTGGCATTTGAAAATTTCTCAAGTGCATCAATCGGTTGTACGCCGCGCAGGATCAGTTGCATTTTACGGCAAATGAATGGATGAACAGTGCACTGGGCAGTGGGTTTGGGCGCCACTTCATAGAGATTTGGGCGCTGTGCCCAAATCCTTGGGTAGCCACGCCCAAATCTTTTCCTCGTGCTTCAATCGCTTGTACAATCGCTAGGAAAAAATTGCATTTTGTGGCAGATCGTTGCATGAACAGTGCACTGAGGAAATTTGGGCTCTACACCCATTGGATTTGGGCGCCATGCCCAAATCCATGAGTAGCCTTGCCTAAATCCCAAAGTTGGCCCATTTTTGACATTTTAGTCCCTAGCTTTGTCCTTTTGCGCATCCTGCTTTGTCCTTTTGCATTTTTGACCCTGTAACTTGACATTTGTTAATGTTTTAACAGGTCTTGATATTTTATGTCATGTCACATATCAGAGGTACGAAATTGGGGTGTCTACACCTACCAACTCGGCTCAAAACCCTAATGCTACGAACAAAAACCCTAATCACAATATTTCGAAGCCTGCGGCTAACTCCCGTTGGACTCCGAAAAAGGTAGATAAAGAGAAACATGTGTTAGTTGATGATCGCAATACTACTTTACATGACAATACTTATTCTGCTCCAGTTCATACCGAGAAATTCCCTGATTTGGATAAAACGGCAGACCTCATTAATGCCTACTCCGCCTCTAATAAATCTAGCAATGAGAATGTTGTTACTGCTAATGAGGATGAGAATGCAATTCATGTGCATGTGCATGATGTTGAGGTTATTCCTGGCCAGAAGGACGCCGCAATTAATCTTGTTGATATGGGTAATAATGCTGAACCTACTGCCCAAGACAATGGGGATCTAGATTCTCAAGCGGCTTCTCATCCCTCCTCCAATATTACTGGCGACCCTCCTTTTCCTAATTTGCAATCCTTTCAATCTCCTAATAAATTTGCTCATGTTCATCTTAGTGAAGTCAATGATCTCCCTTGTTGGACAGTTAATGCAAATGGAAAGTTTTCTCTCAAATCGGCTCTTTCCATTATTCGGCCTGTCAGCTCCAGATCTCTATCCACGAAATTCATATGGCATCAATTGATTCCTAAACACATCAACATTTTTGTTTGGAACCTCTTCTAATTTCGGTGAAGACTTCTTCTTATCAACAACGCATGTAAGATAGGTCGTACACCCATGTGACAATAATTTTCTAGCCCTTAGAGCAGAATTAAAATGCAAGCCACTCAATGCATGATCACCCACAAATGTAAACTCAGGCACACCCGGCATAGAAAAAGTAACCCGCTTTTTATGGCAGTCAACTAAAGCATGATAAGCACATAACCAATCCATGCCAAGAATAACATCAAAGTCACGTATAGGTAGAACTACCAAGTCCGTTTGCAAAGTGTGGTCACCCACCAATACATCACAAGATTTAAACACTTCAGATACGAGCATATATTCCCCAAGTGGGGTAGACACTTCAAGAAAATATGGCAAAGGTTGAGGCAGCACACATAGATTCTCAACAAAGTGCGAAGCAACATAAGAATGTGAAGACCCTGGATCTATGTGAACTCGAGCTTTATGATCAAATATAGAAAGAGTACCTCCTATCACTACCGTAGACACCTGAACCTCGCGCTGATCAAGCGCAAACACATGACCCTGAACCTTAGGTCTACCATCCCCATCTCTCTTAGCCCCAGACTGCTGACCGATGCTACCCGACTGATTAGCCTTAAGCTTTGGACAATCTTTCTTCAAGTGAGTCCCGTCACCACAATAGTAACACTTCCCATTCTTTCCCCAACACCTATCAACTGTGTGTCCATGCTTCTGACAGAATGAACAAATCATAGTCTCGTTACGTGATCCTTGTTGCCCATGAGAAGAAAAAGTGTTGTTGCCCTGCTTCCCTGATTGTGGCCTACCTTGGCCTCCACCTCTCCTATCTCCGTTGCCTTGGTATCCCCTCCTGTTACCTGAATTATTACCTTGATTAGTATTCTGAGTAGATTGTTGTGTGTTACTCGAATTATTCTTGCTTCGGTGCTTCTCAATATCTTGCTCCACCTCATAAGCTCTGTAACGACCCAACCCAGATTCCAACACGAAATCCCAAGGTCGTGCTGCTGGAACTAACTTAAGAAGAGGACAAGAACTTGTTAAACAGTAGTGCTAGTCAAACAGTCGAGCAAACTCGCCCTAAACATGAACATAAAGCCGCACCAAAATACGGTATTTCAAAAATCGAATCAGCGGAAGCAATATAAGAAAAGAAGACCCAAGCTATGAAGCTCGAAACCAACGACAATGAAACCAAGAGAGACACTATCTCTCAAAGGAGGAAAAACAAAACTCGCGTGCCACAACATTGCAGATGCTAATTAAACCATCGGCACTCCAGGCCGGCGTTTCAACAAAGAACCAACCTGATATAACAAATACCCAACGGCTAAAGCATACCGGGGTCAACCAACAACTATAAAAATTAGAATAAGGAAATTTCCCAAAGCTAAGGCAGGAGACAACTGGAATAAATACTAAAACCACAAACAAGGCACGACACAACACGTCGGCCTAAGAAATAATCAATACAAATACCCAAGTATTCTACCCGACTGAAAAGTCTAAATAACTTTACAAAATTTCGATCTCGCAAGAAAAGCAAAGTACATGGAATCAAAGACAATGCTAAAAAGGGAACAAGACTCCACAAGCTGCTACTCGGAAAAGTCGGCTGCTACAACCACGAACCACACGATCTAACCTCGGCCTATCGACCTGCCATGCTACAGATCACGATCTACTCGACCTCGGTCGCAACTAAAAACAAGTACGGGATGAGTCATAATGACCTAGTACGCTACCACAATATATATGCAACATATAATTATGTAACATAAACATAACCATGGTGTCATTTATAAATGATAGAAAAACCCATGAAGAGGCGTCGTATCGTTTCGATACTCCACAAGATATCAACTCCTTCTTACTTACTAAACCGTCCAAATGAACCAGGGTGTAATTCCCTGTTCACACACAAATCAAATGAATTAGAAGGTAGTTCCCACAAAACATTATAAGGGTGCATGTTTATATAAATACACCTATATCAGTATGTATATCTCTAAATATACATGTCAAATCTCCCATAAAATCATCATGCATAAGTGTGCATATCTATATATATACACATCAAGTCTTTCATATATATCTCATATACAAGTATGCATATATCTATATATACATATCAAATCTCTCATTTATCATCAGCCAATACTAACATTGTCAATAAGATCTCATGTTCAACAAACACTTTGTTATCACATAAGTGCCCATAGTAAGCCACATAAAGGATAGAGAAGATACCAAATCACTTTCGTCGTATTGCTCCTGCAATCACAACTGTTAATCATATCGTGCCAGTGATACCCGTGTTCAGGTATCAAAGTACCGAGCTCTCTTCTCGGGTCTGAGTTCTCTACTTAGGAAAATAGCACTAGCCAATGTGCTCAATTGGTTACGACAAAGGGTACTACTTCCCCACTGTAGCTAGCAGTGGAGGTGTGTGTGAAACCCGAATCCGGTACAACGATACATTACAATCACGAATCCCATAATTCGTGAAGACAATGCATCGTCCCACCATCATCATGAAAACTCAAGTAATGCCAGCTGGACTTATATGCAATGCACAAGTAGATGTTTACTTGCTAATTCTCAAGTAGATATAATGACCTACTAAACTCATACGATTATGCACATTGTTACATAAATCACAAAACCACAATAGGAACTCATTTGAGTCTCTAAATCATAAGTGCCAAGTTTGTTCACTTTATTCAATTCAAGTCCGAAAAGCTAGTAATCTAGTCAACTGGAATATAATTGTCATAGGATCTCACCACGATCCTTGTAAGATTCAATTGTTCCTTAACTCGACTCCGTTGAGTCTTTACTACAATTCCAACCAAATAGAGTTTGAACACTATATGTGTCCCAAGACTCTTTTCTATGTTCTCGTTTGAGGCATAGCAAGATTCTCATTCCATTTAGGAATCTTAGTTCAAGTCCCAAGTCAATTATATAAGGGAAGCCCAAGTTGATTATTGTGAAATCAAGCTTAGTTCAATTTTGATTCATAATTCCACTTAATAGTAGAATCCAAGTTCACCACAATTCATTAAGCGTAGAACATATCGCACGAAGGCAAATACATTCAATATGCTCATAAGTCATATCATAGAAACACATAGAAGAATCAATTCTTGACAAGGTAGGAAATCATGCATTTAGTCATAATATAAAATATACACGGTATTCCACATTCACCTATGAAATTCAACAGAGTCACAACTTAACCATCAGTCCATTAAGTACTATCCAAGACTACTCCGTTAGTCTCGGATCATGAAGCCATTTACTAAACTCTTCCTAGAGTAGTAACTCATTCAATAACACAAAAGTCGATGGTAGTCAAAGACTTAAGCAACACTAGAGCGGTAGTAACCCGTAAGGTCAAACCATACCGGTGAGTCTTAGATAACAACATGGTCATCCTAGCGACTTATACAAGTAGACTCCATGTATAGAGTACTAAGAAAGCCCCAATCCAAATCTTCTCATAGAATAGTCCTCAAATTCATTATTCAACAAGTAGGTGTTTTTACTCATTAAAGAATCAAGTAGGAATTCGACAAGAGCGAATTCAACCTGTCAAGTAGATACATCATTCTACAACATGCTCTCAATTGTGCATTTGCTTCACACAATCACATAAACCACATAAGAACTCGATTGAGTCTTATAATCACTCATATCAAACATGCCCTTCAATCCATCCCAGAGTCACGTAAGCTAATATATTAGTCTAACGCACTACAAACGTCGTAGGGATTGAATGTGGAGTCGGTATTGTTCAATAACTCCCTAATCTCAACTCCGGTGAGTTTTACTAAAATTCAACCAAGTAGAGCATTGATACTATATGCATCACATTGCCCTTTCCTAAGTTCTCCTTTCATTTAGAACTCGATAACTAGGCCGTTCATGATCTTAAACTAGCCTTAAACACAATCCCGAGTTTCAAACCCTAGAATCGGAGATTTTGTTAAACCTTGAATTGAAACATAATCTTTCACAAGAGTTGTTCCTAAGCTCATTATAAACAACATTCATGCTTTGCATAAAGTCAAAATCACAACTTCAATAAGAATTCATAAAATCCTACACATATATCAAAGGTTGAATTGGAGGATTTCTCTTCACAAAAAGTGTTCACAATCATTAATAGAACAACTATAATGAAGGGGTCATATTATTTTATTGAACATGAAAATCTCAGGGATTTGTCAACATACCTTAGTCCTAAGATTAATGGATGAATGGATGATCAAAGCAAGGATTGTTGTAGAGAAGATCAAGGGCTTCGATTTGGCGGTCTCGGATCGCCGATCGGACCACCGGAACTCCGGGAAATGATCTCTCAAGTTAGGGTGACCTCCATGGACGAAAATGGTGGATGAAGCTCTGATTCTCTGGTTCTTGTTGATCAACAATGGCTGGAAGGGCTGAAAGATGGCTTATATACTTGCCAACAAAACCCCAATCCATGTGAAGGTGATTAAATGGCTTCTCATTGGCTAAGGGATGCTAGCCTTTGATAAGGGATGATCCAAGGGCTCAAAAGGGTTTGACTAAAGTCAAAAATGGTGTTCTAGGCTGAAATGGTCGGACTTTGGACAAGGGCAAGGGCAAGGGTCTTCAACCAAACAAGTCAAAAACCCAAAATCTGGAAAACAGACTGTCAATCTTGTAAAATCGACCATAAATATCTCACACATCAAAATGAGGTGATTATTGATTTTTATGAAACTAGACTCATTAAAATATATTTTAGAATTTTAAATTACTCAATTTGGACTTATATTCATCAAAATATGGCTACTACAACTTCAAGTACAGAAGCTAATTTCCTGAAAACAGAATTCTGGCACAGCCGTAATTCAAGACCTAAATGAGGTACTTATACACCTTGTAAAAATACCATATTTTACAGGGAGTATCCTAACATATGTAGGCAAAATATAATAAATTTTTAGAAAATTCTCTTTAGTAGATTTGTACCAGAATTTTCCCGAAGTTCACCCAAAAATAGGACTGAATCTGTGAAGAGATATGTTGGTCATCTTATTTCCAATTGCAACAAATCTATGAACATTGATTGTGCAAGCATGAGAAATACTAGTACACTTGGTCTATAACTTAAATGAACTTCTCGCAAGTTGAAAGTACAAACAATACAAGCAACGAAGGCAAACACGAGAAACCCTAAGACTCAAACGAACCAACAAAGCTTCTAAACTTTCAACCAAGCATACTATGATCAAGATGAACATTATAAGTCATATATGCAAGGTACTAAGACTCCAATGAGACCCAGTTAAGTGCTAACATGCTAAGACGAACACTCAACGCATTAACAACAAAGTGTGCAACACGAGAAAGTCAAATACACGAAGGTTCAGGGTCTTACAAGCTCGATCAACTGCGCTCCGATAATCTGTGAGCTTAAGTGCCAGAATCTGCTTCCTAAATTCAGTCCTCAACCCCTTAACAAACTTATGCGTCCTCCGTGCTTCAGTAGGAATCAAATACGTGCAATAACGGCTCAATTCGGTGAACTTCGCAGAATACTCCGCTACTGTCATGCTACCCTGCTCAAGATCATAAAATTCTTTCTCTCTCTTGTTGCGAACCACATCCAGCACATACTCATTTTTAAACTCCATTTGAAAATTAGCCCATGTGATTGGAACTTGTTGCAGCTCACAACTTTCCTTCAACACATTCCACCAATGTTCGGCGGCTCCTTTGAACTTGAATGTCGCCAACATAACTCTCTCTTCGTTGGTACATCCCAACATAGATAGTAGTTGATCATCTCTTCCATCCATAGCTCGGCTTCCCTAGGTTTCAGCTCCCCAAGAAATGCACTAGGTGTCAACTTAAGTAATCTCTCTAGAAGGGTGGTGTCATTCCTCGGTCTTGGTGGTGGTACTACCTCCTCCTGACGAGGTGGTGGTGGTGCTCCCTCAGCTTGACCTCCCTGGCCTGCCCCTGCCAGAAAAGCCATCAATCTACGGTGTAACTCTGCCATATCCGAGCCCAGCGGATTCTGCGGCGGTGGTACCTCAGCCTCAGGCTTGACAGGACCCCTTCTGGGTCTACCTCTACCACGGCCATTGCCATCCCTAGGATTCTCCATCGAACCCCTACAAGAATTCACTCGACGTTAGAATCAACACACAAATAACCAACCCACCTAGGCCATGGAATCTATCCTGGCTGAAAGCTAACCTATAGCTCTGATACCAAGTGTGACGACCCAACCCGGACCCCAATACGAGATCCCAAGCCGGACCGTCCAAGTAAACAAGATACAAGCATGCGCAAGTAGGAATATAAAATTTCATGCGGCGTAACATCACATAAATATAACAACTCGGCTACACTTGGCCGAAAAATAACTTTAAATAAACAAGTCATCGGCGACGTTACAGTCGGAACCCAACAACTACTCCTACGATTATAACACATGCATATTATATCCTCAACGGCCACAACATGCCGGAGACAACAACAACAATAATACTTTAAAAGAGTTTT
This sequence comes from Codonopsis lanceolata, assembly GCA_013146195.2. Lineage (NCBI taxonomy): Eukaryota > Viridiplantae > Streptophyta > Magnoliopsida > Asterales > Campanulaceae > Codonopsis > Codonopsis lanceolata. The sequence continues at coordinate 120,579,250 of CM028381.1, read as the reverse complement.
AAGCGTAAGAAGCTATAGTGAACCAATCATATATAAACAAACTCGACGCTAAAGTCGGCATACAAAAGATTATAAGTATCAAATATTTAAGTTATACTACAACATCAAAATCCCAAGAAAAGTCTAAGTGACTTGCTTCCCATCATCCTTGCCAAAATAAAAGTCTAGCTACAAAGTCCCAAAAGAGCAACCTTAAGCTCGCAAGCAACCAAACGCGGGTACGGCGGATCTAGCGAGAACCGTCTCCTTGGCTCGGATCTAAGGAAAACAAAACAAACAAATAGGGTAAGTCATACAGACTTAGTAAGTTACTAAAAATGCATGTTCATGTCATAGCATGGCATTTATCACAATTATGGTACATGATCATCATATAGCACTTAGCACATTATTCATGTAAGTGCAGAAAATAAATCATTCAAGTAGGATATGATATAGGCCGGGCCGCTACGTAGCTCCTGCAATAAACTGTGTTAACTGGTTCGTGCCATTGATGTTTTGTGAATTCATCGACTTGTATCGAGAACCGCCTCGATTTAATTAGCAAGCCAATGTGGCACGTATTGATACGGCATAGGGGCTACTTCCCCACTGCGGCCCATAGTGGAGGCGTGTGTGTGGTCCCGGGTGCGGCGATCTATAGCGATCACGAATCTCACAATTCGTGAAGGCGATGCATTGTCCCACCCTGACGTATAAACAAACCAAATAATGTCAGCTGGACTCAATGTGATGCACAAGTAGATATTTACTCGTCACAAACAAATAAGGATTGAATTCGACAAGAGCGATCTCATCCGACCAGGTTATTAATCTCTATCATAAATCATGTTAAGGCAATTAATTGCTCAAACCAATCATTCATAACAACTTGATTGCAAACAATTAGGCCTTATATTTGAGTAAACTCAATCAAACGGTGTCCAAACTTCGTAGGGATTGAAAGTAGTGTTCAACATGTTCAAATCTTTCCTAAAGTTGACTCCATTGAGTCTTTACTACACATTCCGAATTTTGGGGATTTGAAGCTATGTGCTTCATAAACCAACCTAGGCCATTATTAAGTTCAACTAGGTTATAAATTCTCTAAGGCATTACAATGTAGTTCATATTCATCATAGAGTTCAATTTAGTGGATAGAATACATAACAACATACCAACCTAACATGTAGGCTATAATTAGGGCATTCTCATATGGCACCTCTTCAAGCAACACATATAATAAATGTTTCTAACATGTTCAAAATCTTAAATATACAAGATGAAAGAGTATAACAATCTTTCATAACCATAAAATCATCCTATACATGATTCTAACAAGTTCGTATTTTCAAATCACAAGATGAAGGCATATGAAGCATATATGTGTACTCATTGACCTAAAAAATCATAAGCTTTGTTTTCCTTAGGGTCAATGATAACTAAATCAAAGAAGAAGAGAAGTAACTTACATGTATTTTACACCCAAGAAAGAAAATGAGAAATCTATTCGATAGGAAATGATCTACTCTTCAAGCTCTTCACTTCTATGGAGGTGGCTTGAGCAATGGGAGGAAGAACCATGGAGGACCAAGGGGAAAGCTTCAAGAAGCCATGGGAGGACCTTGAGGGAGATGAATCCCGTTTTTAGAGAGTGATGGGGGGAAATGAAGGTCAAACAATCAGATTGTGGTGTTTAAAGAGTTAGAAACTTAGTGGCACAAGTGTCACATTGATGTGGTCTCTAAAAATCTGATTTGGGGCTTGTTTTAATCACTAAAGCACCCACTAATCCACTCCTAAAACAAGTTACTAATGTTAGGTCATAAGTAATGAGGGTTAGGGAGGTTTAGGTGGGGTTTAGAAAGGGTTTTGGATAGGGGTTTAAGTGTAGAATTCAAGAAACAACAAAACAGAGCAAACCAGTCTCGGGGGACCATGCGGATGCAAGGTCCTTCCTACCTTTCGACCGCAAGCTACAAGCATGCCAAACTCTCCATTTTCTGGTTACCTTGCAGAGGCAAGGCCATTCCACCTTGTGGCCGCAAGCCCGACAGACCCAAAATGGCTCAAAATGCAGCCTAAAAGACCCCCAAACACTTAGCCAAATCAATGGTGCTTCAAACCCCATCAAAAATGAGTCTGAAACTCATCACAAACACCCTCAAACAACACCCGAACAATCTGAACGAAGGGGGGGAAAGAAGGAGAACTAAACAAGCGATTCAACGGACGATCAACAAGCATGCAAATGAGATTCTAAGGATGTTATGAGCATTATGAATGACTTATAAATGATTCTGAAACATATATAGACTAAGTAAACATGCTCATGAACATAAAGAATGTATGTAGGCAAGCACACAATGCTCATGCAAAAATCCGGGGTGTTACACTCTCCCCTCCTTTAAGGAATTTAGTCCCTAAATTCTTACCATGTCCATCAAACAAATGTGGATGCTTCTCACGCATCTTCGCCTCCATTTCCCAAGTCGCTTCCTCAATGTTGTGATTTCTCCAAAGGACTTTAACTAGGGGAATCCTCTTGGTTCGTAGCATTTTCTCTTTGGTATCTAAAATCTTCACGGGCTTTTCAACATAGGACATATCCGACTCAAATGTTATCTCCTCATACTCAAGTACATGAGACTCATCTTTCAAATACTTTCGTAACATGGAAACATGGAAGACATTATGAATCTCCAAAAGTGAAGGTGGTAATGCAACTCGATAAGCGAAAGACCCAACTCTCTCAAGAACCTCAAATGGGCCAATGTATCTCAGTGTAAGCTTCCCTTTCTTGCCAAATCTCTTCGTACACCTTCTTGGTGACACCTTCAAGAATACGTAATCTCCCACTTGGAACTCAAGATCCCTTCTACGATTATCCGCGTAACTCTTTTGTCGAGTTTGAGCGATGCGTAATCTGTCTCTAATCAACTTCACGCTCTCAACCGATTGTTGCACTAACTCGGAACCCCAAATTTTGCCTCTCCAACTTCGTCCCAACAAATTGGTGATCTACACTTACGCCCATACAATGCTTCATACGACGCCATCTTAATACTCGACTGATAGCTGTTATTATACGCAAACTCGGCTAAAGGTAAGTGAGAATCCCAGCTCCCTTTAAAATCCACGGCACAAGCTTGAAGCATATCCTCCAAAATCTGGATCAACCGCTCAGACTGACCATCCGCTTGAGGATGAAAAGCTGTACTGAATTTCAAATCTGTTCCCAAAGCCTCCTGCAATGACCGCCAAAATCTAGATGTGAACCTCGGATCTCTATCGGACAAAATGCTCACTGGAACGCCATTAAGTCTCACGATCTCCTGAATGTACAAGGCTGCCAATTGAGTCAATGAATATATGATCGCAATCGGTATGAAGTGTGCGGACTTAGTCAATCTGTCAACTATAACCCAAACTACTTTAAATCCTCTACGTGTGCGCGGTAACCCTGTCACAAAATCCATAGTAATAAACTCCCATTTCCATTCAGGAATCTCAAGTGGTTGTAGAAATCCCGCAGGCCTTTGATGTTCAGCTTTAACCTGTTGACAAGTCAAACAACTCGACACATACTCTGCAATTTCCCTCTTCATGCCTTTCCACCAAAACTGCCGTTTCAAATCTAGATATATCTTCGTGCTCCCCGGTTGAATGGTATATCTCGTTTTATGAGCCTCATCAAAAACTTGCCTCTTCAATTCATCGTTAGCAGGAACGCAAATCCTTCCTCGAAATGTCAAAGTACCCTCATTATTAATCGCAAAATCAGGTGATACATTCTCAGCCAATCCATCAATTATTTTCTTCAACTCCGGATCATTCCCTTGCGCTTCTTTAATCCTCCCAATTAAAACTGGCGTAGCACGAACATTCGCAAAAATCACACCTCTATCATAAATGCTAGGACCCCAATCTCGCAAGTCTTCTAACATCTTCCATTCTCTAACCATTAAACAAGACATGTGCACCTTCCTACTCAAGGCATCCACTACCACATTTGCCTTCCCCGGATGATACAAGATGCTACAGTCATGATCCTTTAATTTCTCCATCCAACTCCTTTGTCTCATGTTCAACTCTTTCTGTGAAAACAAATAATTCAAGCATTTGTGGTCGGTAAAGATCTCAAACTTAGCCCCATACAAGTAATGCTTCCATTTATGCAACGCAAAAATAATCACAGCCAACTCTAAATCGTGCGTTGGATAATTCAGTTCATGGACAGACAACTTCCTCGACGCATAAGCGATAACTCTACCATTTTGCATTAGCACACATCCCAAACCTTCCTTAGAAGCATCGCTATAAATCACAAAGTTATCTCCTCCATTAGGCAAGGCCAAAATAGGTGTTGTCATCAACCGCTTCTTAAGCTCTTGAAAACTGGCCTCGCATTTCTCGCTTCAAACAAATGGTGTGTTCATTTGTGTCAATCTAGTCAAAGGAGTCACAATCCGAGAAAATCCCACAAGAAATCTTCAGTAGTAACCCGCTAGACCCAAGAAACTCTGAACCTCGGTAACTGAACTAGGTCTCTTCCAATTCATCACCGCTTCAACCTTAGAAGGATCAACGACTATCCCGACACTAGAAACAATATGTCCCAAAAATTATACTTCCTCAAGCCAAAAGGTACATTTACTAAATTTCATATAAAGTTGTTTCTCCCGAAGAATGGACAAGACAATCCTCAAGTGTTTCTCATGCTCCTCCCGAGATTTCGAATACACTAGGATATCAACAATAAAGACTACCACGAAACAATCAAGATAGCTATGAAAGACACGGTTCATCAAATCCATAAACACCGCTGGTGCATTTGTCAACCCAAACGGCATCACTACAAACTCAAAGTGCCCATATCTATTGCGAAAAGCCGTCTTTGGAATGTCTTCCTCTCTAACCTTCAATTGATAGTAACCCCATCTCAAATCAAGCTTAGAATACACAATCGACCCTTGCAATTGGTCAAAGAGGTCATCGATGTGGGGTAGTGGATATTTATTCTTAATGGTCACCTTATTCAATTCCCGATAATCTATGCATAACCGTAAACTCCCATCTTTCTTCCTCACAAATAAGACTGATGCGCCCCAAGGCGACACACTCGGTTTAATAAAGCCAATCTCTAGAAGTTCTTGCAACTGGATTTTCAACATCTCCTCTGAAATCCTTTGCTGAAGCCTTAGCTTCTCCTTCTATTTCGACTTCTCCTCTTGCTTTCCTTTTCACTCCTTCTTCTCACAAGGGATAGCCGGCACTTAAACTTTCTGATGATATTATCCAACACTTAGCCGCCCCTTTCAAGCACACGCTGATTGGAAAATTTTCCCATGGTCGTCCGTCAATGGAGGCTACAAAGAAGGCTTTTCATACGTTTGGTTTGAAAGCTGGCTTTACGGTTGGTCATTTCGATGCTAAACATATAATTATTCAAGTCCAACATGAAGAGGATTATCAGAGATTATGGATTAAGGATCATTGGTACTTAGGAAGATTTCCTATGAGAGTCCTAAAGTGGATTCCAGATTTCCGACCAGATATTGAAAGCCCCCTTGTTCCAACTTGGTTCGCCCTCCCAAATCTCCCGATTCATCTCTTTCGTAAGACTGCCCTATTCTCCATTGCCAATCTTTTTGGAAAGCCGTTAATGCTCGACCATGCCACCATCAACTTTACTTGACCAAGCGTTGCTCGTATTTGTGTGGAGATTGATCTCTTGAAACCAGTCCCTAAACGTATATGGATTGAGAATGGGTCTCATGCTCCCGGCTTTTGGCAGTATATTGAAGCCGAAAACCTCATTCCTTATTGTAGTCATTGCTGTCGGCAGGGGCATTCGGAAGATAATTGTAAGATTAAGCATTCAAACCCTGATCATAATACTTCGAAGTCTGCAGCTCAAAACCCTTCAAACCCTACCAACTCGGCTCAAAACCCTAATGCTACGAACCAAAACCCTAATCACAATATTTCGAAGCCTGCAGCTAACTCCCGTTGGACTCCGAAAAAGGTAGATGAAGGGAAGCATGTGTTAGTTGATGATCGCAATACTACTTTACATGACAATAATTATTCTGCTCCAGTTCATACCGAGAAATTCCCTGATTTGGATAAAACGTTAGACCTCATTAATGCCGACTCCGCCTCTAATAAATCTGGCAATGAGAATGTTGTTACTGCTAACGAGGATGAGAATGCAATTCCTGTGCATGTGCATGATGTTGAGGATATTCCTGTCCAGAAGGACGCCGCAATTAATCTGGTTGATATGGGTAATAATGCTGAACCTACTGCCCAAGACAATGGGGATCCAGATTCTCATGCGGCTGCTCATCCCTCCTCCAATATTACTGGCGACCCTCCTTTTGCTAATTTGCAATCCTTTCAATCTCCTAATAAATTTGCTCATGTTCATCTTAGTGAAGTCAATGATCTCCCTTGCTGGACAGTTAATGCAAATGGAAAGTTTTCTCTCAAATCGGCTCTTTCCATTATTCGGCCTGTCAGCTCCAGATCTCTATCCACGAAATTCATATGGCATCAATTGATTCCTAAACACATCAGCATTTTTGTTTGGAGGCTTCTGCTGTTCCGTCTTCCTTTAGACGATGCCTTAATTAAGAAGGGGTTTTGCATGGCTTCAAAATGTCTTTGCTGTTCAGTTCCTTCTTCAGATTCTTTCGAGCATGTCTTCGTTGGTAGTGAGATTGCTGGCCCTGTCTGGTCTTTCTTTCATAGTATCTATGGTATATCTCCTTCTGGATTTTCTATTCGGTAGAGATGTATGGCTTGGTGGTTGCATGGGGGTTCGATTTTTTTTCTTTTCTTCCGGCTATTATCTTGTGGAATCTTTGGAAGCATCGGAATGTCTCTTTGCATGAGGGTAATTATATCTCGGTAGCTGGAGTTATTTGGTGAATTCAAAATGATCTTCAAGGCATTCTTCAGGCTGCGAATTATAAAGGATTGCGTTGGGATTGTCCTGCCTTCATTTTTGGCAAGTCTAAATTGATCTCTATTTCTCCCGTGGCTTGGCGTAAACCTCCTAGTGGCATTGTCAAACTTAATACGGATGGAGGCTCTAGGGGCAATCCTGGTCTTGGTGGGGGAGGTGGTGTTGTTAGGAATTCAAATGGTATGGTTATTTTCGGCTATGCTCTCTACTTTGGTCTTTGTTCCAATACTGTTGCTGAAGTTCGTGCTTTACTTCATGGTGTTCGTTGGTTGGCTGATAATGGGTACCAAAATTCTATTGTTGAGATGGATTCTGCCTGTATTTTTTGTTGTCTTACTTTGGGTCATTCTCCTCCCTGGACATGTGTTTACTTTATTCGGGCTCTTCTTGACTTGCACAGACTTCATAATTTTACTTTCATGCACTGCTATAGAGAGTCCAACTCTGTTGCTGATGGTTTTGCTAATTATGCTATTGATAGGGGTCAGGATTTTGAGTTTCAGTCTTCTTCAGATATTCCTGGTCCTATTCGAGGAGACATTCGGTTGGATGTCATTGGCCTTCCACGGCTTCGTATAGCTTAATGTTTCTATTTGTTAGTTGGTTTGTCTTTTTCGTTAGGCTCTTTCTGGTTTTGACCTTGTATTTCCTTTTCGAGGTAAGGCTCCTCTATCCTCCCACTTATAAGGGCAAGGCTAGTTATCCCCCTCAAGTTTGTATCTGTATTTCTATTAATAAAATTGTACAGGGTGCCGCCCCTGTTTCCTAAAAAAAAAGGATTTTCAACTCCTTAAGCTCCGCGGGTGCCATCATATATGGTGCCTTAGAAATTGGTGAAGTCCCCGGAATAAGCTCAATACAAAATTCTATCTCTCTATCGGGTGGCATAGCATGGTCGGTAGAAAATACATCGGGAAACTCACATACTACTGGAACCTCTTCTAATTTCGGTGAAGACTTCTTCTTATCAACAACGCATGCAAGATAGCCTGTACACCCATGTGACAATAATTTTCTAGCCCTTAGAGCAGAATTAAAATGCAAGCCACTCAATGCATGATCACCCACAAATGTAAACTCAGGCACACCCGGCATAGAAAAAGTAACCCGCTTTGTATAGCAGTCAACTAAATCATGATAAGCACATAACCAATCCATGCTAAGAATAACATCAAAGTCACGTATAGGTAGAACTACCAAGTCCGCATGAAAAGTGTGGTCACCCACCAATACATCACAAGATTTAAACACTTCAGATGCGAGCATATATTCCCCAAGTGGGGTAGACACTTCAAGAAAATATGGCAAAGGTTGAGGCAACACACATAGATTCTCAACAAAGTGCGAAGCAACATAAGAATGTGAAGACCCTGGATCTATGTGAACTCGAGCTTTATGATCAAATATAGAAAGAGTACCTCCTATCACTGCCGTAGACCCCTGAACCCCGCGCTGATCAAGCGCAAACACACGACCCTGAACCTTAGGTCTACCATCCCCATCTCTCTTAGCCCCAGACTGCTGACCGATGCTACCCGACTGATTAGCCTTAAGCTTTGGACAATCTTTCTTCAAGTGAGTCCCGTCACCACAATAGTAACACTTCCCATTCTTTCCCCAACACATATCAACTATGTGTCCAGGCTTCTGACAGAATGAACAAATCATAGTCTCGTTATGTGATCATTGTTGCCCCTGAGAAGAAGAAGTGTTGTTGCCCTGCTTCCCTGACTGTGGCCTACCTTGGCCTCCACCTCTCCTATCTTTGTTGCCTTGGTATCCCCTCCTGTTACCTAAATTATTACCTTAATTAGTATTCTGAGTAGATTGTCGTGTGTTACTCGAATTATTCTTGCTTCGGTGCTCCTCAATATCTTGCTCCACCTCATAAGCTCCATCAACTGCGCTCCAATAATCTGTGAGCTTAAGTGCCAGAATCTGCTTCCTAAATTCAGTCCTCAACCCCTTAAAAAACTTATGCGTCCTCCGTGCTTCAGTAGGAATCAAATACGTGCAATAAGGGCTCAATTCGGTGAACTTATTGCTACCCTGCTCAAGATCAAATACTCCCCTACTGTCATGCTACCCTGCTCAAGATCATAAAATTCTTTCTCCCTCTTGTTGCGAACCATATCCAGCACATACTCATTTTTAAACTCCCTTTGAAAATTAGCCCATGTGATTGGAACTTATTGCAGCTCCCAACTTTCCTTCAACACATTCCACCAATGTTCGGCGGCTCCCTTGAACTTGAATGTCGCCAACATAACTGTCTCTTCGTCGGTACATCCCAACATAGATAGTAGCTTGATCATCTCTTCCATCCATAGCTGGGCTTCCCTAGGTTTCAGCTCCCCAAGAAATGCACTAGGTTTCAACTTAAGTAATCTCTCTAGAAGGGTAGTGTCATTCCTTGGTCTTGGTGATGGTACTACCTCCTCCTGACAAGGTGGTGGTGGTGCTCCCTCAGCTTGACCTCCCTGGCCTGCCCCTGCCAGAAAAGCCATCAATCTATGGTGTAACTCTGCCATATTCGGGCCCACTGGATTTTGTGGCGGTGGTACCTTAGCCTCAGGCTCGACCGAACCCCTCCTGGGTCTACCTTTACCACGGCCATTGCCATCCCTAGGATTCTCCATCGAACCCCTACAAGAATTCACTCGACGTTAGAATCAACACACAAATAACCAACCCACCTAGGCCATGGAATCTATCCTGGCCGAAAGCTAACCTATAGCTCTGATACCAAGTGTGACAACCCGACCCGGACCCCAATATGAGATCCCAAGCCGGACCGTCCAAGTAGACAAGATACAAGCAAGCGCAAGTAGGAATATAAAATTTCATGCGGCGCAACATCGCATACATATAACAACTTGGCTACACTTGGCCGAAAAATAACTTAACATAAACAAGTCATCGGCGACGTTACAGCCGGAATCCAACAACTACTCCTATGATTATAACACATGCATATTATATCCTCAACGTCCACAACATGCAGGAGACAACAACAACAATAATACTTGAAAAGAGTTTTAAGCGGAAGAAGTTGTAGTGAACCAATAATATATAAACAAGCTCGACGCTAAAGTCGGCATACAAAAGATTATAAGTCTCAAATATTTAAGTTATACTACAACATGAAAATCCCAAGACAAGTCAGCTAAGTGACTTGCTTCCCATCGTCCTTGCCAAAATAAAAGTCTAGCTACAAAGTCCCAAAAGAGCAACCTTAAGCTCACTAGCAACCAAACGCGGGTACGGCGGATCTAGAAAGAACTGTCTCCTTGGCTCGGATCTAAGGAAAACAAAACAAACAAATAGGGTAAGTCATAAAGACTTAGTAAGTTACTAAAAATGCATGTTCGTGTCATAGCATGGCATTTATCACAATTATGGTACATGATCATTATATAGAACTTAGCACATTATTCACGTAAGTGCGGAAAATAAATCATTCAAGTAGGATATGATATAGGCCGGGGCGCTACGTAGCTCCTACAATAAATTGTGTTAACTCGTTCGTGCCATCGATGTTTTGTGAATTCATCGACTTGTATCGAGAACTACCTCAATTTAATTAGCAAGCTAATGCGGCACGTATTGATACGGCATAGGGACTACTTCCCCACTGCGGCCCACAGTAGAGGCGTGTGTGTGGTCCCAGGTTCGGCGATCCATAGCGATCACGAATCTCATAATTCATGAAGGCGATGCATCGTCCCACCCTGACGTATAAACAAACCAAATAATACCAGCTGGACTCAATGTGATGCACAAGTAGATATTTACTCGTCATAAACAAATAAGGATCGAATTCGACAAGAGCGAATTCATCCGACCAGGTTATTAATCTCTATCATAAATCATGTCAAGGCAATTAATTGATCAAACCAATCATTCATAACAACTTGAATGCAAACAATTAGGCTAAACTTATATTTGAGTAAACCCAATCAAACGGTGTCCAAACTTCGTAGGGATTGAAAGTAGTGTTCAACATATTCAAATCTTCCCTAAAGTTGACTCCATTGAGTCTTTACTATACATTCCCAATTTTGGGGATTTCAAGCTATATGCTTCATAAACCAACCTAGGCCATTACTAAGTTCAACTAGGTTATAAATTCTCTAAAGCATTACAATGTAGCTCATATTCATCATAGAGTTCAATTTAGAGGATAGAATACATAACAACATACCAACATAACATGTAGGCTATAATTAGGGTAAGTTAAGTTAAGTTAAGTTACGTTAAGTTAAGTTACGTTAAGTTAAGTAAATTTAAGTTAAGTAAAGTTAAGTTAAGTTAAGTTAAGTTAAGTTAAGTTAAGTTAAGTTAAGTTACGTTACGTTTAAGTTAAGTTAAGGTAAGTTAAGCTAAGTTAAGTTAAGTTAAGTTAAGTTAAGTTAAGTTACGTTAAGTTAAGTTACGTTAAGTTAAGTTAAGTTAAGTTAAGTTAAGTTAAGTTAAGTTAAGTTAAGTTAAGTTAAGTTAAGTTAAGTTAAGTTAAGCTAAGTCAAGTTAAGTTAAGTTACGTTACGTTTAAGTTAAGTTAAGTTACGTTACGTTAAGCTAAGTTAAGTTACGTTACGTTAAGCTAAGTTAAGTTAAGTTAAGTTAAGTTAAGTTAAGTTAAGCTAAGTTAAGTTAAGTTAAGTTAAGTTACGTTACGTTACGTTTAAGTTAAGTTAAGTTACGTTACGTTAAGCTAAGTTAAGTTACGTTACGTTAAGTTAAGTTAAGTTAAGTTAAGTTAAGTTAAGTTAAGTTATGTTACGTTAAGTTAAGTTAAGTTACGTTACGTTTAAGTTAAGTTAAGTTAAGTTAAGCTAAGCTAAGTTAAGTTAAGTTAAGTTAAGCTAAGTTAAGTTAAGCTAAGTTACGTTACGTTTAAGTTAAGTTAAGTTACGTTACTTTAAGCTAAGTTATGTTAAGTTAAGTTAAGTTAAGCTAAGTGAAGTTAAGTTAAGTTAAGTAAAGTTAAGTTAAGTTAAGTTACGTTGCGTTTAAGTTAAGTTAAGGTAAGTTAAGCTAAGTTAAGTTAAGTTAAGTTAAGTTAAGTTAAGTTAAGTTAAGTTAAGCTAAGTTAAGTTAAGCTAAGTCACATTACGTTTAAGTTAAGTTAAGTTACGTTACTTTAAGCTAAACTAAGTTAAGTTAAGTTAAGTTAAGTTAAGTTAAGTTACGTTACGTTAACATTATAATATTTCGCCAATAGACGTAGTGTGTTTTCATGTTATAATGGTCTATCGTACTCCATTATACCATTTCACTAATAGACGTATCGTGTTTCATGTTATAATGGTCTATCGTACTCCATTATACCATTTTGTCAATAGACGTAGCGTGTTTTCATGTTATAATGGTCTATCGTACTCCATTATACCATTTCGCTAATAGACGTATCGTGTTTCATGTTATAATGGTCTATCGTACTCCATTATACCTTTCGCTAATAGACATATCGTGTTTCATGTTATAATGGTCTTTCATGCTCCATTATCTCATTCCATCAATAGGCGTAGCGTGTTTTCATGTTATAATGGTCCATCGTAGTCCATTATAACATTTAGCCATTAATAGGCGTAACGTGTTTTCATGTTATAATGGTCATCGTACTTCATTATACCATTTAGCCAATAGCCAAAGCGGCGTGTTTTCATGTTATAATGGTCCATCGTAGTCCATTATACCATTTCGCCAATAGGCGTAGCGTGTTTCATGTTAAGTGCGTTAAAGTTAAGTTAAGTTACGTTACGTTAAGCTAAGTTAGTTATATTACGTTAAGTTAAGTTAAGTTAAGTTAAGTTAAGTTAAGTTATGTGCGTTAAGTTACGTTAAGAAGTTGCAGTTAGAAGTTAAGTTAAGTTAAGTTAAGTTAAGTTAGTTAAGTTGCGTTAAGTTAAGTTAAGTTAAGAAGTTAAGAAGTTAAGTTAGAACGTTAAGTTAAGTTAAGTTAAGTTAAGTTAAGTTAAGTTGCGTTAAGTTAAGTTAAATTAAGTTAAGTTATGTTAAGTTAAGTTAAGTTAAGTTAAGAAGTTAAGTTAGAAAGTTAAGTTAAGTTATGTTAAGTTAAGTTAGATTAAGTTAAGTTAAGTTAAGAAGTTAAAGTTAAGTTATTTTAGTTACGTTACGTTAACTAAGTTAAGTTAAGTTAAGTTGCGTTGCGTTTAAGTTAAGTTGAAGTTGTTAAGAAGTTAAGTTAAGTTAAGTTAAGTTAAGAAGTTAGAAGTTAAGTTAAGTTAAGTTAAGTTAAGTTAAGTTAAGTTAAGTTAAGTTAAAAGTTCTAAGTTAAGTTAGTTAGTTAAGTTAAGTAAGAAAGCTAGTTAGTTAAGAAGTTAAGTTAAGTTAAGAGTTAGTTAAAGTTAAGTTAAGTTAGAAAGTTAGTTAGTTAAGTTAAAGAAGTTTAGTTAAGTTACGTTAGTTTAAGTTAAGTTAAGTTACGTTAAGTTAGCGAGGATTAAGTTACGTTAAAGTAAGCTAAGTTAAGTTAAGTTAAGTTAAGTTAGTTAGTTAAGTTAAGTTAAGTTAGTTAAATCAAGTTAATTTGGTTAACGTTACGTTACGTTAAGTTAAGTTAAGTTAGTTACATTACTAAGTTAAGTTACTATGTTAAGTTAAGTTAAGTTAAGTTAAGCTAAGTTAAGTTAAGTTAGTTACGTTAAGTAAGTAAAAGTTACGTTACGTTTAAGTTAAGTTAAAAGAAGTTAAAATTAAGCTAAGCTAAGTTAAGTTAAGTTAGAAGTTAGAGGAGCTAAGTTAGTTACGTTAAGTTAGTTAAGAAGTTAGTTACTTTAAGTTAAGTTAAGTTAAGTTAAGTTAAGTTAAACTAAGTTAAGTTAAGTTAAGTTAAGCTAAGTTAAGTTAAGTTAAGTTAAGTTACGTTACGTTAAGTTAAGTTAAGTTAAGGTAAGTTAAGCTAAGTTAAGTTAAGTTAAGTTAAGTTACGTTAAGTTAAGTTACGTTAAGTTAAGTAAAGTAAAGTTAAGTTAAGTTAAGTTAAGTTAAGTTAAGTTAAGTTAAGTTAAGTCAAGTTAAGTTAAGTTACGTTACGTTTAAGTTAAGTTAAGTTACGTTTTGTTAAGCTAAGTTAAGTTACGTTACGTTAAGCTAAGTTAAGTTAAGTTAAGTTAAGTTAAGTTAAGTTAAGTTAAGTTAAGTTAAGTTAAGTTAAGTTAAGTTACGTTACGTTAAGTTAAGTTAAGTTACGTTACGTTAAGCTAAGTTAAGTTAAGTTAAGTTACGTTAAGTTAGAAGTTAAAGTTAAGTTAAGATTAAGTTATGTTAAGTTAAGTTAAGTTAAGTTACGTTACGTTTAAGTTAAGTTAAGAAGTTAAGTTAAGTAAGCTAAGTTAAGTTAAGTTAAGTTAAAGTAAGTTAAGTTAAGCTAAGTTACGTTACGTTTAAGTTAAGTTAAGTTACGTTGCTTTAAGCTAAGTTATGTTAAGTTAAGTTAAGTTAAGCTAAGTGAAGTTAAGTTAAGTTAAGTTAAGTTAAGTTACGTTACGTTTAAGTTAAGTTAAGGTAAGTTAAGATAAGTTAAGTTGAGTTAAGTTAAGTTAAGCTAAGTTAAGTTAAGCTAAGTTACATTACGTTTAAGTTAAGTTAAGTTACGTTACTTTAAGCTAAACTAAGTTAAGTTAAGTTAAGTTAAGTTAAGTTACGTTACGTTAACATTATAATATTTGCCAATAGGCGTAAGTGTGTTTTCATGTTACAATGGTCTATCGTACTCCATTATAACATTTCGCTAATAGGCATTAGCGTGTTTCATGTTATAATCGTCTATCGTACTCCATTATACCATTTTGTCAATAGGCATTAGCGTGTTTTCATGTTATAATGGTCTATCGTACTCCATTATACCATTTTGCTAATAGCGTATCATGTTCCATGTTATAATGGTCTATCGTACTCCATTATACCTTTTCGCTAATAGACATATCGTGTTTCATGTTATAATGGTCTTTAGT
>CM028381.1:120518444-120564219 GCA_013146195.2 Codonopsis lanceolata | reverse complement strand
AAACCATAACCATCACTCAACCTCCTAAAACCTAAACCCACTAACCACCTAAACCAAACACTAACCCCCAACCCCCCAACCCCACCCAACCTTAACACCCCCAACCCCACCCCCCAACTCCCACCCCCCACCCCCCAACCCCACCCCACCCCCCCACCCAACCCTAAAACCCTAAACCTAACCCTTAAACCTAAACACTAAACTTAAACCATAACACTAACCTTAAACATAAACCCCAAACCTAAATATAAACAACCTAAATTAAACCTAACAAACCCTAACCCTTAATTTAATTGTAACCCTAAACTTTAAACTAAGCCTAAACCTAATTCGAAACCCAGCCCATAATTTTAGCCTTATAAACTTATAATGCTTGGTGGTTAAACACTAGTGATTACCGAGTTAGTGATTAGAATGTGAATAATATGATGAACATGTTATAGAACATATTAGCTAGTTAGACGAGGTCGCTTCTGTCTTTCTAACTTGACAATTTATTCCAATGCCTGCCTTCTAATTTTGGTCACCCATGTCAATTGCATTTGTAAACCACCCCGAATAAAGTTAAAAGCTTAGAAACCCGCTCGAGAATCCTTAATGGGTGTTGGGTTCAACATGTGCTTGATGTTCGTGTCATGTGGTCAACATCTATTATAGGTTATTGAATTGTCCGCTTGGACAGCTTGGAAATATAATGCTATGTGTACTTTAAAACATTATTGTTTTTATAAATGTTAATGTATTTGATATCTTAGATATTTTGGTCACATTTTCCATTGTTCTCTCGGGTGTATACTAGACGTGGTTGAACGACTGCCTATGTCGCGCACTTGGAGAGCCACGCGAATTGTCGCGAGTCATAAACGGGTTGGTGGGTCGGTTAACTCACGGTCGAGAAAACCCACCATATAACGTGGGCGGTCGACCCATCTAGATGACGGGCCAATAAACACTAACCCAACCCAACCCAACATGGTCAGGTCGATGGGTCAACCCACCAATTTCTTACACCGAAGACTACTTTTATTTTCAATTTTTCATTATTTTTTCATTTCCATGTACTATACAACCACTCAAAATCAAGTAACTAACTCAACCGTTGTCACCTAACATAAAATAAACAAACTTAAACAATTGAATCTTCATTTCGCATTTCTCACAAACATTTTACGGGCATTCCTCTTACATGACTAAAAAAAACTTTTGGATGTGAAGACATAACTTCATGTAGATGACATAGACGGTGATAATCCAAACCGATCATACATAATAATTTTAATAAACCTAGATGAAAGATATACAAAAAGTAAAACAAAAACAAAAAAACAAAAAATAATAATAAAAAGAAAATTTAGAGATTACAGAAGACTATTCTACAAAATGAAAGCATACTAGACATGTATATTCTCTAAAAAATAAATAATAAAAAGGTATTCTCTAAACGTGGTCACTAAAAGTCCTCGCCTCTAACCCACTTCAACTCCGTGACCCATACGGTTCAACCCATATGACCCGTATTTTATGGATTGTCAATTTCTCAACCCAACCCACTATTTTACAACGTTTCGCCCAACGGTCCTAACCACTTTTGACGCGCCGCGTCGAAATTACCTTGGTATCTTGCAATAACATATTGACAATAATGTGATTAAATTAAAGTACATACCATCGTGAGTTTCTGAATGGGATAGAAGCCTGACCTCAAATCAAGTAATTAATTAACATTCCAGTTTTGTGTCATCCATCGATTAGATTGAGTGTACGTGTAATATATACATTGTAATGCAGAGTGATGTCTAGTAATGATGATCGTAGTTGGATGTACAATCGGAGGTTGCCAAATCAAATGGGTATCACGATGAGTTCATAAGAGGGTTGAAGGAGTTTATTGAATTTGCTACAAGTAATCCCATCTACATGAATGGTGATAAGATTAGGTGTCCATGCGCCAAGTGTCGTAATAACAAGTTCCTAAAGGTGATCGAAACTCAAAAACATCTTTTGCAGAACGGGTTTGAAGTCGGGTACAAACGGTGGATAGCTCATGGTGAGGAAATCATAGTGCATCCAAATCTTTCAAATAATCCCCCTATGAATATTCATGTACCTCCTCAACCCGATCCTATGATTGTGGATGTAGAACCACCTTTGAATATGGAAGATATGGTTGGGATGCATGGTCCTGAATTTGATTGGTCGTGGAACCAAGAGCGTGAACCAACTCCTACTACCAAGAAATTTATTGATGTTATGGACTCGCGAAAGAGAAGGTTTATCCAAAGTTGTGAGATCGGTGTGTTGGAGGTCAGAAGAGCTCCTTAACATAAAGGCCGATTGCAATATTAGTCGGCCTCGCTTATAATCGTATCATGAAAGCAATTAAGCGGTTGTTGCCGAAAGAGAATAAGATGGTCAATAACTTCTATGAGACAAAGAAGTTGGTCAGATTGGACTATGTTATGAAAAGATCGATGCGTGTAAGAATGATCGCATGCTATTTTACAAGGAAGATGCATGTAAGATAAAGTGTTCAATTTGCGGAGAAAGTAGATATAAGCCAAATCGAGGGGTAGTTCAAAGCACAAGAAAAACAAACCACATAAGCGGCTTGTTACATGCCGTTGATTCCGAGATTGCAACGCCTACGCTGCCTAAATCTATTGCAAGAAGCAATGCGTTGGCATAAGGAAAGTTCGCGTGAAGAGGGTGTGTTGATTCATCCTAGTGACGGGAAGCTTGGAAACACTTTGATAATACTTATCCGGACTTTGCCTCAAGCAAGAAATATAAGGTTATGTATTCCGCCTCGATGGTTTCAATCCGTTTGGTCCTGGGGCAAAATCTTATTCTTGTTGGCCGGTTATAGCCACTGTCTACAATCTTCCCCCGTGGTTGTGTATGAGTGATCCTTACATGTTCTTGTCTTTATTCATCCCCGACCAAACGTACTCGAAAGAACATTGACGCTCATCTCCGACCGTTGATGGATGAATTGAAACAACTTTGGGAGGATGGGGTCGAAACGTGGGATGCTTTCAAACGAGAGAATTTCATCCTCGAAGGCTGCGTTGATGTGGACAATTAATGACTTCGCATACGGGATGTTATCGGGTGGAGCACCCACGGGAAGTTGGCTTGCCCGTATTGTATGAGTGACACAAAGTCGCTCACGCTAAAGCACTCGAAAACCATGTTGGTTCGATTGCCATAGACAATTTCTTCCTGAGGACCACCCTTTCAGACCCGTAAGAATGCGTTTAAAAAGAATAAGAATGATCATGATGACCCCCGATCTCGCTTTGAGTGGTGAAGCGGTCTATAGAGAGGTATCTAGATTGCCCCCCGAACCTCTGGTGGGGAAAAAGTTTTCAAAGAACAATTCAAGGGTTCGGGACTTCCCATAACCGGACCAAGAGGAGTATATTTTGGGAGTTGCCATATCGAAAACTAATCTCATTCGACATAACCTTGACGTGATGCACATTGAGAAGAATGTGTTTGATAATGTTTTTAACACGTTGATGGATTTCAAGGCAACTAAAGACACAATCAAAGGTCGAATGGACCTTAAGGAAATTTGTAGGCGCCGGCGTTAGAGTTGGCCGAGGTCAATGGTAAAATAGTGAAACCAATGGCTCAATACGTGCTTACAAAGGAAAACAAACAACACATCTTGAAATGGCTCAAGAGTTTAAGGCTTCCTGATGGTTATGCATCTAACATTGGTAATCGTGTCAATCTAGAGGAAGGGAAAGGCAGTGGTTTGAAGAGTCATGATTGCCACGCTTTTCTGGATAGACTACTTCCGATTGCTCTCGTGATCTCTTGCCCGACAATATCCGGGTGGCATTAACAGAGTTAAGTGAGTTTTTCCGAGCGCAACATCTACCACACTACGCGCCGATGACATGAAAAAGCTCGACGAGAGCATTGTAGTCACTTTGTGCAAACTTGAGAAGATATTTCCTCCTTCGTTCTTCGATTCTATGGAGCATTTACCGGTCCACTTGGCATACGGCTAGAGTCGGTGGTCCAGTTCAATACAGATGGATGTATCCATTTGAGAGGTAATTGAATTTATTCTATTTTTCGATAATTTGAGCGTTAACAATACCTTCTTTAACATTATTTATGTTTTAATTACAAATGACTTTTAGGTATCTTGGACAATTGAAAAGGAAGATGAGCAATAGGCCAGGTGGTTGAGGCCTCAATTTCTGAGGTCGTTATTATAGATGAGATTGTTGCCTTTGCCGCAACATATTTTA
Organism: Codonopsis lanceolata; assembly: GCA_013146195.2. Lineage (NCBI taxonomy): Eukaryota > Viridiplantae > Streptophyta > Magnoliopsida > Asterales > Campanulaceae > Codonopsis > Codonopsis lanceolata. The sequence continues at coordinate 120,559,951 of CM028381.1, read as the reverse complement.
ATCGTGATGTTGATACGAGATTGACTAGGGTTGGACGCAATTATGATGGTGGTTATCCGGTGTCTAATGGAAGCATCTACGTATTTTCATCCCCGGTCGATTCCTTGGTAAACGGGTTGGTACGCGCGTATGCTAACCGCCAAGGAGTTTGACGCGATCTCACTCTATGTTCTTCTTAACTGTGACGAGGTTGAGGAATATGTGAAGTAAGTTATGTTTACGCCTCGTTGATTAAATTATGCATGTTTACCTCCATATATATGAAATGTCTTGTTCAATCCTATTGCAGAATGTTTGAAGATTTAGCTCGAGATTTATCTCCAGAACTCATCACGATTAGGACAGACAAAGAATTTCCAAGTTGGCTAAGGAAATATGTAAATATATCGTTTCATTTAAATTTGTCCATACACTTTTTAAAACATTCAATCTTAAAATTGTAGCTGAGCATGGGTTACATATTGTTTTATAGATAGCTGAACATCCGGGTGATGCCAAAGCTGCGAGGTTAAAACATTTAGCAGCAGATCCATACTTGAACGTTAATTTATACAATGGTTATTTTGTGAATGATTATGTTTTTCATACCAAAACTTATGGGGAGTCAAAATTAACGTGGAATAGCGGTGTGACTCTTAAAGGAAATCTTGAGTATTACGGTGTCTTGAAAGAAGTACTCGAGTTGGAGTATTTGGGTGGAAACAATGTTGTCCTGTTTAATTGTGAGTGGCGAGATGTTGTGCGAGGTGTTAAGAAGCATGCGATATTTGACCTCGTCGATGTAAAGGACTCGTCCAGACACGTCGGCAACGACGTCTTCATCTTAGCATCTCAAGCACAACAGGTATACATGACACCCTACCCTCGTCGGCGATCTGATCAGTTAAGCGGATGGTGGGCTATCTGGAAGACTAAGGCTAGAAGCATGATTGATGAACATACAACTACAGAGTCGACATTAGAAACACCCTATCAAGAGGATGAAATGCCAATACTACCTAACGTTTCATCAGCTAATCATCCATTGGATGAGGCCACTCATATTCCTCAAAATGTTGATGAACCTGCAGAGGAGGATTTCTTACCAGTGAATTTGCCACCTCCTCCGCCTCGTTCAGGTCATCTCGCGCACATTGATATAGATGAATCAGAAGAAGAGGAAGAGGAAGAGGAACCAGAGTTTGATTCATCAGAGTCCGAAGAAGATGATGAAGAAGAACTTGAGTTTTGTAGTAATTCAGAGTCCGATGATGATGAGGATGAGGAAGAAGATTCATAATAGTTTTAAATCTCAAAATATGTACTTAACAATGATCATACTCTTATAATTTATGTATTAGTTATTCGACAAGTTAACTATATTGTGATTGCTTTAGATCTTTAAAGCTTTAAATTTATGTGTCCGAGCATTGTAAGAAGATTTGTCAATGTATTGTTTTTTATTGCTTAAGTTTTATATTTTTATTGTATTTAGAGATGAGTTCGTCTAGACCTTCAAGAGCGGGTAAGAAGGTCCGCCGTTTATTTGGCATGTTGACTGGGACGCAACCGTCCCGGTCTGTTGATATGACTGATGGCGGTGCAGCGTCCGGTGGAGACGGGCATCCAGCCTCCTCCTCCGGAACAGGTACCACGGATACTAATCGTTATCATGCCGATGGGAGGACATATGTCTATTTATCTCCCATTTACAATCAGTAAGTACTATTATTTACTTTGATATAATTTGTTTTTTTTAATATCAAATTCATTAACATTTAAGTTAATTCCTTATTGTATAAATATACTTGGCAGGTTTGTAGGTGCATACCCTACGCCGGGCACTTGGATTGGGGAGTATTGGCGGCGTCGAGTACTCCGTGGGTTTTGGCCCTCGTATACAAAGGTGCCCGACGAGGAGAAGGAAAATATTTGGGAGGCCTTCAAGGTAATGTCTTAATATTTTTAATTTTCATTAAATGTTAGTTTGTAATGAAAATGTTATAATTCTATTTTTATATTGTAGTTGAAATATACGTGGACAGACGACTTTGAGGAGGCTGTGATAAAGAAAGTTTTCAAAAAACAATGTAGGAAATTATATACGGATCATATAGGTAACACATTTATCTATCCTTGACTTAATATTATAATGTTATAATTATATGTTTATGAGATGACTAAATTTTTAATAGGTAACACATTTATCTATCCTTAGCTTAATTTTATAATGTTTATCATTATATGTTAATGAGATGATTATATTTTTAATAGGTAACACAAAAAAAGCATGTTGGAAGAATCGTGCAACTCCCGTGAGACCGACGTGGATGACCGAGGAGGTGTTTGCTGAGTTTTGCACTCACTGGGGGTCGGAGAAGGCCACTGCAATCTCCAATCAGGCTGTGGCAAATAGGTTGAGCACGTCGGGGAGTGGCACGAAGCATACGATGGGGACAATAAATGTGGCTGAGCATCATATGCGTATGGTACGTATACTAGTGTAAATTTAGTGTATTCATGTTTAAATATATGGACGTTTGTTAGCTGGGTAGCCAAGTTGATGCTATGAAATCAGTTTAATTGACTTCGAAACCAAATATGGTGTGTTCAAGGAAATGCCATGAAACTATGTTATTTGGTTTAACTAAAGTAATTATAATTGATTGTAGGAAAGGGAATATGGCGATGTAAGTTTTCTTGATGTGTTTGTTAGTACACATACTAGACCCGGTACCTCTGTCGATGACCCTCCGCAGTGGGTTGATGATAGATCAGCATCGGCATTTGTAAGTAATCTTTAATTGAAATACCTTCTTTTAAATATGTAAATTTATTTATGTATATTATATTGTGTATAAGATAATATTTGTTTGTTTTATTGGCAGTCTGGATATAGGTCGAGGGTATTGGAGGAAGATGCTGACCCTGCCCAGCCCCCTACCCAGCCTATTCCTTTTATTCCTGAGGTTTGGAGAGATTTGACCTTTGACGGACGAACAAAGAAGGGAGATAGAGTGTTCGGAATGGGGGATCATGGGTTGCAATGCGCATCGTCGGCACGTCGCTCGTTTGATATTAGGCCCAACCCTCAACAGCCTTCTAGGGTAGAGATTTTAGAAGCACGATTGGCTGAGCAGGAACGTTTAGCTATGGAATATTGGGAACAAAACGAGCGACAATATGCAGATCTTATGGCGACAATGCAAAGCATGGCACAACACATGCCGCATGGGTATTCCAACACTCCTTCCAGTAGTACCGGGTCCCCATTTCCCAGCAATACCTTCCAAGATCAGCCCCCCCTCCCCCATTTTGATTATTGGTACTGTTTGAAGTTAATTGAAACATTGATATTGTTTGATTTTGTATGTATATATTTGGTACTTTGATGTTAATAACATTTAGAGTTTGATGTATTTAAATTGGTTTTATATTATTGTTTAGTTTGTATGTTTAGTTTTCTATTAATTGTTATATTATCAGGTACACAAATTATAATGGTTGTGTTTTTCTGTATTTTTTTTAAAAAAATTTTCATTATTAGCGACGGAAAATTCCGTCGCTGAAATTGAAATTTAATTTTTAAAATCCTTTAGCGACGGAAATTTCCGTCGCTGAAATTGAAATTTAATTTTTTTAAATCTTTTAGCAACGGAAAATTTCGCTGAAATTGAAATTAAATTTTTTAAAAAATCCTTTAGCGACGGAAATTTCCGTCGCTAAAATTGATATTTATTTTTTAAAAAAATCATTTAGCGACGGAAAATTCCGTCGCTGAAATTGAGATTTAATTAAAAAAAACCTTTAGCGACGGAAAATTCCATCGCTGAAATTAATTTTTAATTTCTTTAAAAAAGCCTTTAGCGACGAAAATTTTCGTCGCTAAAGGTTGAATTTCAGCGACGGAAATTGTTCCGTCGAACATCTGCGACGCCTGATCAGCGGACGGAAATTTTCCGTCACTGCTGAGTATCCACTAGCGACGGAATTAGGACTTTAGCGACGGAAATTTCCGTCACTAAAGGTGATTTTTCTAGTAGTGATAGAACTAATATATGTGTCCGTGCCATGGATTAACATAATTGTAAATGGGTAATTCAAACATAACTCATAACTGAGGAGTTCATTTATAACTTACATACTTACGAATCAATCTGGATCGTTAGTTGTGTTTAGCACAATTCGGCCGTCAATTAGACCCTGAGCTTTTTTATAATATAAATATTATTCGAATTATAATAAATAAACTATATTTTGAATGTAATATTATTATATTATAAAAAATGGAATTTTTTGATAAAGGTAAATAAAAAATATTATAGTATATTACAAAAATCGAATTATTGTAGTTATGACAATTTTAATATTATTATAAATAAAAATTTTTGAATTAAAAAATATTATTATACTACTAAATAAATAATTATTTCGAATTTAATAATTTCTACAATATTATTATTATTTGTTAAAGATGGTGGTGTATGTAAAAGTATTGGATTCTGTGTTATTGTTGAAAGAATATTTTTGGTTTCGAATCAAATGAATATCAAATAAATTATTTTATTAATTTTTAATGATGTGCGTTTGATTTGATATTTGATTGGGTTAACAGTGTGAGGATAATAACTTTATCCGAGTAACTCGCGTTATTAGTCCCGACCACATATTGTATACTCAAACATGACTCCAAATGGCACCTTAAATTATTTTCTCATGTTGACAAGATCTAACTAAACGTCTTACTTCCATTAGAGCATCCACAACGGTGGATCTCTAAACAACTCTGCAAACACCTCGTTTTCTGTTTCAACTACACTTTTTCAACACTCTAAAAAAGAATTTACTCCAATAAACACTCTTTATATATCTCTTTAAAAACTTAAAATCTCTCAAATATCAACTAACAAACCCAACTACCAATATATTTAATCTTATTTATTTCTATTTTCCCACCACAATTTGAATGAAATATTTATATTTTAAATTTATAAAATTTAAATAAAATATGTTTTTTTATATCTATATAATTGATAAATAAACTTTTACGATGATGTAGTAACAAAAAATATATATCAATTGTTTGCAACAACAAAAACAATAATAAACAAAATGTGGTATAATTAATTTTTCAATAAAATTGTTTTCAATATGGTGAAACATTAACTAAAAAATACTAGAAACCTTGTATTCGAGAGAGAGAGAGAGAGAGAGAGAGAGAGATACTATTCAAGGTAAATCACTCTCCTAATTAGAAGAGTGATTTAATAGGTTTTAGGGAGAGAAAGTGATTGAATGTGTTCATTGTTGGAACGAAAGGAGGTAAAAATCTCTAAAAAGGTGATAGACAGTTGATAGTGAGTATCCATTGTAGATGCTCTTAGGATCAAGATTTTCCACATGCTTATTTATTGAAAGGGGAAAAAGTAAAAGTAAGAGCACTACCAAAAAACAAAAGCAAAAGCAAAAGCAAAAACAACATATATTATTTATTATATTTTTTATAATGGAGTTTGTGTTCCGTAGTGAGGTTTGATTGAACTGTCTTCTGGCCCAATAAGCAAAATATATTATTTATTATATCAGTTCAATGAATGATCGAGATAAACAAAACTCATAACTGACGGGGTGATATAAACAAAACTCACAACTGAATGTTTTATATTTAATTGTAGAAGGGTAATACATACATAACTTATAACTAAAAGGTTTATTTGTAACTCACATACTTATGAATCAATCTGATTTTTTTTGGAACTTTCGGATATGAGAATTTTTTAGTATTTTGTAATATTAACAAGTCTCAAGGATATGAATTTATAGGGTTTACTATATTTAGAAAGTGATTAGTATTATTTTCCTCATCAAATTCACCAGTGAAGTAAGTTTCGAAAATGAAAAGAGTCAAAATTGTTAAAACAACTGTTGATGCATTTATTAACAAAAATGTTATGTTTACAAACTAGTTATAATGCTATTGTTAAACTATTTCTACAATTATTATTACAACTAAGATTTGATAAGGAGTTAAGGATTAAATGTGTTTTGATGAAAGACAACTTTGTTTTTCACTAAAGTTTAGTTGTAGCAATAATTGTAAAAATAGTTTTAAACCTAGAATAGTAGAATTGTTGATTTATCAAATATGACCTCTTGACCGGGCCATATTTTTTTTTGGCCTTTTACTAAAAGGTCATCTAAACTTCCGGAAAAAAAAAACCTGAAAAACCCTCATTTGATAATTCATCCCTCATTCCACCACACTTTTCACACAGATGGTCGTCCCTCTTCACTTGGCCCTCTCCCTCAGAGCAGCTCCAATGGAGCATTGGGAAAGGTTGACAATCTCTATAACCGGCTTTATGAATTCTATACACCATAGTGGAGTATGGCACGACATCAACCGGTTGGAGAATTCCAACCGGTTGATGAGTGCTGATGTGAAACAACCCGCTTTCAATCATTGTATCATTCTCTCTCACTTTTTCAAACCAAGTTATATTTAACGACATGTTTGTAACAACAACAAAAAACGAGTCAAGCGTCATTTTAGCCGTTTTAAAACAGTTTTACGTAAAAACAAAAAATTATTACTCATTCAATTATATTGCACTAGTACTTATTATTAGTAATATTACTGGATTAAAAAATTATTTTTCAAAAATCAAAAATAAATAATTGAATTATTTGGTAGACATGATATATTTTTTTCTAAAATTAAAGTTATTTTTTAAAATATAATATATTTAATTTTAAAAATAAATATTATAAAATATTTAATATTGAGGTGATGCTATAAAGTTTTTATAATTTTATCTATCGCTACAAATAAGTTTATTGACAAAAGTTCCATGGCGAGGCACTGTGGATAATTGTAGTTTATAACTGTGGAGTGTGGATGCTCTCTCACAGGGTGTCCCTCCGCCTCCTCCCATTTTACCGATCTCTCCCGTCGCCTTTATCCTAAGCCTATCAATGGATCGGATTTTGATCCGAATCCTATATTATTTTTAGAATATGAATTTTGTTTTTCAATCCGATAATCTGATTTTGATCTGAATCCGATAATCTGAAAGCTTAACAAATCGGGTATTGATTAAAGTGTTCCAATTCGTTAACAATCTGATCTGATCCAGTATTTATTTATATATATATATATATATATATATATATATATATATATATATATATATATATATATATATATATAAGTTACTTATATTAAGTTTTTAGTAATTAATCATTACTCATTTCGTCCCTAAATTATCGTCCTAGTTGACCCGACGCACATATTAAGAAAAAACAATTGATTATTTATATTGATTTAATGTGTAGTTTTCTTTAAAGATCATGTGTATGTAGTCCATAATTAAAGTATGATGAAAAAGTAAGGGTAAAGTGGTAAGAGTGATATTATAAAAAGGTAAGTTTCAAACTGAACAATTATTTTGAGACGGACGAAAAAGAAAAAGATGACCATAATTTATGGACGGAGAGAGAACTATTTTGACTAAATGTAATTTTTTTATGTTCACTATAATATGTTATTTATATTTGTGTAAGTTAACAATAAGAATTTTTAATTTTATTCAACTTTTGATAAAATTAAGCATATGGATCGAGCTTTAAAATATACTAGTCTTTGTACTCGTGCCATGGGCACGGCGCGAGTATGGGAGGATGTCAGTATTGGAGGGTGTCAATATTTAAATAAATCTATACATATATAAAAGGATAGGTGCGATTTTTGGAAAGTTCCCATCAAAATGCACTTTCCAAAAATGGCAACACTTCTACATTATATATGTGTTATTAATGCATTGAGAAATGAAAATAATTTGTAATCAAAATTAATTAGATAAATAAATCCAAAAACTTTTGACATTCTTTCTTTGACTTGAGACAATTAACAACCATATATACCAAACTATTTCAACCTCATTCACATCCGGCAATATAAAAAACAGTTATAATTTTTTTAACTATATTGAAATTTCAATGAGCTAATAAATATTTTTTTTATTTCAATTGTTGAATTTAATAATCGTTTATCAATTGAATGATAAATGAATAAATTATCAAAACAATTACATGAATTATCGTCGAAGATTAATTTCTTCAGCTGTAATTGAACGTCTAAGGAAGTTAGACAATTCTTTAGCTTTTCTCTTTTCGAGCTGTTTTCAAATATAAAACCACTATAAATTTGTTACAATTTTGTTTGTTGAACATCATTGCTAAAAACAACTGAGGATAACACATCAATATATAAGAAATCTATCTAAAATGCCTCCCTCTCTCATTTTGCTTAGAGACATCAGCCAGACCAAAGGGTAAGCCTAGATAACTCAACGATTTTTCGTGCAAAATGTATATTTTACAATGTAAAGGTATCTTTCCAACCTATAATACTTAATGTATTATTTTTATTTCGATTACTTAGAATCTCATGTACTTGGTCCTTTTTTTTTCTAGAGATCATGGAGCTACAATAACCTAAAAACAGTTATGTATGCGAAATTATTAAATTCTCAGGGTACCTTTGTAATCAATAAATAGCTTACACATATGCAATTCCTAGGATTAAAGTTGTAGAGAATAAATTACGATAATTTAATAAACTTCATGTTCAAGTGTATGTGCTAAATTTAATACAATTTAATGATCTTCAAACTGATACAGATTTATTGGTAACCAATATATATTTATATTTATTTATTAATATGCACCGTGACTACAAATTTCTCAATTTTGGTTTTATCAAATCAGAATAATGAACATTTATAAATAAAATCTAATTAAATCAAAAGAATTTGAAATGTGGAGACAAAAAACAAATAAATTAGTGACTACAAAGAGGCCAATTTTGAAGTGAACAACTACATTAGATACAAGTTATTTAAAATAGATGTATTTTAATTATAAAAATGTTTAAAAAATAGATCTTCAAAATACAAATCTAAAAATTCGAAATCTATATTTTTTTCTATACTCAAAATATAACAAATTCGGGTATAACGTTAAATACTGAAAATATAAAAAAGTCTCGACTTATTTAAACTGTATTTTAAAAAATAATTAGGTAAAGAAGTATAAATACTTGGATCTTATTATAAGTCATTTTTTTCCAGTTCACTAAGTAAAATTAAGCTCTAAGATTTAAAAAAAATCAAAATATAAAAGTTGAATACTTTATTAAAAAAAATTTAACGCACCTTGCTACGAAATGGTTTGATCTGATTCTATTTTGGTTGGGGAAAGTCGATGGATGAATTTTTGAAATGAATGGTTTGAAGAGATGAAGAGTCACTGTCTCGTGTTCACCGGAGGAATTTCCTAGGTTTAATGCTATAAAAATAAGAAATGTGACCTTTTAGACGACTTAATTGAGTAAGAGTGAGAATGAGGCGATGTGTATATATGTTAGAGTGAGTGGGGGTGGGGTTTTTAGGTTAGAGAGTGAGAAGCTCTTTATCTATATGACAAGTGATTGAAATTTTTTTGGGCCAGATTGGTTATAATTAGAGAAATATTTGTTGTTCATTAAAGTAATAATAATTTGGATGGAATCAAATGAAAATTTTGGGTAACGTGGAATTTTGAGTATTTTTAGTATTTTTTGTTGTTGTTTATTTTAGGGAGAAATTCGGATCCGTCCACTATGTAAAATTTTCAACCGCTACAGTTTTTTATGTTTTTTTAACTAAAAATTACACTTTTATAGGGAAAAAACTACGACTCTTAATGAACCGAAGGCGCGCTACAGATCACTTAATCAATTTATCAATTTAAATCACATAATCTAATTTATGCATCGCGCCTTAAATCATAATGTACCAAACCTTCATCTCTCTTCTTTCATGTACACAATCAACATATGATTCAAAATTAATGCATCTTACCTACATCCCACATCTAAGTCGATGCATTACAATTTACAAATGATACATTTTGATTCAAAATTGATGCATCGAGTTTCAAAAAGGGTATTTAAAAATGAACAAATTTCTATTTAGACCTTTCATCAAACAGTATATGCACAGTAGCACAACACACAAAAGTAAATTTATTTTAAAACATACACATAAACACAAAATGAAGAAGAAGGAAGAGAATGTGTTGACATAAAATGTATTTTAATATGTTTATATTTAATAACCAACGTTTTTTATAGCTAATATATTAGTTGAAATATCGGAAACTATTATCTCTATCAAATTTTTTCATTTAGAGACACATGTCTATTATCAATTGTTGATTTAACGAATGACGAAGATGGTTGAATTCCATCAAATGCTCCATTTCTGAATAAGGAAATACATCTAAATAAATTTATAATTACTTTTTTCAAATTTATGTGATCTATCTTTAATTTTACTTTTTATTAATTTTTTTATTTTTTCACATTAAACTTTTTAATTGTATATTCTTCAACTTTAATTGAGTATATAATTTTATACCAGTGTACAAACCGTGCAACGCACGGGAGCATCACTAGTCAATATATATTTTAATCATGTTTCAAAAAGAGTTTGAAATAACAAATTGAAAATGAAGACCTATCGGTAATCAATTAAAACATTATGATACAGTGGAGAAAAAGATTAAAAAATTTATTTGTAATTTTTTAAGGAATCAGGAGCGGTACCTTGTTAGATTTTATTAATAAAAATAAAATTACAAATTTGAGGGGGACAACCAGCCTTGCCCTTATAACAGGGATGACGTGGGAGCCTGACCTCGAAAAGGACATACTAACAACAAATAAAAGCAAATAAATTTAAATTAATCTTATTCTGGAGACTCTTGCTTCACAACAACCAATGGTTTTGAAATGCGACATGCAATAAATTTATCAAGTATTTCCACCTACATGTGAGATAAAGAATAGTTAGACATATTTATTTAACTAAAATAGGAGTATAGGACAATAATTAAGAGTCATGAGCATACATAACAAAATATTATTGTCACTTGTATTGATTTAAATTGACTGTTGAGCATCCATAACAAATTATTATTGTCACTTCTATTGATTTAAATTGACTATTTTTCAATTTAATTTTTTTGTATTTTTCTTAACTTTGTAAATAATTTAAAAAATTATTCCTAAATAGGAGTATATGACAACAATTAAGAGTCATGACTCATGAGCATCTGATTCAAAGCAATAACCTATGTATGTAAATGACGGAATCAATTCTACTAATGAGTAATGACGCTGAAGTTTAGCACAATTATAGTTCGAAGAGATCTTAAAGGAATCAAGCTTTATTCCAATTAAATTCAGTATCTCACTTTTCCTCCTTGTTTTTGCAATTATGTAACATGGCAACATGTTATATATTGTATGTCCAAAACATCGAAAGAAAGGCTTTTTGAGGGATATGGTGGTAAGATTATCCTAATGTCTCACTATTTGACTTACTAAGATTTCACTTGGAAAGTTAATTGTTGAAAGAGCCTTTAATTTATGCTTGCATGAGCACCCAAAGAAACTCTCCTAATTAATACTTATGAGAAAACAAATTGAAAATATGGGTGTAACAACAAAAGGAAATGTGTTTGTTTGGCAAAAAATATTTATTAAAAAAAAGAGAGAGGTGGTGGGGCCCTCGAGAAAAAAGATAAAACACTTGTTTAAAAAACAAAAAAACATCATCGATAAAAACTACTAAGCATTTATCAAGAAAGCCAAAAGAGATTGGTATTATTTACACTATGGTGTCACTTCTAACGATATAAACAACTTTCACAAACTGGGACTAGTGTTCTGATTATCTGATAAATCTATTTTCTTCTTAACATTGTAATTATTAAAATGAAGAGGTCAAAGAGTCGAGTAACAGTGAAAATAATAATCATTTTTATCTTCATTTAGTCATTTAGTGATGAAACAAAGTTCAAGTTGATACTCTCTCAATCCCCGAAAAGTGGTAGTTGCATTTGACAAATCAAGCTTTTTTATATCTTTCTTTGCTTCTTTATATCTCTTTTAAATTTCTTTTAAATTGCACTATGTTAAATATCTTTCGGTATCAACACCATGGATACATATCAATATCTAGATAATTTCTCATATGCTAAATGACTAAATGAAGATAAAAGATATAAAGATAAAAGATAAAGTAAATCAATTTGAACAACACGACTAAATCAATTTGAACAACACCGCTCAACATGAATCGTTGAGGGGACGGAGAATTTGATGCCAAATTTAATCTAAATAGTTAATTACTGATACTAATAATTATTGGTCCACAACTGACATGGGCCCACGTTGGATATGTCTTTCTGTTTTTACCAAATGATAGCGTAAGGATGATGCTAACAATGGATTGAATATTTGAGGAGTGAAGGGATCCAAAATAAGAACAAAATTAAGAACTTACACAAAAAGAGATGGCGAGGCTGGCAAGGCAGAAGAAAGCGTCGGGTAACAGAGGAGAGAGGGAGGAGGACGGCGATTGAGAACATGAAGTCGGAACAGAAGATGAAGGGATGAGGAAGAGGGATTCGTCGGGACATAGGAGAGTGGGAGGAATCAAAATCAAAATATATGTAGATTGAGACAACCGACAAATTGTAGATTGAGAAAGAGAGAGAGAGATGGCGAGGCGGAAGAAACATAGGAAAGAGGGAGGAGCACCGGATGTGTTTGGAGATGGAGATGTAGAATGGGAAGCTTGAGGCCGGAACATGGGATGAAGGGATGAAGTGATTCGTCGGATTTTATTTAGAAGAAAAGAGAAGAAGAGACAGGCGGAGGAAGTTAAGAGTGATGGAAAAAAAGAAGATGAACAGGAATAGGAGTAGTAATAGGAAGAGGAATAGGAATAGGAAGAGGAAGAGGAAGAGGAAGAGAGAGAAAAGGATTGAGGTGAAAAAAACGTGGAAAGATGTTGTTGAGGAAGAGAGATTCGTGAGATTAAATCCTGACCAGTGATTGTGTTTGGTAAAAACAAATCATGGCCAATAAATAACTTTTGATAACCGAGCTATTTTATATAATAGATAAAAAATAATTCGATTCAAGTAGAATAATTTCTTAACAAGCTGATATGATTTGATTGGACCCCATCCATCGACAGGCCTGCTCCATCCATACGCATCCTCCCTCCCCGCCTCCCTCCACCGTCGTCATCTTATCCTCTGTCGTCCTCGTATCTCTCCCTAACAGTGTGTCCCTCCGCCTCCTCCCTCTTCGCCGATCTCCACCGTCGCGTCTATCTGCGTCCTCGCTCACCGCTTGTCTCCTCCGGTGAAACCCTAACCCCTCTTTCCCATCTCAATCATAGAGCAGGTTTGGCCCCTTCATTTTTCATTAATCAAACTAAACTAACCTTCTCAATTTCATAAATGTTGTTCGTTTTTTCCACAATCTTAGAGTAGGCTTTGTGTTTATCAATTTACTTTTCGATTTTGATTCGCATAATTCAAAATCACGTATGTATGTTTGTTCTAAAGAGTTGTTTGATTTGTTAAACTATTGTTTGATTTGTTAAACTATTGTTTGATTTGTTAAACTATTGTTTGATTTTGAAATAAAACACTACCCTGATAGAGATATTGTTATTGAGACCCGTACTAGTAGTTGGTGATTTTGCAACGCGAATTACATCCTTCATACTTAGGGTTGCAATACCCATTGCTTTTTTTGTACGGACAAGATGGTTTTAGGGAAGACATTTTGCTCAGGAATTCAAATGCTGACTCATCTCTTGGTCGATTGAAATTGAGTATGAGAGAATTTTTTGCATATCGAATATAAGAGAGAGATACATAATCAACAAATATCATGTTCTCAAGAAGGATGTTTCAACATTTTTTGGTTGATGCATTCACAATGGTTGAAACTTTATGCTTGACTTATATAAGAACGCACCAAAGACAATTAAGATGTGAAATGTATTGAGGCTTGGCCGAGGGTCTTTTACGGGGTGAGACGAATCCTTCTTCGCATGGGAAAAGAATTTGTCTCCCTTCTAGCTATACTGAAGTGCACGATATATGATCCAGAACTATCAAGATGCAATGGTCATATGCAGATGGGTTGGATATCCTAATTTGTTAGTTACATTTACGTGTAACCGAAAGTGGCCTAAAATTGTTCGCTTTCTTCAGGATAGAGGACTAAGACCAAAAGATCGACCTGATATAATGTGCAGAATGTTTAAAATGAAACTCGATCAACTAATGAAAGATCTTCGACATAAGCAAATATTTGGACCAGTAAAAGCAGATAATATTTAATAACAACAACATTTATATTTTGTACACTTATACGTATAATCTCAAATATTACTCTAACATTGTTCATATATTTCTTACTAGCGATGTACACAGTTGAGTTTCAAATGCATGGACTGCCGCTTGTGCATATATTGTTTTGGTTGACATTAGATGGAAACTACCCTGCTTTCGAACACATTGAAAAAATGATTTCAGCTGAAATTCCAGATGAGTGCACCGATCCGTATTACTATGTTGCGGTTAAGGACTTGATGATACATGGGCCTTGCGGAATAGCAAGACCTAACTCCCCGTGCATGTCTGAAGGTCGTTGCAAAAAACATTTTCCAAAGAAATTTTGTGAGATCACAGTTGTTGATGAAGATGGATATCCTGTTTACAAGCGTTCTGACAATGGACGGACTGTAAACATAAAGGGTATACATGTTGACAACAGATATGTTGTTCCGCACAATCGTTCTTTGCTAATGGAATATGGTGCTCACATCAATGTTGAATGGTGTAATCAAGAACGATCAATTAAAAATCTTTTCAAGTATGTGAACAAAGGTCATGATAGGGTGACTGCAAGATTTTATCAAACCTCTGGTGACGATACAACCAAAGAACCAGTTGATGAGATAAAGAATTACTTAGATTGCAGATATGTTTCACCTTGTGAAGCTACCTGGAGATTGTTGGGTTATGATATCCATTACAGGGATCCTCCAGTTGAACGATTGTCTTTCCATCTCCCTAATGAGCAGAGAATAATATTTCCAGATAACGATCAAATTGATTAAGTTCTTAATCGTCCTACAGTCAGACAAAGTATGTTTACAACATGGATAGATACAAACAAGAAATACGAGATAGCAAGAAATTTGACGTATGCAGAATTTCCCAAAGAATTTGTTTGGAAGTCTACCAAAAGGGAGTGGCAACCAAGAAAAGAGGGTTTCTCTATAGGCCGTATTTTTTATGTTCCACCTGGGCAAGGAGAAATGTATTATTTGAGAACTTTGTTAAATGTGGTACGCGGACCAACATCGTTTGAGGATATTAGACGTGTCAACGATGTTCAATACAACTCTTTCAGGGATGTTTGCTATGCACTCAATTTGCTGGACGACGACAAGGAGTATATAGACGACATTATTGAAGCAAGTCAATGGGGCTCCGCACATTCTCTTAGGAGTCTTTTTGCAACATTGTTGATGTCAGGGTCTATGTCACGACCCGAGTTCGCATGGCAGTCATGTTGGAAGTATTTGTCAGATGACATCATCTACATGCGCAGACATATATTAGGACATGTAGGTAGCACTTTTTTTCATTGGATTATTTTAGAATTTATCATTTTTATATCATTTTCTAATCTGTATATCCCTAATCATTGTTTGTCTTTCTTAACTTTTTAGGATTACAATTAAGTGAGGAAGAAATTCAAAATTTAACATTATTGGAGATTGAAAAAACATTGCGAAGCAAAGCTAAGAGTTTGTCTGATTTCCCTGAGATGTCATATTCAAATGATGTTGATGCCTTAATATTTGATAATCGACTCATAAGCAATGAGATGATGTACGAAAAAAGTTCGTTGGCCAACGAACACAATAAGTTGTTACAAATGTGTACAGAAGAGCAAAAGAATGTTTACACCACAATTATGGATGATGTTGAAAGTGGTAATGGAGGTCTTTATTTCCTTTATGGTTGCGGTGGGATCGAAAACATTCGCCTCGGGAAAACACTTTCGCCGCTTTAAGATCGAAGGGTGAAATAGTATTAAATGTAGCATCAATTGGTATTGCGTCTTTTTTTATTACCCAACGGCAGAACAGGACATTCACGATTTGCATTCCTTTAACTTTAAATGAAGACTCAACATGCAACATCAAACAAGGTAGTCCACTTGCAGAGCTAATAGTGAGAACAAAACTAATAATTTGGGATGAGGCACCTATGGTGCACATGTATTGTTTTGAAGCTCTCGACAGAACCTTGAGGGATATAATGAGGTTCAAAAATCCTGATAGTTTCAATCAGCTATTTGGAGGCAAAACTATTGTTTTCGGTGGAGATTTTCAAATCTCGGGTTATACCGAAAGGGAGTAGGCAAGATATTGTCATGGCGACCATTAACTCTTCTTATTTATGGACACATTGCAAAGTTTTAAGACTTACAAAAAACATGAGACTACAAGCTCTTGCCAACGACAAAAGCGGTCTCGAGTTGAAGGCATTGTTTGAGTGAATTTTAAGTGTTGGAGACGGTACATATGGTGGTGAAAATGATAGTGTTGCAGCAATAGAAGTTCCAAATTATCTTTTGGTTAATGTATCAAATAATTTGATCAAGTCAATAGTTGAAAGTACATATCCATCATTTTTGGAGTCTTTTGATGATGTGTCATATTTGCAACGAAATGCTATACTTGCCCCAACGCTTGATGTTGTTGACACCATAAATGAGTACATGATTTCTAACAATCACTTAGACGGAAGAACATATTTGAGTTCAGATTCTATGTGTAGGGCAGAGAACAACACAAGTTTGTTTGAAGACATTCATTTTATAGAGTTTTTTAATAATATAAAGTGTTCAGGATTGCCTAGCCATGAATTAACACTTAAGATTGGTGTTCTGGTGATGTTGTTGAGAAACATTGACCATGCTGCAGGGTTGTGTAATGGAACAAGGCTAATCATCACCAAACTTGGGAATCACGTTGTTGAAGCAAAAATTATGAATGGAAGCAATGTTGGAGACAAAATGTTTATTCCAAGAATGTCATTGTCCCCGTCAGATATGAGGTTGTCTTTCAAGTTCCAGAGAAGACAATTTCCATTAGTAGTATCGTATGTCATGATAATCAACAAAAGTCAAGGTCAATCACTTTCGCATGTAGGAATCTTTTTAAAGAAGCTGGTGTTCAGCCATGACCAGTTGTATGTCGCAATTTCTAGGGTAACAACCCGTTCTGGTTTGAAGATATTAATTAGAGCTGGCAAACGGGCCGGAATGGGCCGGCCCGGTCCAAGCCTGTCGGGCCTCTCTTAACAACGGGTTGGGCTGGGCCGGCCCGAAATAGTGTCGGGCCTCATAGAACTCAAGCCCAGGCCATGCGCATTTCGGGCCTTCGGGCCAAAAAAATAAATATTTTTTTATTAAATAAAACTCACAAATTAGCTAATAAATGTTATATCACACATACTTACTAGTCTAATTTACACAATTACAAAGCAAAAGTGCAACCAAAGCAAATATAAACAAAGGTAGTAATTTCAACAATTGAAGTATTGAACGAAACAGAAACTAGAAAAACAATAATGTTACAGATCAAAGAAAAAATACATGTGCTACTTGAAGGATATTTTTTTCAAAAAATTTATAACCGAATTGAAGTTCATCATATTGTCCCCAATTTTTTAATATGTGTTCTCTAAGGATAGACAAAGTTTTTCGGGTTCTAGTTTGCAAAACCATACTAACTAGAAAATGTTCATTTTTTTATTCGCCCGACACAATCTAGCATTTTAATTTTTTTTTTATCAAGTTTATACTATTGAGGCTTTTTATTAGCTAATATCATATAGAGATACTCAATTAAATAGATCAATTTCGATAAAATTACTAACTACAACCATAATAAACTAGATTAGAACTTGAAAGATCAACTTCATTTCTTCTTTGTAAGTGTCACTTCCATCAATTTAGAATATGAGTTTCAACCAAAAAAAGAACAATGATTTGGAAATAGATCATATTGTGTCATAAATTTATCTAACCAAAAGAAAAAAAAGAAAAAAAAAAGTGGTCTAAATGAATGTCTGATGGTTTTTTTCTTTTTAGATTTATGTTTTAGTTTTTAAATTTGTAATTAAGTTTAAGTGTTTAATTTTATGGTCGGTCCGGGTCGGGCCGGACATTTTGGGCTTTTAGAACTCGGGTCAGCCACGGCCCACGGGTCTTGCGGACCGGGCCAAAGAGGTCCGGGTTTTTTCGGGCCTGCTAAATTGAGGCCCAAGCCCTTGAAAAGTCGGGTGGACTGGAACGAGTCTATGCGTCGGGCTCAATTTTGACAGCTCTAATATTAATATCTGATGAAGATAGAAAGCCAACAAATAAAACAATAAATATTGTGTACAAGGAATTTTTTTAAAATCTATGATATTTTTAATAAAATGATGTATTTTTTTTAATTACTTGCCTCCAACATTACTTTTCTTATTTTATTCTTTCGAATGTGATTTATGTCTTAATTTTACTTCAACAGGGTTTAAAAATAGTTTCTTAACAAACTGATATGATTTGACTGGACCCCATCCATCGACAGGCCTGCTCCATCCATACGCGTCCTCCCTCCCCGCCTCCCTCCACCGCCGTTATCTTATCCTCTGTCGTCCTCGTATCTCTCGCTAACAGCGCGTCCCTCCCCCTCCTCCCTCTTCGCCGATCTCTACCGGCGCGTCTATCCGCGTCCTCGCTCACCGCCTGCCTCCTCCGGTGAAACCCTAACCCCCCTTTCCCATCTCAATCTTAGAGCAGGTTTGGCCCCTTCATTTTTCATTAATCAAACTAAACTAACCTTCTCAATTTCATAAATGTTGTCCGTTTTTTCCACAATCTTAGAGTAGGCTTTGTGTTTATCAATTTACTTTTCGATTTTGATTCGCATAATTCAAAATCTCGTATGTATGTTTGTTCTAAAGAGTTGTTTGATTTGTTAAACTTAGGTTGAAAGTTAATGGCTACTGGGAACGTGATAAAGTTGGACAGGATCAGCAACTTACATGATTCCATTTTGAGTCATATTCTCTCCTTTCTTCCCACTAAACAATCAGTTGGAACCAGTATTCTCTCAACAAGATGGCAGTTCCTTTGGACTTCCGTCCCTGTTCTTGATTTTGATGATAGTTTTACCATCCGAAGAGGGTACAACATTAGTGAAGGTGAGGAAGATGAACTAGCAATTATGTTTCGAGATTTCGTGAATAGGGTATTACTTCTCAGTGATGTATCATGCCTTCAGAAGTTCAGCCTGACATTTGATAATACTCATCCCGGTGCTTTTGATACATGGGTCCGCACCGCAATCAGGCGCAACGTTGTAGAGCTGTCCCTCTGCGGTTTGGACGATAATTTTACTCCTAGGCCGCCTCCTATTCTTTACACTAGCAAAACTCTAGTGGTTTTAAGTTTGGGTTCATCCATTCTCATAGACCCTCCTCCCGCTTCAGTTTGGCTTCCTAGTCTTAAGTTACTTCGTCTAGATAGTGTTCGTTTTCAAGATGATGATGATTCATCATTTCAGAATCTCTGTTCTGGCTGTCCGGTTCTTGAAGAATTAGTCATATTACCCTTTACTGGTAATTTCAATGTCTCCGTACCTTCGTTGAAAAGATTGACGATTGAGATTCAGCATCCAGACTTGGATTTTTCATTAGAGCATCAACTTAACAGGTTCATTATAGATGCCCCAAATCTTCAGGATCTTGAAATCATTGATTGCAATTTGTCAGGATTTAAGCTGTTGAATTTATCATCCTTGTTGGTAGCCAATATTTTAGTAGATTGTAACAACGCCAATCCTTCCCATTTAAGCCGTTATACTGGTCGCTTTTATCAACTTCTCAATGGGATTACAAATGCCAAGCATCTATTTCTGTCATTGTATGGTCCAGAGTTGCCTGGTTCGGCCATGTCTGTAAGTTTGCTACATTCATGGAGCATGATATCTATTTCTATTCTTTAATTCGGCATACTAACAGACTAGAAAGTTTTTGATTAGCTTTATTTGTACAATCGGGGTCCATTTTAAAGTTTTATCAGTCATCCTGGCTTGCATCGTTAATGAACTATTTGCAATATGGAATGCATATACATTTAATTTCAATACATGGCACACATATCTTTGTATTGTACAGCTCATCACCAATGGTAGCAATTATGTTGCACCAACATTTCACCGTTTAACCAGCTTGACTCTGGGTTCCCGTGGCTGGGGTTCCTGTTGCTGGGGAATGCTGAACGTATTTATTGAGTGTTCACCAAAGCTAGAAGTTCTTGATATTAATGAGGTTTGTTTAAACGTAAGGACATTTGTATATTAAAGTGAGCTATCCTCAAGTTACTAATAGGTTTCAGCTTATTTGTTATCGTCAGAGATACAGAATTTTGGAACCTTGGAGTCCTCCACAAAGAGTTCCTGCTTGTTTGCAGTCATGTCTAAAGGAAATCTTGATTAAGGGATTTGATGGGGAGGAATTTGAGCTCAAAGCAATAGGGTATTTGCTGAAGAATGCGAAAACATTAAGGGAGATGACGATTTATTACAGCGGGGTGAAGAAGGAAGATCATAATCTTTGCGAGAAATTATCACAGTTTCCCACGGCATCGACACATTGTTGGCTCCATGTTGTCATTTGAAGGTGTACATCTTTTTTTTTTTGTCTTTCGTTTTATGTTGTACTCTATGGTTGGTTAAGGATTCAGTCATTTCATGCTCTTATTTGTATTTCTCTCCCAAGTTATACTCTGGTTGATTTAGGATTCGGTCATTTCCTGCTCTTTTGGTATTTCTCGCATAACCATTGCTATTTCCGTTGCATTTCAGGCCATTGTAGTTGTATGCTTTTGTGATCAGGTATATCCCCATCTCACAACATTTTTTTTGTATTTTTTGTTTGCTTTACAATTTCCTTACCTAGTGCTCTAAAAATTGCTAGGCGGGTGTTTGACGCCTAAGCAGCGCTTCGTTTCTAAGTTGGTCACTTTACAAGCAAAGAACGAGAAGCAGTGCTTGGGAGGCAGCTCCTTTAGGAGTGTGTTGGGTAATTTGGAAAGAGAGGAATTTAACGGCATTTGACAATGAGTAAAGATCAGAGTTATTTTTTGAAAGACCTTTTGATGAAGACCTTGTATTTGTGGTGCACCAAGTAATGTTTACTCGTAGTGGACAAAGATGCGTCACCAGGTTATTGAACGCTTTTTCCTATGTTGTACTTTTACTTATTACAAAAAAATAGTGGATGGGTGCTGATTTCCCGCCTGGGAGATTTAGTGGCCAATTTGCTTGATTTATTGGTGCCTAGGTCGATTTTTTAAGCATTTGACCTGCCTCGATTAGTTGCTTTGAAAATCCAGGGAAAATGAATGTTTCTGATTTGTATGATTATGCTCTCGATGTATTTCGATGAAAGAATTTTTATTTTATTTTAGGCTTAATTCTCAATTTGGTCATTCTACTATTGCGAAAAGTTTGTTAAGCTCATTTTACTATGTTTTTTCACATTTTGAATAACTTTACTGTACCAAAAGTGTCAATTTGGTTATATTGTTAATTTTGTTGGACGAAACTCTTTGGAAAGACTAAAATACCCATAACTATGATACATACCGTGCACGTAGAGCTGTCAAAATTGAGTCCAGTTCATAGGTCCGGTCCAGTCAACCCAATTTTTCAAGGGTTTGGACTTCAATTTAGAAGGTCCGAAAAAATCGGGTCTCTTTAGTCCGGCCCGATAGGTCCATGGGATGTGTTTGATCCAATCTTGAAAAGCACAAAAAGTTCGGCCCGACCAGCTCATAAAGTTAAACATAGTTAAAAAATTAAAACATAAAACCTAAAAAGCAAAAACTATCATATATTTATTTATATTTTTTTTTTCTTTTGATTAGATGAATTTATGACACAGTATGATATGTTTCTAAATCATTGTTATCTTTTTTGTTGAAACGCATATTCTAAATTGATGGAAGTGACACTTACAAAGAGGAACTGGAGTTGATCTTCTAAATCCAATTAAATTTAGTATGGTTGTGGTTAGTAATTTTATCGAAACTGATTTATTCAATTGAGTATCTCTATATGATATTAGCTAATAAAAAACCTCAATAGTATAAACTTGATAAGAAATAAAATTTAAATATTAAATTGTGTCGGGTGAATAAAAAAATGAACATTTGCTAATTATAATGATTTTAAAAAATAGAACCCGAAAAACTTTGTCTATCTTCAGAAAACACATATTAGAAAATTAGGAACAGTATGATGAACTACGATTTGGTCATAATTTTTTTGAAAAAAATACTTTTCAAGTAGCTCATGTATTTTTTATTTGGTTTATAACATTATAGTTTTTCTAGTTTCTGTTTCGTTTAATTGTTGAACTTACTACCTTTATTTATATTTGTTTTGGTTGTATTTTTGCTTTGTAATTGTGTAAGTTAGACTAGTAAGTATGTGTGTTTTGAACTTTTGATATGTTATATAACTTTTATTAGCTAATTTGTGAGTTTTTTTAATAAAAAAATAATTATTTTTTTTGGCCCAAATACCCAAAGTGTGCATAAACTGGGCTTAATTTCTACGAGGCACGTTACTATTACAGTCCTTTTTCCACATCGTGGTACAATTCCTTCTTTATTTCTCTATCTTTCTATCGGGGTTGGGAGACATGAGGAAACCCATATGATTAAATCCATCCAAGAAAGTCCATATTCCTTAACCTTTTTCTTTAACCCCACCACCAATTCCAGAAATGTTTTCAAAACCCCTAATTCCCATCTTTATCCACTAAATCCTTCATCAATTAATCATCCATTTTCTTAAAATCAAAACTACTTAAGTTCATTTCCATCGTCTTCTTCTTTACCTTCTCCTCACCAACACTTCTCCGATCTCTTTGTTCCCACTGGCTCCGGCGACGATCTCGTCTGTTCTGGTCAGATTTGCGCTTCCTGATTGCCTCTTCTATTCTAGTTGGATTTGCTTAAAATAAAACTACTTTTGATATATTCTTATTTCGTTAAAATTGGGAGAAGAAGAAAAAGGTATGAAAAAAAAATACAAAAAGGAGAGATTAAATCGGGGGTATTTTTTTGGTTTTCATAAATATTTTAAGCGGTTCATCCAAAAAAAAACTAAGTGATTAACGTGACATGCTTTTGGTAAAGTAGAGTTACCAAACCGTGATATGCTTTTGGTAAAGTAGAGTTACCAAATCATGAAAAAACATGGTAAGTTGAGCTTAGCAAACTTTTCACAATAGTAGGGTGATCAAATTGATAATTAAGTCTTTATTAGGGAAGTTTTGTTGTTATTATTATTAGGAAAGAAAAGCTTCAATTGGGTTAGCGAGAGAGAGAGAGAAGATAATGTTTTTTTCACTTGAGTTTCTAATATCACACAAAAGGAATAATTGTCAATTTAAAGGGGCAAAATAGAAATTTGACTTGATTTAATGTGAAAGGCCATCCAATGTGGATACTTAAGGTGTGGTTATTATTTTTATTTTTTGGTCAAGGAGATCTAGTGTAGTTACAAAACAAAAGGAGGGTAAATATGAAATGTTATAAAAATTATAAGTATAATTTTTGAAAGTGGATTATTAAAGTGAAACATTTTAAAATAGTAGTGGACTCTTTGCCTGAAACGAATGGAGCGTTACATAACTATAATATCCATTGTTAGCTATTAATCAATTAAAATATTTTTAAATTAATAATATCAAATTAATAATATTTTTTTGTATTTAAAAACTAATTTTTTATTTTTAAAAAAAGCGGGTTCCATCAACTCCAATATAAGGTTAGATGAATAGTATTACTCCAAATTTGGAGCCATGCTATTCATCACACCAAATTGGAGAGGAGTTTGTAATGGTTTGAGTTTATTTTTGCCCCAAATTAGTCTAAGGTGGTGGAACATTGCAAACATCTTCAGCTAAGTCATGTTCGACTGACCATGGATTAACATAAATAGAACTAGTATATGTGTCTGTGTCATGGATTAACATAATTGTAGATGGGTAATTCAAATATAACTCATAATTGATGAGTTCATTTATAACTTACATACTTACGAATCAATCTGGACCGTCAGTTGTGTTTAGCTAATTTGGCCGCAGTTAGACCCTGAGCTTTTTTATAATATAAATATTATTCGAATTATAATAAATAAATTATATTTTGAATGTAATATTATTATATTATAAAAAATCGACTTATTGTAATTATGACCATTTAAATATTATTATAAATAAAAAATTTTGAATTAAAAATATTATTATAATACTAAATAAATAATTATTTCGAATTTAATAATTTCTGCAATATTATTATTATTCGTTAAAGATGGTGGGTATGTAAAAGTATTGGATTATCTGTCATTGTTGAAAGAATATTTTTGGTTTCGAATAAAATGAGTATCAAATAAATTGTTTTATTAATTTTTAATGACGTGTGTTTGATTTGATATTCGATTGGGTTAAAACTGTGAGGATAATAATTTTATCCGAGTAACTCGCGTTATTAGTCCCAACTGCATATTGTATACCAAACATAACTTCAAATGGAACCTTAAATTATTTTCTCGTGTTGATGAGATCTAATTAAACGTGTTACTTCCGTTAGAGTATCCACAATGATGGATCTCTAAACAACTCTTCAAACACCTCGTTTTCTGTTTCAACTACACTTTTTCAACACTCTAAAAAAGAATTTACTCCAATAAGCACTCTTTATATATCTTTTTAAAAACTTAAAATCTCTCAAATATCAACTAACAAACCCAACTACCAATATATTTACTCTTTTTTATTTATATTTTCCCACCACAATTTGAATGAAATATTTATATTTTAAATTTATAAAATTTAAATAAAATATGTTTTTATATCTGTATAATTGATAAATAAACTTTTACGATGATGTAGTAACAAAAAATATATATCAATTGTTTGCAACAACAAAAACAATAATAAACAAAATGTGGTATAATTAATTTTCAATAAAATTGTTTTCAATATGGTGAAACATTAACTAAAAAATGTTAGAAACCTTGTACTTAGAGAGAGAGAGAGAGAGAGAGAGAGAGAGAGAGAGAGAGAGAGAGAGAGAGAGTGTGTGTGTGTGTGTGTGTGTGTGTGTGTGTGACTATTCAAGGTGAATCACTCTCCTAATTAGAAGAGTTATTTAATAGGTTTTAGGGAGAGATAGTGATTGGATGTGTTCATTGTTGGAACAAGAGGAGTTAAAAATCTTAAAAAGGTGATAGACAGTTGATAGTGAGTATCCATTGTGGATGCTCTTAAGATCAAGATTTTCCAAATGTTTATTTATTGAAGGGGGAAAAGTAAAAGCAAGAATACTACCAAAAAACAAAAGCAAAATATATTATTTATTATATTTTTTATAATGGGGTTTGTGTTCCGTAGTGAGGTTTGATTGAACTGTCTTCTGGCCCAATAAACAAAATGTATTATTTATTATATCAGTTCAATGAATGGTCGGGATAAACAAAACTCATAACTGACGGAGTAATTCAAACAAAACCCACAACTGAAGGTTTTATATATAATTGTAGAAGGGTAATTCAAATATAACATATAACTGATGGGTTCATTTGTAACTCACATACTTATGAATCGATTTAAATCGTCAGTTGTGTTTAGCACAATTCGATCAGGACCACCAGTTAGACCATGAGTTGTTTTATAATATAGATAGTCTCGACCACATAATGTATACCAAACATAACTCCAAATGGCACCTTAAATTATTTTCTCGTGTTGATGAGATCTAACTAAATGTGTTACTTCCGTTAGAGCATCCACAACGGTGGATCTCTAAACAGCTCTTCAAACGCCTCGTTTTCTGTTTCAACTATACTTTTTCTACACTCTAAAAAAGAATTTACTCCAATAAGCACTCTCTATATATCTCTTTAAAAACTTAAAATCTATCAAATATCAGCTAACAATCCCAACTACCAATATATTTAATCTTTTTTATTTCTATTTTCCCACCACAATTTGAATGAAATATTTATATTTTAAATTTATAAAATTTAAATAAAATATGTTTTTTTATATCTATATAATTGATAAATAAACTTTTACGATGATGTAGTAACAAAAAATATATATCAATTGTTTGCAACAACAAAAACAATAATAAACAAAATGTGGTATAATTAATTTTCAATAAAATCATTTTCAATATGGTGAAACATTAATTAAAAAAATGCTATAAACCTTGTGTGTTTGAGAGAGAGAGAGAGAGAGTGTGACTATTCAAGGTAAATCACTCTTCTAATTAGAAAGAGGGATTTAATAGGTTTTAGGGAGAGAGCGTGATTGAATGTGTTCATTGTGGGAACAAGGCCATTTTTCTTGTATTTTTGTTTGCTTTACAATTTCCTTACCTAGTGTTCTAAAAATTGCTAGGCGGGCGTTTGACGCCTAAGCAGCGCTTCGTTTCTAAGTTGGTCACGTAACAAGCAAAGAACGAGAAGCAGTGCTTGGGAGGCAGCTCCTTTAGGAGTGTGTTGGGTAATTTGGAAAGAGAGGAATCTAACGGCATTTGACAATGAGTAAAGATCAGAGTTATTTTTTGAAAGACCTTTTGATGAAGACCTTGTATTTGTGGTGCACCAAGTAATGTTTACTCTTTAGTGTACAAAAAATAGTGGATGGGTCGATTTTTTAAGGTGGCGTTTTAGTGGCGGATTTGCTTGATTTATTGGTGCCTAGGTCGATTTTTTAAGCATTTGACCTGCCTCGATTAGTTGCTTTGAAAATCCGTTTTTGATTTGTTTGATTATGCTCTCAATGAATTTCGATGAAAGAAATTTTATTTTATTTTAAGCTTAATTTTAATTTGGTCACCCTATTATTGCGAAAAATTTGTTAAGCTCACTTTATAATGTTTTTTTACATTTTGATAACTCAATTACACCAAATCAAGAAGTAGCATTCAAGTTGTTATCAACCTTTTATGCTCTCTTCACTAGCTTTAGTTTTTATAGGTGAAAACAAATTCAAAAATTATTGTTAATGATACATAGAATACCACTATTGGATATATGTTGGGCGTGGAATGTTTGTGAGCTCATTGTGTCACAGATTGGTCATGTGGAGGATACTATTAAAGGGCTTCTCTCATTTATATATTTTTGCAATATTCGGTTTCAATGATATCCAATGCAATTATCGGTATAAATGAAGTGAAAAAACATGATGTTTGAGTTCCAAATGTCCAAATGCATTTACATATTTAATTATGGCATTTCATATTCCAATGAAATGCTCATTTCAATGCACCGGTTAAAAAAACTAAAATTATGATAATCATAATTACATTAAATGTTCCGATGCAAAACTGGGCTATATGTAAACCAGGTGTGTTTCAAAATCTAGAAATTTCATATTACATAAAAATATGAAAGGCTTTTGAATAAATATCCACTAAATTATTACAAATATCGAGATAGAAATGGCTTTTCAACTAAATGGAAGTGTTTCCAAATCAGGAAAATGCATTGAAACGCCCCCGACCCCCAATATTTATACGAGCCTCGGGTGGTCGGCGTCCTAATAAACACTTAAAACTCCTGCAAAGCCTCTACTAATTGCAACTAAACAAAAGTCAACTGACAAAACATAACAATTCCTGTGAATAATATAAACACAGCACATGTCAAGATCCAAGGTAACTTTTCACTTGTTCATCAATCCAACTTTTCATAACCTCTGCTCACTGTCGCAAGCAAGGACACCAGCTCAACTGGTTCACCACACCATTTGGTCTTAGATAAAGACTAAGATCTAAACTCGAATACCAACGCTTTTTCACCGAGCAGAGATATATCGTGCTCGTGAAAAAGGTATAATCGAGATAAATGGTAATTGGTGTATTAGTGCAGCTAACTCACATAACCGCTTAGATTTTAGGTACAAGCTAAAATTCGAGCTCGCTAACCACTTAAGATCTTAGGTGTAAGCCAAGATCCAAGGTCGCATTTCACTTGTTCTTAAACCGAACTTGCACTGCCCTTGCTTACTTTCGCGAGCAAATTCGAACACCAACCCTTGGTCTTAGACACAAGCTAAGATCCAAATTCGAACACCAACCCCTTTCGACGAGCAGAGACATATCGTGCTTGTAAAAAGGGCATAATCGAAATAAAAGATGAACACATAACATGGAGATCAAATGGGCTTATTTATTTTGTAAAATCACCATCGTACAATTGACCATACAAGCGAGAAACACATTAAACCCTCTGCTCGATTTTTCTTCACCGGTAAGCTTTCCCCTCTACTCGAGTTTCCACGATCCATCTGGTCCACGGCCATATCCTATGCCTCTGCTCTGTCTGTCTGATTCTGCTCGCCCTGAGTTGAATCTTCGCCGATCATGGCAATATGAATTAGCCCCGTGGTCGTGTGAAATTTTTCGTTGTGACTGATCGTGATGGCTTGGTCTTCAATTGACAAAGTCGGTTTACGCTTTCCTCTCTCGAACATGCTCCAACACGCTTTCGTGGATCGGCTTTTCAAGACCCCCACCCCTTTATCGGTTTAAAACTTTGCTCACTGGTAGGGTATGGAAGCTACCATCTGGAACTTGGTCATATTGGATACCCTAAAAATGATGTTATAGGGGGATTTCAAATCGATCACCATAAAGGTGATTTTTTCAGCTCTGGAGCGACTGCCCTCGCCGATAAAAACATCCAGCTCAACTGTGCCCTTAACTGGCACCTTGTGGTTGGTGAAGCCCTCCAGAGTTCCTGCGTAAGGCTTCAAGCAATCATCATTTAACTTTAGGCCCTGGAAGTTAGAATAATACATGACATCCCTGCACTCCCTTGTATCCACCAGTATCATATGCACCAGTCATCCATCGACCAAAGCCATAACAATCAAAGACTGTTCTCCGGCCACGCTAACGGAATAGACTCCTCTCATGCCTGCAAAGTGGTTGGGCAGTCCACCACTTTTGACAGGGAATATATATGTTTGCCCAGCTGTGTGAGGGTAGGCTTCTCATCTAGAATCATATTTATCACACCCCGAACTAGGCCTCTTAGCGAGAGGCATTTCCCCTGTTGTTTCCCTCTCGCTTGAAACGGTCCAACCTCCCCTCCTTGATCAATTTTTAAATGGCCTTCTTCAACGACCAACATTCCTCTGTGGTGTTCCCATAATCATCATGACATACACACCTCCTTGATCGGTCCCTGGTGTCAACACTCAACAGGCTTTGAACTCATACGGGGTTCCCGGGGAAGCTCATCCCGTGTCTCATATATAAAGTCCTCCCGTAATGTATTAAGCGGGGTGAGATCACTTTCCCGAAGGAATTCTATAGGGGAGTCATACTGTGACTTGCTTCAGTTGTAGCCGCCTCCCCGCATTGCTTTTGTAGCCTTTTTCCTGTAGCATTTGTGCTTTCCTTCTTTTTCTCTTTTTTTGCGGTCTCACCCACACACCATTTATGAGCCCGCATAAACATTTTTGTCTGCGTTTTGGGCTTCCTCATACTAAGCTCTGATCTCAGGCTACCTTCTCCCTCGAGAAAGCCAGTCTCAAAGCATAAGGTGATCTCCTGCTCAGACAAACGAGGCACTTGGTCGAGCATCTTTTCGAACCTCTCCAAGTAGCCGGAAGTGGATTCATGGGCCCCTACTTGATTTTAGACAAGTCTGCCCTTATCTTTCTAATTGCTCCCGAAGTCCTAAAATCCCGAAATCAGCCAGGAACTTTGCTCGCAAATCCACCCAATTATTAATCGACCTACGGGGAAGAGCTCCCATCCAGGCCAAAGTCTTCCCTTGCAGCGAGCCCACAAATGCCCGAATCTTCAATGTTTCATTAAAGGTCACCAAGCCAATTTGAGACTCAAAGGACATTAGCTAATCTCTTGCTTTGGTCTTCCCCATATACTCCTTGATGTTGGGGAAGATGAGGTCTTGTGTCGGAGGGGCATTTTCAATCCATGGGGCCAAAGGGCTAGATGACGTACCCATGAAGTTGCCTTCCAAGGCCTTGCCTTGTTTCTACGCCTCCATGTGTCGCTTCATTTCCTCGAGCATCTGTGCATTTATTGCAGCGGGCAGACCACCGACGGGTTGAAGCTGCACACTGGGCACAAGAGGGGCCTGTGGGGGACCCATAGCTCCCATAGCCTGAGCTATGCCCATGGCCTACGCCATTTGTGCCTAGGGGCCTCCTACAGCCTGTTGTACTTGATCTGGGACTACTCCTACCCTGTTTTGTTGGTCGTTACTAGGGGGTGTGTGAGAACCCAAACCCATTACATGTATAACATCATTATAACATGCTTAACGTATGTCTTAACATGTTAGAGAGTTCATATTGTTTATATCATGCTTGCATTGGGTTTGTTACGATCATAGTCGTTTGAATGCCTTCTATGCTTTGCATGATTTGTCGTTAATGCTTTGAGTGTTCATCTTAGCATGTTTACACTTAAATAAGTCCCATTGGAGTCTTAGTACCTTGCATATATGACTTATAACATTAATCTTGATCATAGTATGTATGGTTGAGAGTTTAGAAGCATTGTTTGCTTCGTTTGAGTCTTAGGGTTTCTCGGGTTTGCCTTCGTTGCTTGTATTTTTGTGTTTTCAACTTGCGAGAAGTTCATTTAAGTTCTAGACGAAGTGTACTAGTATTTCTCATGCTTGCACAATCAATGTTCATAGACTTGTTGCATTTGGAAATAAGATGACCAACATATTACTTCACAGATTCAGTCCGGTTTTGGGAAAACTTCGGGAAAATTCTGGTACCAATCTACTAAAGATAATTTTCCAAAAATTTATTATGTTTTACCTGCATGTGTTAGGATACTCCCTGTAAAATTTGGTAATTTTCCAAGGTGTCTAAGTACCTCATTTAGGTCTTGACCTACGGCTGTGCCAGAATTCTGTTTTTAGGAAATCAGCTTCTGTACTTGATTTTGTAGTAACCTTATTTTGATGAATATAAGTCCAAATGGAGTAATTTAAAAATATAAAATATAGTTTAATGAGTCT
Source organism: Codonopsis lanceolata (assembly GCA_013146195.2). Taxonomy (NCBI): domain Eukaryota; kingdom Viridiplantae; phylum Streptophyta; class Magnoliopsida; order Asterales; family Campanulaceae; genus Codonopsis; species Codonopsis lanceolata. The sequence goes on along the minus strand of CM028381.1, from coordinate 120,528,887 downwards.
AGTTTTAAAAAAATCAAAAATAACCTCATTTGGAGGTGTGAGCCATTTATGGTAGATTTTACAAGATTGACTGTCTGTTTTCCAGATTTTGGGTTTTTGACTTGTTTTGGTTGAAGACCCCCTTGCCCCTTGCCCCTTGCCCCTTGCCCCTTGTCCCAAGTACGACCATTTCAGCCTAGAACACCATTGTGGACTCAAGTAAAACCCTTGTTAGCCCTTGGATGAGTTTTTTATCAAAGGCTTTCAAGCCTTGACCAATTAGAAGCCATATAACCACCCTTCACAAGGATTATGGTGTAGTTGTGCCAGTGTTTATCAATTTACTTTTCGATTTTGATTCGCATAATTCAAAAACACGTATGTATGTTTGTTCTAAAGAGTTGTTTGATTTGTTAAACTTAGGTTGAAAGTTAATGGCTACTGGGAACGTGATAAAGTTGGACAGGATCAGCAACTTACATGATTCCATTTTGAGTCATATTCTCTCCTTTCTTCCCACTAAAGAATCAGTTGGAATCAGTTGGAACCAGTATTCTCTCAACAAGATGGCAGTTCCTTTGGACTTCCGTCCCTATTCTTGATTTTGATGATAGTTTTACCATCCGAAGAGGGTACAACATTAGTGAAGATGTGGAAGATGCAATTATGTTTCGAGATTTCGTGAATAGGGTATTACTTCTCAGTGATGTATCATGCCTTCAGAAGTTCATCCTGACATTTAATAATACTAATCCCGGTGCTTTTGATACATGGGTCCGCACCGCAATCAGGCGCAACGTTGTAGAGCTGTCCCTCTGCGGTTTGGACGATCATTTTACTCCTAGGCCGCCTCCTATTCTTTACACTAGCAAAACTCTAGTGGTTTTAAGTTTGGGTTCATCCATTCTCATAGACCCTCCTCCCGCTTCAGTTTGGCTTCCTAGTCTTAAGTTACTTCGTCTAGATAGTGTTCGTTTTGAAGATGATGATGATTCATCATTTCAGAATCTCTGTTCTGGCTGTCCGGTTCTTGAAGAATTAGTCATATTACCCTTTACTGGTAATTTCAATGTCTCCGTACCTACGTTGAAACGATTGACGATCGAGATTCTGCATCCAGACTCAGATTTTTCACTAGAGCATCAACTTAACAGGTTCATTATAGATGCCCCAAATCTTCAGACTCTTAAAATCAGTGATTGTAATTTGTCAGGATTTAAGCTGTTGAATTTATCATCCTTGTTGGTAGCCAATATTTTTGTATTTTGTACCGACGCCAATCCTTCCCATTTAAGCCGTTATGCTGGTCGTTTTTATCAACTTCTCAATGGGATTACAAATGCCAAGCATCTATCTCTGTCATTGTATGGTTCAGAGTTGCCTGGTTCGGCCATGTCTGTAAGTTTGCTACATTCATGGAGCATGATATCTATTTCTATTCTTTAATGCGGCATACTAACAGACTAGAAAGTTTTTGATTAGCTTTATTTGTACAATCGGCGTCCATCTTAAAGTTTTATCAGTCATCCTGGCTTGCATCGTTAATGAACTGTTTGCAATATGGAATACATATACATTTAATTTCAATACATGGCACACATATCTTTGTATTGTACAGTTCATCACCAATGGTAGCAGTTATGTTGCACCAACATTTCACCGTTTAACCAGCTTGACTCTGGGTTCCTGTGGCTGGGGTTCCTGTTTCTGGGGAATGCTGAACGTATTTATTGAGTGTTCACCAAAGCTAGAAGTTCTTGATATTAATAAGGTTTGTATAAACGTAAGGACATTTGTATATTAAAGTGAGCTATCCTCAAGTTACTAATAGGTTTCAGCTTATTTGTTATCGTCAGAGATACAGAAATTTGGAACCTTGGAGTCCTCCACAAAGAGTTCCTGCTTGTTTGCAGTCATGTCTAAAGGAAATCTTGATTAAGGGATTTGATGGGGAGGAATTTGAGCTCAAAGCAATAGGGTATTTGCTGAAGAATGCGAAAACACTAAGGGAGATGACGATTTATTACAGCGGGGTGAAGAAGGAAGATCATAATCTTTGCGAGAAATTATCACAGTTTCCCACGGCATCCACACATTGTTGGCTCCATGTTGTCATTTGAAGGTGTACATTTTTTTTTGTCTTTCGTTTTATGTTGTACTCTATGGTTGGTTAAGGATTCAGTCATTTCATGCTCTTATTTGTATTTCTCTCCCAAGTTATACTCTGGTTGATTTAGGATTCGGTCATTTCCTGCTGTTTTGGTATTTCTCGCATAACCATTGCTATTTCCGTTGCATTTCAGGCCATTGTAGTTGTTATGCTTTTGTGATCAGGTATATCCCCATCTCACAACATTTTTCTTGTATTTTTGTTTGCTTTACAATTTCCTTACCTAGTGTTCTAAAAATTGCTAGGCGGGCGTTTGACGCCTAAGCAGCGCTTCGTTTCTAAGTTGGTCACTTAACAAGCAAAGAACGAGAAGCAGTGCTTGGGAGGCAGCTCCTTTAGGAGTGTGTTGGGTAATTTGGAAAGAGAGGAATCTAACGGCATTTGACAATGAGGAAAGATCAGAGTTATTTTTTGAAAGACCTTTTGATGAAGACCTTGTATTTGTGGTGCACTAAGTAATGTTAACTCTTTAGTGTACAAAGGATGTGTCACTGGGTTATTAAACGCTTTTTCCTATGTTGTACTTTTACTTATTACAAAAAATAGTGGATGGGTGCTGATTTCCCGCCTGGGCGATTTAGTGGCCGATTTGCTTGATTTATTGGTGCCTGGGTCGATTTTTTAAGGTGGCATTTTAGTGGCCGATTTGCTTGATTTATTGGTGCCTACACCGATTTTTTAAGCATTTGACCTACCTCGATTAGTTGCTTTGAAAATCCGTTTTTGATTTGTTTGATTATGCTCTCAATGAATTTCGATGAAAGAAATTTTATTTTATTTTAAGCTTAATTCTCAATTTGGTCACCCTACTATTGCGAAAAGTTTGTTAAGATCACTCTACTATGTTTTTTTACATTTTGATAACTCAATTACACCAAATCAAGAAGTAGCATTCAGCTTGTTATCAACCTTTCATGCTCTCTTCACTAGCTTTAGTTTTTATAGATGGCAACAAATTCAAAAACTATTGTTAATGATACAGAGAACACCACTATTGGATATATGTTGGGCGTGAAATGTTTGTGAGCTCATTGTGTCACAGTTTGGTCATGTGGAGGATACTATTAAAGGGCTTCTCTCATTTATATATTTTTGCAATATTCGGTTTCAATGATATCCAATGCAATTATCGGTATAAATGTAGTAAAAAAACATGATGTTTGAGTTCCAAATGTCCAAATGCATTTACATATTTAATTATGGCATTTCATATTCCAATGAAATGCTCATTTCAATGCACCGGTTAAAAAAACTAAAATTATGATAATCATAATTACATTAAATGTTCCAATGCAAAACTGGGCTATATGTAAACCAGGTGTGTTTCAAAATCTAGAAATTTCATATTACATAAAAATATGAAAGGTTTTTGAATAAATATCCACTTAATTATTACAAATATCGAGATAGAAATGGCTTTTCAACTAAATGGAAGTGTTTCCAAATCAGGAAAATGCATTGAAACGCCCCCGACCCCCAATATCTATACGAGCCTCGGGTCGAGCGTCTAATAAACACTTAAAACTCCTGCAAAGCCTCTACTAATTACAACTAAACAAAAGTCAACTAACAAAACATAACAATTCCTGTGAATAATATAAACACAGCACATGTCAAGATCCAAGGTAACTTTTCACTTGTTCATCAATCCAACTTTTCATAACCTCTGCTCACTGTCGCAAGCAAGGACATCAGCTCAACTGGTTCACCACACCATTTGGTCTTAGATAAAGACTAAGATCTAAACTCGAATACCAACGCTTTTTCACCAAGCAGAGATATATCGTGCTCGTGAAAAAGGTATAATCGAGATAAATGGTAATTGGTGCATTAGTGCAGCTAACTCACATAACCGCTTAGATTTTAGGTACAAGCTAAAATTCGAGCTCGCTAACCACTTAAGATCTTAGGTGTAAGCCAAGATCCAAGGTCGCATTTCACTTGTTCTTAAACCGAACTTGCACTGCCCTTGCTCACTTTCGCGAGCAAATTCGAACACCAACCCTTGGTCTTAGACACAAGCTAAGATCCAAATTCGAACACCAACCCCTTTCGACGAGCAGAGACATATCGTGCTTGTAAAAAGGGCATAATCGAAATAAAAGATGAACACATAACATGGAGATCAAATGGGCTTATTTATTTTGTAAAATCACCATCGTACAATTGACCATACAAGCGAGAAACACATTAAACCCTCTGCTCGATTTTTCTTCACCGGTAAGCTTTCCCCGCTACTCGAGTTTCCACGATCCATCTGGTCCACGGCCATATACTATGCCTCTGCTCTGCCTGTCTGATTCTGCTCGCCCTGAGTTGAATCTTCACCGATCATGGCAATAAGAACTAGCCCCGTGGTCGTGTGAAATTTTTCGTTGTGACTGATCGTGATGGCTTGGTCTTCAATTGACAAAGTTAGTTTCTGCTTTTTCCTCTAGCTGTCCCGAACATGCTCCAACACTGCTCGTGACTGGCTTTTCAAGACCCCCACCCCTTTATCGGTTTAAAACTTTGCTCACTGGTAGGGTATGGAAGCTACCATCTGGAACTTGGTCATACTGGGTACCCTAAAAATGATGTTATAGGGGGATTTCAAATCGATCACCATAAAGGTGATTTTTTCGACTCTGGAGCGCGCCTCGCCGATAAAAACATCGGCTCTCAGCGTGCCCTTAACTGGCACCTTGTGGTTGGTGAAGCCCTCCAGAGTTCCTGCGTAAGGCTTCAAGCAATCATCATTTAACTTTAGGCCCTGGAAGTTAGAATAATACATGACATCCCTGCACTCCCTTGTATCCACCAGTATCATGTGCACCAGTCATCCATCGACCAAAGCCATAACAATCAAAGACTATTCTCCGGCCACGCTAACGGAATAGACTCCTCTCATGCCTGCAAAGTGGTTGGGCAATCCACCACTTTTGACAGGGAATATATATGTTTGCCCAGCTGTGTGAGGGTAGGCTTCTCATATAGAATCGCATTTATCACACCTCGAACTAGGGAGCATCTTGGCGAGGGGCATTTCCCATGTTGTTTCCATCTCGCTTGAAACGGTCCAACCTCCCCTCGTTGATCAACTTTTAAATGGCCTTCTTCAACGGCCAACATTCCTCTGTGGTGTTCTCATAATCATCATGATATACACACCTCCTTGATCGGTCCATGGTGTCAACACTCAACAGGCTTTGAACTCATACGGGGTTCCCGGGGAAGCTCATCCCGTGTCTCATATATGAAGTCCTCCCGTAATGTATTAAGCGGGGTGAGATCACTTTCCCAAAGGAATTCTATAGGGGAGTCATACCGTGACTTGCTCCAGTTGTAGCCGCCTCCTGCACCCTGGTCGCTGCTTTTGCCAGTGTAGCCTTTTTCCTGTAGCATTTGTGCTTTCCTTCCTTTTCTCTTTTTTTGCGGTCTCACCCACACACAATTTCTGAGCCCGCATAAACATTTATGCCTGCGTTTTGGGTTCCTTATACTAAGCTCTGATCTCAGGCCACCTTCTCCCTCGAGAAAGCCAGTCTCAAAGCATAAGGTGGCCTCCTGCTCAGACAAACGAGGCACTTGGTCGAGCATCTTTTCGAACCTCTCCAAGTAGCCGGAAGTGGATTCATGGGCCCCTACTTGATTTTAGACAAGTCTGCCCTTATCTTTCTAATTGCTTCCGAAGTCCTAAAATCCTGAAATCAGCCAGGAACTTTGCTCGCAAATTCACCAAATTATTAATCGACCTACGGGGAAGAGCTCCCATCCAGGCCAAAGTCTTCCCTTGCAGCGAGCCCACAAATGCCCGAATCTTCAATGCTTCATTAAAGGTCACCAAGCCAATTTGAGACTCAAAGGACATTAGCTAATCTCTTGCTTTGGTCTTCCCCATATACTCCTTGATGTTGGAGAAGATGAGGCCTTGTGTCGGAGGGGCATTCTCAATCCATGGGGCCAAAGGGCTAGATGACGTACCCATGAAGTTGCCTTCCAAGGCCTTGCTTTGTTTCTACGCCTCCATGTGTCGCTTCATTTCCTCGAGTATCTGTGCATTTATTGCAGCGGGCAGACCACCGACAGGTTGAAGCTGCACACTGGGCACAAGAAGGGCCTGTGGGGGACCCATAGCTCCCATAGCCTGAGCTATGCCCGTTGCCTACGCCATTTGTGCCTAGGGGCCTCCTACAGCCTGTTGTACTTGATCTGGGACTGCTCCTACCCTGTTTTGTTGGTCGTTACTAGGGGGGGTGTGAGAACCCAAACCCATTACATGTATAACATCATTATAACATGCTTAACGTATGCCTTAACATGTTAGAGAGTTCATATTGTTTATATCATGCTTGCATTGGGTTGGTTACGATCATAGTCGTTTGAATGTTTTCTATGCTTTGCATGATTTGTCGTTAATGCTTTGAGTGTTCATTTTAGCATGTTTACACTTAACTAAGTCTCATTGGAGTCTTAGTACCTTGCATATATGACTTATAACATTAATCTTGATCATAGTATGTATGGTTGAGAGTTTAGAAGCATTGTTTGCTTCGTTTGAGTCTTAGGGTTTCTCGGGTTTGCCTTCGTTGCTTGTATTTTTGTGTTTTCAACTTGCGAGAAGTTCATTTAAGTTCTAGACGAAGTGTACTAGTATTTCTCATGCTTGCACAATCAATGTTCATTGAAGGAACGCGATGCCACGGAAACTCAATATGGAGCGATGTTACTGCCAATGTTGCAGTGAATGTTGCAACAATGACAGTAACACTGTGAACTGAAAGTGTGTCTCAGAAAATAGCAGCGGAAGTATTGTTTTGTGATTTGAAATCTAACAGACTTTGTAAGACAGAAAATCACACAAAAACAATCTACAAGAATCAATCTTGTAGATCAAGCCTCAAGGCAACAAATTATATTAAACTCAAAACTGTTTTTGAACCTTAACAGTTTACACAAAAATCTCACAAGATATAGAATCTTGGAGATTACAAAACCCACATAAACTATCAGACCAAACGTGGGAAGAAAATAATCAAAGACTAAAAACAGCTTCCAAGATCAATAACAAAAACTGGAAGCACAAAACAAAACCTTCAGAAAAACACAAGGCTGTGTTCCTGAAGCTTTTACAGCAGCAGCAGCACCACCAGCAGGAATGCAGAAGGACTTCGTGTATGATTTGTTTGAATTCTCCTCACAGTTTCAACAACACAAAGCTTCTGAATTTAAACTCTCTTAATATAGAATATGATCTGATTCTCGCTCAAGCTCTCTCTCAGCGCACTCCTGCTTCTGTATCTCTGCATACTCTCCCCAGCCTCGACTTCACATCTTTTTATAGGCTGCAAGACTTGTCAACCAAGACTCCAAGGAATCCTGCAAAAGCACGGCAAGACAGCAAAACCTACTAGGAAAGAGATTTAGCCGAAAATCAAACAAGATTACCTTTCCTATTTTGAGAACATTAATAACTAAATATTTATGCAAGGATTTAGTTACTAAAGATATCACCTAAATCTAACCAGAAAATCCTAATTAAATCTTAACACAAGGATACCAAATTAAATCCTATTTTGACCAAGAAGGTGAGAACAAGATAAATTAGGCAATGCCTAAAATACCCTTACATTCATAGACTTGTTGCATTTGGAAATAAGATGACCAACATATTACTTCACAGATTCAGTCCGGTTTTGGGAAAACTTCGGGAAAATTCTGGTACCAATCTACTAAAGATAATTTTCCAAAAATTTAGTATGTTTTACCTGCATGTGTTAGGATACTCCCTGTAAAATTTGGTAATTTTCCAAGGTGTCTAAGTACCTCATTTAGGTCTTGACTTACGGCTGTGCCAGAATTCTGTTTTCAGGAAATCAGCTTCTGTACTTGATTTTGTAGTAACCTTATTTTGATGAATATAAGTCTAAATGGAGTAATTTAAAAATCTAAAATATAGTTTAATGAGTCTAGGTTTAGAAAAATTAAAAATCACCTCATTTGGAGGTGTGAGCCATTTATGGTAGATTTTACAAGATTGACTGTCTGTTTTCCAGATTTTGGGTTTTTGACTTGTTTTGGTTGAAGACCCCCTTGCCCCTTGCCCCTTGTCCCAAGTACGAACATTTCAGCCTAGAACACCATTGTGGACTCAAGTAAAACCCTTGTTAGCCCTTGGATGAGTTTTTTTATCAAAGGCTTTCAAGCCTTGACCAATTAGAAGCCATATAACCACCCTTCACAAGGATTATGGTTTAGTTGTGCCATATATAAGCCCCTTGTCAGCCCATCTTTGTCTTCAACCTCAAAATTACTGAACCTTGAAGCCATTGTTGAGCTTGAGAAGCTTCCATACTTGTGTGACCATTTGCCGGAGTTCCGGTAACCCGATTAGCCATCCGAGACCGCCTAATCGAAGGCCTTGCCCTCCTCTTCTACAATCCTTAGTTTGTTATTGCTTTCATCCATCATTCATAGGCTTAAGGTGAGTTTTCAATTCCCAGATTTTTATGTTCAATAAAATAACATGCTTCCTTCATTATAGTTGTTCTAAACATGCTTAGGAAGACTTCTAGTAAAGTAGAATTCTTCAATTCATCTTGTGAAAAGTTAGTAAGTTTTTGAGGTTTTCATGTGAAGTTATGATTTTGACTTTGTGTAAAGCATGAATGATGTTCTAAATGTGCTTAGGTACAACTCTTGTGAAAGAATAAATTTCAATTGTATGTTTAACATAATCGACTATTCTAGGGTTTCAAACTCGAGAATTGGTTTATGGCTAGTTTAAGGTCATGAATGGCTTGGCTATTGTGTTCTAAATGAACGAAGAACATAGAAAAGAGTAATGGGATGCATTTAGTATCTATGCTCTACTTGGTTGCACTTTTAGCAATGACTCATCGGAGTTGAGTTTAGGGAGTTATTGAACAATACCGACTCCACATTCAATCCCTACGACGTTTGTGGTTCGTTAGACTAATGTATTAGCTTACGTGACTTTGGTGATGAATTGAAGTGCATGTTTGATGTGTGTGCTTATGAGACTCAATCGAGTTCTTATGCGGTTTATATGATTGTGTTAAACAAATGCATAATCGAGAGCATGTTGTAGAATGATATATCTATTTGACATGTTGAATTCGCTCTTGTCGAATTCTTATTTGATTCCATAATGAGCAAACACCTACTTGTTGAATAAGTTCGCTCTTGTCGAACTTGTTCCTTATTTGGTTTATATAACGAGTAAACATCTACTTGGCATTGCATTAGTCCAACTGGCATATTTGGTTGAGTCGATGGTGTAACAATGCATCGCCGTCACGAGTTATGGGATTCGTGATAGTGATGGGTTGTTACCGGGTTTTTATCACACACCATCCACTGTTGGCCCCAATGGAGAAGTTAGCCCATTGCCGTATTCAATAGAGCGCTTGGATTATGCTAATTTGGCTGAGGGGTGTCCTCAGTACATCGATATAACTCACATGAACATCGTAGTCACGAAAACAAAGTTAACGATGTGTATTGCAGGAGCTACGTAGCGGCACCGGTTGTATAACATATCCTCTTTATATGTGATTTACTTTATAGCACTTATGTGAAACCAATGTGCTACCATGGATATGTGAACTAAGTGTTTATATAAATGAATGCTTTGATTGACTTGATATTAATGATGATATCTTGCTATGTATGTTGCATGATGTCATGACATGCATAACTGTTAGCTCACAGTCTTTATGACTTACCCCCTCCTTTTTACTGCTTTAGATCCGAGCCGTCCAGGTCCTTCCCGTTGAGGCGTTACAGGGTTCCCGCTTGTCCGAGATCACTCGCGATGAGGTTGTTATATATAGATGTCCTTCTTTTGTTCTCTTTTGAAAGGACGTTGGGTATAGGAAGTCATTTAGACTTTGCTTTTGGGAACTTGAACTTATTGTATTTATGTCTATTACTTGTAGTAACTTGTATTCTATTTTGAGTGTCGGCGCTTGTATGCCGAGCCTTGTATAGTTGTAGTTGGTTCACATGTTTAAAGTCTTCCGCTGAGCATCACATTAGCTCTTATTTACTTTTGTTGTTTCTTCCAGCATGTTTAGCCGTCGAGATGTTATAGCATGAACTGTTTAGTGTTGGATTCCGGTTGTAAAATCGCCGATGAATTGGTATACTTGTCTTTAACTGTTATATCATGTTTTAAAAGTTTTAAAATATTCCGACCTTTTGGTGCTGAGTTGCGTCACGTCTACAATGTTGCATCACGTCGTTTTCTTTAATTGAGTCCTTGCATGAATTGTAATCCTATTTGGATGGCT
>CM028381.1:120510944-120513444 GCA_013146195.2 Codonopsis lanceolata | reverse complement strand
CCTAATTAATACTTATAAGAAAACAAATTGAAAATATGGGTGTAACAACAAAAGGAAAACGTGCTTGTTTGGCAAAAATATTTATTAAAAAAAGAGAGAGAGGTGGTGGGGCCCTCGAGAAAAAAGATAAAACACTTGTTTAAAAAACAAAAAAACATCATCGATAAAAAATACTAAGCATTTTTCAAGAAAGCCAAAAGAGATTGATATTATTTACACTATGGTGTCACTTTTAACGATATCAGCAACTTTCACAAACTGCGACTGGTGTTCTGATTATCTGATAAATCAATTTTCTTCTTAACATTGTAATGATTAAAATGAAGGGATCAAAGAGTCGAGTAACGGTGAAAATAATAATCATTTTTATCTTCATTTAGTCATTTAGTGATGAAACAAAGTTCAAGCTGATACTCCCTCCATCCTCGAAAAGTGGTAGTTGCATTTGACAAATCAAGCTTTTTTATATCTTTCTTTTGCTTATTTATATCTCTTTTAAATCTCTTTTAAATTGCACTATGTTAAATATCTTTCGGTATCAACACCATGAATACAAATCAATATCTAGAGAATTTATCATCTGCTAAATGACTAAATGAAGATAAAAGATATAAAGATAAAAAAATAAAGTAAATCAATTTGAACAACACGGCTCAACATGAATCATTGAGGGGGCGGAGAATTTGATGCCAAATTTAATCTGAATAGTTAATTAATGATACTAATAATTATTGGTCCACAATTGACATGGGCCCACGTTGGATATGTCTTTCTGTTTTTACCAAATGATAGCGTAAGGATGATGCTAACAATGGATTGAATATTTGAGGAGTGAAGGGATCCAAAATAAGAACATAATTAAGAACTTACACAAAGAGAGATGGCGATGGCGAGATGAAAAGCACCGGTAAAAGGAGAGAGGAGGAGGGCGATGGAGACGGGAAAAAAACCGGCCTGACAAAGGAGAGAGGGAGGAGGACGTCGATGGAGAACGGGAAGTCGGAACAGAGGATGAAGGAACGAGGAAGAGGGATTCGCCGGGACATAGGAGAGAGGGAGGAATCAAAATCAAAATATATGTAGATTGAGACAACCGACAAATTGTAGATTGAGAGAGAGAGAGAGAGAGAGAGATGGCGAGGCGAAAGAAACAGAGGAGAGAGGGAGGAGGACACCGGATGCGTTTGGAGATGGAGATGTAAACGAGAAGCTTCGAGGCGGAACAAATGATGAAGGGATGAAATGATTCGTCGGATTTTATTTAGAAGAAAAGAGAAGAAGAGAGAGGCGGAGGAAGTTGAGAGTGACGGAAAAAAAGAAGATGAATAGGAATAGGAGTAGTAATAGGAATATGAAGAGGAAGAGTGAGAAAATGATTGAGGAGAAAACATGGAAATAAACCGTTAAGGAAGAGAGATCCGTGAGATTAAATCCTGACCAGTGATTGTGTTTCGTAAAAACAAATCCCGACCGATAAATAGCTTTTGATAACTAAGCTGTTTTATATAAGAGCATCCTCAATGTTGTATATTCTTATACAACTTCTTAAAGTCACACCTCCACCTACCTTTTATCTTCTTACACTAAGAATAAATCTTCTCATTGTATAATTTTCTTACCAACTTCTTACACAAAAATATTAAATTTAACATCATCCCAAATAAAATAAAAACCCCCCCCACTCACCCCACTGACGGCCGCCACTTCTGATTTTTCAACAAAAAACAACTTCTTATTTAAGAAGTTAAATCCATCTCTCTCCTAGTTAGACAAAAAAAAAAAAAAAGGCAAATTTTAAGTGGGTACAATTTTAGAAACATGTTTTCATAGAGGACCATCAATTTTTTAGACATTTCATGTAACTACAAATTGGTTGCCAAATGACAAAAATGCCATTAGTGAAGACAGATCTAATTCGGCTTTAAAAAAATTCAAAAAAGCTGATGTCAAATCTTGGCATCAGTCGAAAAAAAAATTCAATAATCCAGACATCAGGTTGTTGATGTCAAAAATGCTGATGCCTACAATTGTTGCTGATGCCAAAAATGCTGATGCCTACCGTTGTTGCTGATGCCAAAAATGCTGATGCCAAAGCTTGGCATCAGGTGAAAAAAAAAATCAATAATTCAGGCATCAGGTTGCTGATGCCAAAAATACTGATGCCTACCGTTGTTGTTAATACAAAAAATGTTGTTGATGCAAAAAATGTTGATGCCGGTCAAACATCTCCGTTCAAACCCAAACCTTAGAGACTGCTGCTAAGAAAGTGCGTATTTGCCCAACGGTGATGAAGAAGATATGTCGAAAGCATGGAATGACACGGTGGCCTCACAGAAAGGTTTTATTTATGAAATTCTATTTTCTTTTCAAACTGTTTGAATTTATTTTGCTTTTGAAAAACTAATACATGTAATCTTATCTATCGGATAAAAAGCATCGAGGAAGATATCGAGGAGAGGTTGATGATAAAACTATTGACACGGTGGGCTCACGGATAGAG
>CM028381.1:120502071-120510844 GCA_013146195.2 Codonopsis lanceolata | reverse complement strand
TATTTCACTTTTCTATCTTACCGATCTTATCGCCGATTATTACTATGCGATCATCGTGGATGAATTTGACACGCCGGTGTAATGAAGAGGCTACCCCTTTACCCCACGAATCTAGGGCGCCCCAACAAAGTAAAGGTGGCTGGAATATCCAGACTTGGAACTCAACTGCATGTTTAAGGGCCCAACAGCTTAACATTAAAGTGACCACCCCAAGACACATCGACCGGTGTTGGGTCATGCCTTAACCGGCCTGCGAGGAAGGAGCGAGTTCGATATCTTTATCCCCGCCAGTGTACTAGCAGACATACATTCATGAAGACCCATTATCTATCAAACCTGGGAACCGCTTTCTCCGCACTCCCAAAGGACGTGAAGAGCATCAATGGTTAGTTCCTTCCTTTGGCAAGTCCTAGATCGGTAAACATTATTACGCTCCCGAAATGGATGTTCCCGATCATCCGAGTGAGCTCGTCTGGGAGGTTTCAATGGAACGACCGCCTCGGCTTAGTGACTTAGCCGTTGTATCACTTGGTCTTGAAGCACACAAGAAGCCCCAGATGGAGATGTTGGCCTCGAGTTTTCTTCATCCGAGCCAATAAAGAATCTTCCAATCGCTTTAGCCCCAAAGATTCAAGCATTTGATCTTTTCCGCAGTGGTCACCTCTTTCGTGGTTTGGCTGGTAGGCCCGGCCATCGGGTAAGGTGGCTAACATCTCCACCAACCCAAGTGGCTTTTTCAATGTTATAGGTGTTTTGGCTACCAAGGATGGTGTCCCAAGAGAGCATATTACAACTAAGCTCTTTTATGGATAAGGGTGGAGGAATAGGAATGAGGATATATGGAAGGGTGTTTATTTATTTCAAACTTGGGCACAAAGGGTTTCATCAACCTCAATCATATTGATTTGAGGTAGAGGGTTATTGACTACATTTGGTCTGGTGGAGGTTTTTCAATAACCTTATCATCTATTAGGTCCTCGGATAGCATTTTTGAGGGTGTAACATTTGTCGGTGAGGTGACCACTGAGCGATGATATTCACAGCATCGGCATGGTTCCAAGTCCCGGGCAGGGGGTCGTGGCTTATAATTTTCCATGGCTTCAACACTCCTCAGGCCATTAGCCCCCGCAGATCACTGCATCGGGAGCTAGTTCATCAAAATGCCGCTACTCCCCGTTCGATTTCTCAAGTTTCGGCGGGCCATTATTTGCTCCCAACGTATTGTGAGCTGTCAGACCCATAATACCATGGACGAGCTATAATTTTGGGTAGAAAATGGGGTTGAGGCATTCCCTACCATATTGATTTGTATTTGTCTTTGATCGGTTGTCTTTCCTTTGGAGTAACGGAAAGAACGGGAGGCGTATTGGTTTTCAATTGGCGGTCAGTATATCATCATCAATACGGGCTCCTATCTCACTATTTCTTTGAAATTGGTATAGGGAGGTACCGCATATGTTCGATAGTAAATGGGTTGGAGGTTTTTGATGAACATTCGGCATGACTCGGCGGGATCAGTGCATCATGAAAGTGCGTGCCATTACTTTCTCTTCCACGACGCAAACTTCGGCGCATGTTTCCTTTTTCCGTTGGGTGCACGATTCAAGGTCCCTCCTATTTTCGGGGGGTATTATCTTTGTATCTTTCGAGGAATGCTTGCTATCTGGTCCCGGTATTCATGAATGCTGTAGACGGCATTAACCATTGTTTGGCGGCTCTACCGGGGTGAGGTGAAAATTGGAAGCCATAGCCTCAAAGCTAGCTCCCGTGGCGCATGCCGGTGGAATAAGACCTTAAATGGGATATAGGGCATCGGTCCGTCAAACTTTTCTATGTCGGGCATTTTGAACTTTGAGGGAAGTATTGCTGATGGTTGCAATGTTAGGGCCCGAGTAGAAAATTCCCCTTTATTGAGGAGTTTAAGCATCATGGCCTTCATATTTTCCATGTCGGCCTCCATTTTGGTGGTTGGGGAGTTGGTTTTTGGTATATCTTGGTTGGATTTGGAAAATTGGGTTATTTTCGGGTTGAAGGTAGGGATTTTTGGGTGGTGGGTTTTGGACGGTATATGGATTACGGGTTAGTGATGGAATTTGGGCATTATAAGGACTACGGGATATGGGTATTGTGTTGGATAAAGGTCTTGGGTTGGTAGATTTTGGACAGTGTAGGGATTTTGGTTTGGTGGGTTTTGGGTAGTATACGGATTTTGGGTTGGTGGGTTTTGGGTAGTATACGGATTTTGGGTTGGTGGGTTTTGGGTAGTGTATGGGTTCTGAATTGGTGGGTTATTGGCGGTTTCGGCCGGCGACCGAGATCATTAGGAGGTAAATATGTGGTAACTTGGCACAGGTGGGTTAAAGCTTTTTGGGTCCATGTGTGGGCTATTTAGGAGCGGGTTAGTCATAGGGAAAGGGAGGTCGTTTGGATTCTGGATATTTGGGGGAATATATGGTGGGTAAGGCGGGTAAAGATATATATTTGGGTAATAGGGACTTGGTGGAGGATTGGGATTGGGGATAGCGGTAGTATTTGGTGGGT
Source organism: Codonopsis lanceolata (assembly GCA_013146195.2). Taxonomy (NCBI): domain Eukaryota; kingdom Viridiplantae; phylum Streptophyta; class Magnoliopsida; order Asterales; family Campanulaceae; genus Codonopsis; species Codonopsis lanceolata. Next base: position 120,508,303 of record CM028381.1, on the reverse strand, counting down.
TAGTGTTTGGTTGGGGAGTTGGGTTTGGAGGTGCCAGAGACGTGGATGCTTCTTGGGGAATAGTAGGGAAGAATTCACCTCACCCTTGGATTTTAGACTTTGTACGGACTAGCCATTTGACTCATCGCCGCACGACAACTTTGGTCAAACCATTCTGCATTGCTTGGGAGGCGGAACATCCCACAGAGCCCCGAATGCTGCACCCATAGGCGTTGTTCACTTTCTCGCCATCGCTTGACCGGATTGTGCCCTGCGATTACGCCTTGTCGATCTGGCCCGATACCCTCGATCGGTTTCGCACTACTTTCCCGTATCCAACCGCCAGATATTATCTCGTCTTTCCAAATTCGGGCGGTCTCGAGGAAAATGGGTTTGGTAGGTATCGAGAAGGTGGAGGCTATCTGGGCTTGGAGTAGAGCGTGCCTTTTTATTAATATTTTATTATTATATTTATTTTCATGTTCCCTACAATTGGCCAGGATAAGCACACTTTATTTTGCAGCGATCTCGGGACTTTTCTAGAATAGTTGATTCTTTCTCCAGTATAGGACCAACGTATTCCACTTCGACTCCCAGGTGGATCGAGGCGAAGGGCCTATACTCTTTCGGGATCCACCATCCGAAATGGTCTAGGTCGAGCATCGAGAATTATAAATCGGCCCTTATTATTTATTGTATATTTTTTATATTATTATTATTTTTTGTGCGCACTAATTGTAGAGATATATTTTTTGAACTTGCGCATTTTTTTTGACATATATATATATATATATATATATATATATATATATATATATATATATATATATATATATATATATATATATATATATATATTGATTTTTTTTACAAGGGCGACCCACAATTCAAAGATGCAAAAATCGGTCGACGTGAAGTGTCTGAAAAACTATATGCATTCTAACGTTGGCTTATGCGGGGTAAGTGGCCATGGTGTAAGTAGGTAACGATTCGGAATATATTTACATGCGTGCACGTGTGTGCGGTATCTAGAAAAAACAAGTAAAGTCTTTATTTATTTTACGGATATAGAAAATAAAACAAATTTGGCTGTCTTCTTTGTTATATGTGGATTTTCTCGGCTTTTTATTTTTGCGCAAGCAAGCAAGCATATCACTTTAAGAAATAGAAAGAAAAGTGGGAAACTATATATCCCTATTAATTACAAATTTTGGTCCTATGCCCCCAAAATAAAATGACATGAATGCGGATATGTACGAATATCTGAGAATAAAGTGAAAAAAAGAAAATGAACTGAAATAAATAAAAATATAGAGCCGGAAGTAAAGCCCCAGCTCTTTTGTTGTCTTGGCCGGAATTTATTGTAATATATATATATATATATATATATATATTTTTTTGATTTTTGAATTTTTTTTTGTATATATATATATATTTTTTTTTTATTATTATTATTTTTTTTGATGATTTTTTACTCTTAAACACATCCGTAATGGGTATCGGAGCGAGGCTGGCTGGCGCCGGATGGAGGATCATATCCACAAATATAGCCACGGTAGTATGGGAACACTTTATTGAAATCGTAAATTAATATAACAAGCATCTTTGACGAAACAAATAAAAACAAAAAAGCTTTTATTTTATGAGTCTAGCCCTCCATTTTATTTAAAATAAAACAACTCCCAAGAGTCGCCTTGTGAGGTTCAGGGGGTGCGACCCGCCCGCTTGCTTGGATAGGAGTGCGTGCGTGCGGATGCGGGACACCACTGCTCTCGTTCCACCCTCCCTTGTTTAGGGAAGCGAAATCCAAAGTGCGAGAGGAGTCTTGTCTATATTAGCACGTTGGAATGTGCCTCGGTTGCCACAGTGGATTTTGTATCCAAAATGGGAACTAATGGTTTTCCATGTCAAGTTATCCCTTATTTCGGGGATAACGGGATATGGGAATGCATTACCCTTCCATTCCCATTCTCCCCTGTTTTCGTTAGGGGAAAACGGAGAAGTGCAAGAAAGGATATTGCGCGCCCCACTTATGGATTTATTGAAAATAGCCTTATGGCCCATTCGGATCACTATGGGAGCTATGGGTTTCCCGCATCAAGTTATCCCTTGTTTAGGGGATACCGGGATATGGGAATGCATCACCCTCCATTCCCGTATCTCCCTTTTTTAGGGAGAAACGAGGAAAGTGCAAAGAGGAATGTTGCGAGGCCCACTTGGATCTGAAAGTTTTAGAGTCGCCATCTTTATTTTAAAGGCGAAATAAAGAAAAACCAGAAAGAAAAACCAGAGATTTTTAAAAGCGGGTTCGGAGGCTAAGTTACGAGTTGGGAAGGTGCTAGGCACCCAACTTGCCCTTTCGGTCTCAAAACGTTTTTGGCTGAAGTATGCTTATTGTTATATTTATCTAGCAAATAAATAAGGTATTATAATGACATGGAAATTTAAACAAATACATTCGTGGCTACATTATTCTGGACTCTCGACCGCCTCCTTCCAATAATTACAGACATATTTAAGAATATTTGGCCGTTATAACGGCTCTTTTACATAATATTTCCTAATCTAATCCGGGCGGCTACGGCTTATATTGGCTACATTCTTTAGGATTTAAATAACAACTTTGAAAAATAAAAGACAGAAAATACAAATAAAATAAAATACGCTCTTAAAGGTATTACCTTTTAGAGCGGCGGTGCTCGCAGGAGAGAGAGTCTTTTTGTTTTGAATTGGGAAGAATGTGCTTGATTTTTGAGGTTTGGGCTTATCAACTCGGGCGGGCGAGTGACTTATTTGGGTAGGTTTGGCCTTTTTGGTTGGGCGGAACCTAGACTTAGTTTTGACTTTTCGGCTCGTTACTCGGGCAGAATAACGGCTTACTTTGAGATTTTTGGACTAGGGAAGTGAGGTGGATACCTAACAACTAGGCTAGGGATCACTTATAACCTATGAGTTTTTGATTTGGCAGAGTTTGGACGGGGTTTGGAGACTATAGGGGCTTCCACTCACCTATCTCGCACCTCTCGTACTATTGATATTGAAGGAAAGCGAGCGAGCTTCTTGGCTGCGATCTAAAAATCGCGGAGGAATGAGCAACGAAATGAGGCGGGACCCTCTATTTATCTTGAGTGAGGACATTTGGAATTCTTGATTTCTTCTCGTGCATTGGTGAGTTGTACTACGTGCATTAAGACTTGTACAATTCGGCCACGAGACAACGCCTGGTGCAAGGGATGGTGCGGCACCAAGGGGCCAGTGCGGCACCATCAAGCTTTGGAAGTTTGAGATTTTGCACTTTCCCCCTGCGGTTCAGCATTTCGCGCATCTGCTTTTCCTTTCGCATTTTTGACTCCTGCAACTTGACATTTGTTAAGTTTTAACAATTCTTGATATTTTATGTCAGTTACATACCAGGGGTACGAAATTGGGGTGTCTACAGCTGGAGGCAAGTAGAAACTTACGCAGCTCATTATACCATGCTCGGGGAGCCTGCTTAAGACCATAAATAGCCTTGTGAAGTCGACACACACGTTTGTCCTTATCTGTGAACCCAGGTGGTTGAACCATGAATACCTCCTCGGACATATTTCCTTAAAGAAAGGCATTGTTCACATCCAGTTGTCGAAGATCCTATCCTTGACAAACGGCCAACGACAGAACAAGACGAACAGTGGTCGGTTTAACCACCGGGTTGAAAGTCTCGTGGTAGTCAACCCCTGGTCGCTGGTGAAATCCCTTGGCCACAAGGCGAGCTTTGTAGCGATCAATAGTGCCATCAGCATGTCTTTTGATGTGGTATATCCACTTACAGCCAACAATATTACGAGCATCTACCGAAGGGATTAGATCCCAAGTCCCATTGCGTGCGAGTGCATCAAACTCCTCAGACATGGCCTAACGCCACTTCTCATCTTTCAGAGCCTGAGTGACACATGTTGGTTCACTGTCCGCTACCAGTTGAGCCGAAAGACTCAGTTTGGTGATGGGATTGTAGATATTGTTTTTAGATCGAGTAACTATGGTTGAAGTTCCAGAAGCAGCGGGCACAGGAACAGGATCAGCGGACACGGCACAGGCACAAGACCTGGTTCAGCGAGCACATGAACAAGGTCAGCAGACATGTTGCAAGTGGGCATAGTGTTATCCTCGGGCATGGAGCTGGTTTTCGAGGAGGGTTGAGCAGCCAGAAAAGGACTAGTAGCGGGCAGTGGTGAGGGTGGGTGAGGCTGGTGTATGGGCGAGCTGAGATCAGCCACATTCTGATTAGTGTTAGGAGAAACTGGCAGGGAGGCATTAGAGCGAGCAGCCGACGGTGTGTATGAGTGGCCGAGCAGGTCATGAGGGGGTAGCTAAGAGACACTAGCGTAGGTATCTGGGCGAGCAGGGCTGGTGGCCGGGGTGGACATTGGAAATTAGACTTGAAAAATCGAACATAACGCGAAATGTACTTCTTGGTGGTGCTCGAATCATAACAGAGATAGGCACTCTGAGTGAGCGAGTAACCAAGGAAGACACATGGTGTGGAGCGAGCAGCGAGTTTGTGAGCGGAGTAAGGGCGGAGCCAAGAGTATCAGAGACAACAAAATGCATGAAGTTTGGAATAGTTGGGCGGAGAGCCAAAAAGTTTATGGTAGGGAGATTGGTGAGCAAGAGTGGGTGTTGGTAGCCGATTTATGAGGTAGGTCGTGGTTTGGAAGGCAAACGACCAGAAAGGCAGCAGAAGAGATGTACGAGAGAGTAGGGAGAGACCAGTTTCGACAATGTGGCGATGGTGACGTTCTAAGAACCCATTGTGTTCCGGGGTGTGAGGGGGCGAGGTGAGGTGAGAGATGCCATGGGCGGACAGGTAGGCGGCCAAGCCAGAATCCCGGGGTAACCCCATGTACTCGCCTCCATTGTCAGAGTAAAGAGTGACAATGGTTGTTTTAAAATAGTTTTCCACCAAGGCTTTAAACTTGGGAAAGATGGTGGCGACCTCATATTTGAGTCTGAGCGGGTAAAGCCAAATGTAATAGGTATAGTGATCAACAAAGATCACATAGTTTTTGAACCCATCAATAGAGGGAAGGGGGGAGGTCCAAACATCAGTATAAATAGTTTGAAAAGGGAGAGTAGACACAATAGTATTTTGATGAAAAAGAAGTTTATGACTTTTATTAGAAAGACAATTATTACAATGAATATGATTGCGAGCAGTGTCTAATGCTAAACCTAGGCTAGAGAGTATCTGACTTTGGACGGGGCCAGACGGATGGCCAAGGCGATGATGCCAATCTTGGTGGGAGACTTTGGAGCTGACACAAGAAGAGGGGCGAGGAGAGGGAGCTATGGTCGGCCATTCATACACACCATCCTTAGACTGTCCAGTTAGCAGTATTCTCCCTGTCAGTAGATCCTTCACATGAAAAGAAGATGGTAAGAATTCAATAGACATGTTATTGGAGATGCAAAATTGAGATATGGATATGAGATTGTGTTTCATGCTAAGAACAAACATGACATTTTGTAAAGTAAAGGTGTGTGCAGGGGTGGGGAGGATAGAAGAACCAGTTTTGGAGATATGTAGGCATGTACCATCACCAATGACTGTGTCTTCCGTGCCCGGATAGTTGGAGTGAATATGGAGGTTGCCTAGATCGTTGGTAACATGGTAAGAAGCTCCAATGTCGAGAAGCCAGCCTGGAGTCCCGGTGTCCGGTGTGGTCGCAAGGTGTGCCCGTGGGTGCCTTGCGTAGTTACTGGCCGAGTTGGAGTCAGCGAGCAGAGATGTGGTGGTGACCAATTGAAAGTTAGGGCAGCGAGCAACCGTGAGACCCAATTGGCGACAGCCCTGACACTTACCAAGATAAGGTCATTGTTGACGGGGAGCAGAAGCTGGGGATTGTTGGGAGGGTTGCCGAGGTTGAGCGGGAGCTGTCCGAGCTTGCGAGGAGTGCCGAGCATGCGAGCTGTGGTTCCTCGAGATAGCAACACTGACAGAGACATGATGCGAGAATGAGGCGGGCTGTGGCTGCTTTAGAAGAAGTTCTCGATTGATGAGTTTTTCATGGAGCTCATCAAACGATATGGGAGTGTCTCGACCTTCCACCACATCCACGATGTGGCAGTAGTCATCATCCAAACCTCCAAGGATGGTCTCAATAAAATCCTCGTGGTCAAGCGGTTTGCCCAGAGTCGCGAGTTCATTTGCCCGACTTTTGACAGACTGCATGTAGTCGGAGACCGACTGAGTGCCCTTGGATGACCGCTTGAG
>CM028381.1:120379571-120497071 GCA_013146195.2 Codonopsis lanceolata | reverse complement strand
CACCAATACCCCCGTAACCCAACCCCTGCATCTTCATCTCCCAGCTCCTTCTCCGGTGCGAAACAACCCGGTTGAAAATCCAAATTCGGCCACGCCTGTCTTCATCATCAACATCTTCAAACCCAAATCAAACCCGGTAAAATCTCCCCTTTCTCTCTTTCTCCATCTCTCTCTCTCATCTCACCAATACCCCCATAACCCAACCTCGCATCTTCATCTCCAGCTTCTCCGAAGAACAACCCAGTTCGAAGCCCCAAAATCCAGTCGGCCACGCAATCCCCCAGTTCATCTGCATCTTCATCCCTTCATCCTTCACCCATCTCAATCTTCCCCCTTCTTTCACAGCAACCAGCCCTGTTTGTGTTCCGCCGTCCTCGCCGCCATTCTACCCTTCGCACCACATCCAAATTGGACATCTCCTTTCCCTTAGAAATCACACCTCGACTTTTGTCACCGCCATGTCACCGCCTCTATTTTAACTTCCCAATCTCTTCGCCAATCCATCCCGGCCAAAGAAACCCGCCCGCCATCTCCCTTTCCAAACGGCCTAATCTTCAAACCACCGTCCTTCCTTTTCTCTCTCTCTCTACCTGCCGGTTCGCACCTTTTACCCCTAATTTCTCCAAATTCTCCGCTTCTCCGATTTCCATGCCTTGCCGACCTTCATCTTCCGGCCGCCATCTTCGCATCCCTCATCCTTCATCTCCCATCCTCAACACCAAGCGAACCAGATCTCTCCCCAACCAGCCCAGTTGAGCCCATAATCTTACACCTACTTTTCAATTTTTGTCATAAAACAAACCATACCGCTTTCTCTCTCTAAATTTTGATGTTTAAGTGATGAAGGAGAGGGCAAAAAGGGTATTTCACTTAAAGATAACGTCAAAAGGTAACGTCCGTTAAAAAAAGGGTTAACGTGCAAGATAAGTCGGGTACAGTGGCCATCCCGAAAATTTTGAAGTCTCAGTGGCCTAATTGCAAGTTTTGGGTAAGTACAGTGGCCCGGAGGTGTGTTTTGCCTTTATGTAACTAATGTATTTTTTTTACATAGCTATTTTTAAAATTTTGTTCTGTAAATTATTTTTATTATTTTAGTAACCTCAGTTTCAATTGTTTTAGTTTTTATTGACTTTGTAACTATTAAAAAGTGACACTCTTAATATTAAAAAGTGATACCTTTAATACTAAAAAGTGACACATTTAATACTTGACGGACCTTAATGGACTTTAACGAAATGCTAAATGACACGTTTAAAGCCAAACGTGACACCTTAAAAAGACAAAAATGACACATTTTAAGGTTGAAAGTGACACTATAAAGAAAAATTTATTATAATTCTCATTAAAATTCAAAGTAATATTTTTAATGCTAAAAAGTGATACTATTAATACTAAAAAGTAACACTCTTAATACTAAAAATTGACACTCTTAATACTAAAAAGTGACACGTTTAATACTAAAAAGTGACACTCTTAATACTAAAAAGTGAAACTTTTAATACTAAAAAGTAACATATTTAATACTAAAAAATGTTACTTTAAAACTAACGTTGACTGCTAAAAGTGATATGCACATTTAATACTAAAACTTGACATTTTCAATGCTAAAAAGTGACACATTTAATATTAACAGTGTCACTTTATAGTATAACATGTGTCACTTTTTGGCCTTGAAAGTGTCACTTTACATTTTTAATGAAAATTATAATTTTTTCTAAAAAACGGTTACTTTTTGGGCTTAAATATGTCCCTTTTAGTCTTAAATATGTTGCTTTCACTTTGAAAAGTGTCTCATTTTTTTTTATAAATAAAAATAATTACGTTTGACATTAAAGTGTTGTTTTATAACATTAAAAGTGTTATTTTTTTAAAATTAAATGTATTACTTTTTAGCATTGAAAATATCAAGTTTTAGTATTGAATGTGTCACTTTTTAATATTTAATGTGTCACTTTTTAGTATTAAGAGTGTCACTTTTTAGTATAAAATGTGTCACTTTTTAGTATTAAGAGTGTTACCAATGAGCTCTAGCTCAACTGATACTGCTCACTTCACTAAAAATTTGTTTAAAACTTTTTTTCCGTAGATTATTTTATTTTACTAACATCTGCGTTAAATTATTTTTGTTTTGTTGATTCAGTAACTTTTATTTTTATAGTGGTTTGTTTCATAAATTATTTTTATTTTATTAACCTCTTATATTTTTGCTTTATTGACTCCGGAACCATTATTTTTGTTTTAGTTACTATTTTTTATGTTTAAAGAGATAAAAATGTTTAAATATAATTAATGAGAGGAGATGGTGGTGATGAGTGAAAAAATAAGGAGGAAATGAGAGAGAAAAAGAGAAATGCAATTAAAGAAGGTATGAGAGAGAAAGAGTGAAATGGTAACTCAAAAGTCAATAATTCAAAAGTGATATTTTGGAGGGAGAAATCCACCCTTGCCATTATATATATATAGATGACTTTCTATTTTATGAAAAAAAAAATTAGCGAGATTTTATTATTGTTAGACTAGCTAGACATTATATATATATATATATATATATATATATATATATATATAGGATCATTGTGCATACGTCATGTATGTGACGTTTGACGTTTAAAGTCTAAAGTAGAATTTAGATTGCAATATTGACTAATGCTAATTTCAAAAACAAACACTCAAAATAATAAGCAATTTAAATTGAATTTCTCAATTCAAAAGATAAAAACAAAAGAAATTTCAAGTTTTCAACTACAAATCCATACCAAACGGGATGACGACATAGCTTGACGCAACAATAATGAGATCATTTCTAATAAGATAAAAGGTTGAAATTTCTTTTATAAGCTTTAATTTTATAATTTGTAAAATACTATGAAATTCTCCTCTTGATCTACACAAGGAAGATTTCGACATATTTACATGTTTGTTCAAGATTATTTTTTGAGTCGGGTAGAACCACCCGACCATAAAAGTCTCCTAAATGAATTAAAACTTGTTTGGAAGAGTTTTACTAGTTTTATGGTACCATTGCTTGTTTGCTAGTCGGACATGAATAAACAGTGTTATTAATTCAGTACTAATAGCGTTCTCACTATTAATCTTCACTTGTATATCAGAAATGTTAGTCCTAATTTTTTTTAGTGAAGACACTAATAATTTCATCCTCCCTCTTGGTATTAATAATGAGTGATTAATGGTTTTATCCAGATAACTCGTCCTATTAGTCCAAACCACCTATTGAATCTCAAACATTAGACATCTCGGCTTATTGATCATATTCGACATTTATCATAGCTACTAAACGGCACCTTAGAGACTAACAGCGACACATTTAAAGGTAAAATGACACATTTAAGAATAAAAGTTACATATTCAAGGTCAAAATGTGACACTTACATACATAATAACTTACACATTGAGGGACTAAAAATATTTAAAAGAAAAAATGGCGTATTTAAAGACAAAAATAACACATTAAAGAGCAAAAGGTGACATATTTATTCTTTAAATACTACTTTAAATGCCAAAAGTGACATTTTAAATATAAAAGTGACACTTTTAAGGCTAAAAAACGATATCAATTTGAATCATTTGTTGATTGCGTTTAGGAAAAAAATGATATAATTATCTGGTTCATTATAATTTGAAGTGTGATGCATCAATTGGTTGCTTGACTTGTTATATCGCGATGTACAAACAGGATTATGTAATTTAATGTGATGCATCACGGGGCATAAATTGATGCAATGTAAAAAGTTGAATTAGGTAATTAAAATTGATGCATTGCGATGCATAAATTGATGTATTGTGATGCATACTTAGTAAGTGATGTGTAGCGCACATTAGATTCATTAAATGTATCGTAGATTTTTTCATTATCAAAAAATCTTTTCTAATTAAAAAAATATAGAGAAGCTAAGCGGTATCAACCTAAATTTCACCAGAATTTTTTATTATAAAATATTAAAAACATTGTTAGTTTTACAACTACTTTTACAATTTTTTCTATAACTAAGCTTTGAAGAAAGATAAAATTGTCTTTATTCAAAATATTTTTTTTCAATTTAAGACTTAATTATAAAAATAATTATAGAATTACCGGTAAAAATAGCATTTTCCAAATATTAAAACCGCCGCTTAAAGTTTAAATTTGAAACGAGACTTCACTTTCTCATGTTAAATCGGATAAGTTCATTACAAAAGTGTAATTGTTTCCGTTTCTGCTTTATCGCGTTGACTTTGAGTTGACGGAGATTTATTTACGAGACTAACGACTTTTGATGCGGCCATGACTCGGTACTCACCCCACCATTTCCCATCTTTATCCATGACAACATCGCAGTGTGCCCATTAATTTTGAAGAAGTTTCCTCGCATATCCATCTAAAAGGCCGTGGCCCCCACAGGCTATCCTACAGTCAAACTCTAAGGCCAACTCCAACTATATGGTCTCAATCGTTCATAATCCAACCGTGTCTCTAAACCCAAACCAAATTTGGAAGTCTCAACAGTATTATTCCAAATTTAGGGTACCACTTTAGCTCTATCTTAAATTTGGGATTGATGGGTCTCATGTCATTAAATTAATTTTTAATAATTATATAATTGTTAAAATTATTTATAAAATTATATTTTTTATTTAAATGTATTAAAAATTAATAAATACCTAATACTAGATAATATAAATTAGATAACATTTTTAATTCAATAATTTTATAACTTTTTTTCTATTAATAATTATATAATTCTAATATTTTTATGGTATTTTCAAGTACTTGTATTTTATTAAATTATATTTCTTCAATTTAGTTAAAAAAAATTACTAATTTTAAATATTTTTAATAACGTAAATATAACTATTAAATATATTAAAATTATTAATTGTGTAATCTTAATAATTATTTTTTAAAAGGTTAATAGCAAATTAATATACATGTTGATAAATAAAGTAAAAGAAATAAAAATAAAATATGCTAAGGAATATTCTATTTGGGGTGAGATTTGGGGGTTGTGGGTTGGAGTTGAAATAATGTTTGGTGCTGAAATGAACTAAATTTGGGGTAAAATCTGACCAAATTTGGGGTTAATGGTTGGAGATGGCCTAAGAACATCTTCAATATTTTAATAATTTAATTTGGTACAAAAATTACGTTAAATTTTTATATTAGTATAATTTTTGTACCAAATATTTCAACTGCTATCAGTAGCGTATCTAATCTATAACTATTACTAAAACATAAGTCGCTACTGTTACGTGGCGTCTTTCTGTGAAAAACTAAAAAATTTAAAGAAATTCGGTGTTGCCACGTGTCACCTTCGAAATGGTAAGTTTTTTTCTTTTTTTCAAAATTGATTAGTTTAAGATAAAAATTATAAATCTAATTAGATATGATAAATATCATAAAACTAATTTGATAAGATAGATTTAAGATATAGTTTTACGAATAAATTTAGGATAGAGATTTAGAATTTTTTTTAAATATCGCTTAATTAAACTAGATCTTATCTTATGCAATTTATACAAGTTTAATTTCATTGAAACTCTTCAATTTCCATCTCTTTTGATTTTCCCACTATTTAGTTTATACAAATTATCAATGAGATAATTTTATGTTATTTGTTCTTCTACTAATTTATATTTATTAATCATTAATTAATAATATATTATTTATCGATTAACTATTATTAAAAAAGAAATCGCTGCTGGCACATGACGATGTTATGCTGAATGCTTAAAGTTTTAAACGATTTATGTGCTTTGACGTGACACCTTCTTGTGAAGTTGTAATTTTTTTTCTTATTTTTTGGTATCGAAAATTAAAACCGAATAGATTTTAACACTGGTACCTCCTTTATAAATGTTAAAAGTTTTTTAAATTATTTTTTGCTGTCAAAATCGGTTAGTACGAGATAGATTTTATCACATTTGATTTAGGTGCATTTCAATTGATTAGGACTCCAAATTTTCATGATAAAAGATTTTTTTGCTGATATATTTTATCAATTCTCATAGATGTTAATATTTCAATTACATATTCATATAATCAATTTTGAATAGTTACCTTATTTTTCAATTCTTTCAAATTATTCTAATTAAATTTTTAATTATTTATTACAAGTTTAGAAAATTATGTCATTATAAACAACTTTTGCACACAAAAAACTATTAAAACCATGCATACAGTAATATATATATAATTTTTTTCTGCAAAAATTTAAAACCAAATAGATTTTAATACGGGTGCCTCCTTTATGCATGGTAAAAGTTTTTTTTTATCAATTTTTGCAGGATATATTTTATCACATTTGATTTAAACAAGTTTTCTCCTGATTAGTACTCCAAATTTTTATGGTAAAAGTTATTTTTTGTGGGTAGATTTTATCAATTCCCATAGGTTTTATCTTTCAATTACATATTCATATGATCAATTTTGAATATTTACCTTATTTTTGTTTTTTCAAATTATTCTAATTAAAATTTTTAATTATTTGTTACAAGTTTAGAAAATCATCTTATTATAAACAACTTTTGCAAAAAAACATTAAAACTATTACTAAAACAGAAGCCGCTACTGCCACGTGGCTGCTTTATGTGAAAAAGAATTTTTTTAAAAAAAATTCGGTGCTGCCACGTGTCACCTTCGAAATAGTAAGTTTTTTTCTTTTTTCAAAATTGATTAGTTTAAGATTAAAATTATAATTCTAATTAGATAACATAAAAATCCTAAAACTTATTTCATAAGATAGATTTAGGATATAGTTTTACGAGTAAATTTATGATAGAGATTTAGGATTTTGTTTTTATTCTTTTTTTTTCAATTATTGCTTAATTAAACTAGATTTTATCTTAAGCAATTTATACAAGTTTAATTTGACTGAAATTCTTCAATTTTCATCTCTTTTCATTTTCCTACTATTAATTTATACAAATTATCAATAAGACAGTTTTATGTTATTTGTTATTCTAATAATCTATATTTATTAATCATTAATTAATAATCTATTATTTATTGATTAACTATTATTAAAAAAAGAAGTCGTTGTATGACGACTTTATGCTGAATACTTAAAGTTTTAAATGATTTATATGCTTTGACGTGACATCTTCTTGTGAAGTTGTATTTTTTTTCCTTATTATTTGGTGCTGAAAATTAAAACTGGATAGATTTTAACACCGGTACCTCTTTTATAAATGTCAAAAGTTTTTTTTAATTATTTTTTGCTACCAAAATCGGTTAGTACAAGATAGATTTTATCATATTTGATTTAAATGTATTTCACTTTATTAGGATTTCAAATTTTCATGGTAAAAGTTTTTTTGCTGATAGTTTTTATCAATTCTCATATATTTTAATATTTCTATTACATATTCATAAGATCAATTTTGAATATTTACCTTATTTTTCATTTCTTTCAAATTATTCAAATTAATTTTTTTAATTATTTATTACAAGTTTAGAAAATCATCTTATTATAAACAACTTTTACAAAAAAAAAACTATTAAAATTTTTACTAAATTGGTACAAAAATTACGTTAAATTTTTATATTAGTATAATTTTTGTACCAAATATTTCAACTACTATCAGTAGCGTATCCTATATATATATATATATATATATATATATATATATATATATATATATATATATATATATAAGACAGAAGCATATATCACATCTAAATAAGACAGTTTCCCGCCTAAATCACATTATTAAAAATAAATCAACATTAACTCAGTCAAATCTCAAATATCAAGATTACATTTAATATACTATTTATTATTTATAAAAAAAATAAAACAGTTATATATTACTGTAAATTTGATTAGTCACAAACTAATTCAAGATTCCACTAATTGAATTCTCAATTCTCCAACCGTCCAACTTCTTAAAATCGTTTGAATTTTGTCTCTTTTTGCTTCACCAACAGTGCTAAAGATCTGCATTAACGATGATCGAATTGGATTCTCAAAGCTCAATTGACAGATAATGGTTTTGTTCATCTAACAATCATTTGAACGTCCCACCAATTGTTGAAATCGAGCTAAGTATAAAACTCATATTATTAATTATGATTTTCCATTTAATTTATACTTCAAACTATAAATTGTATTTCTATTGTTATTTTTTAGTCCTTCTTTTTTAATTGTGCTACATAGCATGTATTTATAATGTTGTATTTGAACATTAATGATGAATATATGGTGCAATCTCATAATCAAGTATTTCTCCCCAAAAAATTAATTTAAACTTAATCAAAAATTGGAAATGTATTACTGTGATCTTTCATATTAAAAACTAATTTTTTTACCACTATTTGATTAGAAAAAAAAATGAGATTGACACATTGATGTGGTAATTCGAAGTGACTAAAAATTACCAAATTAGCAAATTTTGCTGACGTGGATATCATAAGCAAGCTTATGACAAGTAGTGTTTGCTGACAAAAAAATTGTGAAGGTTCCATTGTAACACCCAATAGTCACTTCATTTGATATATTTGAATAATAAATACACAAAATGGAATATTGAAAATTATCATCTCTATCGATTTTCATCATCCACAAACACAAGTGTCTTGTAAATTGTTGACTTAACGAATGATGAAGATGGATTCAATTCCGTCTAATCGTGTCTTTCCGAAAAGAAAATGCATTTATATAAATCATCGACCTTAAGACATTCTTCCTGGGGATGTCACCTCAGCTCCTAAATATTAATATGTGAATATGAAAAATCAACAAATAAAACAATAAATGTTGTGTATAATGAATTTTTTTCAAAATCTATAATGGTTAGTTTTACAATAATATATTTTTACTTAAGCGTTTCTCTTCAATTTATTCTTTTAATTTTGTTTTCCTCTTTATTTTTTGCTTTTATATAATCTATTTGAAAAATATATATGCCGTGTGTTTAACGCACAAGTTCAAAAACCTCCTACTTTTACCTAAAATTTCAACACTTTTGGACGAGGAGCCCACCAACATTTTCATAATTTATTTGAAATATATATATATATATATATATATATATATATATATATATATATATATATATATATATATATATGTGTGTGTGTGTGTGTGTGTGTGTGTGTCGTGTGTTTAAGTTTAACGCACAAGTATAAAAACCTACTACTTTTACCCAAAATTTCAACACTTTTGAACGAGGGGCCAACCAACATTTTCAAAACCAACTCTTTATTTAAAGAGGTAGCTCTCATTGTGGGGACTCATATTCAATACTTGGTCCCTTTTTTAAAAAAAAAGTCTTTATCATTTATTTTTACACCATTTCAAATAAAATATAGTAGTTTTTTTAATTTACATTTATCATTTTATTATTGAATTTATTCTTACTTTAATTGATGAGCTGGAGATTCTTGGAAAGTTAAAATTTTTAATATTTATAATATAGTCAATTACCTCTTCTATTTCAGGTAAAGAGTTCCCTTTTGAAAGTTAATTTTTTTTAAATGACACTTTTAATAGCATATTAATAACAAAATGCTACTTTATGCCAAATTTTCTTAAAACAAATTGTTAAAGTGAATTTTCTTAAAATGAAATAGAATCTCTTTGCCCAAAACGAAGAGATTATGTTTTCTTAATATGTATAGAGTGGTCGATATGCATATAAATTAGTGCGTAGACCTATTTCCATTATTCCACGGCTTTAAGCGACGTACTCCATCCGTTTATAAATTATTTTTTTGTTTTCCTTTTTTGTTTGTAAAAAATAAAAACTTTTTTTGTAAAGTTTCCATTTTAGGAATATGTTTTTAATATTTTACCCTTATTTTTTTTTCTTACTTTAATTATATATAACATGCACATGCACTTTAAAAGAAGGGCTAAATGCATTGTTGGTCCCTGAACTTTGACCCTTCACACGGTAGGTCCTTATCTTCAAAGTGTATCACCACTGACCTAAGTACTCAATTTTCATCCGCCGGTGGTCCCTAGCTCTAACTCTGTTAATAAATTACCATTATGTGATCATGTGCTACCCATGTGCACCAAAAAAGTGTAATTTGATAACTTATAAACTTGAAGGATGATCCTGAAAGTTTGAAAAATATAAGGGGTCATGTTGAAATTTTACCCTTTTTCTTCCCCAACCCAGGCTCTCCGTCATTTCTTCTATCTGGTGGCCAAGTGCAGAGCCATTTCTCCCGTCTGTTTATTCTCTCTAAAAAATGGAAGCGATAACAGCATCATTTGCCCTTACGAGGTTGATGTCGACCCTCAAATCCCTCTTTATCTCCATCATCACCACCGCCCTCCTCCCATTCACAACCCTCCCCCATCTCTGCTCGACTGCTCCACCACCACCACATCATCCACTTTCTCTCTCTGTCGCGTCTCTAGCCTCACCACCTAACCCCGCTACCAAATTCTCCACCACCCACAAAATATCCGCCACCCTCTCAGTTGGCGACAAGCTCCCCAAATCCACATTCTCCAACTTCAACTCCGACGGGGTGCTCTAAACCACCACTGTGTCTGACCTCACCAAATCCAAGAAAGCCATCCTATTCACTAGAGGAGATTTGGGCTCAAGGAAGTCTCCTGAGTCCTTCAAAGTCTGACTTGATGACAAGAAAAGCTCTTCGATTTTTATTTACAGAGCCACCCTACAACCCCCAACCTCAAACCTCCATATAGACCCCACTAACAATGTGTGAGAGTGATTTATATATTTATAGAGAGAGAGAGAGAGAGAGGGAGAGAGAGGAATCTATTGTTCGATAAAAAGAGAATAAAGACAAAATGGGTAGCAAGGGCGGCGGCAGAATAGTGGTACAATCAATCCCTGCGGCGTCGAGAAAGATGGTACAGAACTTGAAAGAGATTGTTAACTGTCCTAAACCCAAAATCTATTCAGTTCTTAAAGACTGTAATATGGACCCTAACATGCTGTTAATCACCTTCTCTCGCAAGGTTTAGAATTTTTTTAAAATTTTGTATTGATTAGTTTGAACATATTTATGTTTGTATCTACTTTATAATTATTATTTTTTGATGTAATTGTGAACCGATGCTTTGTTTATTTACTTGATGGGGTTTGATTACTGGGAAAACCTAAAAACTTATTTTGTGGGTTTATTATTTTTTATTCCGGAAAACTGAAAATATTTTATTTGTTGGATTATGGAACATAACTAGATTTAAGTTACCTGGGTTGGGGAAGAAAGGGAATTGAAGGAGCAAAGCAGGAGAAGAAAACAGGGGAGTAGAGAGAGAGATAAAACAAGTATTGTTGATGCTTTACATTGCCCCCTTATTTTGATGATGTTATATATGACCCCTTGTTTTATGCATGTGAGTGACACATGCTCACTTAATGGAAATATACAAACGACGTTAGGGCTAGGGACTAGCGGTGAACAAAAAGGACAATCTTTGCTCAATGGTGATCACTTTTGAAGTTGGGGGACTAATGATGAGTTTGGTTAAAGTTTAGGGACTAATGGTGCATTTAGCCCTTAAAAGAAACTACATATTATACTACCCCCTCCGTTCCAATTTATTGTCCTCTTTTTTTAGTCTGTTTTAAAATAATTGTCCCCTTTCAAAATAATTCCTCCGCTCCGACAAAGAGTTTACTATTCCATTTTGTGATGTTTCACTTAAAGAGTACACTTTAATTAAGACATTAAAATATCATTTTACTACTAATGGACTATTAAAAATGTTATTTTTCTTTTAAAATAATGACTTTCAAACAGGGACTATTTACCGGAACGGATACTCCATTCGTTCCTGAATTATTGTTCTCTTTTCCTTTTTTATCCATTCCAAAATAATTATCATTTTTCAAAATTTTCTTTTTAGGAAAACATTTTTACAACATTACCGTTACTTTTTCAACCTATTTAATTATGATCACATATTACACTAATATTTAATTATTTATAATACGTTCAATTACGATTTTTAAAATGACATGTCAGGTCAAGAAGACGATTATTTAGGAACAGATGGAGTAATATTTATAATAAAGTCAATTAGTTTTTTCTTAATCCGTGAATCGGGTCTAACATGACAATAATTTGGGAAATGAGAGACTATTTATGATCTAGATGTAAATGAAACAACCTTCCATATTTAATTAGTTTTTTTTTTTTTTTTTGCAACCTTGAAACATTCTCAAGTAGCATACTTAACCCTTGTCGAATAGACTTGGCTTTTCACTTAGTACAAGATCGTGACGAGAAGAAAATGTTTTATCTAGAATTAGGTTTGACAATTATATTCAAAAAGGGTTTCAACGGTAAATAATAGAACCTATGGGTGTTACAAATATGTTCATCTTCATCTCTCTCTCTCTCTTTCTCTCTCACACACACATAGATCTGTTCCTCCATCTCTGCCCTCTCGCTTTCTCTCTCTCAAATCCCACCCAACCACCGCCTCCGATCACCACCATTACAACTCAAGCGGCAACGATTTCTCTCTCTCTCTCTCTCTCTCTCTCTCATCTCTCACGCTCAATCGACCTCCTTCTCTGTTTATCCCTCTCTAGCAAACCCAGTAAGGTTCCCTCAACCCCGAGATCACTCTCCCATATTCGGACAGAGCTCCGCCTCCTCCATCTCTTTCCATTCCGACCAAGCAAACCCCTCCCTCAAATCTGACAGTCATATTATCCATCGTCGACGAATCACTCTTCAATTTCATCTCAACCAGCCAGAAACATCCCCAACCCACCATCTATATCCCCTATCACCAACTCTGTCCACCGCCCATGTTCCAGCGTTAGCTCCGCCCAGCTGCCATTCTCCATCGCTGACGCCAACAAAAGCGTTGGCATTCCTTCTTCGCTTCCGGTCAGATTTGATTAACTTCTATGACGTTGTCGCCGGCGCGGGTGACATAGGCATGGACAGACTTCTTGATGGCATCGTAAGCGTAGTGGAGCATGACGGCAGAATCCCCTGGGTTGAAATTAGAAGGACCAGAGATGATATTCACATAAAATCGCTTGTCCTCGGTCGTTGCTCCTCCCCTTTCCAATTTACTCATCTTCAGCCTCTGAAGAGGTTTCGAATCGTTGTTCTTCGAAATAGGGAAAATGGTTTCCATCTTTCTACATGCTTATTAGTGATTGTGGGTGTCGGGGTGGGGGATGAAGGTGGGTTAGGCTCATCGTTCGGGCATTCTCGTTCTTTTCGTTTTCTTCGTGACCAGTCATAATGATGATTTCACTTTCTTTACAAGTCTGTAGTGTTTGAAGTGAATTGGATTGTTGACTTGTTTTGGAAGGCTAAGTACCGAAGTGGTTGAGTTCAGAATAATTATGTGTGTGTGCATGTTCATGGAAGATGAAGATGAACCCATATGTGTAACCAAAGTTGTATTATTTACGGTTGGACCCCTTTTTGATTATAATTGTTACCTCCTTTTGTTTATGTTTTCAATTGGACCCCTTGGGTTTCCAAATCACACTAATTAAGTATTTATAGGGGCAAAAAAGAAATTTTACTTAAATTTAACGTCATGAGCTAACGTCATCCAAAAAATGGGCTCGCTTGCAACTGGATAAAAGTTGGGTGGCCAAAATAGATATTTCAAAGTTTCGGTGGTCGAACTGCAAAAAGGGTAAAGTTGGGTGGCCCATTTGTGTGTTTTAGCCGGTTGAAAAAATAATGGTAAAGTTGTAAAAGTGTTTTCCTAAAAATGAAAGTTTTGAAAAATGATAATTATTTTGGAACGGATAAAAAAGGAAAAAGTGGACAATAATTTAGGAACGAAGGAGTATCCGTTCTGGTAAATAGTCCCCGTTTGAAAATCATTTTTTAAGAAAATAACAATTTTAATAATCTATTAGTAATAAAATGACTATTTTTATGCCTTCATTTTTGAAAGTGTACTCTTTAAGTGAAACATCCTAAAATAGAATAGTAGACTCTTTGCCCGGAACGAGGGGTTCTTTTGAAAGAAGACGATTATTTTGAAACGGACAAAAAAAGGTGGACAATAAATTGGAATGGAGGGAGTAGTAAAATATGTAGTTTCTTTTAAAGTTCATGTGTATGTTATATATAATTAAAGTAAGAAAAAAATTAAGGATAAAATGATAAAAACATATTCCCTAAGTGTCATATGATACTGATACAAAAATAATGATAAAAAATTAAGGATAAAATGATTTTAAAAAATTAAGGATAAAATGATAAAAACAATAAATTGGAACAGAGGGAGTAGTATAATATGTAGTTTCTTTTAAAGTTCATGTGCATGTTATATATAATTAAAGTAAGAAAAAAATTAAGGATAAAATGATAAAAACATATTCCTAAAATGGAAACTTTACAAAGAAAACAATTTTTTTACGAACAAAAAAGGTAAACAAAAAAATAATTTATAAACAGAGAGAGTACGTCGCTTAAAGCCGTGGAATAAAGCGTGGAATAAAGGAAATAGGTGCACGCACTAATTTATATGCATAGCGACCACTCTACACGGATTAAGAAAAGATACTCTCTTCGCTTTTGACAAAGAGTCTTTATTTCATTTTAGGAAATTTCACTTTAATAATTTGTTTTAAGAAATTTTGGCATAAAATATCATTTTATTACTAATGAGCTATTAAAAGTGTCATTTTTTAAAAAAAAAATTGACTTTCAAGAGGAACTAGTTATCCGAAACGGAGGAGGTAATTGACTATATTATAAATATTATAATAATTTTAATTTTCTAAGAATATCCACGTAAGAATATGGCTCTTCAATTAAAGTAAGAATAAATTTCAATAATAAAATGATAAATATAACTTTAAAAAAGCGAATATTTATTTAATTTGAAATAAATGATGACTTTTTGTAATTAAAGGGACCAAGTATTGAATAGGAGTCCCCACGATGAGAGCCATCTCTTTAAATAAAGAGTTGGTTTTGAAAATGTTGGTGGGTCCCTCGTTCAAAACATATTAAAAACATATTCCTAAAATGGAAACTTTACAAAAAAAAAAGTTTTTTTTTTTACGAACAAAAAAGGAAAACAAAAAAATAATTTATAAACGGAGAGAGTACGTCGCTTAAAGCCGTGGAATAAAGGAAATAGGTCCACGCACTAATTTATACGCATAGTGACCACTCTACACGTATTAAGAAAAGATATTTTCTTCGTTTTGGGCAAAGAGACTTTATTTCATTTTAAGAAAATTCACTTTAACAATTTGTTTTTAAGAAAATTTGACATAAAGTTACATTTTGTTATTAATGAGTTATTAAAAACGTCATTATTTAAAAAAATTAACTTTTAGAAGGAACTCTTTACCCGAAATAAAAGACGTAATTGATTATATTATAAATATTAAAAAATTTAATTTTCCAAGAATGTCCAGCTCATCAATTAAAAGTAAAAATAAATTCAATAATAAAATGATAAATGTAAATTAAAAAAACATATATTTTATTTGAAATGGTGAGTCATGGACACATCAAAAGTCATTAGTCTCATAAAAAAAATCTCCGTCAACTTAAAGTCAACGTGACAAAGCTGACACGGAAACAATTACACTTTTGTAACCATCTTACCCGATTTAATGCGAGAAAGTGAAGTCCTCGTGTCAAATTTAAACTTTAAGCGGTGGCTTTAATACTCTCTTCCGTCCTTAAATAATCGTTTTAGTTGACCTGGTACATAGTTCAAGAAAAAATAATTGACTTGATTATTTATATTAGTTTAATGTGTAGTTTCTTTTAAAACACATGTATATATGGCCCATAATTAAAATAGAGTGAAAAAATAAGGGTAAAGTGATAAAAGTAATATTCTAAAAAGGTAAGTTTAAAACTGGACAATTATTTTGAGACAGACGAAAAAGGAAAGGAGGACGATAATTTAGGACGGGGAGTATTTTATAATTAAAAAATTTGGTGAAATTCAGGCTGATACCGCTTAATTCCCCTTTATTTTTTTAATTGTAAAAAAATATTTTTGATAACGAAAAGACTACGATAACTTTAATGAATCTAGTGCGCGCTACACATCACTTACTAAGTGTGAATCGCATTGCATCAATTTATGCACCGCGATGCATCAATTTTAATTACCTAATTCATTTTTTTACATAGCGCTGCATCAATTTATGCACCGTGATGCATCAAATTAAATGACTTAATCATGTTTGTGCATCACGATACTACAACAAGTCAAGCAACCAATTGATGCATCATACTACAAATTATAATGAACCAAATATTTATGTCCCTTCTTTCCTGAATGCGGTCAACAAATAATTCAAATTAATGTCATTTTTTTTGCCTCAAAAGTGTCACTTTTATATTTAAAATGCCACTTTTGGCATTTAAAGTAGTATTTAAAGAATAAATATGTCACCTTTTGCCCTTTAATGTGTTATTTTTGTCTTTAAAAACTTCATTTTTTCTTTTAAATACTTTTAGTCTCTCAATGTGTAAGTTATTATGTATGTAAGTGTCACATTTTGACCTTGAATATGTAACTTTTATCCTTAAATGTATCATTTTACTTTTAAATGTGTCAATGTTAGTCTCTAAGGTGCCATTTAGTAGCTATGATAAATGTCGAATATGATCAATAAGCTGAGATGTCTAATGTTTGATACTCAATAGGTGGTTTGGACTAATAGGACGAGTTGCCCGGATAAAACCATTAATCACTCATTATTAATACCAAGAGGGAGGATGAAATTATTAGTGCTCTCACAAAAAAAATTAGGACTAACATTTCTGATATACAAGTGAAGATTAATAGTGAGGACGCTATTAATACTGAATTAATAACACTACTTATTCATGTTCGACTAGCAAACAAGCAGTTGTACCATAAAACTAGTAAAAGTGTAAAACTCTTCTAAACAAGTTTTAATTCATTTAGGTGACTTTTATCGTCGGGTGGTTCTACCCGACTCAAAAAATAATCTTGAACAAACATGTAAATACCTTGAAATCTTCCTTGTATAGATCAAGAGGAGAATTTCATAGTATTTTACAAATTATAAAATTAAAGCTTATAAAAGAAATTTCAACCTTTTATCTTATTAGAAATGATCTCATTATTGTTGCGTAAAGCTATGTCGTCATCCCGTTTGGTATTATGGATTTGTAGTTGAAATTTCTTTTGTTTTTATCTTTTGAATTGAGAAATTCAATTTAAATTGCTTATTATTTTGAGTGTTGTTTTTGAAATTAGCATTAGTCAATATTGCAATCTAAATTCTACTTTAGACTTTAAACGTCAAACGTCACATACATGACGTATGCTCAATGATCCTATATATATATATATATATATATAATAGTGTTCACTTACAATTGATTTGGGATAAAAAGTGGTCGAGAAATGAACTATTTCTTGTTTTACGGTGATCAACGGCCTTTATTTCCCAATGCGAATGACAATTTTACAGAGGATTAATTAAAATGTTATCGACAAAAGGGTCGACAAAAATTCTTGTTTGAACTACTAAAAATATTATTTTCTTAAAAAATTGATTTTATGTTTTTATAATTAATTTAATCAAAATTTAATTAAGTTTTCGATAATTTCATATACAAATTTAAAAAAATTAAAAAAAATTTAATTGATAAGTTTTGTAACAATTAGAAAAAAATATTTATTTTTTCATTTTAAGCGTAAAACCGTATCGTAATTAATTTAAGCAATTTAATTTTTATTCTACAAACTGTCTTATCTAAATTTTGTCTTTTATTTTATTTATTTATCGTCAAAATTTCGTATTTCTCTTACAAAATTTTATTCAAAAGAGAATGAAGGACTTAATCCCTTCGTTCGACCAAAGATCGTTTGAAAGTCAATTTTTTTATGAGAAAATAATATTTATTAGTAGTTCATTTCTACAATATTTGCAATTCATTTATTGATAAATTAAAATTCAATCTATGTAAAATAATCAATCGCGATAGTAGATTGTATAATATATATATATATATATATATATATATATATATATATATATATATATAATGTCTAGCTAGTCTAACAATAGTAAAATCTCATCAAAATTATCTTTCCTAAAATAGAAAGTTATTTTATGTAATAAAAGTAGTGGGTCATGTATTGAAAACACAAATCTGATGATTTTGATTATACATTAATTGATTATATATGTCCTAATCAATCAAATACTATCTTAAAATGTGAAAATCAAATACTCTCTTAGAATATGAAACCAGATACTATATTGAAATATGAACAAGCTTCTAATGATTTGAAAATACAATTAACAATATATTTCAATACCGTCAATATCTTAATTTTAATATCAATTTTACATGTCAACAAAATCGAGATCGGAGTTTTTTATAATTTTTTATAAATTAATTTTTTTATCTTATAGAAGATAAAAGATGATGAGCTTAAACAACTATTTCATCCAACATATATTATATAAATCTTAATTTTTTACTTTAATGTAAATAGTAAGATAGTCCTTACAAAAGTGTTTTTATTCAAATATTGGAAACATAAAAAATAAAAAAATCATTATTTAAATTCAAACTGAGAATGTAGGTCAAA
Source organism: Codonopsis lanceolata (assembly GCA_013146195.2). Classification (NCBI taxonomy): domain Eukaryota; kingdom Viridiplantae; phylum Streptophyta; class Magnoliopsida; order Asterales; family Campanulaceae; genus Codonopsis; species Codonopsis lanceolata. The sequence goes on along the minus strand of CM028381.1, from coordinate 120,478,544 downwards.
CAAAAATCTTTAACATTAACCAACAAACCAAGTTCCAGTAAATCCAAAGTAGAATTTTTGTAAAAATATTACTATTTGTTCGGTTTTTAATGCCCAATCCCTCAAATCTAATCATTTTTATATTTAAAAATTCAACTAATATTTTATTGCATTTTTTACCAACTAACCAGTATAAAGCTTGGACATCACATTGTAGTAGCTAAATTTTCAATAGAAAACAAAGTCTTTATCCCAAGAATGTCATTGTCTCCATCAGTAAAAACGAGAGAATCATATGTAGATGACAAGAAAATCACAAAAAAAAAAAAAACTTGATCACAAAAATATAATTCATATTGAAATACTACTTAACGTATCTAAATCATCATCACCATTGTAGCGGCGACTTATTGACATATTTGAAACTAAAATTACACATCAAATGAAATGGACAAAAAGTAAAAGCAATACATTAACAAATCTATAAAAAAATATAAAGAAACATAAATAGACAAATAATTTTCCATTTCCATCGGACCCGAATCTAATATAACAAAATATTTCAACACAATCAAGATTTTAATTTTATTTTCCATTTTACATGTTAATAAATCGAGATCATATCTTTTTATAATATTTTATACGTTAAAAAATTATAGTCTTATAGAAGATAAAAGATGATGAACTTAAATGACCGACTTCAGCCAACATGTATTCCGAAAATCTTCTAATTGCATTTTTATGTAAAAGCAAGATAATCCCTACAAAAATGTATTTATTAATGATATTGATTAATATGAGATAAAGAAGGAAAGCTAACAAAATAAAACAACAAATGTTATGTATAATGAATTCAAAGTCTATCATATTACCGATACAATGATGTATTTCTATTTAATTAGATGCAATTCGTTATTTTAATTTTATTTGTTATCTTTATTTTGCTTGAATAAAATTTAATTAAAAAATATATGTTTGTGCGTTTAACGCACGTGTGTAAAACTAGTTGTATCATAAATCTTAGTGTAATATGTGGTTTTCTTTATTGCCCCAAATCATGTAGTCATAATTAAAATATGTAAAAAAGTAATGATAAAGTAGTAAAAATATTTTCTTAAAAAGGAAAGTTATGAAAGAAGACAATTATTTTGGAACTAACATAAAAGGAAAGAAAAACAATTATTTGAGAACATGGGAGTAAATAATTTCACTTTAATTTTCTTTTCTTTTTGGAAATTCCTTCGCTCTTTTCAAACTTGAAATTCCCAACATAATGAGTTTTTTATTTGGAAAACCATAAATGGTTTAAGTATATTCTACTTAAGCAATAATGTAATAGTCTTCTTGTTATTGCTTCTAATGATGAATTAATATTTTTTTCATGATTTTTAATTTTATTTTAAACCAATAAGAAAGTTTCTAACAAAAAAGTTAACTTAGGTAAGAATATAACTAATCTAAAATTTTCATGAAACATGATTGTTTCTTTCGAGATTATTATTATGGTTTTGGCTAAAGATGTTGGATGTCTTATTTTTAAGTTCTTACTACTTAAATAAACAAATTATGTAGTAAGGCACTCTTATCTCCTACTTAAAAAATAGAAGGAATTGCCGGTCTTCTCTTTTCCCAAGTTTATAACCCCTTCAAGTAATATTTTTGTTTTTTCAATAGGAAAAGTCACTTTGAGAAGACGAAAAAATACAATATTCTTAATTAACATAAGACGTGCTACGGAGATTACTAACTCAATGCATCGCGTTACATCAATTTGTCGCCGCTATGCATCGGCTATTTAAATTATCTAACCAACTTTGCATAGCGCTGCACCAATTTTATACACCATGATGCATTAATTTAAAATACATAATCTAAATTATGCCTCGCGATGCATCAATTCAAGTAACTAATTGATGCATCGCGATGCAAACTGGTTTCAAATGCATCTCCTCTCCCTTCTTCTTCCTCATCCTCCTCGGCATGAAATTACCCCTAAAAAATAAGTGTTTCAGACTTTTTTTTGGTGAACGCCACTGCCTAGGTTGGCTGGTTATATGCTAATGAGGCCGCTTACATTGGGTGACCCTATTAGCATAAGGTTGCCTAGGTTGGTTGGCTTCCATAAGGAAGGTCATCTCCTATGTCTTGCCCTCCTTAAAAAATAATTTTTTTACTAAAAGAAATTGGAAATAAGTATGAGTAAATTACATAAAATTATCGTAAAATGAGAATCTGCATAGTTGTCACCATCGTGATTAAAATCCATAGTTTAGAACTGTAAATATTATCTAGCAAAGGTCGAGTAAAAAGGGGAGAGAGAAAATTATCTATATTTCAAATAATATAACTTAATGTATATAATTTTTTTGGAAAGAAGGGCCCAATATAATTTGATTATTTAAGGGAATAATTGTGGCCGATACCTTTGGGGGAAATTGTAACCGCTACAGTACCTTATTTTTGTTTTCAATTGCATAAGTGCAATTTCATTAAATTCTTCCTTAAATGTCATCTTCTAACGTCCTATAAGCGCATCATAACTAAAGTTAAAAAGAATGGCTTTGTATATTTGAAAGAATCTTATTCTTCAGGCTTCAAAATTCACCGTCTAATCATGAGATTCATTGTGGAAAAAGCAAGAGGATTCACCATCTTTTTTTTGTCCAAAGATAGCATAACAGCAGCAGCAGACTGATTCTCTTCTTCAGATGGTGTATGACACAACAATTAATTAGACTGAAAGGTTTCCATGTGGGCGTAGAAGGTTTTGATATGGGCGTCGAAGGGTTCGATGTGGGGTTTCGATATGAGCGTCGTTGCCTCCGATGTGGACATCGTTGCCCCTGTATTCCATTTAGATAGATAGCTAAAAGAAGCTATTTGAGCTCGGGCAAGGAAGCAATGAAAAGAAGAATTCTTCTTTCTTTCACTAGCAAAAGCATCCCAATTGTTCGGATATTCTAGGGTAGGCCCCATTGGGTATGAAAATGCTTATTGATTTCCTTCCTCTATCTAAGCCAATTTAGACCTAGATGTATACAGAAAAAGTTGAACATGAGGTCAAAAGCTTGTGGAGGGGCACCATGGGGGAGGGAGCGGCTGCAAGAGATTGCAAGGGGTAGGGGGAGCGGCTACTAGGCTTGGGTTGCCACTCCCATAAACCTTTTTGAGAATCGATGCTCGAAATTGATGAATGATGCCCAAAATTTTTGAACGACGCCTAAAAAATTTTGAACAATGCCCAAAAAAATTACCGACACCCAAATTGGGACTGACTTTGTGTGCGTGTCTTTCCTTTATTAAGAGTATTTTTGTCGTTTCCACCCAAAAAGTACACTGTAATGGTTTAAAAAAATAATTATGGATTTTTGCGATTATAATTTTATCGCATGATACCGACCCGATTATCACCCTTATTTAAGTGGGTGGGATGTCTTGCACTTTAGGTTGCGATGTTTAGCACCTATGTTTTAAAAATAAAATAGTCCTAAAAGTTGTTGAATTGTTTGTAATGAATCTTCAAGATGTAACTCTAGTATTGCATGAGATTTATGTAGATGGATATAATTTGGTTAGCTTTTGTATTGAGACTATGTATTATTATCCGTAAGATTAATTAAATATAATTTGGTTAGCTTTTGTATTGAGATTATTTATTATTATCCGCAAGATTAATTATTTTATTGGTCGTTTGGATACATCGTTTTTGAATTCTATAAATATTTAAATTTCATAGAATTTAAATAATGTAGAATTTAATTTCAAAATCATAGCAATTTCATGTTTTGGATAATGAGTGAAATTCAATTATAATTTTATATTGTATTTAAAATAAGATTGCAATAGCTATTCAAATATCTATACTAGTCTAGTGGTAGTGGTTGTTAGTGATTTTAAATGGCAAACGATCAAACCTTGCTAACAATATATTTTAAAAATAAATAGCATATAGTGGTGGTAGTTAATGATGGGGTGGATGCCAGAGTTGGCGGTAGGGGTTGTCAGTGGAGGTGGCGACCGGTGGTTGAAGTTGTGGTGATTAAACAATGGCGAGTTAAAAAAAAAGAACGAAACAATTTTTGTTGGATGATCTAAAAGAAAATAATGAACACTTATATTTAAGACCACATAATACTTTGGGGGGTGCTATTTTTTGGACTCCCGAAATTCTCCAAATATACCCCTTCCTTAGAGACTCCCTCCCCTGAGAATTTAAAATCTCCCCCAAGAATTTAAAATCTTCCAAAGCACTAATTATACCCCCATTTCTTTTCATATTTTACCTTTTTCTATTTTCGCTAGCTTAAAACCTAAACTATTGAACATACACAAAAGAAGGACTAGACGGTTGAAAGAAAAGGGAAAAAGAAGACTCATACCCACCATTGGAATAATTTTTTTAGTCTAGTGTTTGGCCCTAATAGGCCGAATAATATAGTGTTTTTCGATTAGCCCTAGTCGAATAACACTGGTTTGTTCGGTCAATTATGACTGAACACTAAAAATAAAAAAAAATTATCTAATATTGTTTGGCCAACTGGGTCGAACACTAGAAATCTAAAAAAATAAAAATTGCTTTGAGCGTTGATTGGAGGGAGAAAGAGAGGTGGAAGGCCAAACATTTTGCAAGAAATAAAAAGAAAGATGAAGAAGAGAGAAATAAAAAAAGAGGGAGAGGAAAGAGAAGTGGGAGGAGAAATATATATATATATATATATATATATATATATATATATTAAGTTGATGAGAAGCACTATGATTGTGTCATTTCACCACCTTTGGATAAATCTTCATTCTAAAGCATCCATGTGGAAGTTTTAAAAACTTTTGGTTTTCTAGTCATTAGCTAATAATAATGTATAATAATAATCAATATGATAAGAGGTATTAATATTAGTATATATAATTTCTTCTATTGTCAATAGTAGAAGACTTATACTTAAAAACTTTTACAACTAAGATTACTTCTAACAAATGTGAGATAAAACTCTTCAAGGTGAGATATCACTTCTAATGACTCACTTTTAACACCATACTTTAAGTCTCGATATCTTATTCATCCAAAACTTTATTTGGATAAATAAATATATCATTTCGATGTTCTTGCCGAGTAGAACACATTTGCACAATTACTTTTGTCAACAAACAAATGACACATAAAGAAATTTGTGCCTCAAGTTGCACAATTTCTTTCACTAAAAACACTAATTTGTTAATAAGTATTATACTTGAAGTCTTGATATCTTATTCATCCAAAACTCGATTTTGACAAATAAATATATCATTTCGATACTCTCACCGAGTAGAACACATTTGCGCAATTACCTTCGCCAACAAACAAATGACACGTAAAGAAATTCGCGCCTCAAGTTACATAATTTTTTCACTAAAAACACCAATTTTTCAACAATAGAAGAGATATATCTCACATTGGTTAGAAATTGATGTTGGTTTTAAAAATACTATTATTAAGTACCAATAGAAGAACTGCATCATACATTGGTTGGAAAGTAATACTGATTTTCAAAGTCATTTGATAAAAGACTTTTACAATTATTACCAATAGAAGATGTATATCTCATATTGGTTAGAAAATGATATTGAGTTTAAATTATTTTATATTATTATCAATAAAAGAGATGTATAACACATTGTTTAAAAAGAAAATGTTAGATTTTAAAGTATTTAGACTAAAGACTTTCACTTTTACAAGAGATGTATCTCACATGGTTACAAAATATTATACTCCCTCCGTCCCTAAATAATCGTCTGGGTTGACCCGGCGCACAGTTTAAGAAAAAGTAATTGACTTGATTATTTATATTGGTTTAATGTGTAGTTTCCTTTAATGTCCATGTATATGTGGCTCATAATTAAAGTAGAGTGAAAAAGTAAGGGTAAAATGGTAAAAGTGATGTTCTAAAAAGGTAAGTTTCAAAGTGGACAATTATTTTGAGACGGACGAAAAAGGAAAGGAGGATGATAATTTAGGGACGGAGGGAATACTATTATTACCAATAGAAGAGATGTATCACACATTGGTTAGAAATTAATGTTTGTATTAAAAATACTATTATTAATTACTAATTGAAAAGATGTATCATATATTGGTTAGAAAGTGATGTTGGTTTTCAAAGTTTTTTGATAAAAGACTTCTACCATTATTACTAATACAAGATGTGTATCTCACATTGGTTAAAAAATGATGTTGATTTTTAATTATTTTAGATTATATAAAAAACTTACTATTATTAGCAATAGAAGATATATATCACACATTTGTTATAAATTGATATTGGTTTTAAATTACTATTATTATCAATAAAAGATATAAATCTTATATTGGTTAAAAAGTGATTTTAATTTTAAAAGTCTTTAAATAAAAAGACTTCTATTTTTATCATTAATAAAAGAGAAGAGAAGAGATGTATCTCATTATATAGAAAGAGATGTTGGTTTTAGATAATTTTTTAGATAAAAAACTTCTACTACTATTACCAAATGATGAGATTTATTACACATTGGTTAGAGAGTGACATAGGTATTAAAAGTATTTTTTATAAAAAAAACTTAATACCAATAGAAAAAATATGTATTTCACATTAGTTAGAAAAATGATATTGATTTAAAATGTTTTAGATAATGTACATCGCATTGGTTACAAAGAGATCTACATTATTTAGAAACATATATTGGTTAAAAAATTTATAGATAAACGAATTTTTATGTTATTATCAATACAAGAGATGTATCACACATTATTTACAAAGAAATGTTGGTTTCAAAACTATTTTGATAAAATACTACTACTATTATTATTTTTATGTTATAACCAACATAAGAGATGTATCCCACATTGTTTAGAAAGAAATGTTGATTTCAAAAGTTTTTATATAAAAGACTATTATTATTACTATAGAAGAATGTATTCACATTTGTTAGAAATTAATGTTGGTTTTAAAAATACTATTATTACCAATAGAAAAGATGTATACCATATGGTTAGAATGAGATGTTTGTTTTAAAAGTCTTTAGATAAACGTTTTAAACTTTTATTACCAATAGAAATAGAAAAGAAGTATCTCACATTGTTAGAATATGAAAAATGTGTATCTTACATTGTTTAGAAAAAGATGTTAGTTTTAAAAGTCTTATAGTAAAGACTTTTACTCTTATTACCAATAAAAGATATGTATCTCGTTATTTAAAAATAAATGTTGGTTTAAAAAGTCTTTAGATTAAAGATTTTTTATTACAAATAGAATAGATGCATGTATCTCATATTGGTTACAAAATATTATAATATTATTATCAATAGAAAAGATGTATCACACATTGGTTATAAATTAATGTTGGTTTTAAAAATACTATTATTACCAATAGAATATATGTATCATACATTTGGTAGAGTGTAATGTTTGTTTTTAAAGTCTTTAGATATAAGACTTCTATCATTATTATCAATAGAATATGTATATGTCACATTGGTTATAAAGTGATGTTGATTTTAATTTTAGATAAAAGACTTTTACTATTATTACTAATAGAAGAGTTATCCTACATTTGTTAAAAAATGAAGTCGGTTTTAAAAGTCTTTAGATAAAAGACTTTTACTTTTATCATCAATATAATAGAAGAGATGTATCTCACATTATTTAGGAAGAGATATTGGTTATAAAGAATTTAAAATAAAAGACTTCTACTATTATTATCAAATGAGGATATGTATTACACATTGGTTAGAGAGTGATACTGATTTTAAAAGTTTGTAATTATTAGCAATAGAAGAGAAGTATTTCACATTGGTTATAAAAGTGATATTGGTTTAAAAAGTTTTTAGATGATGTATCTCACATTGGTTACAAAGAAATGTATCTCACTTTATTTAGAAATAAATATTGGTTATAAAAGTCATTAGATAAAAACATTTTTTGTTATTACCAATAGAAAATATGTATCCATATTGTTTAGAAATAAATGTTGGTTAAAAAGTCTTTTATCTACTACTATTATTACTAATAGAAAATATGTATACCACATGGTTAGAATGTGGTGTTAGTTTTAAAGTCTTAAGATAAAAGACTTAAACTTTCATTACCAATAAAAATATAAAATAAGCATCTCACATTATTTAAAAATGAATTATGATTTTAAAAGTTTTTAACAAAGTGACTTCTAATATTATTATCAAGTTAAATGTTAATTTTAAAAGTCTTTAGATAAAAAAAATTACTATTATTATTAATACAAAATATGTATCTTACATTAGCTAGAAACTTATATTAATTTTAAAAGTATTTAGGTAAAAAAATCGTTTAATATTAGTAACAATAGAAAAAAAATATAACCATGAAAGAGATTAATAATCTAATTAGAATGTCCAAAAGTTACATTATTATTATAAAAAATATATATATCTCACATTGTACCTGTGCGAAGCACGGGCTAAATAACTAGTAAAGATAAAGTGATGAATGCAGTTGGGAGAGGGGAGAGGGGAGAGAAGATGGAACACGTGACAGCAATAAAAAAGGCAAAACACACCTCCGGGCCACTATACTTTCTAAAAACTTGCAATTAGGCCACTGAGACTTCAAAATTTTCGGGGTGGCCACTGTACCAGACTTATCTTGCATATTAACCCTTTTTTGACGAGTTACTGTTGACGTTAACTTCGCATGAAATACCCTTTTTACCCCTTAAAATGGACAATAATGCCCTTGTATATATAGTTGGAGGGAACGGGAAAACCACTATCGATCAATTGGGTAAAAAAATCCCCAAATGTTAGGGTTTGCGATTTGAGCGATTTGAGCCGAAATTGGGAAAGCTACGAGGATTAAGCAGCAGCAGCGAAGGATTCTGGATTCTGGATTAAGCAGCAGCGAAGGATTCTGGATTTCATTTCTATATATAGCATTGAACCGAAGCTACGAGGTAAATACGAGCTTTTGTCTTTCTATGTTCATAGCTTCTGTGTTAGGGTTTTTATATTTAATAGTTTGTGTGGTCCAATGTCTGTTGTTTTGGTTGTTAAATCGTAAAGTATGAATTTTGTATCACTATTATTGGTGGGTGTCAATTTTATATTACTGTTGGGGTTTCAATGTGTGGGGTTTCAATGTCTGTGGTAAATCATACATTTTGGGACCACAACAGGACTTTAAAATATTGTGTTTTGCCTTTAATATTGTAGTAGGCATGCATCTGCAACATAGTTTTAAAGTGTTATTACTTTTGTCTACTTTATGTGGTCCATTGTTTTGATGGTATGCCATTGTTTATATTTATGCAGAATGAGCAACTATAAGGAAATTGGAATTTTTTTGCTACATGGGGGGACATTTCGTAGGGTTGATAACAAACTGAAGTATGTGGGGGGGACTCTAGAATTTATTCCAGAAGTTGATCTTGATACTCTAAATTATTTTAAACTAGAAAATTACGTTAAATTTTATTTGAAGTATGGAAGTGTTAAGCAATTATGGTATAGGTTGCCTTCTAAAAGTATTGATAGTGGACTGTCAAAAATAGATACTAATGAGGGAGTTTTAAGAATGGCGGAAGAAAGTAAGTGTGTGGGGTTTATATACATGTATGTTGAGCATGGTATTGAAGAACCTGTGTTTGTAGATGGTATTGAAGAACCTGTGGGCCCTGTGGGTGTAGATGACAATGTTAAGGAACCTGTGATTGTTGTAGATGACGATGATCATGAGACTGATATGAGTTGGCTTGAAGATGAATTTAGTGCACCTAAAAATAGGGAACCTGAGGAAGAAAATAGGCAACCTGAGTTTGAAAATAGGCAACTTGAGCCAGATATCCTTGACTGTACTCAACCAGAATTTACTCAACCTAGTCAACATGAACCTGAACATGAGCCTTTCTTTTCTGAACCTGAACCTGAACATGAACCTGGACATGAGCCTTTCTTTTCTGAACCTGAACCTGAACCTGAACCTGAACTGAACCTGAACCTGAACCGGAAACTGAACCTGAACCTGAACTGAACCTGACATGACACAAGTGGATATTGCATCTGTATATCCATATGAGGTTGAAGATGAAGGATGTCATATGGAACCATGTTTAAGTGAAGATGATTTGATAGATAGTGATGAAGAACTTGTGCAAGTCAGGGTTGCTAAGTTGAATGTTAGGAAAAGAAAGAAGGACAGAGAGATTGACCCTGCCTCGACCACGCCCATACATCTGATCCTGCCCATACATCTGACCCTGCCCATACATCTGACCCTACCCCTGACCCTATACCTGCTAATGAGATTGATCCTGGCAGAGATTCAATGACTGAAGATACTTCATCTGATAGTGATTACTGTGATGAAGAGGATGACAAAATATTTCATGGAGAAGTTGACACCATTCTGAGAAGGAAGACTGGTGTCAAATATCCTATTTTCAATGTTCTCACAGATATGAAACATGTGCATTTAAAAATTGGGCTTCAATTTGAAACAAAAGAAGTATTTAAGCAAGCAGTCATCAAGTATGGTTTGGACAATAGATATGACATTAAATGGATCAGAAATGAGAAGTTTAGGATGTGTGGTGTTTGCATGAACTCAGTTGTATGTCCTTGGAGAATTTGGGCTGGATTCAATCAAAAACAGTTTTGGCAAATTACATCTTTTAATCCTGAACATAAATGTGGGATGGCATTTAAGAATAGGCATCTGAGTTCTTCTTTTTTGGCAAATCACTATTTTGACACCTTTAGAAGAAACCCTGGTTACAAGTTAAAAGATATGAAAGCTGATGTGTTGAAGGACTTTGAGGTAGAATTGAGTGACTGCATGGTTAGTAGGGCAAGAAAAAAAGCATTGCAATACCTGGATGAATCACTGACTGAACATTATGCAAAGCTGTGGAGTTATAAAGATGAGTTAGAGAATAGGAATCCAGGTAGTACAATCATCATTGAGCATATCGCCTCTATCCCGCATAAGGGTCCTTTTTTTAGGAGAATGTATGTGTGTTTTGATCAAGTGAAGACAACTTTTATGGAGAATTGTAGACCAATGTTGGGGATTGATGGAGCATTTTTGAAAGGAATACAGAAGGGAGAGCTGTTGTCTGCAGTTGCCAAGGATGCCAATAATCAGATGTACCCTGTTGCTTGGGTAGTGTGGAAAACAAGGAAAACTGGACATGGTTTCTTAAGCATTTGATAGATGACCTTGATATGAGGGATGGATTTGAATGGACAATCATTACTGATCAACAAAAGGTAATATATTTGGTATTTCTATTGTTTTAGTTAATTTCCTTTTGATGACATTTATTAACTGCTTGCATATTGTATGCTTTGTAGGGTTTGTTACCAGCTATTGCTAGCTTATTGCCTAATGTTGAGCACAGAATGTGTGCTAGGCATATCTACAAAGAATCGGAGGAAAAGTACAAGGGAGGGAGTATAGAAGATGTTTCGAGTATTGCAATGGCTCGCACAAGGGAAAAATTCAAAGCGTAGTTTGAGATATCAAGAATTTAGACAAAGAAGAAATGAGGATCTTGTGAAAACAGATCCTATCCATTGGTCAAAGGCTTGGTTTGACACACATTCAAAAGTGGATAATGTGGAGAACAATATTGCAGAAGCATTCAATGGGAGCATTTTAGCCGCAAGGACTAGACCATTGATCTACATGCTTGAGGAGATCGATTGGCAATGATGGTGAGGATTCGTAAGAGAAAAGACTGATATCAAAGTACTCACATAATATTTGCCCAAGGATAAGGAAGAAGATGGAGAAAAACAAGGAAGATGTTAAACTGTGGACTGTGGTTTACAATGGTGGTGATTGAGATGTTTGTAATTTTTAGGTTATGACTTGGTTATTATGAATTGGAACTTTGTAAAGAAACTATGGTTTGGTATTTTGTAAAGAAACCCTTGTTAAAGGTGGCTTGGTATTTTGTAAAGAAACCTGGGTTACAGGTGGCCTGGTAAAGAAACTCTGATATTATGGAATCAACCACCTATTTTGGCAAAGAAAGAAACCTCGATATATTGATGTTCTCGCTTTTGTTCTGCTTTGGTAGGTTGTTGTCATTTATGTTCCGCTTTGGTAGGGTTGGTGTTGCATTTTTGTTCTGCTTTGGTAGGGTTTGTGATATGTTGTTGTTTTGTTTTGGTAGGAACAAATGTACTGCTTTTGGTAGGGTTGTTGTTTTGTTTTTGTTCTCTTTGGTGTCAATTTGATAAAGAAACGCATTTCTTTTGTGTCAATCGGCATTATTTCTCTTTGGTGTTTGTTTGTTTTTGTTCTCTTTGGTAAAGAAACTGCATTTCTCTTTGGTTTGGTGTTTGTTTTGGTAGGGAACAACAGCCTCTGTTTTTGTTTTGTTTTGGTAGGGTTGGTGTTTGTTTTTGTTCTCTTTGGTGTCAATTTGATAAAGAAACTGCATTTCTCTTTGGTGTCAATTTGGGCATTATTTCTCTTTGGTGTTTGTTTGTTTTTGTTCTCTTTGGTAAACAAACTGCATTTCTCTTTGGTGTTTGTTTTGGTAGGGAACAACAGCCTCTGTTGTGTTTGTTGGTGTCTGCATTTCTCTTTGGTGTTTGTTGGTGTTTGTAGGGTTTGGTCAACAAACAACAGCATTAAGACAAACATAATAATCTCATTGATAGTTGCATATTGTTCACAATCTTAAGGCAATAACATTTTGCCATTTACATTGACTTTGAAGTATGATGTCAATAAGACACCATTGACAATCATCAACATGGCTATTAAAAAGACATATACATTTTCTCTTCTACCATATTGTACAATACACCCTTTCAACCTCCTAATCTTATCCCTTTTCTTAGCACAATTTTTTTGAAGTCTCCCAAATTCTTCCAACAAATTTTCTTCATTCAAGTCAGAATCTCTCTCTCTCAAATCCTTGATAACATTCTTCAAATCATTTATCACTTCCACCGACCTTTCTGTGAATTTGTCATCAACCCATGCATAAAATCCACAGCTTTGGTCTTTCTCCTATTACAAGACGAAACAGACAAACCAAAATTGAGAGAGACAGAAACAGATAAATCACAATTTGTAATCGTAATCGAAATAAAATTAAAATACATAAATAAACATTAGGGTTGTTTACCAATTCAAAAATTAGGGTTTTGAAATCAAAATTTAGGGGTTTTGTGAATTTAAAAAATTCGGGTTTTCGTGTAAAACAAACTCACTTACCATATATCTCGGGCATCGTATGAAGCGTCGTCCTGGGTTCTTCTCAGTCCCAGATGTGAATAGGGAAACCCTACGATTACACCCACAAGTTTTCTGCCGATATGCAGTTACCAAGTCGGATTGTGCTGATGAAGACGACCCTTCAAGCCTGGAGATCTCGTACCCCGTCACTGACATTGTTAAGAAAGACGAAGAATGTCGCAAAAGGAGGTTAACCAGGTTTTCGCTATGAAGGAGATCGCTGGAAGAAGAAGATGAAGAAAGTCGTATTATAAACTGTTGGAGGAAGATGAAGTTAACCAATAATTCCTTCAACAACGGCATTAAGGGGTAAAAAGGGTATTTCACGCGAAGTTAACGTCAACAGGTAACGGCCGTCAAAAAAAGGGTTAATATGCAAGATAAGTCTGGTACAGTGGCCACCCCGAAAATTTTGAAGTCTCAGTGGCCTAATTGCAAGTTTTTAGAAAGTACAGTGGCCCGGAGGTGTGTTTTGCCAATAAAAAACGAATAAGAAAAAAGGAAGGGGAGGGGAGGGAGTATTGGGACGGGAAGAGGGAAGAAAGAAGGAATGAGAGAAAAAAAAAAGCCTAGCAAAGGGGGTGCATTTAGAACAACAAAGGGCAATACTGTCTTTTTAATTATGTGTATTTTTGCAATTAAAATAAGTAAAAATGAGTTGTGTTTAAATGATTCAGGAGTCCAAATAACGCCTAGTACTAAAATGTGAGAAATCAACTATTTATTCTTTTAAGAAAGGGTTAATCATATCATTGGTCCCTTTTTGGATATGAAAATTCACATTATGGTAGGAACCGAACACATTATTTGTTATATTTTATTGTCCCTAAATCGAATTTGTTGAATTATTCGTTCATAGCTTATAAATCCAGGGCATCACTGCTATTTGTGGGATTCATCTCAATACAATCTCAACGATGTTTTATTCGGCATAATAATGGTTTAAAACCATTTAACACAATAACTAGTTCAAACCAACAATAAATCATAAGACAAAACACATATTTGGGTCACTATACTTTTCAAAAAAAATGCAATTAAGCCAATGGAACGTCAAAATTTTTGATGTGGCCACTATACTAGACTTATCTTGTATGTTAACCCAAATTTTGGATGGATGTTAACTTAAGTTAAATACCTATTTTTCCGCTCGTCGAGGGCTCATCCTTGAAGGTAACAAATCCAAAGCCGCTGGATCTGCTAGTCTCACGATCATTGATGATTTACACACAATAAAAACAACAAATATTTATCGATCTATAACAAGTTCATCAGAATCAACATCTACTTTACAACTAAAAACGAAATTCGGAGAAATAAAATTGAAAATTGAACCGAACACAATAACATAGAGAAAGAAATCGTGTCAGCCGAATCGGGTTGACAGTGAGCTTGGTGGGTATATTAGAAGAAGTGGGAGGACGATGGGTGATGAACGAAAGAGGGTTTTGGGTGGGTCTAGGGAAATGGTGAAGAAAACAGTGTTAATAGGGTGCAACTATGGAGGGACGAAGGCAGAACTGAATGGATGCATCAACGACATGAGGAAGATGCAGCGTTGCCTGGTGGATCGCTTCGAATTCTCGGAGGAAGACATCACCATCCTCATAGACATCGATGCCTCTTTTACCCAGCCCATCGGCCACAACATCCGTTGTGCCCTCTTTGATCTTGTTTGATACGCGGACCCCGACGACTTTCTATTCGTCCACTACAGCAGCCACGACACCCGCCTCCCCACTGAGATCGACCTAGATAACACCGACTACGACGAGTGCATCTTCCCAACCGACATGAACTTAATCTCTGCTCTAGCTTCGTCTCTCTTCCCCCCCCCTTCCGCCTCTGCTTACTCCGAACAAATATAGAGCAGCTCCAGGATGAGACCAAGTAACCCAGATATGGGTTTTCAAACTTAGATCCACTATGTCGCCCCAGCTTCATCCCTCACTTCCTTCTTTGCAACCCAATCGCCGGCATCCTTGATGAATATGAAGATGAACATTATATATTGTAATTGATGAATATGAGCCTTCTGGGTTTGATTATCTCTACAGGATTTGATCTAGGTTTGATTCTCTCTACAGGGTCTACAATGGCTTTGCTCTCTTTCTCTCTCTACAGGCTTCTTGTTTGTCCTTTTTAGTTTAAAAAGTTGTATTCTTGGAAAAGGATTATGTATGCACTTAATTTCAGGATTCATATCTGGGTTTGATTGAAGCATTTGAGGAATCGAAATGGATTAGCACATAGGTTTTTTTATTTTCGCTTTAGATATGAGTTTAAATTGGTTTGCCATTGTCATCTACACTTCTTTGATTTTTTGATCTTATGATGATGAAGCTAACCACCGTGGAAGATGATGATGATGGAGGCGAGGGAAAAATATGTATTTAACCTAAGTTAAAGTCTATCTAAAAATTGGGTTAACATGCAAGATAAGTCTGGTATAGTGGCTGCACCGAAAATTTTGACATCTCAGTGACCTAATTGCAATTTTTGTAAAAGTACAGTGGCCCAAATATGTGTTTTGCCAAATCATAAATAGTATTTATATTCCATATTCAAAACAAAGCATATGTGAGTGGCCCACAGTTCATGTATGCTATTATCACATACAATGGGAAGGGGATAGTAACTTACTTCCTTCGAAAAATATCGGTAACAACATGAAATATTAGTGTACAAGCGTAGGCCTCAACACATACAAGACTCATACGAAATCAAAATTGAAACCAGGTAAGTTTTCGATAAAAAATCAAGCACGGGAGTTCAAACCCTCAAACGAACTCAAAACTCACGACACAAAGAAGGAGAAGAAGAAATGAGAGAGAACTCTTATCTCACAGCCCAAATGGGGCGACTGGTGGACTCTACCAACTGCCCAAAAAGTGACAACGCAGTCGCTTTACATCAACTAGACGCGATCGCGTTATACCAGGCCCAAAATCCTGAAGTCACAAACCACAACATTGTCAAGTTCTCATAGAACTCGACATAATCAGGTTATTAGTAACCCGACACACAACAAATTGAGCTGAATTTTGTTGATGTCCATACAAGCTCTAAACACAAAAACACATTAAATATAACACTTAGCAAGTAATTAATCATGTTAATACACCCTAACGCACAAATAATCGGATATGCAATCCACGGGTGTTATATATTTCACATGGATAAATCTTATCCACTTAGCACACCAATGGTTGTCTGATCCCATAATGTGGATAAGGACCCATTTAGACCTAAAGAAGATACCGAGAAAAGATTAGGACCAGAAGTAAAAAGATGTAATATGAAGTAATGCATTGGAGAAGCTCTAACGATGGGTTTTTTTGGAACGTTGACTTTGAGTTGATAAAGAAATTATGACCTAGGGAACTAACAACTTTTGATGTGGCGATGACTCACCCCCACCATTTCCCCGTCTTTATCGGTTTATCCATAACAAGTAACAACAGTGCAGTGCTCCATTAATTTCCAGTAAATTTCCATAGGGTATCCTCATAACCAAATTCTTGTAAGCCAAGAATGAATAATCATTGAGGAGGAATTCGTAAAAGAATGGAGGTCGAAAATTCTGTAAATTTTCGGAAAAAAAAAATCTTTAAAAGAGAGTGTAAGCACGTCTTACCAAAGAAAAACACATATACCACACAGTCCAAAACTCGTGTGAGAAGGAAACAACAGGGGCCACATATGATTGAGCGTGTGAAAGTTTTTGGCTATTTGAAAATTTTGTTTTTTTAATAAAAAAATTATTTAACGTTCCTTCGGCTTTTTCAATGGTTATTTTTACTTTTTTAAAAAATAATTTCAACCCTTTTTCTTTATTTTTCTTCATATAAAACCTCGGCTTCTTCCAAAATTTTCATTTTTAATCTCTTCTCTCTATAAATTCTCTTTAGTATTTTAATTGTTTTATCTCACCAATTTCTATATCATCAATTTTTCTTAATTTTCAAATGGATGAACATATGACTAATTTTTTAAAGAATTATTTAAATTCTTCAAATATTAAAGAAAATCAAAATTCTCGTATTTTAATAAAAATTATAAATTAATATATTTGTTTTAAAATATATTTGTATTATTTAATATAACAATTAAAATTATAAACAAATTAATTTATTTAATTAAGTTATTTGCAAAGTATTAAAATTTAAAAAATTGTGTAAATAAAGTGGGTGATTTGGTAGTGGGACCCAACTAATAATTAGATAAATTCTTAAAATAGAAAATTTTTAAAATATGTAGGTGACAGTGAGATCCATCTAAAAATCTACAGAAGAACATGCACCATTGAGGATGCCATAAGGTGGTGGCCCCCGTATACTATCATACTAGTTTCTAAGAATCTATATTATAAAAGAGTTCAAGGTCTAACTGGTGATCCTGATCAAATTGTGATAAATATAATTGACGGTTCAGATTGACTCGTAAGCATGTAAATTACAAATGCACATCTCAGTTATGAATTATGACAATCTCTAATAATTTGGTACAAAAAATTACATCAAATCTTTAAAACAATACAATTTATGTACCAAATATCTTCATTTCTAACCATTCTATTTCAAATTAGAATATTTCAAGAATATATCTTATCCCTTGTCTAAACTAGTATTTTTTTTTAAATAACGAGATGATTGAAAAGTTATTTAGGCCTCGTTTGGTGCAGTGTTTTAAAAACGCAGATTTTTCAAAACGCAGTTTTATTTTTGTAAATATGTTTAGAAAACTATTTCAAAACGTTATTTTTCATAAGCAGAGTAGTTGTAAACGTAACATATTTTTAAAACGCTACAAATTGGAGTGTTTTAAAACAATCCATATTTTTAAAACGCTGCATTGAAATATTTTAAAAAAACGTAATATTTTTTATCAATATTTTAACAAAAACACTCCACCAAACAAACACTTAAAAATCCACCTTTTGTTATGCTATCAAAGAGATACCTCTTTAAATAAACCGTACTACCTCCACAATGGCTCACCAAAAAGCTCTCATCTTGGGTCCTCTTACTAAATACTTGGTCCCCTTTTTAAAGAGTGTCATTTACGCCATTTCAAATAAAATATTTGCTTCCTTTTTTTGGGGTTACATTTACTTTTTCAAATTATCATCCATTTTTTCTTTTTTGTTTGTTTTTAAATAATTATTTTCTTTCAAAATTTTCATTTTAAAAAAATATTTTTATCATTTTATTTTTTATTTTTATCTATTTTAATTATGATCACATACTTAATGCATTAAATGAAATCACACATTTTATGTCGGATCAAAACAGACAATATTTTGAAAACGGAGGAAGTATTTTATCATTGATTTTACTTTTATTTTAATTGATGAGCCACATTCTCATGCGGACATTCTTGAAAAACACATAATATTCTAATATTTATTATATAATCAGTTACTCGCTCCGTTTCGGGTAAAGCGTCTTTGAAAATCAATTTTAAAAAAATTGACATTTTTAGTAGCTCATTAGTAATAAAATAACGTTTTTAGTAGCCCATTAGTAATAAATAACACTTTTATCTTTTAATTTTTAAAAGCAGACTCTTTAAGTAAAATATCTCAAAATGAAATAGTAAACCATTTACCCAAAACGGAGGGAGTATCTTTTCCGAGAAAATATAGAGTGGTCGCTATGATTTGATACAATGCAAGGGATCATATGTATATAAATTCGTTGTAATAGCGTGCATCTATTTCCTTTATTCCAAAGTTTTAAACATATTTCATCTGTTTCAAAATTATTGTCTTGTTTTTTTTTTTTTTGGAAAATAAAAAAATTGCAAAGTTTTTTTTATTTTGAATATTATAGGAACATTTATTTCAAAAAGTAATTTTTTACGGTTGAAAAAAAAACATTAGATTTTTGGGATTAGAAACTTTAGAAAATAGACATTGCCAAAATTTTACCCTTGTATCTTTTTTGGTTATTATTATGTTTATGGGCTAAAGATGTTGGATGTCTTATTGTCTTTTTTTAAGGTCGTACCACTTGAATAAACAAATTACATACTAAAACACTCTTATCCCCTATTTTAAAAATAAGTGTTTTGGGCTTTTTTTTTTTTTTTTTTTTGGTAAAGGACACCGCCTAGGTTGGCCAGTTCTATGCTAATGAGGCTGTAGACACCCCAATTTCGTCCCCCTGATATGTAACATGACATGAAATATCAAGACCTGTTAAAACTTAACAAATGTCAAGTTACATGATTGAAAATGCAAAAAGGACAAAGCAGAATGCGCAAAACAATGAAATGCAGGGGTTAAAGTGCAAAAAAGGAAAGAACTAAAGCAAAGCTGGCGCCACCCATAGATGAAATTGGGGTGGCGCCCAGTTTAGCTATGGGTGGGGCCCAGTTTCATGCTACAGTGCTCCCAAACTGCTACAGGACAGCTACAGTTCGACGTAATGTGCAAAATCCTCCGCGTTCTGTACAATTGAATGAAGCACGAAGAGAGAAAATTTAATCCCGGATGAGTCATCTCTCCAGGCTATAAATAGAGCCTTCGGGGTTCATTTTCAGACACACTTTTCTTCTCCGAATAATTCTCCACGTCGTTGTTACGTTGGAGAAATAGAGAGCGAAGTGAGATAGTGAGCGACCCTTCTCCAAAGCCTCGAAACCCTGTCAAATCTCCTCCAAACTTAAAACCAACATGTCAAAGTGAGTCTTAGCCCCCCCCCTAGCTAGGTTTCCACCCTATTTCCCCGGTCCAAAAATCGCGGAAAGAGCAGTTGCTCTGCCCGATTTAAAAGGCCAAATCAGTCAGAAATAAGTTGTTATTCTACCCGATTTCCACCTTCCTCAAGCAACCAAAACAACCAAAATAAGTCGTTACTTTGCCTGGATCCCGAGGCAAAAATTAACTTTCGGAAGCAGTTATTCTGCCCGAATCTCCCCACCACTTCATTAAAAAAAATCTCTCTCTCCCTGAAAGACGGAGCGAGCACACCCTAGTTGCTAGTACGTAAGTTTTAAATTTTGCTATTTTTCATCCGGCCTAATATAAAAATGTAAGCTATTGTGCTACTCGGATTTAGTTAGGAAATAACACTAAAAAGAGCCATTATTATGGCCAAATATTTTTAAGTATATTTGTAACTATTTGTAAAGAGACGGCTGCGAGTCCGTAAATAATGTAGGCACAGATGTATTTGTTTTTATTTCATGTCTTTTAATGCTTTGTTTATCTGCTAAATAAATATAACAAAAAACATACTTTAGCCAAAAACTATTTTTGAGACCGAAAGGGCAAGTTGGGTGCCTAGCACCTTCCCAACTCGTAACTTAGCCTCCGAACCCGTTTTTACTATCTCTGGTTTTCTTTATTTGGTTTTGCTTTATTTCTTCCTCAAAATAAAGATGGCGACTCTATAAAACATTTTGGATCCAGTGGGGCATCGCAACATCTTTTCTTACACTTTACCGTTTTCCCCTAAAAAATGGAGAATGAGAATGAAAAGGTGATGCATTCCTATATCCTGGTATCCCCTAAACAAGGGATAACTTGATGCAGGAAACCCAAAGCACCCATAGTGATCCGAAATAGGCCATAAGGCTATTTTCATAAAATTCATAGTGGGGCCTTGCAACACTCCTTTCTTGCACTTTTCCGTTTTCCCCCTGAAAAATGGAGAATGAGAATGAAAGGGTGATGTATTCCTATATCCTGGTATCCCCTAAATAAGGGATAACTTGATGTAGAAAACCCAAAGCTCACATATTGGACCAAAAATCCATTAAAGGCAACCGAGGCGTATTCAAACGCGCTATCTTAGACGGCACTCCTCTCGCACTTTTAATTTCGTCTTCCCCTAAACAAGGAAGGGTGGAATGAGAGCAGTGGTGTCCCGCATCCGCACGTACGCGCACCCCTATCCAAGGGCGCGCGGGGCGCGGTCGCAGTCCCGGGAACCCATAGAGGCCACCTACATTGGCTGATCCTATTAGCATAAAGTCGCCTAGGCTGGTTGGCTTTTCATAAGAAAGGCCATCTTCGCCTTCCCCCATTTTCACCCAATTTTTTTTATTAAAAGAAATAGGTTTAAATACGCCATTGGTCCATGTACTTTGAAAAAGTCCGGTAGCCGTCTTTGTACAACGTAAGTGTACGCCACAGACCAAAGATTGCAAAATTTGCACATCGGTAGTTCCTGGCCCTAATTTAGTTAACAGAAGTGTCGTTAAGTGGCATATGCTACTCACGTGCACAAACAAGAAGGCAAATGATTCATTTCCAATCCTCTTCGAAAGTTTCTAAACTTGAGGGAACATCATGAAAGTTTGAAATAAAACACTAAACTTTAGGAGTCTACATGTAACGTTTCTCCTTCTTCCCCAACCCAACACATCCTCATGTCCAGTAACACCATTTTCTCCTCATCTCCTCTTCTTCATCCGCCACTAGATGTAGAGAGAGAAAAGTAGGGTACTAGTCCCATTCTCCAGAACCCCCATTCCCCCAACCCCACCCCAAAAGGCCAAAATCACATTCTTCATAACCTTAACTATGCCAATTAGATGTGCATCCTTGGATTTATGCCATAGATTCCTTTCTTGTACCACTTTCCTCCACGCCAACGTCGATACTTAAAATGGTGATAATGAGGAGGCCGGTACCACCTACACAGATTATTCAAAACCCCAACCCAACCCCCCCCGCCAACTCCATTTGAGGAATCACGACGTCGACCCCCGACCTCCCACCCATATCACCTTCTCTGTTGTCCCGCCCCCAACAATTCACGTTAACCCTTTAGTTTTGCCACCATATCTTTCTATCTTCATCCCCTCGAGCTCGCCATTACCACCGACGATGGCCCCCACCATTCTTTCACTTTCTAGGGGGATTAAAGTCAAAACTATTAATAGAGTTGTTATGCGTCGAGGTCAGTGGCTTATTGACGAGAACCTACGATTGCACCAAAGTCGAAACCCAAGTCAAAGTAGCCATTGAAAAAAAAGAATTTTGGTCCAGCTCAAAACACAAAGAATAAGGCCCAAATTAAAGTGCAACATTGATGGAGACCAAGGCAAGGAGGGTTCGGGTGAAATCAATCATGTTCGTGATCCATTAAGCATAAACAAAGGACCAATGACTCTTGCATGTACAAAGAAGATTCAAGCAGCTTTAACATCACTTGTGGAAGGGATTAGATCCCAAATTCAAGTCGAGAATGATCAAGGCCATCAAGGGAGGTTCATTTACATGTTGGAGGGACAACATGACAATTTTGGAAGTCCGGGGGGGGGGGGGCGTGATGACGCCTAAGGGCCGGGGCATGCTAAATAAATTCAGAAGACTACTCCATTTCTGACGTGATCACGCCAAAGTTTACTTAGTCTTCTGCCATCCCCCAAGATATAACAAATTCATAAGACTAATCAATTTCTGATGTGATCATGCTTAAGTTAACTTAGTCTTCTCTCATCTCACGAGATTGAACTTCTCTAAGCAATTTTTGGTGGAAGTTAGATGGTTTTTGTAACAACCCCGACCCGGACCCCAACACAGAATCCCAAGGTCGTGCCGCCAAAAACCAACTAACCAACGAGTAGGGTAAGGCTATAGCGACAATACACTAATAAGTGAAAAAAATGCGGAAACAACAACACAAAATGCCTGAGCTATCAAGCTCCAAGCTAAACACAACCAAAGAGATAGTCAATCTCTCAACCTAAAAATTTGAACCGCGTGTCGCAACAATGCGCACGCACAACAAAACCATATCCTAATAAAAAACTAGAATAAATAACCAAGTTACCAGTGACGTTAAAGCCGGAACCCAACACTATACCAAGAGTCTACAACAACAATTGCTAAAAACAGTGACATCTAATGGGTCTAAATAAATAAAATTTGTTTTTAATACAGAAAAAAAAAAAGAAATATTTATCATATATTGAGTGCAACATAGGTAACAACTTACCATGAAAGAAGAATCAACATGAACATTGTTATTCATATTGAAATTCATTAAAAAATTGTTGGAAAGGAGAATACAAGTTTAGGGTTTATGGTTAATTGTAAGGGAGAGTTGCTTTTTATAGAAGGATAAATTAGTATTTAGAGTTTATGGTTAATTGTAACTCCTTTTTATAAGAGGATTAATTAGTAATTAGACCCTTAAGTAAATATTGTATTTTGTGTTTTTTGTGTAACATTTAGGACCAACCTTTTTAATTATGTGTATTTATGTAATTAAAAAAAAGTAAAAAAATGGGTTGTATTTAGATGATTTGAAGGTCCAAATAGCGCCCAATTCTTATAGGGTAGAAATCAAATCAACTTTTTATTCTTTTTAGAAAGGTTTCATATATAATTTGGTCCCTGGAGTTAACACTTCAAATTGATTTGGTTTAGCTTCTTTGACGCTTCCTGTTTTAGTCATTGAACTTAGTTTTTGGCCTACAGTTAGTCCTTTTTGTAACGTCCATCCATTGTAACGTTAAATTGTCAATATAATGCCCAAAATACCCTTAATGAAAGTTGAGTTGGATTGCCAAGTGGTATTTAAAAATTAATAGGAAAAAAGATTAATATACTTTATTTTTTACTATTTCCATTCAAAAAATTTCATATTACCCTTTCCATTCAAATATGTAGTATGATCTATCTCTCTCTCTGAAGTATGTTCCTTTTCTGATTTCACCCAGCCTCTCCATCTATTTCCAGCCCAGCATCGTCGGCCTCCATCCTGCTATTTCTTCGGCCAAATCTGCCAGCAACCACCATAGTCGCCGGCCTCCTTCTTGCTTCGTTTCCAATCAACCCAGACACGAATCTTCTCTCTCCCAGTCTACTCTCAAAACCTGGCCGCCCCAACCCCAAAATCTCTTCCCATCTCTCACCATAGCCGCTGACCGGCTCCTGCATCATCTCTTCATCGACCTCCACTAGAATCTCCACCAACTCTTGCCCAGCTTCATCTTCGCCCCATCTCTAGTCCTCATCTTCCCAGCACGACAACCTTACAATTAGTGTAGATGTGGGTTCGTTCGGCCAGGATGAGTTGAACAGAAGTGAGAGTGTTCGGCCAGACTGAGATGAACAGAGGTGATCGAGCATGTTCGGTTAGGCTGAGATGAATAGAGGTGAGCATGTTCGGTCAGGCTGAGATGAACAATAGTGAGATTGTTCGGCCATGCTGAGATGAACATAAGTGTTGGTGTTCGGCCAGAATGTGGTGAACACACTTAAGGCTGTTCGTCCAGCACTGGCTGAACAACCTTAAGGGTCTTCATAACACCAGAGCCGAACAACCATAATACTCAGCTCAATTTTTTTTTGGCAAAAAACCAAATTTTAATCGAAGAAAATGAAAGGAATACTTACATTACCCGACCCCATGACTTCTTTAAGCTCCTTGTAATGTTATTTTTGACAATGTGATTATGTTTAAGGTTGGTTTTGAAAGAGTTTTGAAAAAAAAAATTGGAAGAATAAAAAACAATGAAGGTCCCGTAAGCACTCTACATGTATTTGTGATTTAGGATTTGAGGTGTAAATATAACACAATTGAGGTGTAAGGAGTATTATTTGTCTTTTAGTATAAGGGTATCATAGTTATTTCAATGAGGTGTAGAGATTAATTGATGGGGGTGTAATGCTTAGAAGAGCTTATTTATTATTTATTATTTTTTAGGAAACAGAGACGGCACTCTGCAAGATATTACTCCCTCCGTCCCTAAATAATCGTCCTGGTTGACCCGGCGCACAGTTTAAGAAAAAACAATTGACTTGATTATTTATATTGATTTAATGTGTAGTTTCCTTTAAAGCCCATGTATATGTGGTCCAAAATTAAAGTAGTGTGAAAAAGTAAGGGTAAAGTGGTAAAAGTGATATTCTAAAAAGGTAAGTTTCAAAGTGGACAATTATTTTGGGACGGACGAAAA
Source organism: Codonopsis lanceolata (assembly GCA_013146195.2). Classification (NCBI taxonomy): domain Eukaryota; kingdom Viridiplantae; phylum Streptophyta; class Magnoliopsida; order Asterales; family Campanulaceae; genus Codonopsis; species Codonopsis lanceolata. The sequence goes on along the minus strand of CM028381.1, from coordinate 120,453,405 downwards.
AGGAAAGGAGGACGATAATTTAGGGACGGAGGGAGTATTAAATAAAGAGGAAAAAATACAAACTTGAGGGGGACGACCAGCCTTGCCCTTATAACAGGGAGGACGAAGGAGCCTGGCCTCTAGAAAAAAAAGCTTACAGTTAAAATAAATAACAAAATAAATTTGGGATAACATCAGTCTTTGCGAAAATTATAAAGACCTAGCATGTCGTGCCGCAGAACCATAAGAATTTTCCTGGGGAGATGCTCAATATGCAAATAGACCATATGACTACGATGCAAATAAACCTTGGCAGCAAGAATATCAGCCACCCTGTTCTTCTCTCTATAAACATGATTCACACCAAAACCATTACTAAGAAACTTACAATCCTCCAACTCATAGCTATATCGCCAAGGAAACTGACACTCTCCAAAGATACCCAAAACAGCCACCTTAGAGTCTGTGTCCACAGCTACCTCAGCCAAACCATAATCCACACACAATTGAAGCCCATAACGAAGGGCAGCCACCTCCGCATACATATTAGTCCCATACCCAAGGAATATGGAATACACAACAACCAGGTTCCCCTAAGAATCTCGGACAATACCCCCACTCGAACATTCCCCATTTTTTGAAGAGCCATCTGTATTTAATTTAAAACCCCCACTAGGCCTCTCCCATCGCAACCATAAACCATATGGCGCGGTTTGACATCCAGAATAGGAATATGAAACGCAGCTAACCGCAATTTGCCAATGTTCCCAGCCGAGGAAGATGGATGAAAGATAAAACTCAGCTCCATAACCCGAAGACGTGCGCAGCCAACATTGGGCTTGAATCATAAGTTGGGCAGCAGCAGGCTTTCCATATCTCCTAACAGCCAAAAACAAAGATTCCTAACTCCCAAGCTCCAAGCTGATTACGGATACTGTGACGAGACCAAGAATCAAATAAGTGCCGCAACGAGTTAAAAGCCAAAGGGGTCTGAAAAACAAACGACAGCCTACTCCAAACCTCCTTAGCAACTTCAGACCAAATGAACAGATGGGGAAGGGACTTGCAAGTAGGATGAGTTGTACAACAAACACATTTAGAAACTATAGGGATCCACCTACTCCTAATTTGCATATCAACAGGGATGGCACCATGAAAGAGCTTCCAGATAAACCCACTCACCTTCAAAGGAATCCAAGGCCGCCAAATCTTCGACGCCCAAGACACTTGAGGACCCCGATTGTGGATAAGATCATAGAAAGCAACACTCTCAAAAGAACCCGTATTCAAGTTTGAAAAAACCAACTTATTAGTAACATTCGGCTTAATAGTCACTCTAGTGATAACATCATGAGATTGCTCAGGGATAAGAGGAAGCAATTCCCCAATATAGGGCCACGCATCTTTAACCTTCAAGGAAACATCCGTCGGTAATGGGCCATACAAAATGTCCCCGCACCTTAGAAGAGCTTATTAGGTCATTTCACTTAGGTCCCGTCTGGTGCAAGCGTTTTGAAAACACAGCTTTTTCTAAACGCAACGTTTTTAAAACTCAATATTTTCAAAACATGATTTTTTTCTTATAAACATGTTTTGAAAAACTATTTCAAAACGCTATTTTTATAAACAAAATAGTTGTAAACGCAACATGTTTTTAAAACGTTGCGTTTTAAAACGCTGCATTGAAATCCTTTTAAAAAGAAAATACTGCGTTTTTTAACAGCGTTTTGGTCAAAACGCTCCACCAAACAAATACTTAATGATATTTGTATAATTATTACAAATGAGGTGTAAAGATAGGTTTTTGGAGTGTGAATATCCCCACCTAAAATTAAAATATGTCCCGCCATTAGAGGATGAGCTCAAGGGAATAGGGATTGATTTAAAAAAAGGCTAAAGCAGATGACTGACTTTTAGTCTTGTACTAGTCGTTTCCAAATATCTTGGAGAAAGATAAAACATTTCCCTCCTAATTTCGAGCTTTTCAAATGCCCAATGCTATATATTTGGAGATCGAGAGCCATTCCTTGAAGAAACATTAGAGAGTGAAAAGCTCGAAAGGTCAAACCACCATTTTCTCTAAGGTATTTCATTTCCAAGGATTTGGATTTGGGTTTGGATTAATCTCTGAACAATTGTCGGATCAACCATCGAAAGGTCAAACCACCATTTTCTCTAAGGTATTTCATTTCCAAGGATTTGGATTAATCTCTGAACAATTGTCGGATTAACCAACCCCATTGCTGCGAAATTCATTTTATTTATTAGTTCCAGTAATTTTCCTTTTCTGCGAAGTGGAAAACATATTGTAGTGGTACACACTTACTATTTTTAGTAGGAGGGAGGGAACAGGGAAGAATCATAAATGGGTTTAAATAATAAAAATAATAAAGAAATGTTACATTTTGCGATTACTGCGATTGTTTTAGAGAGATAAAATTATTGAATCTATCAAAGAAATCAATCAATTGCAATAAACACCGATTGATTTTGATAATTTTCAGAAAATTTTATTCTGTTCAAGTTCGGATACAGAGAGAGAGAGAAGAGAGAGATGGGTTTATGCTTCTCGGACGTCAACGGAGGGAAAGAAGCGGTCGGCGACGGGAGTCAGCAGAGGGCAGTAAAGAGCGACGTCGCTGCTACTATTTCTGCTTCCGCCGCACATAATGACGCCGTTGATCACTTCTTCAAAATCAAAGGTCTTCACGCTCTCTACACACAAATTGAGGTATCCAATCTTATACTGTCATCTATTATGCATACGTATGTATGTATGTATGTAGTTAATATATGTGTGTGTGTGGGGTAACATACAAATACAACGTCTACGCCATTGTCAATTCTTTACCACACGAAAACCCTAATAATCAATTGGGTCCTTCTTGACCCGGCCACTTATCAAAAGATGACCCGTCTTTTGTTCATGATCACAGTAAAAATGGGGCACTCATTTACATAACAAAGATGAAAGCAGAGACAGTCCACGTGTGTGGACTGTGGAGGTCCATTGATGAATTGACAAAGAAACTTGAGCGTTTCGTAGGGATTGGAGTAGTGATTAAGTCGCAAAATAATTGGAAACAAAATGATGTCAATAGATTTCTTCATTTAGTGGTGGGACGTGCAGATTAAACAATGCATTTGTCGCCTCCTTTGGTGCTTAATCATACTTTTTGACTTTAGTATTAGATGAGCTACAAACCCTATGAGGCTGTGGTTAGCAATATGCCATTTGCACATATTTATTTGGTATAATTTTTTTTATATTTTTTTTTAAGTAAATAGATAGGCTACAACATAGAGATAATCTTCCTCTTATCCATCGCTCTTCCACGCCGTAGTAAACACTACAAAAATTGGGTGTATTTTAGTTCGGTAGGCTCCATGTTGGGTCACCTATTTTTTTTTTAAAGTAAATAGATAGGCTACAACATAGAGATAATCTACCTCTTATCCATCGCTCTTCCACGCCGTAGTAAACACTACAAAAATTGGGTGTATTTTAGTTCGGTAGGCTCCATGTTGGGTCACCTATTTTATAAGGTGGAAGATCAACTACAAGCTGGGGCCACAAGGTTTGATTATTTTGACATAATAATTCTCATCACCATCATTCCAGCACATTGTTAATTACTCCCTCCGTCTCTTAATAATCGTCCTGGTTGACCCGGCGCACAGTTTAAGAAAAAACAATTGACTTGATTATTTATATTGGTTTAATGTGTAGTTTCCTTTAAAACTCATGTGTATGTGGCCCATAATTAAAGTAAAGTGAAAAAGTAAGGATAAAGTGGTAAAAGTGATGTTCTAAAAAGGTAAGTTTCAAACTGGACAATTATTTTGGAACGGACGAAAAAGGAAAGGAGGACGATAATTTAGGGACGGAGGAAGTATTTACAATATGATGAATGAAAGAATAGATTATATAGACAAAACGGTGGGAAGATAGTTAATACTGGAAATATTTGTTTAGTTGGAAATCAAATACTAATTTCTTGGGTTCCTTTCTAGGTAGGCACAGCAACTCTAGTGGAACAGTTTCTTAATATAATGTTATGAAGTTGATAATGCTTAATGATGTGTTTAAAGTTAGCGTGGTGTTCAGTAGATGCTAATACTTCCATTCCTCACCCTTATTCCTTTGTAGATTTTGTTAATAGTCTATCCTTAGATTAGTTTACTGTGTATACTCCTAGTGTACAAAGGACGCGTCACCTTTTTTGACGCTTCTATGATATAATACTCTTACTTATCAAAAAAAAAAGTTAGCTTAAGAGCCGATGTATATTACGTGTGTACGCAACCTGATAAGGACAACTTTGATTAAGATTAGTGCATGAATTCTTGAGAGTTCAATGCTTTTCCCTTGAGCAGTCAGATGAGCTTACTAGAGTTTTAGTAAAAACTTAAAACAGAAATAGAAAGAAAGAATCATTAACCATGTAGTCTGCCTGAGCCAAATGTTTGATGATTATACCAGATGGCAAAATAAGTTGACTTTCCCTTGACAACACTGCAGTGTGGATTTTATCTGTTGTTTATTTGGTCTACGTGCTGTATACCCATGCATACCCTGGTCTGATAAGTTATTTAGGTGCTCCTGATATTCTAACATCAAGATCATCCTGGTTAGTGCTCCCTGCAATGAATCAATGTAAATAGCACGTGGTTGGTTCTAGGTATAAGACAAAGCAGTGGTTCCAGAATTCAAAATTCTCAGTCCTATGTAAATATGATGGAAATACCCCAATCATAAAATTTGGAGCATGTGGTCGACAAATTATTAAATGGTCCCCCTTATTTGCCATATTTCTGCGCAGTAGATACTTTTCTTTAATTTCTCTTACATGCTAGATTTTGTCCTCATGTTTCTTTGGTGTCGTAGGTTGGTAGCCACTGTACTTGATTATTCAACTTAACCTCTTCTGCACCAATTGTAGAGGTTCTTAAAATCTTGAACCCACTAGAAGGAATATGAAAAATAATGCCTACAATCAAGCAAGCCGATAGCGTTTCTCCTAGATGATTCTCGCTTTACCTTCTTTTCTTTTTTTATCTTTCTTCTGTATACATATGCATACAAACACACGCAGAAGTGCACCCCAAGCCTGCTTTTTGGCTGCATAGGATCATTATTCTAAATTCCCATTCCAAGATAACGCTGAGTTCCATGATGGAAATGTTGTGTAGAGCATGCCTCTCAAATATTAAGAACAGGCATGCTACTGAAAACAAAATTGGTATGTCAAGTAGCTTTTGGACTGTAAACAAGAAAATTTGTTACTTGGATAGAGTAAAGATACACTTTTGTTTCCATTGAAAGTTGAAGCATACACATTTTTCCATTACAAAAGGTTAATATGCCTGGAGAAAGCCAGTCTAAATTCTTATCACCTGATATGTCGATAATAGATACAGAAAACCATTTGGCCCTAGCAGAGTACAACACCGTTATCACAGGCTACATCATCATCATAATGTACTTGCTCTAGCAAAATTTTGGCCAAATTTGATGTTCAGAAAATCTGTAGTAGCATTATTTCTGTCATGGACCATGTCATTGTTTGAATCAGACTATGGATATCATTATCTTAGGTGCTATTACTATAAAAGTATGCTCTGATTATTATCGGTTTTCTCTGATCTCTGAAGATGTCATAGCAGTATTTGCCACCTAGGAGGATTATAATGAGATCCTTTTCCGCATTCCTAATTTATCTGTAATTTTATTTTCTTGTGCAAGTTGTTTTCTTGGATTTCACAAATGACTTTTAATCGTCTCCAATTATGAATTGCAGTTATCTTTATCAGCTTCAAAGTTGCGTGATCGTGACATCATGTCAAAGGTACCTCAAGTAAATCTAGTTTTTATTGAATTTTGTACTTTATATCATTTCCTCACTTTGATATGATTTTAAAATGTCCACCAGCTTTTTTACCTTTCAGTTTTTTCGCTCAGTAGTAGCTATCAACAGCCAACCTATTTTCCGTCATATATGCTTTGTCTATAGCTGGGGGAATATTTGATAAGGGAATTTATATTAGTTAGGACGTTTATGTCTTTTGTCTCCGTTCTTGAATAGTTGATATGTGAGAAACGTTTATCGGGAATAATGTGCATATAATTATCTAGTACAATTCCTTTTTTGAATAGTTGATGTGTGACAAACATTTATTGGGAATATATGCGTAAGTGTTCGGGCATAGACCTTGAGGTCCTTGGTTCCAATCCTCGTACCAACAAGGGGTCACATTTACCTATCAAAAAATATAGATGTGAATGGTTAACCCCTAGGGGGTGAGAGAGATGGCAAAGGCATTCAGGCAAAGACCTTAAGGTCCTTGGTTCCAATCTCCATACCAATCGGTCACACTTACCTATAAAAAAAATAAAATAATAAATGCATACGTGTTGATGATTCAAGGAATTGTACCGGATAATTATGATTATAAACTGACAATTGTGAGAATTTATTTTATACCGAATTTTAATGGAGAACCTAAGCCTATTCCATTAGTACCATTATGTATTGATTTGTTTGCGTTTGCAGACAATGATACATCACTTGCACCATACTTGCCTGCTAAAGTAGAAGAAAATATCATAAAAAATTACAATAAGCTGCAAGTTCTATTTCCCTTTCTTTTCTATTGGGGGTGATCTAGAAGAGTCATTTTAGATAAGCTCACTGATGAGCTCATAAATAGAACTTGGACGGAGACATTCTGGGGAGGTTTTTATTGCCAACCAAACTTGAAGCAGCCAGGTTGATTTGTTTTATTTCGACCAATAATCATGCAAAGAGTTGTTAAGAACCAGAACAAACCTTACTGTAAAGTTTTGGGATTGTTTAGGTTGGATCTCAATAGTTTAAAATTTGAAAATAAATGGTTCCTGCATAGGGTTATTACCCCCTATTCAACAACCATAAAAGCAACATGTTCATCAATGTCTACCGCACGAACCAAGGATTTACATTCACCTTAGTCACATGATTTAGAAAAAATCATAATTTAGGCTGTATTTGGATGGCAGGAATGGAGAGCGGGAATGTGAATCTTATTACCCATAATGGAGTTCCTAGTAATGAAATTCCTTAATTTTTTTAAACATTTGGATGAGAAATGCTATTGCCGACTAATTTAGTGGAAATTGTTTTTTTAGGAATTAAAGAAAACAAATTTATTTTTCACACAAAGAGGCTGGGCATGAAACATTCCCACCGCACGAGGAAGGACTTAGTTCCCACCTAGAATTGCATGGCAAAAAAAAGATGATAGGGATTCCAAGCTGTAAAGAACCAGGGTGCCTAGCTATCTGCGAAATTGTGGGTAAAATAATTATGGAGACCAAGCAAATAGGTTGACTCAATGGAATTCGTGAAGTAAGTTGAAATTTGGAGAAATCTAAGGAGGACTCCACAAAAGAACGGCAAGCCAGAAAGCGAGAAATGCGGCTGCAAAGGAGTCTTTCCTATTCAAAGCTTCCGAAATTTGAATAGAAAGTTCACACAAATTACTGTTTTTAAGGAAAAGGCAGGAAATTACAATAAATAGAAGACTTTTTTTTTTGATAAGTAAATAAATAGAAGACATTAACTTCCAAGAGCTAATGAGTGCAACTGAAAGGTGGATATAGCTTACAACCAATATGTCAAAGACCATACCCTCTCCTTCTTAGATGCAAGAAACATTTTTCAGCCAAGATGTTCATAGAAGGTTGATTTGTAAGCCTAAAATTCCCTCATTCCCTAGCTTCATCTCAAATCAACCTAGCCTTTGTCCCAGTTGCTTGGAGTCAGCTAAATGAATCCTTTTCCAGCATTTTTTATTTCTAGAATTCATGTTCACAAAGATCTAACAAACTAGTATTCTTACCCCATGCTCCAAAAATTTGCATTTACACTGCTTATCAAGCCACACCCTCCTTTATCCAGGCTTGGAACCAGCAGTGTAAGGGTACGACTCTAAGCTCATACATTCGGAATTGATAAGAACAGAAAAATTCTACTGTAGAAAATTTTACTTGTCTGACTTGTATATACATAATACATTATGTGCCAAATCACTATGAAACATTGAAGCCAGAGAATCATCAACTTTGTGAGCCTCTCCAAGCACATCTAAAGGACTGTCTATCAGATCGATATGATGGCTACTATCTAGATGCTTTTTCCATGCAATGGTGCTGCTGGTGCCTTCACTAACTTCCAGGAAACGCTGAGATTTACTTATATCTTAATCTTCCAATCCATGTCGGATTGCTTTTGATAAAAATCTAGACGTTATACATGTCAAGTTTGTTTGCTAAGGACTCTGTTATTATGTAACGCTAGCTGTTAATTGATTGTTCTTATTCTTTATTTCTGTTACAGAGTGATCCCATAGCAGTAGTGTATGTGAAGAAAAGAGATGGAACCCTTGAGGAACTTGGTCGTACAGAAGTGATTATGAATAATTTGGATCCTGTTTGGATTAAAAAAATTAATGTTGCTTATCAGTTTGAGATTGTTCAGCCATTGGTGTAAGTGTCTATATGTTTGTTTTGTTGCAAAAATCTGATGGGAATCTTTATAGCCTTGATAGTCCTCTTAACTCTTATGTGTCTCTTGGTTTTTCTTTTCAGATTTCAGGTGTATGATGTAGATACAAAATATCATAATTTAGCTGTGAAGGTGCAAATTATCAATAATTTCTTTTGTTGTGTTCTTTGACATTGTTTGACTTTTTTAAAATCTCAATGTAACGCACCACTTGCAGACACTGAAGTTGAAAGATCAAGAGTTTCTTGGTGAAGCCAACTGCGTTTTGTCTGAGGTGAGTTTCCATGCTGTTTGTTTCCTTTTCGTTTAGTCAAAGTTTGAAAATGTTACCAAGTGTTTATAGTCAGTATAATACTGAACATTTAGTCCAAGAATTGTGTGGATTAACTGTCGGGATCAAAACCAATATTTGGTTGGTCAAACTAAAATGTTTTTGGCTTATCACTTACGGTACTGAGATATTAATCGACACAGCATAAAACATTTTATATCCTAGCATCATGCAGAATGGGAAAAATAATATTTGTTACCTGGTTCAATGATGTCACTTTGTGTAAACAAATCTTCCAAGTCAACTTCCCAAGCCCTGAAGTCCATGATGGGATAGTATTGAACTGATACCATGTTGAAGCCCCCTTACATTCATCATGTTTCACATGCATCCTTCGCTTCTTGGACCTTATGTATGGCTATGGCACCATCCTACCCAAGAGACTGAGGCATTCATTTCCCATGGTTGGTTGATCAAGTGATTTTTGCAGAATTTAGCAATGACTTCGCCATCTATTTGGTCCGCTACTGGGTGGATTTGCCCGAGAGATCGCTATAATATCGAGGGCATGTGATTGTAATCTTTTAGTTAACAACTAAACCTTTTCACATGTTTCTAATATAAAAACATAAACGTGACATTCACACCTATTGATGCCTGATCTTCACTCTGGCAGGCATGGTTGAACATGAAACGCGAACTTGCTAATATTTAAATATAGATGAATCTGATACCAGACGAACACATTAAGCTATTCATGTTCTTGAAGGAGTGCCAAGTCTCATAGAAACAAAGAGGCAGTTCTGAATTCACCCTTGAGGGCACAACTACCATTACATAACAAAGACTGGCGAAAGCTGTTAAGAGCTTTGATATTTTGTAGAGCATAAGTGTGTGCTATAGAAGGAGCAACATGCAGAAACTTGTATCCCATTTTTCCATAACTGTATTGAGGTGTTTTTTTCAATTTATGTTGATATGAGTCACATGAGACGGTCTTATACATGCAAGTTCCCTTCACTAAAAATGTTTGTACATTACCATAATTTGCTATCCTCTTAAACCAATGGCAGATTGTTACTAAACAAAGTCGAAGTTTGACTCTAAGTCTTCAAAATAGAAATGGGCATGGTATGATGAACTTGGGGGCACTCACTGTTCATGCTGAGGAAACGATTGCTTCAAAAAGTGCAGTTGAGATGACACTCCGTTGTTCTCACCTGGATAACAAGGATCTATTCTCCAAAAGTGTATGTAATTGAAGAACTGCTATTTTATGGAGTTCAACAGTCCTTTATTTACTTTGACCCTTAATTTTTTTCTTCTTTCCACCTCTTTAGGATCCTTTCCTAAGAATCTCAAGGATTGTTGAGACTGGAGGTTTTATCCCTATCTGTAAGACAGAAGTTGTGAACAACAACTTGAATCCAATTTGGAAGCCCCTATGTGTAACTATGCAGCAATATGGGAGCAGGGTGAGTGTCAATATGCTTCATGAAATTTGCATTTACTTTTCTTATCAAGGTAAAATAAATTTCTTTGTATACGGAGGTCACCCATTTTTAGTGGTAAATAACCAATTAGTAGTGTTGACATGAAGGCCATTTGCTTCTACAAGCTAAATGCCTCTTTTCTCTTTTTGAATTGTAATTGAGTAATTGAAAAACCATTGTCGCTGTGCTTCTTTATTCTGTTTTCAAACAGAAAATTCTTAAAATATGTCTCCACAGCCACATTGTTACTTCCATGTAATTTAATGGTTACAAAAACCTCTTTATTTCATCCGTCTGCTGATAATATTTCTCATTACAGGATAACCCATTAGTCATTGAGTGTTTTGACTTCAACAGCAGTGGCAATCACGCGCTTATCGGGTAGGATTTATTTATGAATTGTTTATTGAGTTTTTTTTTTAATGCACTTGTCATTTTGTCCTTCAGCTGACTTATTTCTCTTTCTGCTCTCCATTTTTGAATGTTGGTGTAGTTTCCCTGTTGTTATGAAACATAAATGTTCAAGCTACTTTGTGTTGTGTTCAGTAAATTGCAGAAATCGGTGGCAGACTTGGAGAAATTGCACAAAGAAAAAGTTGGTGCCAATTTTCTCGCACCACCATCTGGTCACAGACATCATGAGAAGGTAAGTATGTTTTGTAGCTGTACTAATATTTACTTATGGTAAAGATTGGATTCCGAGTCCTTGGACATAACATTAAAAAAATAATTGTTATCAAATGTAATTTCCCTAAAATGGTGTTGAAGTGCTATTTTTAAGACATTAGCCCCCTTTTGACAATAAAGTTTTACTCTAACCTTAGTTATTTTATGTTGATGGAAGATTTTAGCCACATGTTGCATACTGATTATGTCTGAGCATGCCTTGTATATCTGTATGTTTAGGTTCTCAAAGGTCAACTTTTTGTGGACGGATTTGTTGAGAAGCAACTTTACAGCTTTATTGATTACATTTCTAGTGGGTTTGAGCTCAACTTCATGGTTGCTGTTGATTTTACTGGTAACAAGAAAGCGCAACTAAGTTTTTTTATTACGTAAAATTACGTAAGATTGTTGAGTTCAAGCATTAAAGTTTAGATTTTTCAGCTTCAAATGGAAATCCTCGTAATCCAGATTCATTGCACTATATTGATCCTTCAGGCCGATTGAATGCGTACCAACAGGTAAGTTGGGTGCCAGCTTCATTATTCTCTTGTACTTATATCCACAATCGCACAAGTAGTAACTGTGCTGATTTTCTTCAAGTTTCTTCGTTCGATTCAGTTGGCTTTTGTTCTCATGTAGAGGACAACAGAAAATAATTGTAGCTACGTACAAGCATACTTATTTACATATCAAAAACTGAAAGAAAAAAAATTGTCCTTAAAAAGATGAAGTGTAGTTTACATTGAAACATGAAAAGACAAAGTAGTAGTTGCCTTCTAATTGGAAGGAAAATAAAATTAAAAGTATTTGGAGAAATACATTGTAATTGTAATTGAATTCTTATGGTGAGTGACTATTTAAGGATACATTGTAGTTATTAGTGAATGTAGTGAATAATTAATTAATGTAGTGGAAATAGCCTATCACTTCCTTTAATAGGGGGTAAAATTTTATTGCTAGGCTCATCATAGTGGATTAAAAATTTCACCTTTTCATCCCTGGCTCTTTGCTCGTCAACCTGAGCTACTTAGTTCTTTGTAGACCATGCCCTTTGGGTATGTGGCTTCATTGATGGGGAACACCATTGGGATGATATTGGAGTTGTTTTCAAGATTGGTTTCTTTGGAAATTCTACGTCTTTACACTTGATCTGGAGATGCTTTTCGTCACAAGCAGAACCTAATCTTTTGTCAGTTTTTTCAAATTCTGCAAAGAATTTTCTCTGGTTGCAAAGTTTTTCCAGAGCATTCAAAATTAATCACCAAGTTAATATACATGCAGAATTACTCTTTATCAAAAAAAAAAAAAATATATATATATATATATATATATATATACATGCAGAATTATTTGTTAAGTACACTTATGTGTTTGCAATTGATAGAAAAACAGTTTTATAGTTGTTTTCTATAATATTGACTTGGGTCATTTCAGGCTATCTTGGAGGTTGGGGAGGTCATTCAATTCTATGATGCTGATAGACGCTTTCCTGCTTGGGGTTTTGGTGGAAAGGCTTATGATGGATCAATATCTCATTGTTTCAACTTGAATGGAAGTCCCAGTGGCTTTGAGGTAAATATTCTCTCATCTAGAAAGGATTAACGAGCCATTCTTATGTTCTTATAATCTAATGTTGACCCTTTTGTGTATATTTCTAGTGTACAAGGACGCGTCACCTAGTTTGACGCTTTGGTATATAATATTTTACTTATCAATAAAATAAAATAATAATAATCTAATGTTGACATTTCAACATGCACAAAAGTTACTCTTTTGATGTCCTTGCTTGTTACAGCTTCATTGCATGCATGTTGATCTTACATACTAAAAGAACTTGCTAAAGGAAAATAGAAAATGTTTTCTTAAATTTCTTGTTGTTTCTTTAATTCTTTTTGGGTACTGCCATCTCTGGTGGTGTGAACTTGTAATCTTATGATCTTTGTGTTTCTTTGATTCCCTTTTGTTTTTTGGAGATAAACAAACCAAATAGTGAAGAAAAATTGTTAATTTTTCCACGGTGTTGCACTGCTTTAATACATATTCGTGCGCAATGGTTTTATGAATACCATAATCGTTTTTTGTACTTCGTAGCCTTAGTTATCAATTGCTCTTTTATCCCTCTATTGTGTAGGTTGAAGGTGTTGAAGGAATAATGGCTGCTTATGCAAGAGCTTTGCACAATTGTGCTCTTGCTGGACCAACTTTATTTGGCCAAGTGATAAACAAAGCTGCAGAAATAGCTGGCCAGTCCCTCTCCTACAATTACAGCAAGTATTTTGTCTTGCTCATTATAACGGTATCATAGTTGAACAATATTCACTTTCATTTCTCTATTATTTTTCTATTTTAGTTACTTGTATACTTCATTACGTCTGTAGGATGGAGTTCTAACTGATATGCAAGAAACTAAAGATGCTTTGGTTAGGGCCTCTGATCTACCCCTGTCTATTCTTATTGTTGGAGTTGGTGGTGCGGACTTTAAACAAATGGAGGTACCTCTTATTCTTCCTGTCTGGAATGTTTTTTTAGCTGTCTTACAATCTTAATCATACCAACTCTGGAAGGGCAGTTAAATTTATTTTTTGTAATTCAATTTTGTCATATGGCAGATCCTCGATGCTGATAATGGCCATCGACTAGAGAGCTCCACAGGGAGGATAGCTACACGAGATATTGTGCAGTTTGTTCCCATGCGCGAAGTACATGGTAAGTCCTCCCTCCATTCCTAAAAGAGTGTCGTGTTTGACTTGGAACATAGAAAAGGTAATTGACTTTATTATAAGTAATAGGATAATGTATATTTTCCAAGGATACCCATGTAAGAGTAGGGATCATCAATTAAAGTGAGAATCAAATCAAGGTTGTACTTGTGATAGTGGACACATTTTTTTGGATTGACCTAAAAAGGAAAGACTTGGGAACGAAGGGAGTACTTGTTAAGTTTATTCCATAAACAAACTTTAGAGGCCAAGAATATATTTTGGTCAATAAATGTTGTGAAATGACTTTCTATTTCTTTAGTACACCTTTTTGTTAGTTTGGCCATCTGTTATGGTCTTACTATGGTGAGTCGAAAGATTGCAGTTGTTTTACGCTTGTTTTAAGGCTTGTTTTAAGACACGATCCTTTTTTATATCTAATAAGAGCAAGAAACCTCCTCTTTTCCTGGTGTTTGTGTAGGTGGGCAGATGTCTATAGTTCAGGCTCTATTAGAAGAGCTACCAGGGCAGTTCTTGACTTACATGCGGAGTAGAGATATCAGGCCACAACCACAAGGTGTGAATGCTTTTGCCCAGACTTTTGATCCGCCGCCACTTCCTTATGGATAACGGGATTATATCTCTTGTCCAGTAACGTTTCACAAATCAACATCATGTATATCTCTCTCTATATAGTCAATAGTTGCTTTGAGAAATTTACAAATCACTGCTCTTACAGTTCTGAATCCTTTAGAACATTATGGCTGATGACTGTATTTCTCAAGAATCTTGCCAATGCTTTACTGTAAATAGTAGTTGTTAATTTGCTCAAAGAGCCCCCTCTTGAAAGATTATTATGATCAAGAAGAGGAAGCTATTATAGTTGAGGGATGTATTGTCATACATTTTCGATGTTTTCTTTTGATGGGGTCACACTTTTGACTCATTTTGTTGTTTCGATGTTCTCTTTTGATTTTCAATATTGGGTAGATCTCACTAAGACGGTCTTATAGATTTTAATTCGTTAGATAGGTCTATCTATGCTAAATGAGCCAAAATTCAGAAATCGCAGCTCAACCCCTCGGTTTTTGGAAATTATAGCGTTACTCTTCACGTTTATAAATGAAGAGTATCACTTTTTGGTATTAAAAGTGTCACGTTTTAACATAAAATGTGTTACTTTTGGTCTTAAAAGTATCAATTTGTATCTTTGATAAAAATTATCACTTGTTTTCTTTAAAAAATGTGTTACTTTTAGCCTTAAATATCACTTTTGTATTGAAAAGTGTCACTTTGCATTATAAATGAAAAACGTCACTTTTGGTGTGAAGTGGTGAAAGTGTCACTTTATTTATAGCATTAAAAGTATCACTTTTTAGTATAAAGTGTATAATATTTTGCCATAAAAGTGTCATTTTGTATTATAAATAAAAATCGTCACCGTTGACCTTAAAAGTGTTATTTTTTAGCATTAAAAGTATAACTTTTTAGCATTAAAAGTGTCACTTTTTGTTCTAGATGTGTCACTTTGCATTTAATGAAAAGGCCAAAATACGAAAAATACCATGAAGTTTCCACCCAACCCCAAAATAGTACCCAACCTAAGGTTTGTGTCATAATCATACCTGACATTGTAAATTGTCTCATTTTGCACCCTAACCCTAACGAGCGTTAGAAAAATAATAGAAAGTTAGCATGTGCATCTCACATGCAGGGGTAATTTAGTCTTTTTCATCAAAAATTTATTTAATTCATCTTCTACACACATACAACACTTACCGGATGGTCCGGATCTCCCTCCTCACTACCATACCACCAATGGCCTCCCACCTCATCTCATCCCAACCCTCAAACGTGCCTACAAGATGTCAAGCCCTAACTTCTCCAATATCCTTAATACCCTACTCCTAGATTTACTTATTTATGATTTCAACTAGACGTTTGCCGTTGACGCGTTGATCTTTCTCCATATTCCGGCTGGCACCACCGGAACAGCGTCCACCTCTTATACTATGTATATGTTGAGGAGTCAAGACCCGATAAATGCAAAATTCTCGTTCCCAGAAATTTATCTCTGGGAGTATGAACTTGAGAAGATGCGGAAAGCGTGGGAGGAATCATCCAAGGATAATGATTCTAACGAAAGAGAAGAGGTTCTTGAATGTGCAAGCAAATCATGTGGTATCATTTTGACTAAGAATTTTAGAGAGATAGAAGGCAAGTACATTGATTTCTTCTTGGAGTTATCCAAGAAGAAGATAGTTCCGGTGGGCCCACTAGTTCAAGAATCCATGGATGATCATGATGAAAAAGGGGAAATCATTCAGTGGCTTGACAAGAAGGATAACTCACTAATTGTTTTTGTATCGTTTGGGAGTGAATACTTTTTGAGTAATGAAGAGATAGAGGAAACAACTCATGGGTTGGAGGGTAGTAATGTAAATTTCATATGGGTGTTGAGGTTTCCGGTGTGAAAGAAGATTATTGTTGAAGAGGCACTTCCGAAAGGGTTTTTGGAGAGAATAGGAGATAGGGGTTGGTTGTGGAAGGATGGGCCCCACAAGCAAAGATTTTGATGAAAATGACTAAATTACCCCTGTATGTGAGATGCACATGCTAACTTTTTGTTAGTTTTCTAACGCCCGTTAGGGCTAGGGTGAAAAATGGGACAATTTGCAATGTCAGGTATGATTATGGCACAAACCTTAGGTTGGGTACCGTTTTGAGATTGGGTGGAAACTTCATGGTGTTTTTCGTATTTTGGCCTAATGAAAATCATTACCTTTTTTCACTTAAAAAAGTAACACATTTGCCCTTAAAAAGTGTCATTTTTAGTCTTAAATTTGCTACTTTTGATCACAAAGTAACAATTTACATTAAAAATGAAGTTAATTAAAGTTTTAAGTTGATTTAGAACTAAAATGCAAAGACTTGGCACAAAGGGATTTCGGCAGCAAAATTTGAAAAGAGGAAGGGCACCAGCGCACGATTTGGAACAAGGAGGGTGCCAGAGCAATTAATGAAAATATTCATTAATTCAACGCCTTCATCCTCATGACCCGCGTCATTTTTAATGGGTCTGAGTTGGGTCTTTTGATCCGGCTCGAATGTCACCTATTCCACTCACTTTCCTCTTTCATTTCGATTCCTTTTTTTTTTTTATGGGTAAGCCATGGTTCTTGCAAATTGGTTGCTCCTGCTCAAACCAAATTCAACTTTATTTCTTTCCTATTTGGGCCTTCATCTTACGAATTATAATTTGTAAGACAATCTTATACAAGTTTTTGCCTTCAATGTTTATTTATGGATAAAATGCATCATGTCTTGTATTTTATCAAAAATCATGCAAGGGATCATGCAATGGAGATTTTTTAGTACAATTTTTATTGCCCTAGAACCGTACCCACGTCCAATTTTTTTCCCGTTAAATGCATGTTATCTCAAACATATGCACATGACGTCACACTTTTAGGGGTATTTTTGTCTAATTATATTATTTTATATGAATAGACCAACTTATACTAATTTAATCAAGTATTTAAGGTAGCTACAAGGGTCTTTTAGTAATTTAAAAATTATATTATCTAAATATAAAGAATGGTGCTAAACGCCGCACCCCATTAAAAAGAGAAATTATTGTATCGCCCTTCTTCTTAATTGAAATAAATTAATACATTATTCAAATCTTTATGTAGTTTTTCTTAATTTAAAATAAATACATTTACACAAGTCATTTATGTAGAAAAAAAATTAGGGTGATAACCGGGTCGTTAAAGTCCTCTATATAAAAAGTATTTTTAGAGCAAAAAGACGAGTATACCCGTTAATGTAAATCGATCAAGCACGTGTTGCATCGTTATTCCAAGTTGATGCATCGCAATTGTAATTTTTGCATCGAGAATCTAATTTGTGTATCAGGATTTTTTGCATCGCAAATCTGACGCAAAATCTAATTTGTGCATTGTGATTTACTTTTGTATTATTATACCAAATTGATCCATCGTAATTCCAAATAGTTGCATTGCGAATCCAAAATTCTACATATAATTTCATCGTGAAAGGTTTTCGTAATTGGTTGAAAATGTTTCAAGTACTTGTATGACATCTTAGTTTCTGATGCATGCTATCGTTGTAGCAAGAAAGCATATTGGAGAATTCTAGATAGGCCCGGTCCAGGGCAGGTGTAACATGGGCTTTCGTACATGGCCCACAAATTCAAGGGGGCCTAATTTTAAAGAAATGTGTAAAACTACTTTATTTAGTATACTATGTAATGTAATTTAAGGGTGACAACTGACAATCTGGGTGGTACCATACAGTGAAATTATAACCGTAAAAGTCCATCATTATTTTTTTAAACCGCTACAGTGCATTTTTTGGAGGAAAACGACGAAAATACCATTAATGAAGGAAATACGCACACACAAAATCAGTAAGCCACTGCCCCAATTTGGGCGTCGCTCAAAATTTTTGGGGTGTCGGTAAAAAAATTTGGTGTCGATCAAAACGATATTTTTAGTACTTGTAAAAAATTTTGGGCGTCGTTCAATTTTTTTTTAGCGTCATTCATCAATTTTGGGCATCTCCCTACCCCTTCAGCCTCTTGGAGCCACTCCATCCTCCCATGCGCCCCTCCCCAAGCTTTTGCTCAACCTAACTTCCAACAAGTTACTTGCAACTTCACTTTTTCTCAAACATTGTTGACTTTGAAATCTTTATCTAGTTAATGGTAAAAAAGTATCGATTACTATTCAAGCCAAATCACATTTTTTTTTCTTTCCAAAAAGCTCTTATTTTCTTCTCTTTAAGAATCCCAGCAGTATCCAAAAATGGGAAATGGAGATCTTTTCCATTCCACCTACTAATTACAGGCTCTTGGTTAGTCCCATCAATCAGAGTAAGAAATGCACGATTTTCTTGTAGGATCAAATTAATGAAAGTCTATTTTCCCGAATTAGGTTTGTTGTTCGACGTCCACATCAAACCTCCACCAACGCCTAAATCGACAACTCCGATATTTTAATCTCAACTGAGTTTGTTGTTCGACACCCACATCGAAATCTCTAACGTCCACATCGCAACCACCGACGCCTAAATCGTCAACTCCGACGCTTGAATCGCAACTGAGTTTGTTGGGTCTGTTGTCTTTTTCAACCGTTTTTACGTCTAAGTTGGTTATTTTGTTCGTGTTGTGTTGGCATGGATGCATGGATAAATTGTATTTTGGGTGAGATGGTTGAATTAAAAAAAAAAAAGGAAGAAGGGGAACAGGAAACGGGGAAGAGAGAGAGAATAGGTGACAGGAAGACGTGTATTATTGAAAAAAAATTATAAAAAGTGGACTTTAGCGGTTGAATAAAAAAATAGGAGAGTGAAACGGTTACAATTTTATAAAAGTGTACCGACCCACAATTATTCCGTAATTTAATTTCAAGATTTTAGTTCCTAGCTTCCTTGACAGCAAAGCCTACCATCCATCTGCCAGTAGCTTAATTATCAAATTTTACTAGTTATTGAGCTCGTGCTCCGCACGAGTGCAATATAAATTAAAAATCAACAATTACCTACTTCTATTGATTCGAATGTTTTATCATACATTAATGAATCATGTATATAAAGTATAAATTATACTTCAAAAAATAATAGATGTAAACAAATAAAGCAAACAAATTCACATATAAAGTAAAAATCATGCTTTCGTTATTGTGAGCGGCAGCGGCCGAAGCTCTATCTTTAGGGTTATGGCTCGGTTTTGATCACATTGAAGTTTTGTCCACAGAGAAAATATTGAAATAAATTTACGGTATTATTTCACAGAAGTTACAATTAACATTATTTATAAATGGATATTGGTTATAAAAGTCTTTAGATAAAAGAATTTTTATGTTAATCATCAAAAGTCATTTATCTAAATACTTTCTAAACAAATACTCCATCCGTCCCTAAATTATCGTCTTCCTTTCCTTTTTCGTCCATCCCAAAATAATTATCCAGTTTGAAACTTACCTTTTTAGAACATCACTTTTACCATTTTACCCTTACTTTTTCATCCTACTTTTATTATGAACCACATACACATGAGCTTTAAAAGAAACTACACATTAAACCAATATAAGTAATCAAGTCAATTGTTTTTTCTTAATCTGTGCGCCGGGTCAACTAGGTCGATAATTTAGGGACGGAGGGAGTATTAATTTTTAACCAATATTTGTTACATTACTTTTCTTGGTAATTATAGTAGAGATGCATCTTAGTTAAAAATTAGTATTGTTAGTAAAAGCAATTGCACAATTTGATGCACGAATTTTTTTACGTGTCATTTGTTTGTTGGCAAAAGTAACTATGCAAATGTGTTATAATCGATGAAATCATCGAAATGATATATTTATTTGTTCAAATCGAGTTTTGGATGAATAAGATATCAATGTTTAAATTATTGTTAGAAGTGGGTCATTAATGTAAAGTATGATTCTAAAAGTCGTTAGGCGGGTGCTAGGTGGCAAACCAGCGCCTAGCGCCTAGGGGACTAATCGGGCCTAAAAATTAAGGTATAATTACCCTTATTTTGATATTTTTATCTTAATATTATAAACTTAAACATTTAAATATAATAATAAAAAATATCACCAAATACTTTAAAAACTTTATACTCAATACTAGTTAATACTACTAAATACTAAATAACTTAAATACTTTTAATATCATAGCAAGAGTAAAAAGTAAAAACACATTGAGCTAAAAGAAAAAAAAGAAATCAAAAGCATGTTTCTCGAATTGAATTGAAAATGCTAAATCTAGTCTGCAAATACACCTAGGGAAACTGCCAAAGTCACGCGGGTCACCCATTTCCCCCCAAAATTGGTAGATATCCCTTTCTTCTATAGTTCTATGTACAAGAGACGATTTTGTTTTCTTTTTCCTTACGCACAGCACAAAAGATGAAGCATATTCTTCCTTGCTCAAATTGATTTCTAAAGAAGACCATCGTCTCTCCCTCTCCTTCTCCGTCTCTCGCTCTTGCTCGCTCTCTCTCTCTCTCAGCGTAGATCTAAGGCATCCATGGCTCCATCTCAAACTCCGCCTGACGCGTTGTCGTTGTCAACATCATAAGTCCTTAATTTTATCTTATCTTTTTTCCCCGTCTCCATCCATCTATGTTCTCTTCTCTCTGAGGTTTGTAACAACTCTTTTATGAAGGTTATATCTGATTTGATACAGATGGCACCCAGGACGAGTGGGCGGCGTCAGGGCGATTAGGCGGCGATTTTCCGGTGGACAATTTTTTTGGGCGATTTGGAGGAAG
Organism: Codonopsis lanceolata; assembly: GCA_013146195.2. Lineage (NCBI taxonomy): Eukaryota > Viridiplantae > Streptophyta > Magnoliopsida > Asterales > Campanulaceae > Codonopsis > Codonopsis lanceolata. The sequence goes on along the minus strand of CM028381.1, from coordinate 120,432,448 downwards.
TCGCGGTGGTGGAGGGGCGCCTAACGCTTAGGCGGCCGCCGCCTAGACTAATTTTTAGAACACTGATGTAAAGTACTCGCTCAATGTTAATATAATAATATTATCCCACATTAGTTAAGAAATGATGTTGATAGTAAAATTTTTATATATTAGATGGGTCAGGCTAACCACACACCAACATCTTCTCTCTACACCCCAATTCTATCTACACCCCATATATTTAATTAATTTTTAAAATTTACTCTTTACCACACATCCTAACTTCCTATTTTACCCATCATTTAATTTTTCAATCTAACACATCCTATTCTATCTACACCCCACATTTAATTTCCAAAACAACAAATACCCAACACCCCAAAACCCCACAACGGAAACCCCCCAACCTGGCCAAAACGCACAAGCATTCCTCGCACAGGTGGTCTGCTACGGGAAGAACAAAACCTTGTTCACAATTGGCTATAAATTATGTTCTTTAATACTATTACTTCATTCGTTCTAAAAAAATAGTTTAACTTTAATTTTTTGTTAACTTAATAATGTTTTAACCAAGAATTTACGGGCTTTGTTTTCCAAGCAATTAAGCTTTTAGAAATTTGGTCTTTAAATTGTCATTTTCTCTCTTTGGGGTCAACCAACTTCTCAATATCTTTTTATTGTTTGTTTTCTTTGATCATTACAAGCATATAAATTCAAAAATCGATACACAGTGTGCGGCCCTGGTTAAGTGCACACAAAGCTGTTCGTGCGGTTACTGACTGCCGCACAAAAGAAGGACTGTGCGGTAAACATTTGGTACACATTAAGAGATGTGTGCGGAGAATGTCTTGTGCACACAAGGAGAAGTGTGCGGCAAACCATAACCGCACACGACGAAGATGCAGTTTTTGGAATTTTAGACAAAATTTGATGAAAAATTAAGTTTTAATAGAATAAAATGGAAGTAATACGTACATTATTTGTTTCAATTACTTTTTTAGGCTCCATGTTTGATATTTTTTAACAATATGATGTAGGGTAGGGTTGTGGAGGAACTAAACAAAAGGGAGAATGGTGGGAAAGGAAGACGTAGCTGCAGTAAGTATCAAATTTGGGGTGCAGGTAGAATGTTTAAATATTATAGAATGACATTACTGTAATTAAGTTGTGGGGTGTTATTTTAGGTTGAAGGGTTTATTTTGTCATTTCACACAATGTCATTTTTGTAATTTTAAAACTTGGGGTGTAGGAAGAAGATGTTGGTGTGTGGTTAGCATGGCTCATATTAGATTTTTACTATTATTAACAATGGAAGAAATTAATACTAAATGATTAATATCGTAATATTATATTAACTATTATTAATTTTTATTTTTAGCTAATGGCTGAAAAATGAAAAGTCTCAAATCAAGTGTTGATGTGGAGGCTTGAGGATTTAATAATATCAAAAGTTAGGTGATGTGTCACTATAAGAGTTGTCCTCCAAAATTGTGCTTTATCAGTTTAAAATAAATATAGTAAACTTTTACAGTTATATTTTCTCCTCAGGAGACTGGCCCGACTATCACCCAAGTTAATTTCAAGATTGTAGTTCTTAGCTTCCCTGACAGCAGAGCCCGCCATCCATCTCTCATAGCTTAATTATTAAATTTTATTTATATATGTGATAACTAACGTAATTATTTTGTGATCCAATTGATAAGGTGTTGCTCTACAATTATAGAGATTTTATGTTCGACTCCAGCAGACTAATCCAACCTTTATTTTTTGTTTGCTAAATTTACTTATAAAAATAAAATTAGTTGACCGTCAATATTTACTTATACGGGTCATAAAATATTTAAAATTGCTTAAACATGAATACATGTGCAATTATAATTATCATTGGGTATATAATATCAGTATTTCAAGCAATAATAATTTTTTTTTCTATTTGACTCTCATTTTTATTGCTTATGTTTGTTTAGTTCTTAACTTCATTAGGGATTTTTTCTTTTTTCTTTTTTTTTATTTTAACTTAATTTTTTTTAGTACAAACATGTTACCATGAAAATATCTATCCGGAAGTCAAGAAACAAATAAAAGAAAAAGAATTGATGGGGTATATCGTTTCTGTCGTAAATTGTTTAAATCAATGCAGAATAGTAGTTTTCAATAATTTTTAATACTTATTTTTCTTATACGTTTATAGATGTTGTATATTTTCATACTATGAATGATGAAAGTCAAAAACAAATTGTTTGTCTAAAAATTTTATTATTATATTTATTTTAGGGGCCCTTTCTTTTTGCACATCGAGCCCCTAAAAGTTCAGGACCGGCTCGTATCTCGTGGCTAATGGAAGTCTCCAGCAGCCAAGTTCCGGAAGACATTTTGTAATACATAGTTTGTGATGGTCCTGTTGTAGTGATGTTTGCGATGACACTGATGAGACATATTTTGGAAGTTCAAGAGTAAACAGAGCAGATATAGGAGAATTAGCGATGCATCGGGTCTTTCAAATCGGTGCATCGTAGTTCCAAATTGATGTTCTTAGACTATATACGAGAACATGTTAAGAAGATAGACTGGATGGGAGGGAGGAGAAGAGATATGGAAGATCTGGCATCTTTAATATTTCTCCCACCAAGTGGCTGCAGCAGATATGGAAGAATTTGCCAAGGATGATTTTAAAATTTCGATGCATCGGGTCTTCTAAATCAATGCATTGCAATTTCAAATCGGTGCCTCGTGTTTTTCGGAACCGGTGTTCGTGGACTATATGGGAACGAGTAAAGAAGATAGACTGGATGGAAGGTTTCTCGTTGGGTTCAAGAAAGGAAACCTAGGGAACCTGATGGCAGAAGAAATTCACATTTTAATAGTGAGAGAGGTGAAAACTGAAAGGGATAATGGGTTCCATTCCATTTTCTACCCAAACAACAATTATGATTATGAGAGCTTAAAAGTATGAATTGCCTCCACAACCCTCTCAATCTCCGCCCTCCATAAATTGTGTCCCATTCGGCTTTGGCCTCGGCTTCGGTTTAGTAAATTCTTCATTGCGTTACTTGAAATGAATTGGAACACTATGAAACCTCACAGTGGTCGGCGTCGGAGATCTCAAGAAGAGGGAGACGAAGAGGAAGAAGAAGAATTTTACATTGATTGAGCATTATTGAAACAAATTTATGCAATTGAAAACAAAAATATACTAAAGCAATTAGATGTTTGAGAAAAGGGACCGACTTACAATTTATCATTTTTTTTCAAGAGAAATTGTTAGCTGGTACATTTTCCTAATCATTTTTTCGCTATAGTCCCTTGTTCATTTTTTCAACTCCTAAAGTCTATTTTTCAAAATATTATTCTTAAAAAACTCAGATCATCTTCTTCCACAGCTCCGATAGACTGGTTCTATACCGATAGAAAACCTTTCAAAATAGTCGTACCCCAATTTTCCCTATTTTTATTTATTTATAGAGGTTGTGTCCTATCGTATAAAGTCAAAATCCCAAAGGGCCTTGCACAATAAGGTAGGGCAACCCTAGAGGGCTCTTTTTTTTAAGGCCAGCCAACTTGGAAGGCCTTCCCGAATTATAGATTTTAAAAGTGTTGATCTTTTTCGGAGGGGTCACTTACAAAAAAAATATTATAAATTACAAAAAATACTCTTATAGAAATGAAGACTTTTGTAAAATCTTAAAGCAAAACATTGTTGTTTAAATGGAGATATATTAGTCACTTTCAGCAACAATGGAGTCAAATTGTTGTCACAGATGTTTTATTTTGAAATATATTACAACTTTATGATTTTGTTTTTAAATCTGCACATGGGCAAAATAGTCATTAATTATATATAAATTGTCGCACCATAAACCCAAATTTTGTTCAATGATGATGCCTACCTATCCTCTCCTCCCTCGAGTGTTGAGGAGCGGAAATCTGTAAACCATGGAGACTGCTTAGTGTTACGCTCTACCGCCGGGGAAAAAGGATTATAAGTAGAAAACTCTCAGGATTGTTCTCCACAAACCTCAAACTGGAATGCTTGATCAGCAAAAGTAACTAAAACCTGTGGAGAGAAACCAATCTCATACATCTTTGATAGTCATCTTCCAGAGATTGATATATCTTCAAGCACAGTTTCTACGTATCAGCCAAAACAGGACCATCTAAATGATTTCCGTGAACATGTGTTTTTTCAGAATCAAGGGAGAGCCAGCCTTGAACATGATACATTCACTGTGCCAACTCTGTTGCTTTTATTTTTCTGGTGTACCAGGTAAAGTGAGAAGGGGGGATGGGGAGGGAAAAGGAGAGTAATCTTACCAAGTAAATCAACATCTTCAGTGCCTGCAACGTCAACTCCGATAGCGCAGTGGGATACTGGATCTATACGGCAAGCCAATTTATGTTCATATTATAGCTTCAGTCAGCTTTTTACTGAGGAGTTTTCTTTTGGTCCATAAATATAGAGGGTTAGTTGCTCAGTTGAAATAAATGGTTGGCCGGCTACAGAATCAGAGTCCCAGAACAATAAAACGTTTAAGTAGGGTGGTCACAACGAATATTGGACATCCAAAAGGTGATGCTGATAACTCTAGATCTGAATGTTCATGATGCGTTTTTATCTAGAATTAAATAATGATCTACAAACAAACTTGTCTTCACCAGTCAGGAGGAAAGATGGCAGGCACGTCAAGGGCATTTTCTTTGAATATAGGAAGCCCCATGCTCTTCATACCTGTTGGGAGCACATGCATCAACAGAATTTTCATTTCTCTTCTGGAAAAAAAAAATTGGGGGTGTGTGTGTGTGTGTGGAGGATGAGGGATGGCTTGAAGTGAACATACTCAGATTTGGAAAACCACATTTGCTGAAAGGAGCCAAGAGATGCCAAGATACTCCCTCCAATCCAAACACTGTATACAAAAGTAATAAATGAAGTGAGGAATAGAGAGGCAGCAATGATGTAGCAGTTTGAGAAGTGGGTGGTACCCAACTACCCATAAAATATAAGTAAAATATTTGATCGGGAAAAGCTCTCATGTTCCTAGGGCCAAACTTCAAGTACCCTCGTGAAACTTTTGCATCTATGTCACCATGGTATGTATTCCAATCCCACAAGGGATTCACTCTGATGCAAAAAAATTCTAAAAAAATATCCTTGAAAGTGTGCCCTCAGGGCAAGTGTTCGAGGACCCTATCTGACGATTAACACATGTAACGCCTGGGTTCAGTGAAACGTCTGTCGTCATCGAGGCTTCGAGCAGTTTTCTGGAGTAGACAGTGGCATCAAGGACATACAATATTTGTTAATTTTATGGTTTTTAGCTTTATTTGCTCCCATGAGAAGATCATTGTATCAAAGTAATATCTCTTTCACTTCCCGAATGGTCATTTTATAGACTCGGTCAAACTTATTGTATCCATACAACACTAGCTCACTCCAAGCACATTAACAGTTGATGTATAATCATACTTCACAAACCAAAAAAACAAAGGGAAAGAATATGTAAAAAAAGGAACCATTCATGAGACCACATTCACCAAAAGAAGACTTCCACTCATTTATGTGGTAAGAAATGTGCTATAGAGAAGTTAAGAAACGGCATGAGATGAGAAGCAGTAATAAAAGTAAAGTTCTTGGTGCTTGTTTGGTGTGCAAGAGTTCTCTTACTATCCACACCATTTTAACCACCGTGGAATCAAATTACACCAAAGTGAAATGGAATAGAATAACCACTCTTGCGTACCAAATGATCACTCAAGGGAGTGGATATTCCAATAAGAGAAGGCAGCCATCTGAATTAAAGGAAAAGAAACAGAATTCTATGCTGATAAAGTCAAAATATCATGGGGTAAAAATTGTAAGAATAATCTGAATAGCGTGTAAAGCAGACGGTAATAACAGCAAGAAAATTAAAATACTGAATGAGAGAAGTCAAGATATCTTTGAGTAAGAATTGTAAGAAGAATCTAAATGGTGTGTAAGAAATTTATATAGAGAAGAGAGAGCGCGGGGGGAGAGAGGGGAATATTACCTGAATCTCCGTTCAGTTGCATTTCCACTTGCCAATACTTTAACCCTAGCTGCTTGAGGTGATTCCTGGGATTTGAGAGTACAATAATCACTCAGTATCACAGTCCACTCAGATGAAAATGACTGACTACATTTTGTATCATTGGCTGCATACATAAGATGTCCAGACCAATTCCTATTGTATTTAATATTCATGATTAAAAAAATGATAGTAATATCTCAGAATTTTTAATAGATTGACATAACAAAAATTTGACGGGAAAGATCAAACACCATGTATAAGCATCGTAGAGAGATCTAGTAAATCAGTAAACTAAAACAGAGAATTTGCATTTAGAAGTTCCACCATATTACCGCTTTCTACCTCCCAAGGAAGAGAGAGGGAACACTGGGGGGGGGGGGGGAACATGTAGTGATGATGACATTACAGAAGATGTTAGCAAAATATCAATGAATAAAAAGAACAAGAATGATACCAACTGCCATAAACAGAAAAGGATAATAATAAATAGATAAATAAAAAGTCGGGGACAAAACTAACACATGGAAAAATGACTTGAAGAGTAGCTCCGTACGAAACTAGATCTCCAAAAATAAGTAAGCTATGAGTATGTTTGAGTGCAAAGTTATACCTCTAGCAAGTCTTTCTCAAGACGTTCTTTCAGTTGTTGCATTGATGCAGTTCCACCTGAAAGCTTTAGCAAAGAGAAACATTGAGATCCAGTTAGAATCCACATGACCTCAGTTTATTGTCAATTTTCGGAAAAGGACTTCACCAGGATATAACTTCAAACTATGAAACTAAAGCACATCTTCATTCAAAAATACTTTAGGTCCATACATTTAAAAGAATTAAATACCAGGCTGATGCATACCCCAACAAAAGTGAAGTCTATAGGTTATTCAATAAAAAAGAAATACCTGCAAATCCTCTATACCGTAGAACAGCAAAGACACATTTCCTAAAAAGAAATTAACAACTAACCCCCATCATCCCCCATCCCCGGGTAGCAGGCTCCACAACTATGCCTCTATTCAAACAAATAAATAGGAAAGCAAACGCTCCCTTACCCATTGGAACCAAACCAATAGAGAAAAGCTCTGGGAGAGCATATTAAGTTGCAAAGGAAAAGTATTGGCCATATAGAATCAGAGGAACTATGTTTTTCATTGCAATAAACGGAAGACGAGGATGAGGCTAAGGCCAATTAGGGGGAGCCAAAAGCCTAGATACAGATTTAGTTATCATCAACCATGACAATAACCAGTTCCCCTAAATAGCCACTAGAAGTGATTCCCGGATAATTATTATAAGACCAAGATTCAACGATAACATTATCAAAATCCAGCATCATCTTACATGTCCCAACTGATGTCTACAAGCCATTGGTTCAAGTCTGTGGATTGAATTTTTGTTTTGGAAAATATAACAAGTAGGCATAAAAGAAGAAAACTTGGATTATACTTTCAATATCGAATCGCTGATAATTTTGTCTAAAGTAGTTGTCGCCAAATTCTGAACTTCTGAGAATTAATATTGATTATTTTTGTTAAGTAATAATTAAATAAAAAGCATCAAAACAGGAGATGCGGCTGCCTATGCACAAAAGGAGCAAACCTAATATTGATTCTGCCAGTAATAATATGATTGGTGCTCACATGAAGCTTGGATTTATACTGACCAGTTTGATGGATTTGGTTAGTTAGCCATAATATAATAAATTGATTGTCTAGCATTCGTGCATTGAAAGGGCAAGGCACAATGCCGATATGGGAAAGAAAGAGCAAACCTTTATGTAGGTATTGAGTGTGATTTCAAGAGAGAAGTCTGTGTTTGTTGAGGGAGTGTGTGAGGGAGAGTTCTCCCTTGGTACTCTCTACCTAGTCGTTAGGATGAATATTTGTCAGCGTGGGAGTGTGTGAGGGAGAGTTCTCCCTTAGTACCCTCTACCTAGTAGTTAGGGTAAATATGTGTGAGCATGCTTCTCTCTTGTAATCTCCATATAGTAGTGACTTGTGCCACCTCGTGTGTGGGTGTATCCCATGTTTTGAGTGAATTGTGTTAAATCTCTTGTATGGTTTGGTGTTTACCTATCTTCTTTGTAATTTTCCCTTGCATGAACAAATGCTAGAAAACCAATTATATGACTATAACCAGCCTACGTACTCCTTTAAGCTGGTCAACAAATCTAAGCCTCATGTAAACACTAACCATATTAATATTCATAGGAAAAAATATTAATTCCTAACTCGTACGAGGTTGAAGGGAAACCGTGTTTCAGAATTGCCAGAAAATTAAAGTTGCCTAAGGCGGATCTCAGAGTGTGGAACAAAGAGATTTTTGGGAAGATTGAATCGAGAATAAAAGCGGTTATGGAGGAAATCAGCAGGTTAGATATTTTGGAGAGTGAGGGTAGGTTGGGGGCTGATGAAGACAGAAGCAGAGTAGAGTTAAATCTGGAAATTAAGAGACTTTTGTTAAGCGAAGAAATCAGTTGGAGGCAGAAATCGAGAATCCTGTGGCTGCGGGCAGGAGACAAGAATACCAGATTTTTTCACCGGATGGCTAAGGTTCACAACAGTTTCAATAAAATAAAAAGTTTGAGGGTTAATGGTACTGTGACGGAAGACCACAACCTTACAAAGACAGGGGAGGTAGAGTTTTATCAGGAGCTTTATTCGAAGAGTGAAGGATGGAAGCTAAAGCTGGATGGAGTTGCTTTTAAATCTCTTCCGACTGAGGATAAAGAGCAGCTGGAGCAGGATTTTAGTGAGGAAGAGGTGGTAACAGCTTTGAGAGGTTTAAAAGGGGACAATGCCCCAGGCCCCGATGGCTTCTCATTAGTTTTCTTACAGCTTAGCTGGGAGGTGGTCAAGGTAGACATTATGGAGGTGTTTCATTCCTTCTTCATCGAGGATAGCTTCAAGAAAAGCCTTAATGCCTCTTTTATAGCCCTCATCCCGAAGAAGAAAGGAGCGGAAGATCTTAAAGACTTTAGACCGATCAGTCTTATCGGAGGTATTTACAAGCTGATTGCAATGGTTTTATCGAATCGTCTTAGGAGAGTTATTGGAGAGGTGGTTTCAGATTCACAGCAGACAAATCTTAGATGCTGCTCTGATAGCTAATGAGGTTGTTGATACTAGGAGTGGGTTCCTGGTGTGCTCTGTAAATTGGACATTGAGAAGGCCTATGACCATGAAGATTAGGACTTCTTGCTGTATCTCCTTTCTAGGATGGGTTTTGGGCATAAATGGGTAAAAGATGGGTGTATTTTTGCATTTCAATAGTGAGATTCTCAGTTCTGGTTAATGGGGAATCAACAGGTTTCTTCCCAAGCTCAAGAGGTCTCCGTCAAGGGGATCCACTCTCCCCCCTTCTCCCCATCTGTTCATTGTAGTGATGGAAGCTCTGAGCCGTCTGCTTGACAAGGCAGTGGATGGAGGCTTTGTTCAGAGGTTCAAGGCGAGAAGAGAGAGTGTGCCAAACCCTTCAGTGACTCATTTACTGTTTGCAGATGATACTCAGGTGTTTTGTGAGCTAGAAAGTTCTCAACTAGGCTACTTGCGGTTGGTTCTTTTATTTTTTCAGGCGGAGTCGGGGCTAAAAATTAACATTTCGAAGTGTGAAATTATCCCTGTGGGAGTGGTGGACAACTTGGGAGATCTTTCTTCTTTCTTTGGTTGCAAAGCAGGAAGCCTTCCGACCACATACCTGGGTCTTCCTCGCGGAGCTGCTTTTAAGAATGCAGACATGTGGAATCCAATCATTGAGCGCTTCGAAAAAAGGTTAGCAGGGTTGAAGAGACTCTATCTGTCAAAGGGTGGCAGGATGACTTTAATTAAAGCACTCTTTCAAACCTCCCTACCTACTTCATGTCTCTTTTTGTGATTCCTGCTTCAATGGCCAAGAGAATTGTTAAATTGGAGAGGGACTTCTTATGGGAGGGAGGCAACGAAGAGAGAAAATATCACCTTGTAGACTGGACTTCCGTTTGTTCAAGTATTCAGAGTGGAGGTTTGGGCATTAAAGTTTTAAGGAAGTTCAATAGTGCCCTGATGGGTAAATGGTTGTGGAGATACATTACAGAGAGAGGCTTTGTGGAGGTTAATAGTGACTGGTAAATTTGGGCAAGGAAGTCAGTCATGCTTCCCTTCAGTCGTTAAATGCTCTTATGGATCCAGCATGTGGAAAGGGATCTCTAAAGGTTGGGAGGACTTCCATCGTGGCATTCTCTTCGAAGTAGGGAATGGGGAAAATGTTAGGTTCTAGAAGGATAAATGGTGTGGGGATACTTCCCTCCAACAGGAGTTTCCTAGGCTTTATAATCTTGTGATTAACCGTGAGGCTATGGTTAGCGAGATGTTCGAGAACCTTGATGATAGAGATATATGGGTCCCTACATTTAGAAGAAATTTACAAGACTGAGAGGTAGGTGACGTGGCAAGATTTCTTGAGAAGCTCTACGCCAAAAAGAGACAAGGGCCTCCTGAAGATAGGGTGGTATGGGTGAGATCGAAGGAAGTTCACTGTTAAGTCCTTTTATTCAGCTTTATGTGATCTGACAAAATTTCCTTCCCTTGGAAAGTCATTTGGAAATCTAAAGCTCCCAGCAGAGTGGCTTTTTTTACGTGGGAGGCCGCAAAGGAGGCCATCCTTACTGGGGATAATCTGAAAGCCAGAAATAAGGTTTACGTCAATCGCTGCTACATGTGTAAAGAAGATGAGGAGACGACTAATCAACTTTTGCTGCATAGTAGCAAGAGAGGTATGGAGTTATTTCTTCCTCTTAGCAGGCATTTCTTGGGTTATGCCAAGATCAGTAGTTGAGCTCCTCCGTGGTTGGTCGCTGTATAAGAGGAGAAGGAGGAATGTGGTCTGGGATACAGCTCTGTTGGCAATTTGGTAGAGCATCTGGAAGGAGACGAATCAAAGATCTTTCGATAATGTGGAAGCTGGGTTAGATAAGCTAAAGAAGAATGTTTTTCAGCTCCTCCGTTTTTGGTGCTCGGAGACTTCTTTGCAGGAATGGAACCTTCTTGTGGATATGGAGGATAGTTCAATCCAATTGTAATTTTGTTTAGTATACTTCCCGTGTACAGGGTAACGCCTCCCTTTTTGGCGTCGTATTTAATACAACCTTTATTTATCAAAAAAAAAAAAAGAGTTCACAATTTGACTACACTTCAGCCAAAATTATAAGTGACCATCTGAGAAGCATATTGTAATCCCATTTTTCTTCTTTTATGTAGAATGAACTTTTCCAAACAAATTCAAGACAACTTCCAGTGAGTAAGATCTAATATTAGAAAGCGACACTGAAAATTTGTCAGTGTGTTTCTCTATCTTGTAATAATTTATGTGGCCTCACCTCTCGATGTTTCTTGTCATAGTATAACTCTCACACACTATTCTACATAACACAGTTGTATCAAATATTTTGGCTGGGATAGTATTTGACAAAATGGTAAGAGCAAGTGGAAGTGTCGACTATGAGGTGGAGAGTTTGATGAAAAACATAACTTTAGCCTATCGTGATTAAAATTTTGGATGCTCTTGTTACAGAAAATTTGCCCAAGCATTGAAAGGAAAACTGGTGGAATGGTCGACGATCAAAGATGACAAGTGAAAACACTACGATTGCAAGGCGGTGAGTGTCATTCAATTTTGCTTGGCAGATACATTGTGTACAGTGTTATTGAGGAAAAGTACCATGGACAATCTTTGGGCGATCTTAGAGAGTATCTCTATTGAAAGAATTTACTAAAGAAAGAATTATGCAATATAAACATGGCAAGAGGTATGGTTAACCCTTCGTACTCTACCTAGTGATTAGCGTGCATTTTTGTGAGTGTGTTTCTCTCTCTTGTAATCTCCATAAAATAGTGATTTGTGTCACCTCACCTTTCTCATTTACTCCAGATAATAGTGATTCGACCACGTCGCTTGTGGACATAGCCCAGGACTTTTGAGTGGAACACGTTAAATCCCTAGTGATGTGTTTGGTATTTCTTAATCTCACTTTTCCACTTAGATTTCTTGCCATAGTAACGGCCACAAGTCACATGCACTTCTGTCAGAACAGCTTTCCTATAACATGATGCAAAACAATACGATCTTACATATCTGAATGTAAGAGCTGATCCACAATCCAAATTGTACAGGGAACTTGCGATCTAGCCAATATCTCTAAGATAAGTTATTTAGATGTACACTAAGCTTCAAAGGATAATCAACAATCACCACTTAAAGGTGTTCAATAGTTAACTTGAAAATTGGCGAATAATCAACAATCACCGCTTAAGGTGTTCAAATTTTAGTTAACTTGAAAATTGGCGAATAATCAACAATCATCACTTAAGATGTTCAGATTTTAGTTAACTTGAAAATTGGCTCTTCACAGTCACGTAGTTTAAGCTTATAAATGCTAAGCCTTAATTGCCAAAAAGATAACAAACATAGACTTTACTTGCACAAAATGTAACAACCTTTTTTCCATAACCTAGAGGGTCTGAACTTACTCTCATGTTTCACTTTTAGTATCCGTCCAAAATCTTAACAGAAATGCAAACTTGACATCCATTTTGCTACTTTTGTTGCTAACAAAGCAATTTCTTGATCAACAAACTATGAATGTTACTCTCTTATCCACAATATATGTACCAAATGGTGCGGAGACATAGAGTTGAGGAGATTATTTCCGGCTCTGTTTCATATAGCCAGCTATAAGAACTATTTTGTTAATGCAGTGCTACATCTCGAGGACAACAAGTGGTTTGGAGTCCTTCTACATCTGGAGGACAACAAGTGGTTTGGAGTCCTTCATTTCATAGGAATTTCCATGACTGGTAAATGGAATCATGTGTGCACTTCTTCGACTTTCTCTATTCCCTGACTATTGGCAGGAAATTGGAGGATAAGGTGTGGTGGAAGGGTCCTAAAGACAAAAAAATATCTGTCAAGGCTTATTTTGACTCTTTGTCTCACAAGGATGGTTCTTTATTTCCTTGGATTTCAGTTTGGAAATCTAGAGCTCTCAGTCGGGTAGCGGTTTTTGCTTGGGAGGCTTGCAATGAAGCCATTCTTACCGGAGACAATTTGAGAAGAAGGCATAATACTTACGTAAATTGGTGTTATATGTGTAAAGAAGATGAGGAAAATGTTAAACACCTGCTTGTTCTGTAGCAAAGGATCTTTATTTTTTTGAATAGTAAAGTTAGATTTATAAATTACGGCTTCAAAGAAGATGAAGCGTCCTATGTACACAGGGAATATACATCCAGACCCTTACTAACTACCAAAAATATTATCCACAAAATCAACAAAGGTTAGCTAAGGATCTTTGGAACCTTATCTTCGGCCTCTTCAATATTTCGTGGGTTATGCCTAGATCAACGAAGGAGCTGTCTCTAAGCTGGGCTTTTTATAAACGGAGAAGGAATTTAACTTGGCAAACTGCTCTTTTGTGTGTGTGCTGGACCATTTGGCTTGAAAGGAATAGAAGGGTTTTTGATAACAAGGAAAGGTCCTTGTTGCAGTTGAAAGACTATGTTGTGAACCCTTTAGTCTTGGTGTTCAGAAGATGCTAATTTTTTATTTTTTTTGATAAGTAATCGTAATATTAACACTGCGTCAAAATAGGTGACGCGTCCTTGTACTCAGGAAGTATACAAGACCAAAAGAATTAAATCTACAAACTATCCAAGATATTAAAATCAGAAGATGCTAATGCTTCCATTTCTCACCCTTATTCCTTTGTAGATTTTGTTAATAGTCCCTCCTTAGATTAGTTTTTTGTGTATACTCCTAGTGTACAAGGACGCGTCACCTTTTTTGATGTTTTCTAATTTACAATACTCTTACTTATCTATATATATATATATATATATATATATATATATATATATATATATATATATGTACCAAATGAGGGTATAACCAAACACATGGACCAAAAAGGTAAGATTTCTTGAATTGCCTTTTAATTTTGTTACCTTAATTTGGTACAATATTGAGGACAAGAATGTTACTCTAGTTCAGTGATAGAAACTACTTTTTCAGCAACAAAAGAGGCTAACTAGCTATTTCTGAATGCCATGTTATGTTTTCTGTCAGGTTTTTTTTTCTTTTTTTTTTTTGAAAAGTAAGAATAAAATAAAAGGCATCAAAACAAGGTGATACATCCTCTATACACTGGGAGTATACAAAATAAGAACTAATTACTAATTTACTAGAAATGCTATCCACAAACTTTATAAAAGGGTTTGCAACAAGAGCTATCGACTCATAGCACCAAAAGCACAGGGTGTTCAGAGTCAGCTCCTTAATCTACTCTATGCTCCTCCTGCATTCTCAAAAATTCTAGGAGTCCTTTCCCTCCATATACTCCAACAAATCACCAACGGAATATTAACGGACTTTGAATGTGAAATGTAAAGGAAAGTTTGCTAGACACTTAGGAGAGGGATACAAAACGAAGTTTGTAACCTATTTTGCAAGTAAAGTCTATGCTGGTTCCATCTTCGCAATTAAACGAAAAGGATGCAAGTATCACAAGCAAAAGGAAGTACTAATTTAAAAAGGGATTAGAGTCTCAATCTAGATGCCTATGGCACAAAATACATGCAAACCTTAGGCATATGTACTTTAAGTAAGCATACGAAGGGCTCATAAAATTGCAAAACCAGCTAAAAGCAGGATATGAAATCAAGAAATGAAACAACACGTTGTGTATGTTCGCATCATGTTCGTTCGATTACTATCTTAAACAAAAGGAGGCAGGATTTTACCAGGATGCTACTGAATAATTCTCTTCGAATGTCGACATCGCACTTATTTATGCTCTCTATTACCTGTAAAATTCAAAAGAAAAGAGAGACAATGACTTCAAAAAGGAAGTGAAGATAACATATCAAAACTTTACTGAAGACTGGCATGGATAATCAAATAGACAAATTTTTACCATTTGTGGCAAACCACGAGCAGAAGAAGAGATATCTACATAACTTTCCATTCCAGGAATGGTCTGCAGTTTAACAAGTAAAGGAAAAGAAATATATAATTAAAAATAATTTGAATAATATCACACTGTGACTTGAATAAATAAGATGAGCACTTAGTAAGGTATAGATCAGCTCAGGGATAATCTGACATCTATAACAAATCTATAACAAAAGAGATACACTTACTGAACATAACGAGAGTAGTGACAACTCCTCATGCATTTGAACAAAATTTATTTGATTGATTTCCATTTCAAAAGAACGCCATTTATGAGTTCAAACTGTATGTGTTCCTTGATTTCCATTTCAAAAGAACACCATTTCCTCAATAGTTCCTCACAAGTTTTTTTTTTATATAAGTAATGAGTATATAAATATGAGCGTCAAAAAAGGTGGCGCGTCCTTAGTACACTAGAAGTATACAAAGCTCGAGAGCTTCTACCCGCTAGATATGTTATTTACAAACTCTACAAAAGACATTTTTGAAGCTAGAGGATAGTTTGTAGCCTCTACCCACCAAGAGAATAGAGTGCAAAGCAAAGAATTCTTCAAGACCGGAATAGACTTTTCCTCATTGTCGAAAAGCCGTTGATTTCTTTCCCTCCAGATCACCCAACAAACTGCCAAAGGGGCAGCCTCCCAAATCCTGATGCACCTGTTTCTGCGCTGAACAAACCCACACCTCAACAGCTGAGAAACTGATCTCGGCATCACCCAAGGCACTTTAAAAAGATTCAACAACAAACTCCACAGATCTGAAGCGGCAGGACAATGAAGAAGCAGATGGTTCTAGCTCTCCTCGCTCGCCTTGCACATGAAACACCTGTTCACTAAGGAAATATTCCGCTTCTGAAGATTATCTACCGTTAGGATAGCTTCGTGCATAGCTTCCCATACAAAGAAGGCCACTCTCTTGGGCGCTACAGATTTCCACACCGCTTTCCAAGGAAAAAAATTCCGCTCACAATTCAACAGCCTCAAGTAATTAGATTTAACCGTGAATATTTGACCCTTAGCTGCCTTCCAGATCACTCTATCTTCTTTTCTCCCGAAAGATGGACTCCAAGTAAGTCTACCATCCTCCCTTGACAACACCGAGCCAACCGAACAGCCCTTATCCCTAGTGACTTCAAACAGCGCCGGAAAATCCACCTTCAGCTTCCTCTCTCCACACCATCCATCTTCCCAAAACCTAACTGTCTCTCCACTTCCCACCTCAAAGGCAAGAAACCTCTCAAAGGAACTCCACCCCTTTCTTATGCCCTTCCACACCCTCACCCCATAAGGCGAAACAACCTTCGCAGGAAACCACGCATGACCCCCCAAACCATGCTTACTCCCCACCAATCTCCTCCACAATGCCTCCCTTTCCGTGAGATACCTCCACAGCCACTTTCCAGCAATGCCTTGTTAAAAACTTTAAGATTCCTAACCCCCAACCCTCCCTCTTGCATTATAGCACAAACCTTATCCCATTTGACTAAATGGAATTTCCGCTCCTCCGACCGACCTTCCCATAAAAAATCTCTTTCCAATTTTTCAAGTCTATTCCGTATAGAGGCAGGCATCACAAACAGAGAAAGGAAATAGGTCGGTAAATTTGAAAGAGTGTTCTTGACTAGCACTAACCTGCCCCCCTGGGAAAGCAATTGTTTCTTCCAACCCACCAAACGGTGCTCGAACCGCTCGACAACCAGAACCCACATAGCTTTGCTTCTGACCGGAGCACCAATGGGAAGTCCAAGGTATGAGGAAGGGAGAGTCGCGGTCTTGCACCCAAAAAAGCCGGCTAAGCTCCCAATGTCATTCACCACACCCACGGGAATAATCTCACTCTTGAGGATATTTACTCTGAGCCCCGAAACTGCTTGAAAAAACAATAACACCATACGAAGGTAACCCAGTTGAGCCTTCTCTGCCCCACAAAAAACCAACGTGTCATCCGCAAAGAGCAAGTGAAATACCTCTAACTCCGACTCACCTCCCCTTCCCACCTTAAAACCGCTGATAAATCCCCCCTGGGCTGCCTTCTCCAATAGTTTACTCAGGTCCTCCATCACAAGAATAAACAAAAACAGGTATAATGGATCACCCTGGCGTAGGCCCCTCGAACTATGAAAAAATCCAGAAGGTTCCCCGTTTACCAAAACTGAAAAAGCGAACCGAAGAGATGCAAAAGTGGATCCACCTCATCCATTTATCCCCAAACCCTATTCTATCCATCATATAGAGCACAAAGTCCCGGTTGACATGGTCATATACCTTCTCAATATCCAACTTGCACAATAAACCCAAAACACCTTTTTTCAATCTATCATCCACAACCTCATTAGCTAGAAGGGATGCATCCAGGATTTGCCTATCCTTAACAAAAGCATGCTGAGACCCTCGCTATAAGCTTGTAAATGCCCCCAACTAGACTAATGGGTCTATAGTCCTTCAAATACGTCGTGCTTTTCTTCTTCGGAATCAGCGAAATGAAAGCAGCATTAAGGCTCTTTTCGAAATGCGAATTGGTATAGAAAAACTGAAAAACCCCCATAATGTCCCCCTTGACCACCTCCCAACAATGTTGGAAAAAGGCCATAGAAAATCCATTTGGGCCTGGAGCTTTATCACCACACATAAGCCTTAACTCAGCCACCACCTCCTCGGTGAATGGATGCTCCAAAGAAATTGAATCTGCCTCCTCTAATCTACCAAAAATGACCCCGTCCAAATTAGGTCTCCAAGACCCACAATCTTCGTAAAGCCGTTGGTAGAAACCCGCTATACCACGCTTAATCTCTTCCCTCTCTTCCAGCTCTACACCATCTATCTTTATTTTCTGAATTCGCTTAGCCACTCCTCGAATACTAGCCATTCCATGGAAGAACTTTGTATTTCTATCACCTTCTTTGAGCCACTGAACCCGTGATTTTTGTTTCCAGCTGATCTCTCCATTGATGAGTAAACGCATTAACTCCTGCTTTAGCTCTATCCTGTGGGAATCTTCAACCTCATCCTGTGGGAATCTTCAACCTCCTCACAAGTTTTAACGTGACATGCTCACATATTTCATACATTATTTTTTTTGATAAGTTAAGGGGGGTGCAACACGAGGACTTCTCAAGTTTGGAGACAGGTGAATGAAAGAAGCATGAATACTCATGCATGCTCAAGAGTTTGACTTCTCAAACAGTAATATTCTAAAAACAGGATTCACACCAATTCCAAGGTGCAAAAGTTTGTCACAAGGCAGGTCCTATGTCATCTTGGTAAGGTCGACAATACGAATTTCATAAAATAATGCATCGATCAGAATAGCTGCTCTGTCACAATGATTTAATTATTATTACCATAGTTGTTAGCATCATATGATATGATACGAAAATAGCCTACATAGATATGTATCTTACAGTGTCTGTATTGTTCGATACACTCGACAATTGTGTGATGCATTAGAGTATCGCAAATCTAGCGCATCCTACAGTTTTTGTACTTTCTTAAACAGGTGCATCTGAAATATTTTTTCTCATTTATTTTATTTAATAATTCGCAAAACTTGGAAGGTTGGTTCAATCTCTCCTCTACTCAAGAAAAAATCTCCTCGGAAAAGCTTCTCTTTATTATTATATTTGGGTTTTCCGCTTTTCCTCTTGCTGCCTCCCTTTAACAGCTATGTTTACAATCCAGTCAAATAGTTTTTCTTAATCCGTGAGCAGAGTTAAACCACACTATTTTTTAAGGAACTGAGGGAGTATTCCAATATATAAATACACACACATATATAGCTTGTATTCGATCATCAGTAAATCAGGCATTCTGTAGTCGCCAAATGAAAGCCAAGATTTTAGGGTGAATCAACTTTGTCCATACAAGCGTTGACCAACGCATAGCGGGGGAAGCAGTGTGAATCGCCGGCCAAGCACTTGCCTTGGAAAAGATACCAGAAAGTTGAAGCCAATGCCGACTTAATTCAATCAGTCCCATCGATTTAAGCTTCATTACACTGAACTAGCAGTTCATAGCCAGCTTCAGTGCTAAATTTTCCGTTAGCAGATCCTACCCCAAATCAAAAGAACATTACAAGCTCCCCCAGCAAGTGGTATGCTGAGGATAGTTCTACATCAACACATGACGAAAGGCTTAGTCAAGTTACATGAAGTGACCCTACAACAGATTCTAGAAGGAAGTGTCACTAGCTTTCTTTTTCAAATTATGTCAGCTTCAGGCTAGATGGAAGATGTCCTTTCTTCTGTGTTTGTGTGTGCATATATATTTCCTTTTTGCACTAGCAAAACCAACCAAGCTTGCAATCCCTTGAAATTTCATATAAAAAAACTTCAGCTTAACCGCAGAGCATCCTACAATGTAGAATTTAAGAACCACCAGCTTAAGTATTCGTGCTTTGGTATGCAGTAATAGGTCCAATTTTTGAATTTGCCAAAGGATCACAATACTTATTAGTTATTAAGTAACTAACTCATCTAAGAACTTGAGCTTTAAAAAAGGGGCTCAACAATGTATATCAAGCTTAACACTCCCCCTCACGTGTGACCCGCTCACACGTGGAGAGATGAACAAGTATCACATCACACAAACCAAACAAGGGAGCCAACATGTGCACTCACAACACTACGGGTAACAAATGCAAGTGGGAGGACTTGAATCCATGACCTCCCCAAACCAATACTATGTGAAGTAACCAACTCATCTAAAAGCTTAAGTTATTAGAAAGGGGCTCAATAATGTATATCAAGCTTCACACTAGTATAAAGAGGTAAGGCTGAAAATGAATAGTGACACTGAAACCCTCCCACGTGGAGAGATGAACAAGTATCACATCACACAAACCAAACAAGGGTGCCAACATGTGCACTCACAACACTACGGGTAACAAATGCAAGTGGGAGGACTTGAACCCATGACCTCCCCAAACCAATACTATGTGAAGTAACCAACTCATCTAAAAGCTTAAGTTATTAGAAAGGGGCTCAATAATGTATATCAAGCTTCACACTAGTATAAAGAGGGAAGGCTGAAAATGAATAGTGACACTGAAACCCTCCCATGCTTTTTCTAATTTCCTAAGTTACCCCTAACTTAATTAAGCAAAATACTCAAAATGCCCTTATAGAAACAACACCACCACCTAAATAATAACTATTCACTATCGAAAAAATAATCACCCTCAATTTTATTTCTATTATAAAGTAAAAAAATATATGCACACGCATGTGCATGTGCCACATTATTAGTTTGAAGAAGTAGAATAAGGAATCAACATCAACTAAAATCAATAGCAGGAAAGCCAGTGATATGCAGTGAAAAGGCAGAAAGAATGTGAGGATGGACTATTGTACTAAGTGGAATGAACCTCATGATTCGAGTATATGAGGATGGACTTGTAATCAGCAGAATGAACCTCATGATACAGGGATAGACTATGGTGATCAGCGGCATGAGCCTCATGATACAATGTTAAACTATAGCCATAAGAAGAATGAACCTCATGATTCAAGTATATCAACAATACTAACAGGATCACCCATACAAGTATAATAGATTCAAATTATAAAGAACACAAGCAGACAAACAAACAAATAAACAAAGATAATAACAAAACATCTCCAGATTCTGAAAGCCACTGACCTGGACCAATGATGGATTAAATAGAACATCGGGGATCTTGAATCTGTCAGAACCAATTTCTATTGTCCTAGTTAACACAAAAATGGAATATGTAAGTAAAGTTAAACTTCAAAAAGACAAGTCACAGCTGTATAACATATGCAGAAACTAAGATTTTCTAAAATGGTCATCATCCTAGACCACCAATGACATGACCTTCTAGCTAAGTGCTACAAGATCTCAACCGCAAGATTCACCAGTTTAAATCGCCAAATGTGGCAATCTATGAGATGGTCATCGTTGATCATTCAAGACCTACTAATGACTAAATCATCTGCGTAAGCTCTACAAAATCTCAACTGTGAGATGTCAATAGTTCAAATCAAGGAATTACGTGCCTTAACCAGTTCAGAGCACTTCCATTATTCGGATTTCAGAGAAAGAAAGAAAGAAAAAATCAGAGAAAAAAGAAAGAAAAAAACGCCACTAGTAGACAAGATGAAAAAAAATTAAACCTGAAACAATTATAATCTATAGTAGTTCCAACTTTACATAAGAACCTAGCCAACAGCAAATACATGGAACTTACTGTCCGTCTGGAAGCTCGTATGGCGTCATTGGAATGTTAGAGTATGAACTCTCTGAATATTTTTTGTGAAAACAAAGAGGAAAGAGGGTCAGTACAGAAAACACCAACTAGCAGTTTTGAAGTAAGAAATAGTAGTCACCAAGTCTCTGAAAAGTATAGCTAGCAGGAAATGAACATAAAAAAAAGGTGATATAAGTGTAGGGAAATGGGAAAGCATAATTATAGCAAAATTATTTCCATGGTTTTCTTTTCTTTTAAGAAATAAGTTTGATTTTATCATAACTAAAAAGAAAAACGTTTAACAACAATAGCAAGGCGAATTCATAAGATGAACAAACCCACAGATTGATAAGCTAGCATTACAAAGCATACAAAAGGAGTACAAACCATCATATGGAGTATCAGGGGCTCTACACACGCATTCCTTAATATCACTAGCAATAACCCTCTGTGACAAGTAAAGAATATTCAGCAGCACAATAAGTGACATAAACAACTGAACAAGGGAAATTTCAGATCAATGACAAAGCAACCTGGGAATAGAGTTTGTAACTTTCCGTTGTGTTTGGAAAATCAAGATCCACGGTCTGTCATTCAAAGAGAAGTCTTAAAATGTAATAGAAAAGCTAGAAACCAAAATAATATATTTGAGCTATTGCATCAATGACTGAAAGCATCAGAAGAAGGCAGACGAGCTTGCATGTGATACACCCGCATACAATTAGAAAATAGTCTTTGGGATTATTGGCTCAGCACTAAGACCAACATAATAAAAGTCTTCTATGATAAAAATTGTTAATACTTGTAGGGGAAGGAAGCCACAAATTTGGCAGGCTTAATTTATACTACTAATTTGGGAGTATAAGCGAAATATAAATTACAAGTGTAGTTTAGGAGAAGAAAATGAACGGAAAAAAAAGGACAGAGTTATGCAGTGAAGTAATACATCAACTTTAATGAAGGATAATAATCATCAAAATAAAAGGAATAGTAAGGACACATTCAAGATGTTTAAAAATAGATAACCTGAAACTCTCCGGGCCGAATTTCCTTTCGCTTGAAAGAATATCGAGGCTTTATCTGCATATCAAGTCAAGATACAAATATTTAAACATTACAACCAAAAAGATATTCCATGCAGATTGCCACCAACAGAAAGCAAATCATTCAGTGGTAAGAAATGACTCACATTAACTCCTTTGCTTCCCAGGCTTTTTATAAGGCAATCAGTAAGAAACTCTCCTCCAATCGGAGACGTTGACACAGCCTATTTTCAAGATTCAAATAAATAAATGAATGGCAAAAAGAGATGTGGAATTAAACATTTGCATATCCAGTTACTATCCTAGGCCCTAATGAATGCAAATTGATTTGTGAGGGAGCGTATATATCAAGGGTAACACCCTTCAGTTAAATCTGAAGAAAAAGTTCAACAAGGCATACAAATCAAAAAAAAAACTAGAGTCGCAGTCTGATAAAAAATTAATTTTTTAATAGATATCCCTAAATAACTATTTCTTGAAAAACAATTTCATTTCTTACCCCCCAAATGCCTAGCAAAAAGGTGGGAGAAAACCCCAAGTTAAGCTTTATCATCTTAACCCAACAAATCTTTCTTAACTTAAGCTTTGAGAAGATAGTTGATATGATTTGGCAGTCACCTTTCAATTTAAATGAAGTGATAGTTAACACAAAAACCAACCACCAACCCCCAACTCCCAACTCCCAAATAGAAAAGGAACAGAATGCGTGAAATGGAGTACAAAATGAGGCATTCAAGATAAAACCACACAGTGCATTGCCTTTGAAACATTGGAGGAAAGAAGTCTTCAAGGAGAATGATATGGTACTACCAGAGAAGAGAATGAACTTGATTCCAAGCTCAAACACTTCGTCTTCACCAACAATACGTTCCGTGAAAGATACAAAATGCAAAGTACTTAAACAGCATTCCCGAGGGAGAACAAGAGTAAAGTGCATGATGCAAAATAGAACTTCAAACTATATAAGCTAACACATCCATATAGCGAAAATAACAAAAGCTCAGATCGCTAGTCATCAATTAAAGGGTTTATCCATTTTGTAAGTGTATGCATAAATGTTGGTGCACATAGCTAGTAGTTTCTTTCTTTATTCTTTTCATTTATATCTGCCTTCCTTTTTATATATCAGGCATCTATAATTTAAGCCTAAAGCATAGCATTTCAATAGGACGGCCCAGAGCATGAGGCTCCAGCAACTGTGGGGTGTGAGAAGGGTTTATCTAAATGATTTAGAAAGGTTAATCAAAAATGAGCAGCAAATACTTCTATAAGCCCTCAAAGCATACTGATTACTCCCTCAGTGGTGAATAGGAATTTGAATTTCAACAATCAATTCCAACCTGAAGAAACTTTGTAGGAGTGAGCCACAGAGAGAGACGGAGAGACACAGAGAGAGAGAGAGAGAGAAAGAGAGAACATTTGGGATATGAAAGGAGCAACATTGTTTCAATGTAGAGATTATGCAGCTGAAATCTGATTAGGATGTCCAAGAAGCTCCAGTAAACATTTAAGAGTAACTAACACACACTGAAACATATTATACAAACAAAAACTCCACAATAGAAGACAAGCCATATCCTCGATTGGTCATAGGGAATACCTTCTGAAGAACATAACCATCATGTACAGGGGCAACTGTAGTTGATCCTCCACCACTGAAACAGTTAATAATCGTAAATATTTCAATTGATTAGTTTTGATTCTTAAGGAACAATAACAGGTGAAGGTGATAAAGAAACTCCGAACATGAAAGAAGGATAAATATTCATAAGACAACCATACTAGAGAGCTCGACTCCACAGACTTCTTTTGATATTTTGGTGGGAAAGAGGAGATGGCATGTTTATGCCCTTGAACAGGTGAGCAGACTAGTATAACCAGACACTTATATAACAAAGCAAGCTGATTTTAGCCAAAATACAATTTGTAAGATAATAATACTAAAAGTATATAATCGGTGGATCCAAGTACAGAGTGATTTTCAGTCATTAAAAGGATTTCTCTCTGTCTGCTCTCCCCCCCCCTTCCCCCGCTTTCCCCCCTCTCTTTTTTAATTCTAACTACAGTAAGCGGTAGCAAAGTCGATGCCCATGCTAGAAACTTATCATGCACAACCACATAACATTCCATCAACATACAACTAAGGAACACAAGCATAGTCATCTTGCACATCATGTCTCATGAAGTCTTGCAGCTTTTTCAGCTGCAATTATTGTTTCCACCAACTCTGCTGCACCTCCCAGCATTACTGCTTACAAGTTATTTTCCTCCCAACCCCCCACAGCCAAAAGAAACATTTTTTGCAAACATCATGCCCATCTACCATGGATTTCTACATCGCCATACCACCAGAGACAACATAATACCTTATCAAAAATTTCCATCTTCACTCACCATCCTCATCAAACACTATGCCGATCACCTGGCACGTCATTCCAGCTTGCGTTCGAGCCACTCAGCACTTGTCTGTAACTGTAAACTTGAATATAATGCATCTTTATTGAACATAGCATATTATATAAGAAGTGATCCTGTTATCCACATGGAAAACATACTTTCGCAAGAAGCACCTATGAGCTTTTAAGAGAAACACCCTCACAAGACATTTAGCGACAATAGATTCATCCCATCAATCTCCTTTCTGACCTCAAATCAGAATCTAGATAAATTACTTTGTCGTTAGAAACTTATATTAAGGCAAGACTCCCCAGGCTCTGCACCCATCTATATGCATCAAGAACATATCAAGAGCCACAGGGAGCAGCTTGCATGATGACGTCAACAACCATATAGCTGATGCAAGCACCATAAGATCTGACTCATCCAAAATATAGATAAAGACCGTTTGAGCAAACGTGAACATGTAGATACTTGTGAAACATTAAATCAGATGCAAAGAAAATGTTTGGTTTTATCCTGTAAGCCAACTCCATGATTTATATGAATATTATTGAAACTAGGAGATGCGAAAAGCGCTGCTGATGTAGAGGAAGTGATGTAGCACAAAGTCACGGGCCATCCAAAAGGAGCACACACGGAAACGACAAATAATAATAAGATAAAAAATCCAAAGAAGATATTGGACTCTAAATATACATATCAAAATTTCCCATATTTAATATTTTTCTTAAAGACTATGGAAAGACACTCTAGTTATTGCCAACATTCTTGTAGTGTCTAATCCAATATAGAGGCAATCCAGACCACAGAGCACACATGAATCAGAACAAGAATCCAATAAGAAGAAATAAGCAGGTAGTTAATAGGCAGTCCATCATCTCCTACCTATCAACAACTAAAGAAGTAGCACGTCCTGATGCAAAAGATGTGAGAACCTGACATTTAAAAGACAATCAATTGTTAGCAGATCCTCCACTGTAACAATCTCGTATTGGAATAGAGATGATAGTGCAATCTTAGATCTTGAATTTGCATTGGCAATCAATATTCAACAAATAGATTTCAGGATGGAAACGGGAGCATACAGCATTCTTGGCTAAAAATAATGCCGGAGCTTGATATTTTTCAAACATAATCTCTGCTGCCCTGTCAGATAAGTGAAGTGTCAGATTCCACTAGTAGAATACTCGAACTAAAAATATGTAAAAGATGCGATCTAAAAGAGAAGAAACTCTTGAATATTTAATGCATTTACCATCACTTGTAAACTGAACAACATATCTAATTACCCATCTGTTCCTCATCAAACATGTATATATAGGTGATATGCATGACATTTTAGAAAATCATCTCCAGCATCATTTGTAAAAGGCCAGAAACCTCATGTCTGGCTAATGGATGCTTCATCTATTAGTTACGGGAGTAATTTCTGGTGCTACATGTGCAAAAGGGATGAGGAAAATGTCATTCACCTCCTGTTACATTGCCCAGTTAAGAGGAGCATATGGGATGATGTGCTGAATCTGTTCCAGTTATCCTGGGTTATGCCCAGATCGGTGAAGGAGCTGCTGCTTAGTTGGTCGCTGTATAAACGCAAAAGAAAAAATAGTGTTTGGGAAGCGACTCCGTTGGCCATTTATTGGAGCATCTGGAACGAAGGAAATGGCGACTCCGTTGGCCAACGCAAAAGGAGCGTTGAAAGACTTAAGATTTGATTCTCCAAACTCTGTTTTTTAGTGTAATGAGCTGGATTCTCAGGTTGATCCTTTTGTAGATTTTGTGGATAGGATTGCTAATAGGCAGCTTGGTTTTTGGCATACTCCCTATGTACATAGGTTGCATCTCCTTTAGTTTTGACGCTTATTTATATATAATATTCTAACTTTACTTATCAAAAAAAACTAGGGCTACCCACTAAGAAAAGAGTCATTTTCCCCTGGACCCAAAAAGAACTTGCTGGGTTGCACACAACCCATGGGCTTTGGCTTCAGCTTCCAAAACCTATCATTATCCATGTAGCAATCTCTCCTCCATCAATATATCTATGCAACAACTAAACTCAGCCTTCGTCCCAATTACGTAGGGTCAGGTAGTACATATATAAACGCACAAGTGGGTGAATTCCAGTGCTGCTGTGGTTTGACCAAAATCTATCATTCTCAACATTGTACCCATTAGTACTCAAAACATGTCACTTATTACAGCTTAGGTAGCAGCTTAAAGATTTAAGCAAACTCCATAAGACCAATGACATAACCGAAGCTCTAGAAATTGTAAAGCAGATATACACTGTTGGGCTCCTCTCAAAGAGCCAAAGCTTTCAAATGAGCTGGTAACTTAACATGGTATTAGAGCTTCGATTACGCTAAGTCTTGAGTTCTGTCATCCCGTTCGTCTTTGTTTCCCGCATACTACAAGTGCACATGTAAATCAGATATACACTGTTGGGCTCCTCTCAAAGAGCTAAAGCTTTCAAATGAGTTGTAACTTAACATGGTATTAGAGCTTCGATTACGCTAAGTCTTGAGTTCTGTCATCCCATTCGTTTTTGTTTCCCGCATTACTACAAGTGCACATGTTGGCGCCTGTTTGTTTTCTGATGCCCTTGGTGAAGCCATTTTGTTTATCTCTCCACATGTGAGCAGATACACATGAGGGAATGTTGGACCCTTCTTTGAAAACTTAAGCTTTTAAATGAGTTAATAACTTAATAGAATTAAAACTCTGTTTTTTTGGTGTAATGAGGTGGGAGCTCAGGGTGTTAATCATTTTGTAGATAGTATTGCTAATAGGTAGGGATCTTTGGTATACTCCTTGTGTACATAGGATGCGTCACCCGTTTTGACGCTTGATTTTATATAATAACTTTATTTATAAAAAAAAAACAATTTTCAAATTATAGTTGTCTTTTTTTCTGGAAAATCAAATAAACCTTTAACTAATAGTGAAGAACAACAAAGCGAAAGCAACTTTTGCCTTCAGTAGGAACCATGTAAGTTAATTAGAAGAACATAAAATTTAACCCTTTTACAGTTGTTATACATCAAGTACGATAAAAGATGCAACGACTTCCAATAATTCTGCAAAAAGCAATGTTAATTGATGATTTCCAGCATGTATACCGGCATTATACAAGTCAGGAAACAGTAAATTTTCAGCAAAAGTTAATGAAGAAAAAATCCACGTGCCAGCAAAAAATAAAAAGGCTCCCCTAGCGAACTCACTTTTCTCTTTGTTGTGGAGTGTTTGAAGATGGTTCTGCGAGTAACATCGGATGCTCTTTAGGATCAACCAACAGGCATTCCCTGAAAATGACAAAAGCCATCTATAATGAAGCAATGAATCGAACATGCTTGAAATGCACAAATAATATAACACAAGGAAATAACTCATCAACATGTATATCACACACACACATGCATATCTAGCAGAAGGTATATCTACGTCCTGAAACTGTAAGATAACTCTGTAGTGATGTACTATATGGGTATACAGGTGTAAGATGACGTTGCGATCTGGGGTCCACAATGAGGCTCGAATCGGGGTATCAAATGTGAGTTCTTTCAAGTTCACAATAAGTAGTCGTCCCACTGAATGAGCACAAGGTTTCTTCAAATTCACAATACTGAGTTGCCCCAGCAAAAGGAAAAATAGTGAGTAGGAACAAATAAAAATGTCCCTAGGATGCTCATTAAGAATGAGAGAATAGATCAGTTTTTAGTGTCAACTGGGTGGATGAAAAAATTTGGGGGTATCTCTAAATCTGTTTTGCCAAGGGTGACTTCGGACCATGTTCCGTTGCGTTTGGAATGCGGTGGTTTGAACAAAGGGAAATCTCCTTTTTGGTTTGAACTGATGTGGTTAGAAGAACCAGGTTTCATGGATTGGTTTAAGGAAAAATGGCAAGCTTATGTAGTGGAGGGAAATCCTGGTTTTCGGTTAGCTAAAAAGTTAAAGATGCTGAAGGAGGACTTAAAGAAGTGGAACAAGGACACTGTTGGAAACATTAGATTGAAACTGGATGGGTTGATGGAGGAAGTTAAGAATCTGGATGCTCGGGAAGGGACTTGAGTTTGGGGTGTTGAAGATCTGACCAGGCAGAATTTTCTTCAAGTAGAAATTCAAAGGCTGCTTCGGAGTGAGGAAATCTGCTGGAGACAAAAAGCTCGTATCAAGTGGTTAAAGGAGGGAGATAATAACACTAGATTTTTCCATCAGGTAGCAAAGGCCCACAAGCAAGTAAATCAGATATCAAAGGTCCAGATTAATGGTATGTTACTGGAAGATGATGCTGAAATAAAAGTTGGTATTGCAGATTATTAAAAAGGGTTATTCTCGGAGGATAATAGCTGGCATCCTAAACTGGAGGGTGTTACTTTCAGCCTCCTGGATCCAATGAATAGAGATAATCTGGAATTACCTTTCACTGTAGAAGAGGTTAAAGCAGCAGTCTTCAGTTTGAAGGGGGATAAGGCTCCGGATCCGGACGGGTTTCCAATGGCTATTTTTCAGCATAGTTGGGATATAGTGCTGGGGGAGCCGAGGGATCTGTTGCAATCTTTCTTTGAGTTTAAGAAATTCGAGAGAAGTCTTAATTCTATATTCATTGTCTTAATCCCTAAGCGTATAGGGGCGGAGGACCTTAAAGAGTTTAGGCCAATAGTCTTGTAGGGCCGGTGTATAAGATAATTGCAAAGATTCTAGCTTGCCGGTTGAAGAAAGTGCTAGAAAAGATTATTTCTTCTTCTCAACATGCATTTGTGGGCAGTAGGCAAATTACAGTTCCTCGTTGATTGCTAATGAAGTGGTGGACTGGAGGATTCGCAGGGGGAAGCAGGAGTGCTTGTTAAATTGGACATTGAAAAGGCATACTATCATGTAAATTGGGACTTTCTGTTGTATATCTTGGGGAAGATGATGGGCTTTGGGGAAAGATGGAGGGAATGGATCAAGTTCTGTATCTCTTCGGTTAAATATTCAGTCATAGTGAATAGGGAGCCAGCAGGGTTCTTTGCCAGTTCAAAAGGTCTTCGTCAAGGAGATCCTTTGTCCCCCTTTCTGTTTATCATCGTTATGGAAGCCCTTGGTCGGATATTTGAGTGTTTCTAAGGGACCTTATTCGTGGATTTTCTATTGGTAGGGAGGAAGGATCTCAGGTGGTGGTCTCACACTTGCTTTTTGCAGACGACTCGCTAGTTTTTTGCGATGCAAAGACAGATCAGCTGGGCTATCTTAGGATGATCCTGCTTTTCTTCCAGGCAGTTTGAAGGTGAATATTCTGAAGAGTGAGTTGTTGGCCGTGGGTTAGGTGGAGGAGGTGGATGAGTTGGCTGCATTTTTTGGATGCAAAGTGGGTGGTTTTCCAACGACTTATCTTGGGCTCCCGTTGGGTGCAAATCCTCCTAGAAATAAGCATCTGTGGAATCCAATTATAGCAAGGTTCGATCGTAGGTTAGCAGGGTGGAAAAAACAATATCTCTCAAAGGGTGGTAGATTAACTCTTATAAATAGCACCCTTTCCAGTTTGCCTACTTATTTCATGTCGTTGTTTAATATGCCGGTTTCGGTGGTTCAGAGGCTGGAAAAGTTGGAAAGAGATTTCTTATGGGAGGGTCAAGCGGTGGATAGAAAGTACCATTTGATTAGATGAGATGTGGTTTGTTCAAGTAAGAGAGATAGTGGTCTGGGGATTAAAAGGCTTAAACTGTTCAACGTGGCTTTGTTGGGTAGGTGGATCTGTAGATATTTGCGTGACAAAGATACCCTTTGGAAGAAGGTGGTGTCGAGCAAATATGGCAAAGGAGATCACTTGTGGGAGCCGAATGAGGTTCACCTTTCTTATGGGGTGGGAGTGTGGAAAGGAATTAGAAAGAGGTGGGATATCATGGAGAGATTCATAACCTATGCTGTGGGCAATGGAAATCTGGTTAAGTTTTGGAATGACATTTGGTGCGGAGATACGGAGCTGCGGATGGACTTTCCTTAGCTTTACACCCTTGCCAACAATAAGGAGGAAACTGTTAGTTCTGTTCTGCATTTTAATGGAGATACTGTTACTTGGAATCCCTCTTTTAGAAGGAGCTTACAGGATTGGGAGTTGGACTCTCTCGGACGACTCTTCGAGCTGCTTTACAATCAAAAGGTAGATAGAAATAAAGAAGATATAGTTGTGTGGAAAAGTCCAAAAAAAAACAGGGAATTCTCGGTTAAATCCTATTATCATAAGATCTTGGGTAGTAATGGTTCGTTCCCTTGGAAAATGTGTGGAGGACAAAGGCCCCTTCAAGGGTGGGTTTTTTTATGTGGGAAACAGTTAATGAAGCTTTGTTAACATGCGATAACCTCCAGCGTAGTGGTAAAGTCTTTGTCAATTGGTGCTGCCTATGCATAAGTGATGGGGAAAGTGTAAATCATTTGCTACTTCATTGCCATTTTGCTAGGAGGTGTTGGGATTTTGTGTTCAATCTGTTTAAAGTGGAATGGGTTATGCCCAATTCGGTGAAGGAATTGATGAGAGCATGGTCCCTGTATAAACGGAAGCGGAAAAACCACTTGTGGGAGGCTGCCCCTTTGGCAATATGCTGGATTATTTGGTTGGAAAGAAATGACAGAATTTTTTACAACATGGAGAGAACCTTAGAGAATATTAAGGAGTTTATTCTCCATACTGTGTCTTTTTTGTGCCATGAGACGTTTCACTTTGGTACAAACCCTTTTGAAGAGTTTGTTGATAGCTTAGTGTGTAATTAATTTTCTTCATGTATACTTCTTGTGTACTGAGGCCACATCACCTGTTTTGACGCTATCATATTTATAATACGAACTTACTTATCAAAAAAAAAAAAAAAGAATGAGAGAAAACGAGGGAGATGGAAAGCAACCTCTAATCAAATTATGCCACTTATTTCCAAAAACCTTCTCTCTAGAACTAAATCCAAAAAGCACCAATTGAAACATCATAAGCCTTTTCGAAATCAAGCTTCAAAACTAAACCCTTTCTACCACTCCAATCAAGATCCTCAGCTGCCTCATCCACCACTAACGCATGCCAATACTTTAAACACCGCCCCAAACCCCTCTCACAAAAACACTCTGCATCTCAGACATGTCACCTGTATATATATATATAAATATATATATATATAAATATATATATATATATATATATATATATATATATATATATATATATATCCTAATTAGGTAACGGATTCACCACCTTGCTTTTCTAGTGAGAAAAGTCAAACTCCAGCTTTTGCTTTTTCTGCTTCGTACTCTTCTTTCTTTTTCTTATTATCATTTTCTTCTTAGAGTTGGGGTTATAATTAGCTCCAACTTCTGTCTTATTAGAGGTTCACTCCAAGAGAAGGGGGACAAGAGCAAACAACCCTCACTCCACTCAATAAGCCACATCCATTTTTTTACAACGTTCCTCAAGTAGGATATGATTGGAGGAAGGAAGGCTTGGCTGCTCTTCTGGTCAGAATGAGAATTCTGGAGAATAACTATAAAATAAAATGTGATCTACTGAAATCATGAGCTCTATTAAGGACGCACTTACAGACGAAGGAGATCATTTTATATTCAAACAACCCCTCTGTTTGAGAAACCTTTTTCTTCTTGTTTTTTGAAGGAATATAAAATGATGCACTTGTCTTCGGAACTTCCACCCAAACAGATTGAAGGTGGGGTACTCCTTCCTTAAGGGTAAACATTCTTCGGATCGAAAAATTACCAATGGAGGTCCTTCCATCATTATAACTACTGAATGTACTTCTGCATTACTGTTTTTTTTTAATAAGTACTTATACATTACTGTTAAACATTGTACACAATGAAATTCAGAATTCAGCCTTTGGGACTCAGGAGGAAATGGCGCACCTGCCACTCCATCACTGTAAGAACTTAGTGAGGATCAGATGTGAGGAAAAGAAAACATTCACAGGATATATAGCAAAGAAGTTCCAAACTTTTTATTCTAGGAGAAACTAAAGATATTCTGGTTTTTAGGGGAAACATGGTGAGTAGCTAACTCTCTCAGAGGAGTTTTCGCTCTGTTCTCAGAAATCACAAAAGTCTGAAGATTTGAGATGGGAAATAATTTTGGTGGGTTCTTAAATAATTCTTACCGACAAAAATTTACCAAAACCATATATACTCATGTACTTATTTCGAAAGATTCCTAAATATAGAGCTGAAAATGAAGATGAAAAATAAAATAAAAGGGAAACAAAAGATGTACAGAAACTTTAAATGTCCAGTGCCTGGGAATCTCAGTCAAACAGGTAATGCTTTTCTCATTTTTCCTCGAAAATTAAAGTACCAAATCAGCTTCTTCTTCTTTTTTTGATAAGTAGAACCAAATCAGCATTAAATGGTACCTGAAGGCATGGTCCCATATGCTTTCAGCAATGTCCCAATCAACAACAACACCATCCTTTATTGATGACAGCACCTGGAGAATAGTAAATGAAATGATGAAACCAACAATATATAAAGCCACTAAATATAAATGTCAGACTATACCAAGCTTGTACCCAAAATACTTACCTCCATATGATCCCGACGGTATCCCAAGGCTTGAGACCCTACATATAATTTGCTCTTTCCCTTTGATTTGGGATCTGTAATAGCACCAGAATTCTTCTCTGGATTATCAGGGTCATCAACTTCCAATTGATCAAGTGATCCAACAACCTTAGTGAAAGCATATGTCAATATAATTAGAAAAACATATTTTGAAAATAATTTAACCAAGAGCTAAAAATAAGGTAGAATTGCTCAATGATACATTTTCCATTGAGGAAAAAGTTTGCACAAAACCACTTATAAAAATATGTTTAAAATCATGAAAAGGGAAAGAATTCTCATTTAGATGTTGGGCTAACAGACACTGGGACATATTAGCTAAAGACTCGAATAATAAAAGGCTGGAACAGTGGTGCATGTACATCTTAGTGATTTTTCTTTCGCATCCCTCTCTCTCTCCTCCACTTTGATAGGCCCAAAAAATCATTCACAAAATACACATCCTCAACTCAAATCAAAATGTGCCCCGCGGCGAGTCATTTCATACCGCTCCTTCCTCCCCCTATCGGTCGAGCCTAAATTTACCCAAACCCTTGCTCTAAACCAAAATCATGACACCCTTCTTCATGTTTCCTTTTTGATTAATTAGTCGTATTAGCTACACATGGTAGTATTATATTAATTATAGCCTAAAAATAAAGATATAAAATAATAAGAGAGAAAACCCCATTTGTGTTGCAGCATAATACATAAACACCTCGAGAAAAAAAAATAAACTCCAGTCAAGGTGTTTATAATTGATTGATGTACCAAATTCCCAATCTGAAAAGCAGTGCCAAAAAACATGGGATCCAAGCCTGATTTAAGCCCTGCATATAATCGTCCATGTACCCCTCTCTATTGTTGGCAATTCCAAATAAATCTGGGGACTGAACTGAAAGAGTTCAATGTCGGTCTACTTGGGAAATGGTTATGGAGATATGCTATGGAGAGGGAGGTCTTTGGAGAAAGGTGGTGGATTGTAAGTACGGGAAAGGAGAGAGTATTTGATTCCATAATGATATCTCTTCAACTTTTGGAGAGGGAGTTTGGAAAGGGTGGGCAGCTTTTGAGAGACATTTAGCTTTTGAGGTACGGATTGGTGATTCGGTAAAATTTTTGATGGTGTGATGATCTAGAGTTAAGAAGAGCCTTTCCTAGTCTATATAATATAGCAATGGACAAGGATTATAAGGTAAGTTCGGTGCTACAGATGTATGATGGCAAAGCAACCTGGTGTCCCACTTTCCATAAGAAACATGCAGGATTGGGAGGTAGATTCCTTGGTTCGTTTCTTCAATAAACTGTATTCTCAGAAAATCAACCAGCATGAGGACATGTTAGTGTGGGAGGGATCAGCAAGTAGAAAGTTTACAGTGAAATCTTATTATAACCTCTTGTCTGGAAGAGGTAGGGATCAGTTTCCTTGGAAAACAATCTGGAAGTCTAAGGCTCCGAATAGAGTGGCCTTCTTTGCTTGAGAAGCAGTTCATGAAGCCATTATGACAGGGAAAATTTGAGGAAAAGGAACATTACCTATGCTCATTGCTGCTTTTTGTGTAAAAGAGATGAGGTCCTGAGGAGAACGTCAATCATCTGATTCTTCGTTGTCCGGTGGTATCGGAATTATGGAATTTCTGTTGAGTCTTTTTCGAGTTTCTTGGGTAATGCCGAGATCGACTAAGGAGCTATTTAGGTGCTCATCTATCTATGATAGGAAGAGGAAATATTTGGTAAGGAAAACTGCTCTTTTGGGAATTTGTTGGACAATTTGGAAGGAGCGTAATCGTAGAGTGTTCAATAATGAAGAAGGATCAATAGCTAGAATGAAGAACGTGTTGATTCACACTATATTTTTGGTGCTCAGAGTCTTTCTCGATTAGCTCTGATCAAGATGATGCTGATTTTGTTAATAATTTTATAATTTCGTAGTTTGGGTTAGGGTATACTTCTAATGTACACTGGGCATGTCACCTATTTTGACACCTTTTGAGTTATAATACAATTTTTACTTATCAAGAAACAAAGAGTAATATCTCCACACCATCTATCAAGCAGGAAATGAATTTCTAACCACTACCTACCACCACTTCAGTGCATTTAGGAAACTTGCCCACAACAAAATGCTATAAATTTTCATAAGCCCACTCCATCAGAGAACCTAGCTTCAGGTGTAGTCTAGCCATGCTCGCTTGTGTACCATACCTGCCAACAATAACCCTCTTCTAAACCATTCTCTTCCAAATTGAATCTCCAAAGGCACTTACCTAATATGCACTATTGAAAGAGCTGAGCTCTTTAATGCCAAGACATCCCATGACACAGAATTAGACACTTCTAGCCAAGTAACAAGATGGTACTTAAAATCATCTCCACCAACTTTCCAAACAAAAAAAAACACTAGCTAATCAAATCTTTATTTACCTACTTGGATGAAGGAAGAATAGAGAGAAAGTAGGCCAGAAGACTAGAAAGAGTGCATATATTACTACTGAAACTCTGCGGGAGCACGGACCTTCAAAAACTTGTATTCACATTGGGGTATTTTGTAGAGGCAACAACAAGAACCTCATGCACATCTGTTTCCCCGAAGCTTCAGCCCAATTTGATGGCACAATTTGAATGAGGCATTATTCTACCCCACTTCTGTTGTTTCCTTTCTCCTCTTTCACTTCGGGGGATTTGCGGCGGTAAGGATAGAGGTTCTTTAGTAATCTAGTCTCTTTGCAATTCTCTAGTGCCTTTATACAAAGATGAATTCAAGGATTTTCTGGATCAGTCGCGGCCCCTGGCATTTCTAGGAGATGGGTGGTTTTCCTTGCCTCCTTGAAGGTTCAAACATGGGATCTTTTTGCAGTGTTGCTGTTGCGGGTACTAAGAGGGGCAGAAGTGATCCTTTACTGCTTTACAGCTCTTTCCCTTCTTTTATTTATTTTTCCCGTTTACTTTAGGTGGACTTCTCGTCCACTTTGTTCGCACATTCTTTCGGTATAAGTTCAAGCTTCTTTGATATAACAGTAATGATTTACCGTTTGATCGTTCTATGCTAACTTGGTGGATTTTGGCAGAGGCCCTTTTACTTGGAAAGCTATTTGGAAGTCTAGAGCTCCGGCAAGAGCAGCTTTTTTCATGTAGGAAGCCGTGAACGAAGTTATTCTTACAGGGGATAAATTGAGGAGGTGTGGCAAAGTGTTTGCGGACAGCTGTTTCATGTGTAAAAAGGACGGCAAAAGTGTGAACTGTCTGTTATTGCATTGCAAGATGGCAAGAGAGTTATGGAGTTTTATTCTCAGCTTTTCTTAATTTGTCTTGGGAGATGCCTGGAACTGTTAAGATATTCATTACCTGTTGGTCATATTACAACAATGGGAGTAGGAATCCTGATTGGCATACTATCCCCTTGGGAGTTTGCTGGATGATTTGGAAGGAGAGAAATAGGAGAGCCTTCAAGGATGAGGATAGGCCCTTGTCTGCTGAAGAATGACATTCTTCGAGAGCTGCTTTTTTGGTCCACAGACATATTAGGATCTTCAGGATTTTTTTTTTGTATAATTTTTGGATAGTTTTTTTACTTTTTGATTTCTTGAGTATACTCCCGGTATACAGGATGCGACACCTGTTTTGTCATTTTGTTAATATACTCTCTCATAAAAATAAAAATAAAAAAGGTTCAAGCTTCATTATCCATCCATACACAGCCACAAAATAGAAGGCGCCTGCTCTGGAGCAAGGGTTGCAACTTTTACGACTTTGTAAAAACAGAAAAAGTTATGCAAGTCTTCGGTCAAAAATTAATCACTTTGACCCAAACTCAAAAAGTGAACTCCTTGATCGGACCCGAGAAAATTAAAATTAGAGCACATTCTGTATTACCTAATAGCAATTACCGAGCTTCTGCTAGAAATCTTGTACTTTGTTAAGGAAAGATGGAATCATGCTATAACCAAAACCCGAAACTAAATGTGTAAGTGCCCTCAGTAAAACTTTTTTTTTTTTTGATAAATAAAGTATATTAATAAAAGCGTCTAAGCAGGAAACGCGTCCTTGTACACAGAACATATACAAGACACCAACAACTACATATCGATCTCCGTAATATTAACAAAAGACTCCCCCTCAGAAAGATCCAACTTTAAGCACCACAGCCCAATAAGCTGCAAAATATTCTTCTTGAGGCGATCGACATCTGCTTTCATGTTGTAAAACATTTTAACGGGTATTTATTTCACTACCAATTTGACAAAGCCCCGTCATTGTATGTCTGCTTATAGAACTTCATCAAAAATTAAAAGGAATCAAAACAAACAAATGTGTCATAGGTGTAAAATGCGACCAAAAATAGTGGGACAAAAGAAGCAAATGAGGGCTACGTTGGCAAAATAAAGCATGAAATTGAAGTAAATACGTAATTCAACAGTAAAAATTTAAAAAAAAACAAAAAAAGAAAAGAGTAATGGAGATTACAGAAGGGAAGACAGCTTTAGGAGCATCTTCACCAGCGTATCCAGCTTTACAAGTATGAGAACCCAAATCCACCACTATTGCAGATACTTCATCTGTAATTACCAAATCAAACAACTAATTAGGCTGTGTATCACATTCACATTCACATTCGCACCCCAAGAAAATACGAA
Organism: Codonopsis lanceolata; assembly: GCA_013146195.2. Lineage (NCBI taxonomy): Eukaryota > Viridiplantae > Streptophyta > Magnoliopsida > Asterales > Campanulaceae > Codonopsis > Codonopsis lanceolata. The sequence continues at coordinate 120,394,594 of CM028381.1, read as the reverse complement.
ATTACGATAAATTAACACACACAACACGTAATAAGTGTGTGTAGATTGAGATACTCACCACCTCCGTACATGTTTGGAGTGAATGAGGGTTTCGATAACTACTTGTCTACTTTCCAATTGTTCTTCTTCTTCAAATTGTTCTTCTTCTCTGTTTTCTTACAGTATATTTGTTTGCGGGGTTGGGAGTTGAGGAGTGGGGTTTTGGGGGGGTTAGGGCGGGGTTTTGAATTGGGCCGACTGCGAAAATAGGCGTCGACCAAAACTAAACAAATTTTTTTTTTTATTAAATAAATAAACGTCCTCTTCTACCCTTATAGATCGACCCATTTGTTGATTTGTTCAAATTTTGGTGGTCTAAATGAAAGGGTTAGATAGTAATTTGAAATAATTTAACGAAAAAGGTTAACCGCAATTTTAAAAAGGGTGGTCCGTTTTCACGAGGTAGCGCTATTAATACCCTAATTTGTCGATGTTTGGTGCGGATAAGGATAAGGTGACAAAAGGGTATTAATAGCTTTATCGATAATTAGTCGATCATTTATTAATCCCTCTTATTAATCTATCGACCTTAATCACGGCTATACCTATAGGATTAATAAGCGGATCGACTAATAACACGAATTATCCTGATGTCACTATTAATACCAAGAGGGAATTAGCGTCCTCACAAAAAAAATTTATGATTAATATTTGTAATCTCAAAACTACCTCTGATATACAAGTGAGGATTAATAGCGAGGGCACTAATAGTACTTGGATTAATAATACTGCTTATCCTTGTCTGACTACCAAACAAGCCCTAAAAATTAAAACCTTCAGTTTTGAGTTTTGTTTAAATTACCTCGTCAGTTATGAGTTTTATTTATCTCGATCATTCATTGAACTGATATAATAAATAATATATTTTGCTTATTGGGCCAGAAGACAGTTCAATCAAACCTCACTACGGAACACAAACCTCATTATAAAAAATATACTCCCTCCGTCCCTAAATTATCGTCCTCCTTTCCTTTTTTCATCCGTCCCAAAATAATTGTCCACTTTGAAACTTACCTTTTTAGAACATAACTTTTACCACTTTACCCTTACTTTTTCACCTTACTTTAATTATGAGTCTCATACACATGGGCTTTAAATGAAACTACACATTAAACCAATATAAATAATCAAGTCAATTGTTTTTTCTTAATCTGTGCGCCGAGTCAATCAGGACAATAATTTAGGGATGGAGTGAGTAATAAATAATATGTTTTGCTTTTGCTTTTGCTTTTGCTTTTGCTTTTGCTTTTGCTTTTGTTTTTGCTTTTGATTTTGATTTTGCTTTTGCTTTTGTTTTTTTGTAGTACTATTGCTTTTACTTTTTTCTCCTTTCAATAAATAAGCATTTGGAAAATCTTAATCCTAAGAGCATCCACAATGGATACTCACTATCAACTGTCTATCACCTTTTTAGAGATTTTTACCTCCTCTTTTTTCCACAATGAACACATTCAATCACTCTCTCTCCCTAAAACCTATTAAATCACTCTTCTAATTAGGAGAATGATTTACCTTGAATAGTCACACACACACACACACTCTCTTTCTCTCTCTCAAAACACAAGGTTTCTAGCATTTTTTTAATTAATGTTTCACCATATTGAAAATGATTTTATTGAAAATTAATTATACCACAATTTGTTTATTATTGTTTTTGTTGTTGCAAACAATTGATATATATTTTTTGTTACTACATCATCGTAAAAGTTTATTTATCAATTATATAGATATAAAAAACATATTTTATTTAAATTTTATAAATTTAAAATATAAATATTTCATTCAAATTGTGGTGGGAAAATAGAAATAAGAAAGATTAAATATATTGGTAATTGGGTTTGTTAGTTGATATTTGATAGATTTTAAGTTTTCAAAGAGATATATAGAGAGTGCTTATTTGAGTAAATTCTTTTTTAAAGTGTAGATAAAATGTAGTTGAAACAGAAAACGAGGTGTTTGAAGAGTTGTTTAGAGATCAACCGTTGTGGATGCTCTAACGGAAGTAACACGTTTAGTTAGATCTCATCAACACGAGAAAATAATTTAAGGTGTCATTTGGAGTTATGTTTGGTATACAGTATGTGGTCGAGACTATCTATATTATAAAACAACTCATAGTCTAACTGGTGGTCCTGATCGAATTGTGCTAAACACAACTGACGATTTATATTGATTCATAAGTATGTGAGTTACAAATGAACCCCTCAGTTATAAGTTATATTTGAATTACTCTTCTACGATTACATATAAAACCTTCAGTTGTGGGTTTTGTTTGAATTACCCCGTCAGTTATGAGTTTTGTTTATCCCGACTATTCATTGAACTGATATAATAAATAATACATTTTGCTTATTGGGCTAGAAGACAGTTCAATCAAACCTCACTACGGAACACAAACCTCACTACGGAACACAAACCTCATTATAAAAAATATAATAAATAATATATTTTACTTTTGCTTTTGCTTTTGCTTTTTGGTAGTATTCTTGCTTTTACTTTTCCCCCTTTCAATAAATAAGCATTTGGAAAATCTTGATCTTAAGAGCATCCACAATGGATACTCACTATCAACTGTCTATCACCCTTTTAAAGATTTTTACCTCCTCTTGTTCCAACAATGAACACATCCAATCACTCTCTCTCCCTAAAACCTATTAAATCACTCTTCTAATTAGGAAAGTGATTTACCTTGAATAGTCACACACACTCTCTCTCTCTCTCTCAAAATACAAGGTTTCTAGCATTTTTTAGTTAATGTTTCACCATGTTGAAAACGACTTTATTGAAAATTAATTATACCACATTTTGTTTATTATTGTTTTTGTTGTTGCAAACAATTGATATATATTTTTTGTTACTACATCATCATAAAAGTTTATTTATCAATTATATATATATATATAAAACCATATTTTATTTAAATTTTATAAATTTAAAATATAAATATTTCATTCAAATTGTGGTGGGAAAATATAAATAAAAAAGAGTAAATATATTGGTAGTTGGGTTTGTTAGTTGATATTTGAGATATTTTAAGTTTTTAAAGAGATATATAAAGAGTGCTTATCGGAGTAAATTCTTTTTTAGAGTGTTGAAAAAGTGTAATTGAAACAGAAAACGAAGTGTTTGAAGAGTTGTTTAGAGATCCACCATTGTGGATGCTCTAACGGAAGTAACATGCTTAGTTAGATCTCATCAATACGAGAAAATAATTTAACGTTCCATTTCGAGTCATGTTTGGTATACAATATGTGGTTGGGACTAATAACGCGAGTTATTTGGATAAAGTTATTATCCTCACACTATTAACCCAATCGAATATCAAATCAAACACACGTCATTAAAAATTAATAAAACAATTTATTTGATACTCATTTTATTCGAAACCAAAAATATTCTTTCAACAATAACACATAATCCAATACTTTTACATACCCCACCATCTTTAACAAATAATAATAATATTGCAGAAATTATTAAATTCGAAATAATTATTTATTTAGTATTATAATAATTTTTTTAATTCAAAAAATTTTATTTATAATAATATTAAAATTGTCATAACTACAATAATTCGATTTTTATAATATAATAATATTACATTCAAAATATAATTTATTTATTATAATTCGAATAATATTTATATTATAAAAAAGCTCAGGGTCTAACTGACGGCCGAATTGTGTTAAACACAACTAACGATCCAGATTGATTCGTAAGTATGTAAGTTATAAATAAACTCCTCAGTTATGAGTTATGTTTGAATTACCCATCTACAATTATGTTAATCCATGGCACGGACACATATACTAGTTCTATTTATGTTAATCCATGGTCAGTCGAACATGACTTAGCCGAACATGTTTGCAATGTTCCACCACCTTAAACTAATTTGGGGCAAAAATAAACTCAAACAATTACAAACTCCTCTCCAATTTGGTGCGATGAATAGAATCGCTCCAAATTTGGAGTAATACTATTCATCTAACCTCATATCGGAGTTGATGGAACCCACCCTTTTTAAAAATAAAAAAATAGTTTTTAAATACAAAAAATTATTAATAATTTGATATTATTAATTTAAAAATATTTTAATTGATTAATACCTAATAATGGATATTATAGTTATGTAATACTCTATCCGTTCCAAGTAAAAAGTCCACTGCTATTTTAAAATGTTTCACTATTTTGCTAACAATTTCTATAACATTTCATATTTACCCTTCATTTGTTTTGTAAATACACTAGATCTCCATGCCCAAAAAATAAAAATAATAACCACACCTTAAAGTATCCACACCTTTCACCAAAGGGTCTCCTCGCTTTTTCTTTCCTGATAATAATAACGACAAAACTTCCCTAATAAAAATAATAACCAAACAAATCCTGAATCATCTTCAAAATAAAATAAAGACTTAATTATCAAATTGATCACCCTACTATTGTGAAGCTCACCTTATCATGTTTTTTCACAGTTTGGTAACTCTACTTTACCAAAAGCATGTCACGTTAATCACTTAGTTTTTTTTGGATGAACCGCTTAAAATATTTATGAAAACCAAAAAATACCCCCGATTTAATCTCTCCTTTTTGTATTTTTTTTTCATACCTTTTTCTTCTTCTCCCAATTTTAACGAAATAAAAATATATCAAAAGCAGTTTTATTTTAATCAAATCCAACTAGAACAGAGGAGGCAATCGGGAAGCGTAAATCTGACTAGACGAGAGCGTCGCCGGAGCCAGTGGGAGCAAAGAGATCGGAGAGTGTTGGTGAGGTGAAGGTAAGGAAGAAGACGATGGAAATGAACTGAAGAAGTTATGATTTGAAGAAAATGGATGATTAATTGATGAAGGATTTAGTGGGTAAAGATGGGAATTAGGGGTTTTGAATAGAGCCGTCAAAATTGGCCAAACCCATTGGGTTGGTCCGTCCCGTCATATTAAAAAGATGGGTTGAGTTTTAAAAATATGACCCCGCCAAAAGGCGGGCTTTGGGGTTAGACCAAACGGATCGCAGGTTAGGAGGGGCGGGTTGGTCCGCCTGTTTTTACCAACTATAATATACATATATATATATACATGTATATTCCAAATTTTCAATCACTCATCATTTACTATAGTATATATATATATATATATATATATATATATATATATATATATATATATATATATATATATATATATATATATACCTACTAAGCTTCTCAAAAAGTTTCCAAGTGGACGTACTCTTCCTCACTTTGGAGAATCTTTAATAAAGCAATACTGATCCCAGAAAGAAAGAAAAAAGCTCCTTCACCATAGGCATCTTTCTCTTTGATTTTGCATGCTGATAACTCACGCACAGTGTCCCTAGGTCCTTCTATCTCCCCGGACAAAGCAACCAACAAGGCTTCGATACTCGTCCTTGGATAGCGTAAGCTACCGCTAGGCTTTAACACGCGCTAACCCTGATGCTTGTTCCGTATTGAAGCCAGTTATTCCACTTCACCCAAGCCTTTCTTTTTTTGATGAATCATTCCACGTGGGCTCTTCTCAAAGCGTATTGACACTCTTTCTCTTTCTCTATGAAATGGCGGGTTGGTCCGCCCTGTCCCGCAACTCAAGGTGAGTTAGGTTGGGTCATTGTTTTTTCAGTCCGCCAATTTTTTAGGTTGGTCCGCCCCGCCTCGCCAATTATTGGGGTTCGCCATTTTGCAAGTTGATCCGCCCCGCTGATTCGTTTTAATGACTCTAGTTTTGAAGACATTTATAGAATTGGTGGTGGGGTTAAAGAAAAAGGCTAAGGAATATGGGCTTTCTTGGATGTATTTAATCATATGGGTTTCCTCATGTCTCCCAACCCCGATAGAAAGATAGAGAGAGAAAGAAGGAATTGTACCACGATGTGGAAAAATGACTGTAACATCAATCTTGAAATATTCTTCATTATCATAGCCAAGCCAAGCCAAATAGATCCTTGTCATCATCATTCATCATCATCATAGTGATTATTATTCAACCTTATTTCCCTATCATTCTCTTTCATACCAAAGAGAAAATACATGTATTACTTGAAAGATATTTTTTTCAAAAAAATTATAACCAAATTGAAATTAATCATGCTGTTCCCAATTTTCTAATATTTATTTTATGAGGATAGACAAAGTTTTTTAGGTTCTAGTTTGCAAAATCATTCTAACTAACAAATGTTCATTTTTTTATTCATCCGACACAATTTAGTATTTAAATTTTATTTCTTATCAAATTTAAATTATTGAGGTTTTTTATTAGCTAATATCATATAGATATACTCAATTGAATAGATCAGTTTCAATAAAATTACTAAACTTGATTGAATTTGGAAGATCAACTTCTGTTCCTCTTTGTAAGCGTCACTTCCATCAATTTAGAATATGAGTTTCAACAAAAAAGATAACAATGATTTGAAAATATATCATACTGTGTCATAAATTCATCTAATCAAAAGAAAAAAAAGTAACCTAAATAAATATATGATAGTTTTTGCCTTTTAGGTTTTAATTTTTTAATTAAGTTTAACTTTATGAGCTGATCGGCCGAACTTTTTGTGCTTTTTAAGATCGGATCAAACACATCCCATGGACCTATCGGGCCAGGCCAAAGAGACCCGGTTTTTTCGGACCTTCTAAATCGAAGTCCAGACCCTTGAAAAATCTGGTTGACTAGACCGGACCTATGAACTGAGCTTAATTTTGATAGCTCTACGTGCACAGTAAGTATCATAGTTATGGGTATTTTAGTCTTTCCAAAGAGTTTCGTCCAACAAAATTAACGGTATAACCAAATTGACACTTTTGGTACAATAGAGTTATCAAAATGTGAAAAAACATAGTAAAGTGAGCTAAACAAACTTTTCGCAATAATAGGGTGACCAAATAGAGAACTAAGCCTAAAATAAAATAAAATTTCTTTCATCGAAATACATTGAGAGCATAATCAAACAAATCAGAAACATTCATTTTCCCTGGATTTTCAAAGCAACTAATCGAGGCAGGTCAAATGCTTAAAAACTCGACCTAGGCACCAATAAATCAAGCAAATTGGCCACTAAATCGCCCAGGTGGGAAATCAGCACCCATCCACTATTTTTTTGTAATAAGTAAAAGTACAACATAGGAAAAAGCGTTCAATAACCTGGTGACGCATCTTTGTACACTAAGAGTAAACATTACTTGGTGCACCACAAATACAAGGTCTTCATCAAAAGGTCTTTCAAAAAATAACTCTGATCTTTACTCATTGTCAAATGCCGTTAGATTCCTCTCTTTCCAAATTACCCAACACACTCCTAAAGGAGCTGCCTCCCAAGCACTGCTTCTCGTTCTTCGCTTGTAAAGTGACCAACTTAGAAACGAAGCACTGCTTAGGCGTCAAACACCCACCTAGCAATTTTTAGAACACTAGGTAAGGAAATTGTAAAGCAAACAAAAAATACAAAAAAAATGTTGTGAGATGGGGATATACCTGATCACAAAAGCATAACAACTACAATGGCCTGAAATGCAACGGAAATAGCAATGGTTATGCGAGAAATACCAAAAGAGCAGGAAATGACCGAATCCTAAATCAACCATAGAGTATAACTTAGGAGAGAAATACAAATAAGAGCATGAAATGACTGAATCCTTAACCAACCATAGAGTACAACATAAAACGAAAGACAAAAAAAAAAGATGTACACCTTCAAATGACAACATGGAGCCAACAATGTGTGGATGCCGTGGGAAACTGTGATAATTTCTCGCAAAGATTATGATCTTCCTTCTTCACCCCGCTGTAATAAATCGTCATCTCCCTTAATGTTTTCGCATTCTTCAGCAAATACCCTATTGCTTTGAGCTCAAATTCCTCCCCATCAAATCCCTTAATCAAGATTTCCTTTAGACATGACTGCAAACAAGCAGGAACTCTTTGTGGAGGACTCCAAGGTTCCAAAATTCTGTATCTCTGACGATAACAAATAAGCTGAAACCTATTAGTAACTTGAGGATAGCTCACTTTAATATACAAATGTCCTTACGTTTAAACAAACCTCATTAATATCAAGAACTTCTAGCTTTGGTGAACACTCAATAAATACGTTCAGCATTCCCCAGCAACAGGAACCCCAGCCACGGGAACCCAGAGTCAAGCTGGTTAAACGGTGAAATGTTGGTGCAACATAATTGCTACCATTGGTGATGAGCTGTACAATACAAAGATATGTGTGCCATGTATTGAAATTAAATGTATATGTATTCCATATTGCAAATAGTTCATTAACGATGCAAGCCAGGATGACTGATAAAACTTTAAAATGGACCCCGATTGTACAAATAAAGCTAATCAAAAACTTTCTAGTCTGTTAGTATGCCGAATTAAAGAATAGAAATAGATATCATGCTCCATGAATGTAGCAAACTTACAGACATGGCCGAACCAGGCAACTCTGGACCATACAATGACAGAGATAGATGCTTGGCATTTGTAATCCCATTGAGAAGTTGATAAAAACGACCAGTATAACGGCTTAAATGGGAAGGATTGGCGTTGTTACAATTTACAAAAATATTGGCTACCAACAAGGATGATAAATTCAACAGCTTAAATCCTGACAAATTACAATCAATGATTTCAAGATCCTGAAGATTTGGGGCATCTATAATGAACCTGTTAAGTTGATGCTCTAATGAAAAATCCAAGTCTGGATACTGAATCTCGATCGTCAATCGTTTCAACGAAGGTACGGAGACATTGAAATTACCAGTAGAGGGTACTATGACTAATTCTTCAAGAACCGGACAGCCAGAACAGAGATTCTGAAATGATGAATCATCATCATCTTGAAAACGAACACTATCTAGACGAAGTAACTTAAGACTAGGAAGCCAAACTGAAGCGGGAGGAGGGTCTATGAGAATGGATGAACCCAAACTTAAAACCACTAGAGTTTTGCTAGTGTAAAGAATAGGAGGCGGCCTAGGAGTAAAATAATCGTCCAAACCGCAGAGGGACAGCTCTACAACGTTGCGCCTGATTGCGGTGCGGACCCATGTATCAAAAGCACCGGGATGAGCATTATGAAATGTCAGGCTGAACTTCTGAAGGCATGATACATCACTGAGAAGTAATACCCTATTCACGAAATCTCGAAACATAATTGCATCTTCCTCATCTTCACTAATGTTGTACCCTCTTCGGATGGTAAAACTATCATCAAAATCAAGAACAGGGACGGAAGTCCAAAGGAACTGCCATCTTGTTGAGAGAATACTGGTTCCAACTGATTCTTTAGTGGGAAGAAAGGAGAGAATATGACTCAAAATGGAATCATGTAAGTTGCTGATCCTGTCCAATTTTATCACGTTCCCAGTAGCCATTAACTTTCAACCTAAGTTTAACAAATCAAACAACTCTTTAGAACAAACATACATACGTGTTTTTGAATTATGCGAATCAAAATCGAAAAGTAAATTGATAAACACAAAGCCAGCTCTAAGATTGTGGAAAAAACGAACAACATTTATGAAATTGAGAAGGTTAGTTTTGTTTGATTAATAAGAAATGAAGGGGCCAAACCTGCTCTAAGATTGAGATGGGAAAGGGGGGTTAGGGTTTCACCGGAGGAGGCAGGCGGTGAGCGAGGACGCGGATAGACGCGACGGTAGAGATCGGCGAAGAGAGAGGAGGCGGGGGACGCACTGTGAGGGAGAGATAAGAGGACGACAGAGGGAAAGATGACGGCGGTGGAGGGAGGCGGGGAGGGAGGACGCGGATGGATGGAGCAGGCCTGTCGATGGATGGGGTCCTGTCAAATCATATCAGTTTGGTAAGAAATTATTACACTTGCATCGGATTATTTTTTATCTTTGGTCCGTTTGGTAGTCAGATAAGAGGTCGGATTTGACTAATAATACTTAATAGGGCTGTTTGGTATGTTTTTAAGCATCCGATTTAAGAAGAGGAGTGGTCCGGATAAACAGCTTTTTACCTTCTTATTTATTGTGAATGTTGGGTGGTATTATTATGGACCGGATTAGAAAAAGGCCGCGCTAATTTTTTAATACCCAAAAACTACCCACTCATATAAACATACGCACAAGAAACCCTTCTTCATCGTGGCGCATCCTTCTTCATCCTCTGGCGCGAAGGGCGGCAACTTTTCTCAAAGACGACGATTGTTGGTGGAAATCTCGATTGGGTTAGTGATTTCATCTTTTCTCTCTTCTTCTACTTTTTTATCATTCGATAAATCACTGGCTTTTGAATGAGATCTACAATTCAAGTTTACGTTCTCTTTAATGATCTAACTTTACCCTTCTGGTATCTGGATTAACAATCTGGTTTTCTTGTATCATTCGATGCTGTTTTTCTTTCCTATCAAGTTTTGAAACATGGGTTTTCTTGGATTGGTATAGGTAGTGATGATGTTTTTCTTGTAAATTTATGATTTTGAAGTTGTAACTTTCCGATTGGGGGCATTAGGCGGTAATGGTTTTTCATTGAGTTCTTCATGGCATCTGAAAGATGTCAACCACTGACTCTCTCACATAGAACAATTTGAAATAAATGCTACATTCTTGCTCTGATCACAGTTACTATTTGAAGAGAAATTTTAAAAAAAGGAAAATTGCTTATGCTTGTTTTACTTGTATCCAGTGTCGCCGCTTCCTTTTTTGATAATAATTATTGGTGGGAATCTCGATTGGGTTAGTGATTTCACCCCATCTTTGTTGTTCTTCCTTGCTCCCGTATTTTGATTGCATCGGCGGAAACCTGATAGTGTCGTTGGTCGTCGTGGGGGGGAAGAGAATTGTAATAAATGGGGCGGCCGGCAAGAGGAAGTGTGAAATATGCGAAGACGCACAGTCGAAATACAAATGTCCTACTTGTCTTATACCCTATTGCTCCCTCGTCTGTTTTAAGAAGCACAAAGAAATTCCATGTGTTAAGCCAGTTCCTTCGTCTGAGGCACCATCTACAACAAATTTGCCACCTGATACTGAGAGGCCATATTCTATCATTGAATCAAGCAAGGTGCTGCAACCTCCGCAAATAGAATGCACAGCAGCAAATTTGCTGGTGGATATTGAAAGGCCATGTTATGTTGATGAGCCAAGTGATGTGCTGCAACAGTTGCAACTAGAGTCCATAGCTTCATCTGTTGAAATCCATGATGGGTTAAAGAATGAAGAGCTTCAGAAACTCATATGCGACATTGATTGTTCCACAGATTCACAAACTGAGCTCGATAAAGCAATGGATCTGGAGGTATTCCGGCTTATTTACTGACAAGATAATAGCAACAATTAGTTAGTGAATATTTTGACCAATAGGTACGTTAGTCGTCGAGCGAGCATATCTATAGTAAACATTTTATGATCGTTTCTAAACGAAATTGCTTTAAGCTTACATAGTAGGAAGCTAATGACCCGTGGTTTGGAGTCTAATCTTAGCTTGGAAGAGGCTTCCCTTTTCTAGCAACTATTCTTGATCGTATTTTCTTATTTAGCTAAGCGCTCTATTAACCAATTTTCACCACTTATCAAAATTTGCATTCTCTTTCCAAAATAAAAAAAAAATTGGAATCTGTATTGTGAAAGCTTCTCTTTTTTGTGCATGCCGAAAGTGCACAAAAGATTCTTGTGTCCATGCTATTTCTGGAAAATTTCGCACTTTAGCTGTTGTGAAGTCATGCGTGTTTTGTATCAATGGAATTTAAGAAACTTCAATCAGAAACAACTTTCTTCTTTTATTTTGGTTCTTCCTCACCAAAAGCCAATAAACCCTTTTATTGACTTCCAAAAAAACTCTTAAAAAGAGGTTGAAGTTAAAGAGGCAGTATAAAATTTAGGCTTTAACAATTAGACTATTAGTGGGGAAGAAAAGCAATGGGTGCAATAAGTTATTAAGTTTGGAAATCGAAATGGGAAGAAGATTGTGATTGGTGAGAGAATCATTCTCATTGATTGAAGAAAGAGAATTGTGCGGGAAAAGTTACAGGTCAAAATATCTCTCCACCTATTTATACAAGATAAAGCAATGGATTTGGAGGTTTTCTTGTATTGGGGGATGGTGGTGCATGAAAAGCACCCTACTGGTGTTGAGAGCCATGCGTATTGCGCTCTGTTTTTTCCTTGCCCCTTGGTTGAAGTAAAATTCTGTGGTGTACTTATCTTTGACGGGTTTGGGTACTACAACCCCCATCTTTGAGTCTTCGACAATACGTTTGGTTTTTTAAGCAGATTTTCCAAAACAAACATTGTGGTTGAAGTTCGAGGATGAATAAGTGTTGCGAGAAAACCTTTATTCTACCTTTGTTTTAACTCATCTTGGGTATCTTGTATACTAAGCTGACTGGTAAATATGTCAGTTTTTCATTCCCTTGAGCAAAACTTCCCAAAGTAAATATTGGTTATTTATGTTATGTACCAAAAAAAGTAAATATTGGTCATTCCCTTGACTGTTTGAGTTTGAGCATTGTTAGGAAAAAAAAAAAAAAAAAAAAGTAATCAAAATTGATGCTTCAGTAATCAATATTTCTACATCCCAAGGAGTGTAAAGCAAACCAATATTTTTACATCCCATTAATTTATTTGCCTGTGATTGAGTGGATCTCAAAGTCTCCTTGAAATTAAAATCTTACAACCTTGCTAACATTAATTATATCAAACAAATGATGCACAAAATTGTCTTTGATTCGACTAGTGTACATATTTTTTCTCATCTTTGTTGCAGCAAATTGACACCCAATAATGTGAATTATGCTTATTACATAAGTTTACAATTGGCTTTGAAGCCTCACCTGCTTGATGCCTTTCGTGGCTTTAAAAGTGATGAAATTCGCATGGAGATGGTGAAGTTGATTCTTAAAAATAATAGTAACTAGATTTCAACCCCACCCATGTAACGCTTAGGTTGGTGTCATTTTTTGGATTATGTTGGTTTTTTTCTAGGATTATGTATGTTGATTCCACTTGATCATGTTGGTGGTGGTTTTTGGATTGATGGTTGTTGATACTTAGAATTATACTGGTTTTTTATATATAGATTACAGTTGCGTTGTTGGTATTTTATGGAAGGCATTTTAGATTATGTTGTAGTAGCATGTTATTGCGAAAACATATTTTCCAATAGCTTTGTTGAGATTCTAGGGCAAGTGGGTTTAAATTTTTTATTAATTTTTATGTGGGATGAGTAGCCCAATTTTTTTTTGCCTTTAAAAGGGAGATATCAAGTTAAAAAAAAAAAAAAAAAAAAAGATTTTAAATTTTTCGATCCTAATTGTTCATATTTTTTTTCAAATTATATTTCTAATAATTTTGAAAAATATTCAATTTATGAATACGCTTGATGATCGTATAAGGGTTATTGTTGGAAAAAATTAATAATACTAACTCATATCCTAGTGCTACCAAACATGAGGATATGATTAGAACATCTAATCCTGAGGCTACCAAACATCATGTTATTATTTGAAACAAGATTATTAATTCTGGTGTATAATAGTGAGGGCGCTAATAGTACCAGGATTAATAATAACGCTTATCATAGTATGGCTACCAAACGGGCCCATATAAGTATCATAAAAGCCAACTTCTTAATGTTTTGAAAAATATGTGTAGTAGTCATTATGATTTTTTTTTTTGAAATAATTATAAGTCGGTATATTTTTTAAAACATGATTTTAAATCAATTCAGTCATTTTTTAGACATATCTTTTAGGTATATTTTTGAGATAAAAGTATATTACTACCCCCAATTAACATACCGATGGTTTTAGGCCGCCTCATCTCTTTTAGTTTGACTTTAGCTTACATTAGTTCAAAAGATGCCCTACCGCTACTCTCTTCTCTGGGCCTAGCTTCGTCTGTTTTTCCTTCATACCTAATGATAACATTTACTTTTTCATAAGCCTACTGTTCTTGAATTACCTTTACCTACTAATCTCTCATGTGAAAGAAAGCAACTGCTGTAATGAGCTCGCCAAAGGGGTTCTTCAGTGAAGGTTACAAAACACGATCCATCTGTAAATATTTCATACTTATTTACAGTAGGAAATGAGTCCATACTTATTTACGATAAAAAATTCATGGGTGGGAGGGGGGTTGGGGGTTGAGATCGAGCTTCCATTGGACTCCCCCTATTCTGTGAGCCCACCGTGTCAATAGTTTTATCATCAACTCCTCTCCTCGATATCTTCCTCTTGATGCTTTTTATCTGTATAGATAAGATTACATGTATTAGTTTTTCAAAAGCAAAATAAATTCAAACAGTTTGAAAAGAAAATAGAATTTCATAAATAAAACCTTTATGTGAGGCCACCGTGTCATTCCATGCTTTCGACATATCTTCTTCATCACCGTTGGGAAAATACGCACTTTCTTAGCAGCATTCTCTAAGGTTTGGGTTTGAACGGAGATGTTTGATCGGCATCAACATTTTTGGCATCAGCAACATTTTTGGTATCAACAACAACGGTAGGCATCAGTATTTTTGGCATCAGCAACCTGATGCCTAGATTATTGATTTTTTTTTCACCTGATGCCAAGCTTTGCCATCAGCATTTTTTGCATCAGCAACAACGGTAGGCATCCGCATTTTTGGCATCAGCAACAATTGTAGGCATCAGCATTTTTGCGCAGCAACACGATGCTGGATTAATTTTTTTTCGACTGATGCCAAGATTTGACATCAGCTTTTTTGAATTTTTTTAAAGCCGGATTAGATCTGTCTTCACTAATGGCATTTTTGTCATTTGGCAACCAATTTGTAGTTACATGAAATGTCTAAAAAATTGATGGTCCTCTATGAAAACATGTTTCTAAAATTGTACCCATTTGAAATTTGCAATTTTTTTTGTCTAACTAGGGGAGAGAGATGGATTTAACTTCTTAAATAAGAAGTTGTTTTTTGTTGAAAAAATCAAAGCAAGTGGGCGGCTGTGGGGGGGTGAGTGGGGGGGATGGTTTTTAATATTT
>CM028381.1:120241834-120379471 GCA_013146195.2 Codonopsis lanceolata | reverse complement strand
ATAGCCGGCTGGTTTTCCTTGTCACCACCTATACAAGTGTATGTAAAGCTGATTATCTGTAATGTCAAACTTACCCTTCAATCACTAATTTGCAAATTTCATTATCATGGCAATGTGTATGGCATAACCCTTTGCAGTTGTTACGATTCGAGAAATACACCAGAAATAGAAACGATTACAAAATTCAATATGATCATCAGTATGACAGATCTAATGAACAGTGTACTCACATTGAACTTGTAATGTCGAACCCGGCACTCAACAAACAACGGAAACAAGAAAGCAACCAAGATCAAAGCTCGAACACAAAACTCGATCTTCATTCTCCTCTCTCCCTCCTTCACTGTATTTCTGTAGCTATAAGTGGTCTTGTTATGGTTTCTTTGTCTTGCTAGCTCGCTTGTTGCACTCATGTTATGACTGGCCAACCTTATATAGGTCATAAGGATCATCGATGCCACGTTTCCTTAGTTAGGTGAAGGAATGGATAGATAACAGCTAAATTCTTTAAAAACAATTCTTGTGAAAAAAAACTATGTGTTTGTTAAATGATTACTTGCATGTTACGTAAAGTAGTACTATGTTTTCTCTGTCTCTCTACTTTGTATGTTACATCCTCCAACTATGATTTGGATATTAAGTTATTAAATCCATTTATTCAATCCACATGTTGATTAGTGATTTATATTAGTGAGCTGGGAGATTTCGAAACCCCTCGTCATGTCTAAATCTTGAAAACGAATGTTGAGTAATTTTGAAAATGATATCGATATCCCAAAAGAGAATGAAATATGTCTTTGGAAGCTTTTTGTATAGATTTAGATTAGATGCCGATGATCGCCACCACAACCACCTGCTTCTTTCTTTCAACCAAAAAAATAATTTCCGTTCCTTATAAAATCTGTCCAATTTCTAACCATGAACAATATCCAAACACACCCTAGCCTCCTAATAATTGTGTCACTAGTACCTTGCTTTAATTGTTACATTTTTTTTCAATTAAACAAAGTGTAGCCTAAACCGGCCAAAAGCACCATGGATTAAGACTAATTAAAAATAAAACAATGGATTAAGAAGTAGTGTAGTTGATGTTAATTGTATGTAGATATTATGGGAGTGTGAATGCTAAGGTTACCAGGTACTTACTCAACAAAGGTAACGGTTGCAAAATGCCTATCATATGATGCTTTTAGCTAATTATTGCTAACCTAGACATTATGGATTAATTTTGAATCCAAAGATTAAACAAATGGTGGGTAACTAACCAACTCTTTGTCTAATTTCCACAGTACTCTCTCTCTCTTTCTCTCTCTCTATACACAGCTAGTAGACCATTCATAGGCCTGACTGAGTAGGTAATTAGCAACAAATTAAATATTACTCCCTCCGTCCCTAAAATTATCAGTCGATTGATCTCGACGCATTGATTAAGAAAAACAATTGACTTGATTATTTATATTGGTTTAATGGTAGTTTCCTTTAAAGTTCATGTATGTGGCCCATAATAAAGTAATTCGAAAAGTAAGGGTAGTAAGTAAAAGTGATGTTCTAAAAGGTAAAGCTAGTGAACAATTATTTAGACCGGACCTAAAAAGAAAGGAGTGACGATAATTTGCGACGGAGGGAGTAGTACTAAAATAGATAGATCTAGAGGCGTTATACGCATATAAATATTGTAAAAATGGTTGATTGGTTGAAAGTCTTATGAAACGATTACATAGGATCAAAACTCATTAATAAATCTTAATGGATCAAATTGATCCGGCTCAATTCGCATAATTTTTAATATGGTAAATTTTAAGTGCAGTGGGTAAATTTTAATTTTAAACATGTTTTTTATTTATAGGACCATCAATTTTTAGACATTTCATATAACTATAAATCGGTTATTAAACGACAAAATGTTATTAATGAAGCACAAAAGTCATCAAACCATTTAAAAACAAAAATGCTGATGCCAAGTCTTAGCATCGAGTTGTTTTTACTGATTTTCATAACAAAAAAAAAAAAAAATCAAAAATTCGATGTCAAGGCCAGATCGTGGCCGCTTGACTTTCAATTTATTCAAGTCAAACAAATTCAAAAAAATCGACGCTAAGGCTTGGCATCGAAATTGCGTTTTGAAAATTTATTCAAGCCAAAAAATTAAAAAAATCGATGTCGCTGTTGGCGGAGACGTCGCTATTTTTGACAATTTATTCAAACAAAAAATCAAAAATCGATGACAAGCAGCTTGGCATCGTGATTCTGCTTTGAAATTTATTCAAGCCAATTTTTTTTAAAAAGCGATGCCAAGATTGGCATCAAGAATTGTTGACAGCTTTATTCAAGAAAAAATCAAAAATTATGATGTCAAGGCCACGCGTGAAATTTTGTTGACAATTTATTCAAGAAAAATTCAAAAAACGATCTCGATGTCAATGCTTGGCATCGTGAATTTTTACAATTTATTTAAGCCAAAAAAATTCAAAAAATTCTGATGCTAAGGCTTGACATCAGGGCTGTTTTGATAATCTATTCAAACTTAAAAAAATCAAAAAAATCTGATACCAAGCCTTGGCATCAGGGTTGTTTTAACAATTTATTCAAACCAAAAAAATTCAAAAAAAACTGATGTCAAAACTTGGCATCAGGGATGTTTTGACAATTTATTCAAGTAAAAAAAAAAACTGATGCCAAGGCTTGGCATCAGGACTGTTTTGAAAATTTATTCAAGCCAAATATTTTTTAAAAAAAAAACTGATGCCAAGGCTTGACATCAGGGCTGTTTTGACAATTTATTCAAGTAAAAATAATTCAAAAAAAAACTAATGTCAAGGCTGCGACATCGTGTTTTGACAATTTATTCAAGCAAAAAAATCAAAAAAATTATAATGTCAATGCTTGACATCAGGGCTGTTTTGACAATTTATTCAAGCCAAAAAAATTCAAAAAAAACTGATGCCAAGGCTTAACATCAGGGTTAAGTTGTTTTGACAGTTTATTCAAGCCAAAAAAATTCAAACAAGTTGATATCAAGGCTTCACATCAACACTGTTTTGACTGTCATCATTCTAGTAAACTGACTTGTAAATGTACTTTCCATCTCAGTTCAATTGTGTATCTAAGAACTTATGATCCGAAAGTTCATCCTTTAAGAGACAAGGAAATCAACAAAACCACAGGCAAAGCTAGAGAAAACCCCTTTTATAATACCATGCTAACATATATCAAAAATAAAGCTGCAAATCTCCAATCATCACTGGTATCAGGTTCACAAATGAAATTCCATTAAAGGTAGCTCGAAGTTTCCCGTCAATCATCTACGGTGGCACTTTTTAAAAAGTATGTATAAGTTACATTGATCGAACCATAGTAAAAGGAACCCTGAGGGTTAGGACGAGCTTCAGTTGCTGATGTATTCATCCTGATCAACATTTAAATAAGACCATTAAGAATCAAGTCACACTAACTTGATCAACTTATTAAAAAGTATTAACAAGAGTTAAAGAGAAGACAAACATGATTATATCTAATGTGAAATCCGAATTTCTTTGTCACTTCCAATGGTAATTATACCATTGAGATAACATTTTTCTGTGCCCAGAGTTCAAAAGCTTGAACTATGGATGAGATTAACTAAACAATATTATATTTTCTTTCGGTGAATAGCCAAACCAATTAACTACAAAAATCAATGTGGCGTACCTTAAAAATTAAATAATCGGTAATAAATAAATAAACACATATCAATCTGGCAAATCCGAAAGGCCATTTCCTTTTTGGCAATTTGTAATACAATCTAAATACAATAAAAAGGTGCAAATGATTTGATTCTTCTTAAGCGTTCTCAGAAGGGACAAAAGGCGCCTTGGTTCAAAAACATGATTGCTCGACTGTGACGGGAGAGGTCACAAGTTAGAAGAACAAAAATAGTGTCTTGTCTTAAAAGCTGCTTTTCCATTTTACACAAAATATTCAAATCACACCATGTTTTATTAGATTTTACAAGTTGAAGCAACAGTAGAGCTTAATCAAGAGAAAGAAAAAGGACAAAAGTCAAAAAGAAAACTCACCTCAAATGGGGCAAGGCCGACCTGTCCATCAAGATTGAATGTTGATATTCCCATAACCAATCGGAACTATGGTTCGACAGTAAGCAGCCAAGAAAGCCAACATGTAATTAGAGTAATTGGACTTCAGCTGGAACCTTTGAGCTTTCAAATCTTTAGTAATCAACCATACTCTGTACAAGCACAGACCCAATAGAACCAAATGAGAAATGCCAGTGACCAAAGCTTCGGGTTGCACAAGGTGTGTAAGCTCCAAATGCATTATTCACTGATTTCCCCCACACTCCTTGCGGCACCGGACGACAGTACAAATCCAGTGGCTTCAAACCCATCTTTTAGTTTTACTTGCTATTACTACTACTAACACAGTATCAGTTCACTACTAAGATGAGTCGGGTTCTGCTAATTTTCGTCATCAATTCATTCCTACAAATAAATGAAACCCCATTTCATCCTCACAGTTTACAAAGCCATAAACAGAAAGAAAAAAGATAAGACAAATATTGCAGTTCAATCCACAAAATCATATATATCCAACCATCTTGTTTTGCTTCCAAGACAAATTTTCGATGAAAAAAATTAAGAACCAAACTCTGGAATCCAAACAGAATACATCCAAGAAAAAGAGATCCAAATAGGAAAAAATTGACAAGAGAAATCAAAACATACCCCTCAAAAAAAGAAGTTAAAAGTTGCAGATAAAGTAAGAAAGATCGAACAGGAACACGGGAAGAAAATTTATATATAAAAAAAACCCTTACTTAGGAGAGCGAAAAGGCGATTCTGTTCCAAAGGGGTGAAGCCAATTGTCCCAGAAAGTGTGGAGAGATAACATTTTTCTGTGATCAACCCTAGTGTGATCAATCGTGGATTCAATAAATAGTTGGCTCGTTAAATGATCGTCAGGACTCTTAAGTGCCGCCGTGAGAGCTTAGTTGCAGTTTAGATACTCTTTCAATGAGCTCAATAAGCAACAACTGCTTCACAAAACGAATAGGCACAAAACGACCATGATTTTCTATTAATGATTCACGAAAGGTTGAACAGGTATAGAGAAATGTGGTAACTGCTTATATGGTTATCACTAGCTGTACATTTGTATAGAAGAATGAAAAAGTCCATAATGCAACCACATGTTATTCAATGACACAACAAAATTGACATTTGCCTTTGAATTTCAATAGGATTGATGAACAAACAAAAATGAAACGAAACTTTCTAAAGTCAAGAATAATTCACTTTATTTTTCTAGCTTTTCTCATGAACCTGACATGTATGTATAGCGTGTCTGAGCTCCAACCAAAAGCTCAATGACTTTTGCTGCACGGAGAGAGCCATTAGTGCCAAGAACTCCATCTTGCCAAGAAGAATGACACATTTCAATTCCTGGCCTACCATAACACAAAACCCCCAAATCAATCAAAATATATTTAGAAAACACAAATAAGTTATATATTTATATACATAAACTGGTAAGAAGTACCATGTAATGAGAGAACTCTCATCCAATTTATTCTTCATGTTAACCACAACATTGTAATTGTTGGTAACATTCAAAGTTGGACCTGGAAACTTTCCATTGACTGCTATGACCTGCAAACAATTCTTCGTACGATACAATTAATATAGAGATATTGAGATTAGATTAATTAAACTAACTGACGCCACTCTTCCTCCCGCATCTGATTCGGCTCCGAAAGCAGCGGACCGTCACCAGCCGACGTGAATATCCCCTCCGTATCAACTCCGAGGTAGTACGGCTTTGAAGCACCGTTCGATTCCATCTCAAACGGCGACGGAGCCAGTTCGCTGAGCGTAGATGGGAGCGTCGGAGCCAGTTCGCTGAACGTATCAGCCCTTCTTGAGAAACCTAGTGATTCTGCCGACGGGAAACTGAAGGCCGACCTTGGTGGACTTCGTCACCGACTTCTTTCTTTCTCCACCTTTCCTTCCTCCAGCACCTTTGGTGGTCTTTCCTGATTCCATTGATTTGATTTTTTCAAAGTCACGAACAATGAATAACAGATATTTGGGGGAAAATTTTGGTTTGTCAATGTGTTTGCTGGTTTGAATTTTGGAGATTAAGAATAATTAGAGGTGGCAATTCGTGCTATCATATCGTGCTTGTGTCTTATTATCGTATTTTCATATTATTTATCTTATTTTATCATAAATATAGCAATAAATATTATTTTAAATATATTAACAATTTCGTGTTTTTTGTGTCGTGTTCCGTGTTGTGTCATGTCAAGTTGGGCTTATCGTGTCATTTGTTTCTGTAATCGTGTTTTATAATCGTGTCGTACTGGTTCGTGCTATCGTATCGTTTCAGTCATTGTCACATGTAATTAAGATGAGCTGGGAAATTAAAGGCTATTGATGTACTTTCGCCCTAAAATTGTACTTAAAAGATATGTCCAAAAAATAGCTGGATTTATTTAAAAACATGTTTTAAAAGATGTACCGACCCATAATTTTTTCTTTTTAATATTCAAATGCTAGAAGAACAACATTTAAGTAGTACTTTGTAAATATTTCGTGCCTTATATCCATAACTTTGGAATGAAGTGCTTTTTATTACTTTTTATGTTTGCTTTTTTAATTTTTTCCAAAAATTAGAAGAAAAAAAGAGAGAAATTGCGGGCTGATCTACTTTTTGAAATTTATAAGCCCTCCAGTCTCGTGTTTTTTTTAAGTGGAAAAAATCACTTTTAAGGGCAAAATAACTACGATACCCTTAATGAACCGAAGACGTGCTACGGAGGTCATTTAATTAGTGCATGACGGTACATCAAATTTTACACCGCAATACACCAATTTTTGCACCGCGAAGCATCAATTTAATTACACAATCTAATTTTGCACCGCGATATATAAGTTTTAATTACCTAATTCAATTTTACACCCCGATGAATTAATTTTTGCACTACGATATATAAAATATTATATAATCAAATTTTACACCGCGATACAAAATCATAAAGAACCAGACCATGTTCTTTCCCTTCTTCTTCTATCTCCTCCGTCGTAAATCTTCTTTCTCCTCATCCTCCACCTTTGTCCTACTAAAAAATCCTTCAACCCAGCACAGATCTATTACATGTCGATTCCCGTTTCGTTACCCAACAATTATGATTTTCGAATTCAATGTGTTTGCTGGAGCTGTTGAAGAAGACGATGACATTTTCGAAACAATATTTTGAAAAATGGCTTTTTGCGGTTGAAAAAAAAAGAACGAGGCACTGGAGGAGTTACAAACTTTGCAAAAAAGACCGGCCAAAATTTCACCCAAAAAAATTATGTTACAAAGGAAGGGCCTCATATAACGTAATTGACCTTAGGCCTCCGATTTCACATGGTCGGCTCTGCTACGAATCGTATTGTGCTACTTGTAGGGGGATAACATTGAAGTATCTGATTGACATGGTGTGTGTGTGTGTGTGTGTGTGTGTGTGTGTTTTCTAATACTTAGAACATGTACAATGGGGGAGCAAATCTTGCTCCCCCAAGCTCCTTACATTGTTAAAAATAAATGAAAAATATCTTTAGGCTACTTTAAGCTATTCAACAAAAAAAACTCATCCAGCGATGACACAAACTCTAATAACTTTACATACATCATCATCTTTATCTTAATAATAAATATTATTATTATTATTTATGCAATTGTAGAAAATTAATTTGATATCCAAATGAAATAAATCAACCCTCTATTTATAGTTAAAAATTGTGTACTTTTTAAAAAGATATAAAAAAATTTAAAAATAATTTTATTTTTTATGAAAAATAACCAAAAATCAAGAAAAAAATACACTTTGTCGGCAAAAAAGCTTGTTAAGCTTTTTTTTTTGCTCCAATGGCATTCCAATCTACCCAAAAGTAAAAAAGCTTATTTAAGCTACATAATGCTACCCCCATTGTTGCCTAAAATCTCACTTAGCTCCTTGTTGATATTCCATTGTTCATGG
The DNA here is from genome assembly GCA_013146195.2 of Codonopsis lanceolata. Classification (NCBI taxonomy): domain Eukaryota; kingdom Viridiplantae; phylum Streptophyta; class Magnoliopsida; order Asterales; family Campanulaceae; genus Codonopsis; species Codonopsis lanceolata. The sequence continues at coordinate 120,371,451 of CM028381.1, read as the reverse complement.
TCTTAGGAAGAGTGTCTTGGGTTTCCTCAATGGGCCTATATCTCCTAATCTTATCGGTAGCTAGTATGATATGATCTAAAATATTGGGAATTTTGCATCCAACACCACAAATTGGATATGATTTATTCGATGTGAATTACACAATGTTGCAATCCCTTCGATCTAGGTTTAAATATATGTTTATGAATCACAAAATAACAAGAAATATCAATGAAAGAAATACACACGACACAAAGATTTACGTGGTTCAACCAAGTGTAAAGACTATGTCCACGGGTGGCAATGATCAATCTTTTACTATAGAAAGCAATAAAGAGTGGCTTACAAATCTTGATACACCTATCAAGCAACAAAGAGAGAATCAAAGAAGAGGAAAACTTTGAGAAGCCGTCATCACCACAAGGCTCCCCCAAAAACTGTCGTAGTCCTCCTAGAACTTTCACCTAACAACACTATTGTTTCTTTCACAAAGCTGCGACAGTAGCACTCTTTTTTTTTTCTCACACACGAAGTGGCCAACTAAATGCAGTAGCCACCCTAATTGTAATTAGGGTGTTGACGATTCATATTTACATTGAACCCCCTCTCCAAAAAATATACCCAAAGTAATATAAATATACGCCCTCTAACTTTAGGCCATATATTTCTGAAACAAATTCTACAATCTCCACCTTTTGATGAAGAAATTTCAACCACTATCAAACACCATTCATTGTTGTCATGCTCCATAAGAGCCACATCCTCCACTGAGGCAATTATACTCCACCATTGGAGTCAAAACAAACATCTCACAAGTCTCTATGTCCCGAAGGATCGAACAACCCAAGCTCAATAACAGAATACTCCACGTGCCCACGTCTTAAACAAATTGCAATGCTGAATTTATCCGTGTGCCTATGCCACAAACTGAACGCAATGTTGAATTTATCCACGTGCCCATGCCTTACAATTAGAGCAAGGTTGTACTTAACTACATGCCTTGATGCATGCCTAAAGCCATAAAACGACTTCTTGAGCTTACACGCTAAGCTCTTTTTCCCAGCAACTTCATAACCAACGGGTTGTGACATATATATGTCCTCATCCAAATCACCATGCAAGAACGTTGTTTTGACATATAATTGCTCGAGCCACAAATCGAACTGCGTCACCAACGATAAAAAGACCTAGATAAAAGTTTGTTTCTCCATTGGAGAGTTGACTTCAACATAATCCACACTTATCTTCTGTCCATATCCCTTAGCCACCTATCTTGTCATATAACATACACTTGAGATTTTTTGATTGGGATTTGGAGATCCATTTTTTACTCTACGAACCCATTTGCAGCCAATAAACTTCTTCCCGTGCGAAGACTTCACAAGCTTCATATCCATCGTTGCTTTCAAGTTCTTACTATATGTAGCAAGCCTACATGAAGAAAGTTTATCACCAACCACCACTGATGTATACGAAACATAATCATTCACATAACTCAATTGATTCCTATTCATGGATTATCTTTGTTTTGCTAAAGATGACTAACTTTCTTGTTGTTGCATATATTTTTCTATAGGGACACCCATCTCGATTTCTGTTTTAACGTCATTAACATTAATCTCATCAAAATCAATTCCATCACCTCCTACGGACGAAGAACCTCCCACATCTACTATAGGAGCATAATTTGATGCATTTGATGTAACGGGCAAAAATGACCCTTTAATATTAAGAGATGGTGTCTTTGGAGCACCAAGCTCCACCTGCAAATAATCCTCCACTATCGCCATTACTTGAATCTTCCTGATGAGAATCACATCCACTAAACCTACGAACATTGACCATAACCTTTTCATCAAAGGTAACATCACTACTAATCACAAATTTCTTATCCTTGGGGCACCAAAGTATATACCCCTTAACTCCATCTGGATAGCCAAGAAAAATAACATTTTTGGCTCTCACACCTGTCTTTTCATATTTGTCATGGAAATATACCTGACAACCAAATACATGTAAATTAGAAAAATCAACACAATAACCAGTATATACCTCCATGGGAGTTTTGAACTCAACGGAAGTGGAAGGTCGATCTACTCGCAGAATCATTAGCCTTTTGTTTTCTTTCCTTAGTCATACACCTAGGACAATCTGCAATGTAATGACCTGATTGCTTACAGTAGAAACAATCCCCTTTCTTGCCTTTTCCTCTAGACTTTGAACGATTCATGTTACCCTGACCTTCTTGTTCGTCTACCCCTATTGACATACATACCCTCACCAGGTTCCGCATATGCAAAACTTCTCAACTCCTTATCTTGTAAGGAAGCTACAACCTCATCATAAACAAGCTTGTCTTCTTTTTCTTTAGTTCCACACAAATTGTCAATAAATGCATCATATGAATGGGGTACTACAAGAAAACAAAGCAATTGCAATGGAATATTGCAACAAAATTGAATTTAGTTACAATATGAAAAGTGTGCGATGTATTTGTAATCTCCTGTTCAATACTAATGTTTATTAGCGCACATCTATTTTGGTGAAAAAAATGAGGGAATAATGAAGCCTAAATTGCAACAATTTTGCAACAGGTTCTTATTGTAAAAACCTAATCTAGACTAAATTAAAGAAAACCCTCTATCAGATTTCAACCTTTCTTTCTCTATCATCCTCTCTGCGACCTTCTCTTCTCAATCAGATTTTCTTCGGCCTATTTTTCTCAAAATCCATAGTCTCCTTCCGACAGCCACACCACACGCCGTCAAATTCATCCTCACTCTCAGATTTGATGTAGCTCTAGCATGAGTTCAGTCAACTGGGCGCAACTCTTTCTCTCTCCTCTAAAAAAGGTATTCTTCTCTCTCGAATTTGAATCCTTCTATTTTTTTGGTGATTGATACAACTGTGGGAATCTTAATGTAGCTAGATATACTTTGGTACTCTTAAGATTGGATGTTATAAGCAAGAATGTTGTTAGTAGTGGGGGGTTCTAGCAATGTATTTTACGGTTCCTGTTTTGACGTTTTGCATCTTCTAGTTTGGCACAAAACGCTTCTGGTCTTTCTTAGGTTAGGGTCTTGATTACTTATTAACCTGTTAATATTTGGCCCTTAGTTTCATATGGGAGTAGAATATTGTCTTTTTGATTATTTATGAATTTGTTCTATTTTAGCATTTTCATATGAGAGCAGAATATTGTCTTTTTTATAATTTATAGATGGTGGTAGTGAGTCGACTATAAAAAGGTGATTTCATTGTGAAAGCAGAGCTCTGCGACCACCTGAGAATCTTGATCAAAGGATACTGGTCATCATTCACAGGAACACGTAAGTTAAATTGTGATATACCGATGTTCATTGAATTGTGAACACGAAAGTTTTAGATCAACTTTATGCTCATGGTTCTATATGTCTGTGGTATTGATGAAATTGATGTTCAATGGGAAAACTCATTGAAGAAACATTGTTGAAATGAGCTAATTTCTGTTGTGCTGCTCTTGTGTTCTTTTCTTTGATTGCGGTCATGAAATCATTTTCATCTGGTTGTTGCTCTAATTTAATTGTGTTATAATCAGTGTCATATATATATATATATATATATATATATATATATATATATATATATATATATATATATATATATATAATACCTAGTCTTGGAAAACAATGAAATTTTATAGCTTAAATCAAGAAATGAGACTTGTGTGGTAGATAAGTAAAATTACAAGTACTTTCACGACTGTTGAAGTTCTCAAGGAATCCAAAATCAGTTGAACGTTGTTTGTCAAACTCTGAACCTGGAAAATCATACCATAAACCCATAATTGATATGTACAACATCATTAATACTAGAAAGAAAAATAGATAAATACATCTAAAAACATAAACAGATGCCAAAATGAACAGGTAGAGTAACATAATGTATCAATAATTACATCACAAATGATAATAAAAAAAATTATGTAAGAATAAGTTTTATGTTTTTTCTTTTTTGCAAATTTGGTAGAGAAAAGTTTATGGTTTAAACTAGCTTCTTATGTTATGTATGCTGATCTAGAAAGTAAATTTGGTTTACTCCTGAGTCCTGACAAAATGAGGTCTAGTTTTATAATGTCATAAAACGATAGGTACTAGGTAGTGATGCCAAGGAAAGCTTGTCTAATTGTTTACTCTTCGTTTGAGAAATGCTCTTAAATCTTAATACTTGTATAAACGGTAGGGCGGTTCAGATGTGTGATGGAGATTCATGTTTTGTTTCTTCTTCATCTCTGTTTTACTGAATTTGGTTAGGGCTCGGAGTCAAATGCTATTCTTCTCATAATAAAAATTTTACTTTGGTTGCTTCTGCTGTTGCTCCTAGAGGATAGGAGTTGGGCTACAATACGCTATCCACTATCAGTATATTCAACGTTCTGTTTCTATTTCCCTTATTTTTCCCTGGGCATCAAAAAAAGAAATAAAAAAAGTGCGGGAACCCTCAATCTACAAGTTTTACACAAATTCTGATGTCGAGCAGTAGGAAAAAATTGCATTTTGAGGCTGATCACATATAGATTCATTGCTTGAAAATCAGCTTGGTTCTGGACATTACGGCTTGTGAAATAGGTTGAGAAATGGGCTAGAAATTTTTTGGCAAAAAAGATTATGTTTTGGCTGTTTAGGTTACTATTAGTCTATGAACATTGGTGAGTGGTGTTTTGTTTTGGCTACTAAGATTTTAGAACAGTTACGGTCTGTAAATTTGAATATAAGATTGGAAATTACTGATTTAATTTAGACCTATTTCAAGGTTAAATTGTCAAATGATTAAAGAAGTAGAATGCATTACAGCTAGGTTTCCAAATGCATCACAACTAGTACTAGAATTGCATAAAAGAATCCATAAGCAAAACATATTGCTGGAATCATTCGGTATCACTTCACTTCTATTTGATTGAGTTCATGAATGACTTTGTATAGGTTTATGAGTACTCCTAAACTTAATAGGATTTGCAGGGAAGTTATTGATTGTAATGAAACCTTAGAATATTTACTCAAGTTGCCATACTCTCACCCACGCTAATAGCTAAATATCTTAAAGATCATATACTTATCATAAAAATAAATAATAAAGGTGATTAGATGAAATGTTATTTACTCTGACAATTGATCATACCAAGAAACATCATCAACCCCTTAAAAAACAGAAAAAATGGAAAGAAGATGAAATACACAGAGATAACGCCATCAAAAAGAGTTAAGAGTAACTTAGTCAGTTTAATTACTTGATCTGCAATGCCTTGTTTAGTTGTTTCCTGCCATTTCAATTTCTTATACTAACATGCATATAGTTGTTGTTTGTCTGCGAGACTAGTTGCTTGTCTCACAACAACCTCAAAGATGATTTCACATAGTAACTTAGCCAGTTTACTGCTTAGTGGGTAAATTTTAATCCATTATCGGTTCAGAGTTTTATGTGTGGGTAAATTTTATTACGGCCTTATGGCCCGGTTTCTTATGGATCTCCGCCAAGCCGAAGTTAAATCTTATTACGGCCTTATGACCAGGTTTTCTTATGGATCTCCGCCAAGCCGATGATAAATCTTGTTATGGCCTTATGGCCCGGTCTTCTGGAAAATTCTTGGTACGCGAGGACCAATCACTTTTCTTGGAGATCTTTACTTAACCGAAGATCAGTTACTCGAGGCCTCAGTACCAATTATCCTACCTATGTCAACTCAAGCGCTTACACAAATATATCCTGCCACGTTCAACACTTAACTGAAAAAGCCTTTTACGGGCTCAAGACAGAAATTGCTGACTCTTAGCGTGACAAGACAGAATCACATGAAAATAGTACTCCTTACCTTTGAGGTAAACCTCGAAAAGTAAGGAGTAGGGGGCTATTGATGTGCACCAAAGTAATGGGCCCGAAAATATAGCCCAACAGAGTATCCCAAAATTATACCTTAAAGATTGGGCCAAGCCCGTACCCAGAAGAAAGCATGAACCCTTATCCAAAGGAGGGCACAAGCCCAATAACAGAAAAAATGTACACCATATATAAAGGAGAAGATTTCCTTCTCCAAGGAACCAGCCTCTCTATTTCTCCCAAAGAGGACAAACCAACAAAGGGGGCTCTCTCAATCTCTCTCTTTCCCTCACGGTTAGATATCCAAACCTAAATACAACTTCTATTTGATATATCACTCTCATATATTATACTGATTATCACACCGGAGGGTTTTGGGGGACACCCCCACCCACTCACGGTGCTCCATTTTTGCAGACCAAACAGCCAGATATCCATCCGACGACATCACGGACCAGTCACGGACGATGAGACTTTCGGCACCCCCTCTCGTGGCGTGATCAATGCATATAGTTGTTGTTTGTCTGCAAGACTAGTTGCTTATCTCACAAGTCACAACAACCTCAAAGATGATTTCACATAGTAACTTAATCAGTTTACTGCTTAGTCGAATATCTGTCTATAGTTTAATCCATTATCGGTTCAGCGTTTTATGTGTGGGTAATATGTGGGTAAACTTAGTTTCTTGATTATTTTTTACTCCTCTTGTGTTCTTATAACAAATTGGACCCTATCACAATATATTACATTGTTGTGGATAATTTGTTATTTATATGCATGCTATGGATAATTTAACATTAGCCCTCTTGTGTGCTTATAAGAGATTGTTTGTATGGTTTTGGTTCCTTGGTCCCTGCATCAAAGATCTTGAGTAGCAATAGCAGCGCAAGTAATTCCTCATATGGAAGTTTGAATGAAGATTTCACACAAACCCAACAATTTGAAGATAAGAGTTGTGAAAAAGTAGAGAAAATGAGACAAGATATTCAAAAACAAATACAATTTGATAATGTTGCGAAAATGGAACAAATCAAAGCTAATTTCAAGCTAATGCAAAAGGAGATTCGGTCACTTAGGGCCTGTTTGATTTAGTTTATTAATATGTGCCGATGACTTATTACTTATGACTAATAACTTATTGCTTATGTATAATTTGATTGAAAAAGATATATATCGTGCGTTTAACGCACGGGTGTAAAGCTAGTTGGGAGAAATTAGAGAGGGTGGATGAGGGAGTATTGTCTCTTGAGTATAGAGGGGGGAGACGTATATTGGAAGGAGGATTAGAGACTACTGAGTGGTAAGGGGGCAGATTTGCAAAGGAATAGGGAGAAATATATTGAGAGGGGGCGGCTGATTGTTGCTTCCTTTTTTTTTTCTTCTTTCTTTTCTTTTCTTTTCCTTCTTTTCCTTCTTTCTTTTCTTCTTCTTTTTTTTCTTCTTTTCATACCCTTGTTTCTGAAATATGTAAAAAATAATTATAAGTCTAATTTGCAATAATTATAGGACAATATAAATTAGGGGTACGAAATTTGGGTGTCTACATTAAATGTGTGTTACCTCACTTATGTGTGTTTCAGGTCTACTAAGTGGACCAATCTGGTTGCCCCAAACATTGGGACCATTGGTGAAATGAGTGGTTAGTTAAGTAACTAGGTTGGTGTAGGACGGTGTTTACGACTATTTAGTCGTATAATTGTCGTAGCTTTGGAGCCAATGAGGGGATCCCACGTGCCCACATCACGTCTGCTAAGTCCAAAGTATGTTCCTATATGAGTCATCGGTAGCTCACATGTAGCGCCCCGACCCCCAATCTCTATACGAGCCTCGGGTCGAGCGCCCTATAAACACATAAAACACATGCAAAGCCCTTACTAATTACGGGCTAAACAAATCACACCTGATAAAACATGGTAGTTCCTGTGAATAATATAAACACCACTGCTTCTAAAAAGTCGGGAAAACAAAATAACTCACAAGCTATTACTCGAGAACTAAACACAATGGCTCCATGCCAACCAACTAGTGAAATATAATACACTATTAACATTTAGAACATATAATAGAGCTTATATAACTCTATACATCCTCGTTCTCACCGCTATACAAAACAAGCCTTCCAGGAGCTACAACTCAATAACCCGCTAGGTCTCGCGTGTCTCACTGATCACACGTGAACTTTCGATCTCGTGGGATCAAACTCGTGGCTAACTACACACTAAAGTAAACAAACACGGGGTGAGTGAAAACTCAGTAAGTTACTACATGATCAATACGGCATGTTGTTATACACATATAACCAATACATAGTACACAATAGACGATACAGTAAGTATAGCAATTCATATACTTGCACACAATTCATGTTGATCATGTTACTCAACGTAATATAAACACATAGTCAGGATATAAATCAGTATCTCAATTTGATCTGCATCTGAGCTGAATCTACAGGAGAGATTGACTTGTCCTACTATAAACATTGTAGTTGTGCTGCTGAAACAATACACATTTATAATTGCGTTAGAAATCCAGAAGAACACTGTAGATATGTTGTTGTCGCGATACACATAATATACTGTCTGAATCTGATAGCATCCAGAACTGAAAACCAAAGCCATGTCTCAACCCAATAGTATCCAGAGAGTACCGACCTTGGGACTTAACCAGGAGTCTCTTTACCCCAAGTTTTACCCAAGAGTCGTAGTTGTGTTGTTGTTGCAGTACACGTGCTGAAATCATGTCTGAACCCAATAGTATCCAGAACCAATGACCTTGGGACTTAACCATGAGTCTCATTACCCCGAGTTTTACCCAAAAGTCTAGCCTTCTGTTTGTCATGTGAATTTCTCTAACAAAGGCTACATCCTTGTTACGACCAATAATAAGGGAGAGACCCATGCAACGACCCGTAGCGATCACAAGATTTAACTCTCATAAAGACTACTGTCGTCCCATTGTCGACACAACCATAAATGCCAGCTGGACTCAATGCGATGCACAAATAGATGTTTACTTGTAATAAACACAACTGTTAAGTTCCAAGTACAGGAACCAAACACACATACCAAGCATGAATGTTTGCTAGTAAATAAACACAGTTGTTGAGTTCCAAGTATGGGAGCTCAACACACGTATCAAGCATGAATGTTTGCTCGTATATAAACAACACTAAACATGTATTTACTTAAAACAAACACTATAAACATACCATCTTAACGATAATGAATGTAACATTTGTAAGTACTAAACGTTAAACAACACAAGAGTAGGTCACTGATCCTACCACAAACACCCACTACAGAAGACAAGTCTGTAAATACTAGACTCTCTTATGACAATTTCAAACAGACAGTTGAATCCATATTAATCATCAAACACACAGGTAACCACCTATTACCTTAGAATCGTAATTGTGTCCGTAGCTATTGGACACCAATATCAGCACAGAGATAGTCCTCTAGTCCTATCACCCAAACCAAGAGACAACTGTTGAATCCGTAAATACTGAACATCATGCTTAATCACCAGCATAGGTCAATAGTACATATTACATCATAAAATACTACGCGACTGCTACCGAGTATTTGAACACTATGTCTTATAACATGCAATATTGTCACTAGCTATCTATGAGTATCACACACTAAATAGCCGAAGAGCACGTCAATGACTCTACTACACACAATACACCAACTTGCTGCCAATGACAATCTATATCATCCATAAGCATTATATCTTAGTTCTTGAATATCCAGTACCCAATTGGTGTACATATGAAGATAAGAGCAGGTTCTCGATCCCGCTATTTATAACTATGTCATACAATACCTATGAGCATTTTAATTCTTTATATAAGTCTCGTAACGTGACCACGATTAACCTAAATCAGGTTAGTCATACTCCACTGACACCATGCTAAACCTTACAAGTCATGGGTATCAAATCAATCATAGGAGCATGCCATTAATGCCTACTACCCAGCAAAATACATGCACTATTTACAAATAATTGATCCACTCAATATTGTCTCGTAACTGACTTGCAGTTACAATATTTCGTAACAGTTCTACACTGAAACCTAGCCACTTCTCTTTAAGTGTAGGAATCAATTACTTAATTCAGATAACTTAGTTATCTTGAATATTGACTTTGCTAAGTCACAAGCCCAAAAACTATTTACTATTAAATAGTCGTAATATCCATCAATGATATATATTTATTTATACTCATAACTAGTACGAATCTACCTGTCATTCAGTACATGCATACAAACATCTATTGATTGCTACAACTTCACGTAACTGAATTTCAGATACTATTTTCATCTCTTATAGCATCTATTAAAACCTCAATTTACTCGTTGCTAATTATATCCAAAACTTAATAAGTTTAGCATATGAATAATATCATTTAAATTACTTTAATTCCCTACAATAACTAAACTTCTTAGTTGACTTAACTATTAGCCAACTCCAATTTAACTCTGTAAAGTCAATTATAATACTGCAACACTTTTGGGCCACAACCGCTAATTATTAATTAGCTCATAAACATCAAATAACAATTTCTTATTATTGCATCGTAATATTTATAAGGGTATACTCATTCCCCAAATAAATACAAACATCATAGGAGTTAGTTACACTACCCCGTATAATTTATTCAACATTGCTAGCCTTACAACTACTTCTACAACTTTTCTTACAACTAAGCTTTGAAGAAGGGTAAAGTTGTCTTTGTCCAAAACAACTCACTCCAATTTAAGGCTTAGTTGTAAGGAAAGTTGTAAGATTAGTGGTAAGGATATCATTTTCCTAATTTATTTCACTCAACTTGACTCCATAGAGTTAATTATTCAACGAATCAAATCACGGGGCGGTAATAATTACAACTTCATAATTTACGGATCATAACTTTCATTTTTGCATTATCACCTTATTTCATTCTTATCGGCTATTTGCCGATTAAACGGAGTAATTAATTATTACGAACATGTATACCAATTACAAGCTCAAAACAACTAACAAGTAGTATATTTTCAGCCAGTTAACTAACATAACCCCCACAAAACATCCTATGTAGCACATATTATTACATACATAAGCAAACAAGGGGATTAGTAAATTACAACTTCTGAAAAATATCTGTGGAAATACAAAATATTTGGGTACAAATGTAGCCCTCAACACGTACAATATCCCTGCAGAGTCAGAATTAAAAACGGGTAAAGATTTGATAACAAATCGAGCCGAAACATCAAAACCTCAAAACTTATAAATGGCGTACGGCTGCTTGGGAGGAAGGAGAACCAAAGTGATTAGTCTATCTCCTCATCAAGGCTGAAACTAATGTAAATGTGGTAAATGGGCCCAAAGGCCATGGGTCCCAATAGTCCAATAGCTCAAACATTACTCAATCATTTCAGTCAACTTCAAATACGTGTCTGGACTGATATATAAGTCCGAAAATTACAAATAAGACAGGGTTAGAAAGCCCTTGCAGTCTAGTTTCTAACGCATCAAACGGATCTCAATTCCGAGTTTTCTACAAAAAATTGTGACCGTTTTACTACATACTATTTCTGGCATGCGGAAATACGCGGCCCGAACTAAAAATCGGACTCGAACACGTGCAAAGGTATACAAAACGCATTCCAAAACAATATCAAGTTAATCCTAAAGGTCCCTTAGTCATCAAGGGCTGAACTTAGGGTCAACTTAGCCGAAAATAAATATTTTCTAGCTTAACAAATCATTTTCTACCCCGCGGTGGTTATAACTCATAACCAACAAAACCAAAATCACAATGTGGACGTTAAACACATTACATCAAGCCCAAAATAACTTGAGCCTAATTGGACTCTCATAAGACAATTATTCAAATGCACAACATAAAACACATTAATCATAACATGTAGTACGTAATTAATCATACTATACACCCAAATGCACAATTAATCAAATAGGCAATTCTCAGCTGTTACATCACACCTAAACAAGTAACCACCTCGTCCAAATTGTCACACCAGGGTACATAGTCGTTCTTCCCTAGGTTTGTTTCGGTAGCTTGAACCTCGACAAGGAACCACCTTGGCCAAGTCGCGCACCTAGGTGTCTCGACTCTCGACCAAGTTGTTGCACCTAGGTCAACATACATCTCGACGAGGGCCGGTCTAGTCATCAAGTTGAAATTGGTGGCACCGCGTGAGGTCGGTCTCCCTTAAGTCGGCCACCTAGGTGGTGATTGCTTTCTTGGTGAGACTTGGTCCTCCTAGATAGTAGGTGCCAGGTGTGAAGTAGGTTCCCGAAAGATTCTCAAACATTCCCAAAGGTTTACTACTTGATTGTTTGGCATTGCCCGGTGCTTACCCAACCCAACCCAATCCAATATCAGATCTTTTATTGCAACAGTAACTCCTCTTTCTAAGAATGCGTGCCCTAGATCTGAAACCAGTAAATAATGTTGCCTTAATTACATGATGAATCAACCATATGAATGCATGGGATGGCAGTGGCACACATATTTCCTGGTTCTCTATACACATTCAACAAGTCTTAAAGAATCGTAAGATAGAAAAAAAATCAGTGCATTGAAGGTCTGGGATATGATTAATTGAATTGTGTGCCATTTCCATATGCACTTTTACTAGGAGATGATTAATTACTCGTTTACTTTTCCTAAAAGCGTCTCTACCTAGTCTATATTATTCTATTATTCTATAACAAGTTACAACACCAAGGAATGGTTGAGCAATTCACCCACAAATAACTTTTATCATAAACCCTACCTATAAATTATTTTTATTTTTCTAAAATTTACTACCTTCATTGCATGCAAACAATCTATCTTTTTTTTTTTTTTGACATGTTTCAAATAAAAGATCCACTTTCAAAAGTTATGCTTATAATTTTAATAATATTTAATCTTTATCATTCACTTGTATTGTAAGTACAATACTTGTATTTGTAAGTTTTGTAATTAATTTTTGTAATTTTAAATATTTTTATTTTTATTTTATTATTAATATTTAGTTTGTAGTTTCTTAATTAATTGTTATCGTAATCAACTTAATCTCAATTTAATTTTTGTCCGACCTAGATTTATTTTTTAAAAAACATTTGTTCGTAAGTTTTTTAATTTTAAATATTTGTATTTTAATTTCTTTTTTTTAAATGTGTCATAAGTTTTCCTTAATAGTCTGAAATATTTGTAATTTCAAAATAGTATTTTGTTAGTTCACTCTGTCTCATTCAGTTTATTTTATATTTTTTATTTGCTGTGATTTTCATTTTTAAGTTTATTTCAATTAACATATGTTGTGTTGGTGTGTGTAAGAGAGAATGTTTTTGAATGCTTAATTATATTTCTTTTGGATGAGTTACAAAATTTTACAGTGAATAAAATGTTTTATTTCTTTAATTTTCGGGAAGTCATCTTTTTTTTTGTAGTGTACATTGATCCGTTCCCTACAAAATCTCACGTATATACTAATTTATTCGCATCATACTCATTTCATACATTAATCACGTCTATACTGAAACCGTGTCATAGGCACGGGTACGAAATCTAGTACAAAATAAGATGACACCAAGGACACCAACTTTTGTAAACAAAATTAAACAGTCATTAGGTACATCTCATTTGGATAAGTTATGCATGCGCAAGACTTGAAACTTCAATAAACTTGTAATTAAATTAAATATGCAACATGCATGGCTCTATAAAGCTCAACACAGTCTATGATTCTTTCTCTCCGCTCTTGCTATATTGAGAGAGATTTAGATAGATAGAGAGAGAGAGAGAGAGGTTGTTGCATTTCGTGACTTTGTTTTTAGAGTGTAAAGAAAGTGGGAACTTCATATATAGATAAAAACAGCTATGGCAGACGAAGAAATATACACTAAAGATGGAACAACCGATTTCCATAAAAAACCAGCTCTCAAGAAGGAAACTGGAACTTGGAAAGCATGCCCTTATATTCTAGGTATATATAAATATGTGCGTCTTTTTTGCAACCGAACGTACAGTGATTTTAAATTTTTATGTATTTTTTTGGTATTTACTTGGTGTTGCAGGAAATGAATGTTGTGAAAGACTGGCATACTATGGGATTAACACAAATCTAGTGAATTATCTAAAGTTGCAACTGAACCAAAGCAATGTTGTTGCCGTCAATAATGTCACAAACTGGTCTGGCACATGCTATGTTACACCACTTCTTGGTGCCTTTCTTGCCGATGCCTACTTGGGAAGATATTGGACTATTGCCATTTTCTCCATTGTCTATGTCTTTGTAACTCTCTCTCTCTCTCTCTCTCTCTCTCTCTCTCACACACACACACACACATAATTACCTGCAACTAGTTAGATGTCATGTTACTTAATCGATCAATTTGGAGTAATATTTTACTTAATGTATGGTGTGTTTGGAGTTGATATGACTCGGGGCCATGGACCCATGGTTCGCTTCATTTTACATGTCTATTATTAGTAACAATTTATACTGAGTATATTATCTTGAAAACACTTGTTATTACATCCTTTATGATACACGTGCGTTTGGAGCTGGTATAATGTAAAAACATTAAATATTTTACAGGGAATGACAGTGTTGACATTATCGGCATCTGTCCAAGGGCTAAAACCACCATGTGACTCAAAAAACGTATGCCATCCAAACGGGGTTGAAGTCGGAGTGTTCTACCTAGGGCTTTACCTAATTGCACTTGGTACAGGGGGCATCAAGCCTTGTGTATCCTCCTTTGGAGCTGACCAATTTGATGATTCCGATGAAGCCGAGAAGAAAAACAAGAGCTCTTTCTTTAATTGGTTCTATCTCTCAATTAATATTGGTGCACTTGTTGCTTCTACTGTGCTTGTTTGGATACAGACTAATGTTGGTTGGGGTTGGGGTTTTGGTATACCGGCTGTAGCTATGGCTGTCGCGGTTGTGAGTTTCTTTTCTGGAACGCGCTTGTACCGTAACCAAACACCAGGTGGGAGTCCCTTGACTCGCATTTTCCAAGTTATTGTTGCCTCTTTTAGAAAGTTAAGTGTTGAAGTGCCCAAGGACAAATCTCTTTTGTATGAAACAATGGATGAAGAATCTGTAGTCAAAGGAAGCCGCAAGATTGATCACACAAACCAGCTGAGGTAATATTTGCAAAATATTTACCTTCTATACGTTAAGTTTGAGCCTTGTTACGATCTTTATCGTGTAAAGATTAATGTAATTATCTGGGCAAAATGGATATAAAATCTCAATCATCCATTGTTGATCTGATACGTTAAAAATTATCATGGCCGAAAATATACTGTTCTGTACAATCAGTTAACATTTGTTAACTGAAATTCTGTCGTATAACCATAAAGCATGACCTTATTTTGTTGCGCATATATGCAGCTTCTTTGACAAGGCTGCAGTAGAGACACAATCAGATCAATTTAAAGGCTCAAATAACGATGATCATGCATGGAGACTTTGCACAGTCACACAAGTTGAAGAACTCAAGTCTATTATCAGACTACTTCCAATATGGGCCACCGGCATAATCTTTAGTTGTGTTTACAGTCAAATGGGCACGTTATTTGTCCTCCAAGGCAACACAATGAACCTTAAAATGGGCTCCTCTTTCCAAATCCCTTCCGCTTCCCTCTCCCTCTTTGACACCATTAGCGTCATTTTCTGGGTCCCCGTCTACGATCGTGTCATTGTCCCGTTCGCCCGAAAACTAACCGGCCAGAGAAACGGGTTTACGCAGCTCCAAAGAATCGGGATTGGCCTAGTCATCTCCATTGTAGCGATGCTTGCTGCCGGAACATTAGAGCAAATGAGGCTCAAAATGGTTAGAGAACATGACTATTATGAGCTTGAGCACATACCCATGTCGGTTTTTTGGCAAGTGCCACAATATTTCATTATCGGGTGTGCTGAGGTTTTTACCTTTATCGGGCAATTGGAGTTTTTTTACGAACAAGCCCCTGATGCCATGAGAAGCTTGTGCTCAGCTTTGTCTCTAATTACAACTGCGCTTGGGAACTATTTGAGTTCATTGCTTGTTAATATTGTCACGGATGTGAGCACAAGAAATGGTGGGCCAGGGTGGATTCCTGATAATCTGAATTATGGTCACCTCCACTACTTCTTCTGGCTATTGGCAGTGTTAAGTGTGATTAATTTGGGATTTTATCTCTTCGTGGCTAAATGGTACACATACAAGAAGGCAGTTGGTCCATCCAGTGATTAATGAAACACGTAGGGGTATTCTTTGTTATTTATAGGCACACAAACATGCATGTATTAGTTATGGTGCTCAAATACGTATTTGGCTTCTTTTTAAAAAATTATTTTCATGAATGAGATTTGGATTCTACCTCTAGTCATGCCGCATTGGAGGTCTCTGTCACCAAAGCTTTATATAGAGGTGAGTCTCATGTAATTTTTTTACGGATCTTAATTTGTAAGATGAATCGATTCTCTTACATCTTAACCCAACAACATAATGAATAGGATAAACATGATCCATTTTATAAAAAATATACCTAACACCGTCTTATCCTTTAGTCTTATTTAGGAGAAAGGTAAAAACAAAAAAGTAAGGGTAAATTAATTGCATTTTCAACTTATCAATGAATTTCAACTTTTGATTTTTGATTCAATATAATTGATGAAATATAATGGGATGTGTTTATGGATTATGACTCATAAGTAATTGATTTTTAAGTGTCTAATTAATTAATTTGACTTTTGTAATGATGAGTCATAATTCATGCACAAAATATTTAAAACACATTTAAGGTCGTAAGTTTAAGCACTAGCCACTAGGTCTTGTGCTTATTTCTATTTTTGAACGGAAGCTCTCCTATTTAATGAAACTTTCTATATTCCAATATTACCCTTATTAGCAAACTATTTTTTCCAATTATATATATATATATATATATATATATATATATCAAGATTAACCTTAATTACTTGACATCTATAAAATTTTAAGATTACCTTTATAAATCTAAATTAAATCAAACAATATTAGTTCATGATTATCTTATCGGTGACAAGTCATCGGCTAAATCAAATAGGTCATAATACCCCCTCCGTTCCTAAAATGGAATACCCATTTCCTTTTTAGGTTGTTTTAAAATAATTATTCACTTTATCATATATTTTTCTTCTTAGAAGCTACTTTTATCTTCTTTTTTTCATTGATATGATCTCATTTTAATTGATAGTTTCACTCTCACGCATGCTTCAGTGAATTAATATATTAATATTTAGGGGTCATTTCGGGCCAGTTCATTTTGTGAAGTTTGTAACCCTTCAACTATCTCTTTTTTTCAACTGCTAAAGTTTATTTTCAAAATATTGTTCCTAAAATGCTCATCTCGTCTCCTTCAACAGCTCCAGCCAACACTTTGGATTCGAAAATCATCATTGTTGCGCAACGAAACGGTGCTCCCGGCCGAAAAGTAAACAATTTTTTCGATTCATTAAGTACGATACTGAAAGAGACCAGATTAGAGTTAGAGGATTTTCAGCCAGGACGAAGGCAGATGATGAAGAAGATGGCTCACGACAGAGAAGGAGGAAGAAGAAGGCTGAGGAGATGCATTCGATACTAGTTTACATATGCATCATTTGGTTGCTTGAATTTGTGCATAAAATTGATGCATCACGAGTGCATAAAAATGGTGCATTTGATTAAGTAATTTAATTGATGTATCGTGGTGCATAAAATTGGTGCAACGCGATGCAAAATTTAATTAAATAATTTAAATCAATGCATCACAGTGCAAAAATTGATGTAACGCAATGCAGTGAATAAGTGATCTCCATAGCGTGTCTTCTATTCATTGAGGGTATTATAGTTTTTTCGACTCCAAAAATAACTTTTTCTTGCTAAAAAAAACACAGGACTGGGGCGGTTATAAACTTGAGAAAGGCGACCGGCCCGTAATTTCTCCTAATATTTATAACAAAATTAACTATATTTTCTTAATCTGTATATCAAGTAAAACATAAAATAATTTGAAAACTGGAAAGAATATAAGATTAACTACACTAAGCAAGAACGTACATAAATAGGTTTTAAATAATTAAATTCAAAAACTAGTATCTTTAAATGAGTTGAATTAGAAGAAGTATAATATTTCCTGCATTTTAAGTACTATACAAATGACGTACTATATGATTTATATATATTGAGGGATGGTAAAATGAGGAAACTACATCAATAGAACTTCTTATACTTTTGCCCTCTTTCGGTTTTCGTCAATGTAGGAAAATTTGTAAAAGTAAGCTCCTTGTACATACAAAATTAAAAGCAGTCGGTCCTTCCTTTCATTTTCGTTAAATATAAGTTGTTAAATCCCCTCATGACTAGAGGTGGCAAGTGGATGGCGTGGACGGGCCTAAATGGATGGTGAGTTTAAATGAGCAAAGAAGTAATACATTTAATAACGTGGACATATATGGGCGGACAAAAGCTTTTGGTGCGGCGTTTTGAAAACACGTTTTTTAAACGCGCGGCGTTTTGAAAAGCAGCTTTTATATTTAAGCAGCGTTTGGAAAATTATTTCAAAACGCTATTTTTCATAAACAGACTCGTTGAAAACGTAGCATATTTTTTAAACACTACAAATTGGAGCGTTTTAAAACGCTTCACGTTTTTAAAACGCTGCGTTTTAAAACGCTACATTGAAACACTTTTAAAGAGAAAACGTTGCGTTTTTTACCAGCGTTTTGACCAAAACGCTCCACCAAACAAGCACTAAATGGGCATGAGCACCCATGGGCGCACATTTACTCATTAACATGCACTTATCAAATAAATACAAAAATTACAAAAAAATAATTTTCTTTTACAAAAAATTATCAAAAGTTACAACTAACCACACACACACACATATATATATATATATATATATATATATATATATATATATATATAATTATAACCACAATAATTGGAAAATGTCAATATTTTTTGTAACATTTTAACTTCTGTCACCATTTCCAATGCAACCAAATTTCTAAAAAGAATTCAAAAACTTTACATGACGTGTTGGCAGAACCACTAATAATATCAAAACAAGAACATATTTTTACTTTTGTCGTATGTTAATTGAAATAAAATACTCATTTAGTTCCTTAATTTTTACGTCAAATCGATTGTTTTTAAATAGCCTACTAAAAGTATTCTTTACTAATGAGTAAAGGTGGCAAACGGGTGAGTATAGGTGGGCATGGGCGACGCCCATATGGGCAATGGGTTCAAATGGGCGGGCAAGTAAGTGTCCATTTAATACTATGAACATATATGGGCGGGTAATAAATGGGCATGGGTGTCCATCTACTCATAACACAAAATTATCAAATAAATACAATAATTACAAAAAAAACATTCTTTAACAAAAAAAAAACTCAAAAATTATAAAAAACATTTATTTTACCAAAAAAAAGAGGAAAATAAATATGAATTTTTGTGTGTGCTTATAAGTGACCACATCATTACCATTAGACACTAATATTATTTATAGACTTTAAGGCGTGATTATGGTTGATAGGTTTAAAATCTAAATCGACCTAGGAGCTTAGTAACCTAGCCGATGGGTAATGTGTAGAATCTAGACATTCGGGCTCGAGATATCACATTATATATATATATATATATATATATATATATATATATATATATATATATATATATATATATATATATATATATATATATGAATGAAATTAGTAATTTTCAAAAAATCTTCCTTAGCCAATTGCTAGTTTTCATTCAAAAAAAAATCTCAATAGTGGCGGATCTAAATGAGATCGGTGGTGAGGGGAGAGAGGGGATACAACACACGACATAATTCTGTAATATATACATCTAAGTGAGATGGTGGATGGGGGGGGGAGGGGTGAGGATCCAAAACACGCCAAAATATATATAAGTCAAATTTATATGATTTTCAAAAATTAAACTGGACAGTTATCTTATAGAAATTGGGTGAGTAAACAAATACACATTTTCTTCCTAAATAATTGTTCTCATTTTTTTTTTTATAAGTTCCAAAATAATTATCATTTCTAAAATTTTATTTAGGAAAATATTTTTACCATTTTATTATTATTGTATCTATTATTTTAATTACGATCATATTCATAATTTCATTTAAAAAACATATAATACATCAATATTTATAATATAATTAATTTTTTTTAATCGCGTGTTAAATAGTCAAATAGTAAAATACTCTTTCCAATAAACAACGCTACTAAGTCGGAAATTCTTTGATTTTAGAATCTAGATTTGACTTGTGCATTAGTACAGTTATAAATTGCGTGTACGCACGTACTATGTTTCGCACTATGATTTTATGTGCATCTAGCACATTTTAAATATCACAAATTAATTATAAATATATTTTTTCCATTTTAAAATAATTATCTTATTTTCTTTTTTCATCCGTTCAAAATAAATTGATAAATTTCTAAACTTTTCATTTTAGGAAAATATATTTACTATTTTTTCTTTATTTTTTCTTTCTATTTTTATTTTTGGACAATATATATATAGGCTTTATTAGAAACTAAATATCATACTAATATTTACAATATTTTTTTATTAATTTATGTGTTCAATCAAACAAGACAATTATTAAGAAATGGATGGAATATTAAATCACTCATTTGTAGACCCTAAGGGGTGGCAGTAAAGTTGGGGTTTTACAAAATATAAGGTTTTAAATTCGATCTCTTCTCATACCCCTTAGAATAAAGGTCTATAAAAAAATTAAATCACATATTTGTCCATAAATTACTTTTAATTGGACAGCACACAAATTAAGAAAAAATAATTAACTAAATTTTAATGTTGGTAAAATATGTAATTTGTGGCTTTGTGCATGTGTCTCATAGTAAAAGTAGAAAGGAAAAATAAGGATAAAATTATAAAAGGTTTTTTTTCTAAAAAGTGAAACTTTACAAACAATAGAATTTTTTGAGAACGGACAAAAATAGGCAATAATTTAGTAATTTTATTAATCTATATTACAATATAGCTCATTCTTATACATGTGTAATTGACTAAAGCTATTTAGAGGCAGTGTTCTAAAACTCCCCGCCTAGCTGATCTCTATTTCTTAGTCGCCGCCTAATCAACCAAGTCGACGCCAAACCTCGCCGACCTTAATTTATTTTTGTAGCTTTGATTTTATGGCATGCGGTTAGAGAAGGATGAAGAGAAGGAGGTAATGGGGGGCGAATTGGAGTAAAATCTTTTTTTGTTTTTAGTTTTAAACTTGGCTGGTTTATTGCTTTGGGATTGTTGAGAATTGAGATTAATGGTAGGTTTGTATATTTTTGTTCATTTTACAAATATAGACAAGTGTTTGATAAAATGACAAATATAAAAAAATTTCAATTTGTATTCAATGTGTTTGATCTTTGATGTAAATTATCAAAAAAATGGTAATTATGTCTTAATTCTAGGCCCCGTCTAGGCCCCGATTACTCCCCGACTAGTCCCCTAGGCGCTAGGCGCTAGTGTGCCGCCTAGCGACCGCCTAACGATTTTTAGAACATTGTTTAGATGTTGGGATAAAATTATTTTAAAAAATTTAATGGTTGGGATTCACTCTTACATTCACATATGTGAGAGTAATTATCCACTTTTAAATCTCTATTTTCTCCAACCTTGTTACAAAGTCATCCCCTACAATTAATATTATGAGCAGTCACACCCTGAGATTAATTTTCTAAACCATTACCCCTTACAAAACATCAACCTTACATTAATATAATTTCACAATAGAGCTCAATTGATTGACTGAGACTATCTTGCCATGAGGGTTGATTCCGCTGCAAAATCAAACGTTCATATGTCAGTTACATATAACTCCTTACAAATAACCCCCCTCAACTATAGGTAGATTTCGAATAGCGCCCCTTAACTACCACTTAAAGTAATGTATCCCTCAACTGTAACTTTTTTTAAAAATCGCACATTCTATTTAGACGTTGGCGTTTCAATTGACGAAATCAGATATACTGATATTGTGTCATAGGCACGGGCACGAAGATCTAGTCTATAATACAATACAGTTCATAGTCGCACATGTGCAATTGACTAAAGCTATTTAGGGGTTGAGATTAATTCTTTTAGTGAGATCCTACGGTCATTATCACTCCCTGAGTTCACATGTGTGAACGGCGGTTGAGTAACTATCTCCTCTTTCTCTCTCTAACTCCCCCCACTATTCACGGTTGGTGGCCGCTAATCCTTCCTCCACCAAACTCACGTCCCTTTTCTTTTCGATATTTTAATTAATTAATCAATTTTATGCTAAAAAATTCGTAAGTTTTGTAATTTGAAATATTTGTTTTTTTTAACTGTTATCGTAATTAACTTAATCAATCTATTTTTTGAAACTGAATCTCAATTTAATTTATGTATAAGTTTTGAATATTTCTATTTTATTTTTTTTCTTTTTAATTGTTATCGTAATTAACTTAATCAATTTTATTTTTTTCCGACCCGCAATTTCGTATACAAATAATTTTTTTAAAAATCGTGAGTTTTGTAATTTGAATTTTTTTTTCTTTTTAACTGTTATCATAATTAACTTAGACAAGTTATAAGTAAATATTAATTTATTTCCATATTATCTGCTTCATTTATTGATAAATTCACAAACTGGTGTTATGTCATCGATACGGGCAAGAGTACTAGTTTTATTGATGTGAAATCATTAATCTGATTTTTTTATATATCAGTAAAATTTATTTTCACATTTAATTAGTTTAGTTTAAAAAAAGTAAATTAATAATCCCAAAAAACTGCCAATCTTCAATGATTTTTCCCGGGAGGCTCACTATCATCTTCAGTCAAAGAAGTCAATAGTCATTCATTGACTCTTTGAGTAATTATTTTCTTCAGTCAAAGAATTCAATAGTCATTGATCGACTCTTGGAGCATGTATAATGGAGAATAGAGATATACAAATCAAAAATCAAATACAACTCATTAAAAAATAATTAAATAATCTATTGAATATCTATTTGATTTAAAACCAAAAAATCTTTTTAATAGTGGCACAAAATTTAACACATTTACATATCTCACCATCTTTAGTTCCATTAATTTAATATTTCACAAAAAAATAGTTAGAAAAACTTGAGAAAATCGTAGAAATTTTTTCCAATGTCCAAATAAAACAATTAAACTAAATCTCTGTTTGTAGATAAAAATGTATACTTTAATTGAGGAAAAAATATATCAATATTTTGACTAAAAATTGGTCAAGAAAGACAATAAGGAAAAATAAAACGATGACCATTAAATTATTAACAAATGGAAAGGTGGAAGGAGGCCGATGCCTTGAATTTGGAGCCTTTTGGGTTCTTCTCTTGATTTTTTTTTCCGAAAAATCAAATGATGATTTGTGTTAGATTTTGTTAGATTTGTCATTTGAAATGGAAGATTGTATTTTGATTTATTTTAGAACAATCATTGGGCTTGCTCTTAGACTAGAGTAATACTCTCTTCATATTTGCATTCAGCAGCATTATTTTTAAGGAATATTGGTCAAGAAAGACAATAAGGAAAAATAAAATGATGACCATTAAATTATTAACAAATGGAAAGGGGGAAGGAGGTCGATGCCTTGAATTTGGAGCCTTTTGGGTTCTTCTCTTGATTTTTTTCCGAAAAATCAAATGATGATTTGTGTTAGATTTTCTTAGATTTGTCATTTGAAATGGAAGATTGTATTTTGATTTATTTTAGAACAATCACTAGGCTTGCTCTTAGACTAGAGTAATACTCTCTTCATATCTGCATTCAGCAGCATTACTTTTAAGGAATATAATATAATAAAGACATTTTAGTGATTTTAAATTTAAAGATAATTTTTTAAAAGGTGTAAAGATAAATTTGAAAATTCAAAAAAATTATAGGCTTAAGTAAGTAAAGATTTCTTAAATCAAATATCCTAAAATTGAAAGCTCATTGGTGTTGAGAGAATCCATCTATATATAAATGAGTAAATTTTTGTAAGACCGTCTTACGGATCTTAATTCGTAAAACGAAACATAATCTTTCACAACTCAACCCACCAATACACGTCGAGTCGGATAAATATGATTTGTCTTACAAAAAATATTTATAAGTCTGTCTTACACAAGTTTTTATCATTTGAAAATACTATTTTTACGAAAACTAGTAGCAATAGTTATTAAATTATTTTGATATTAATAATACGTATGAATTGATAGTTCAACAATAAAAACAGCACGCATCAAAATAATTATAAATAGTAATCAATAATACTCAATTATGTAATCAACTAATTCTATTATATAGAAGATATATAGAGAGAGGGAGAACGAGGTTAACTTTTACTAAATCAATTCAACGAGAAAGAGAAAGCCAACATAAATTACCAATAATATGAAACTCGACTATCGTATCATGCTAGAAGAGAATAATTTATTTATATTTATGTGTAAATATATTATTTTTTATTTATTTGTATTTAGGTGTTTTAATCCTTATTGTATTTGGACTCTTTAGTTTAAACTTATGTAGCAAGTATTATAATCATTTATATATGTACATCATATCAATGGAAAGGCAACGTCATTAATTCATAAACTTTATTATTTCTGACATTGTATCAGAGTCTCACTCTTAAAATCTAAAATCACCAAACTTCCTCCCACCACAACAACCGCCAACCAAACTTCCGCCTCCATGGCTACCGGCAATAATACCCTCATCGTTCAAAACCCCATTGATCCGTCTCCCACCACCCTATTCAAGTATGCTCAAACATTCAAAGATGTTCCAACACCCAACCCACACTACCGGCCGTGGATCCGACAAGATAAACTTGTGTTTGGTGTCCTTGTCGGCTTCCTTTTTGCTACCTTGGTTCCCTTGATCCAACAGGCTGCCACTACCCACATTGGATGGCAAACCCATGCTCACTCCAATGTTCGCCTAACTCACGGCCATATCATGTTGATTAAGGACCACCTCTCCATCAACAACTGCAAACCTTGGTTCACTAAGCTTACACCCACCAATTATCTAGCATGGAAGCTTCAGGGTGAATCCACGCTCATTGGGTACGATCTGAACAAATTTGTCGATGACACCTCTCCATATTCACCAACTCTAGGACTCCTCTGCAAACACAGCTCTAACCAGCTCGTCGATGCCTTCCCTCAAAAACTCGCTCCTCATGATTCCTCGGCAAACCAAGCTCGCCCTCCTCAAAAGACAAGCTCGCCAACGTCTTCCCTCAAACAGCTCGCTCTACGAGCAAATCAGGATTCTTCGATAAACAAAGCTCGTCCTCCTTGGAAAACAAGCTTGTCGTCGCCCTCCCTCAATATCTCGCTCCTCGAGAAAATCATGTTTTCTCGGCAAACCAAACTCGCCCTTCTCGGAAGACAAGCTCGTCGCCGCCCTCCCTCAATAGTTCGATCCTCAAGTAAATCATGTTTCCTCAGCAAACCAAACTTGTCCTTCTCGAAGACAAACTCCTCGTCGCCCTCCGTCAACAGCTCGCTCTTCGAGACAAAACATGTTTTCCTCATCAAACCAAGCTCATCCTACTCAATATACAAGCTCGCCATCGCACTTCCTCAACAGCTCACTTGCGCACGCTTTCAACTTCTTCTTCACAAGATTGGTCTCTCCAAACGGAGATCCATCTTGCGGGAGACATATAAGAGAATAATATATTTACATGTGTAAATATATTATTCTTTATTTACTTGTATTTAGGCCTTCCAATCATTATTGAATTTGGACTCTCTAAGTTAAACGTGTGTAACAAATATTATAATCATATATGTATGTTCACTATATCAATAGAAAATTTATATCATTATTCATAAACTTTATTATTTCCGACACATGTGACTCACAATCTATTAATTAATTAATCTCCTCACACAATAAAGCTTCTCAACTTATTTATTAATTATAATATCACTAATAAGTTTGAAGTCTATATTAAATAATTTATTTAATTTCAAATTATAAAACATATTTCTTAAGCAATTGGAAAATAGGAAAACAAGTATATGTAGTGGTCGATCTTAATATCAATAGATGAATAGACTACCATCGTCATTTTGCTCAAATGAAGAAAACCTTGCCATAAAAGAAAGAATAATGAATACGGTGATCAAGATTCAAGACATTATATATCTTCTTTTGTAGGGTGACAGCTAGCATTGACAATAATGAAATGAATTTGGTCATAATTTACAGATCCTAATTTGTTGTCGAAACCGCAATCTCTCATCGGTTTAGCTCATCACCTTTTGATATATATATATATATATATATATATATATATGTGTGTGTGTGTGTGTGTGTGTATGTATGTGGATTCAACAAATTTAAACAATAAGTCAGAAGATTAAAGACTGTCTTAATTTCGTGACCTGATTCACCGTATACCTATGAAGTATTAACTACTTCTAGGGGTGACAATTCGTATTATCGTGTCGTGTTCATGTCTTATTATCGTGTTTTCATATTATCTATCTTATTTAATCATAAATATAACAATAAATATTATTTTGAATATATTAACAATTTCGTGTCGTGTCATCCTGGTCTTATCGTGTTATTTATCTCTATAATTGTGTTTTATAATCGTGTCGTGCTGTTTTGTGCTATCATGTCGTGTCAGTCATTGTCACCCCTAAGAGCATCCACAGTGGCTCCCTTTATTAACACCCTAAAATCTTTTTTAGGGTTTTTTACCACACTTAAGCCCCACAGTGGACACCCTATCAATCACCCTATCCCTAAAAAAAGCTAACTCTCCCCCAACTTATTGGGTGAGTATTAGCCGGCCTCCATTCATCTTTTTCTTCTCTCTCCCCCACCTATCTCCTTCTCCATTGGTCTTTTTCTTAGTATTCGTTCTCTTTCAAAAAAATTATTCCAAAATTTAAAGAAGGCGGCAAAAATTGATTTTTTTTTTTTTTGCTTGATCAGAACATCCAGTTTTTTGCCAAAATTTTGATGTACTAAAGTGAAGAGCCTATGAATTAAATAAACAACCCAATTCATATCATCACTTTGATGATGGTATGTTTTCCCATTTTTTCCATTTTCGTTTCCAATTAATTTAGTGTATTTTTTGCACTATCATTTCCCTTTTTTATTATTTATAACTTAAAATTATGGGTATATTGATAATAGTAAAAAGCATGACAAGACTTTCTTTAAATTTAAAAAAATGATATAATCAAAACATATAATATATTTTTCATAAAATATAAAATTTAAAAGTATAAATATTTTATTTCAATTGTGGTAGGAAAATAAAAAAATAAAAAATAGAAATATATTGATAGTTAGGTTTGTTAGTTAATATGTTACCAATTCAAAGAGTTATATAGAGGGTGCTTATTGGAGTTGAAACTTTTTAAAGAGCCTCTAAAAAGGTTTAGGGAGCTATATAAAGGGTGTTTTAGGGTGCTTATCGTTCTCTTTTCATTTTTCGTCCGTCACAAACAAATTATCCAGTTTGAAACTTATATTTTTAAAACATCATTTTTACCACTTTATCATAACTTTTTCATCATATATTAATTATGTGTCACATACACATAGGTGACGTTTGGTAGCCAGGGTTAAAGGCAGATAAGATTAATAAGCCGAGTTGTCTGATGTTTGGTACGTAATAGGTGGTCGGGACTAATAACACGAGTTATCCGAATTAAGTCATTATTGCCTCACTATTAATACCAAGGAGGAGGGTGGTATTATTAGCACCCTCACTAAAAAAATTGGGATTAACATTTATAATCTCAAAATTACCCCTGATATACAAGTGAGGATTAATAACGAGGGCACTAATAATACTGGGAGTAATAATACTATTTATCCTTGTCTGACTACCAAACAAGCACCATAAACTTTAAATAAAATTATACAATAAATCAATATAAATAATCAAATAAATTATTATTTTTTTAATTCGTGCGCCGAACAATAATTTAATAACGGAGTATAAGAGAGTGAGACGGGCTCACAAGTGAAAATACTCGAACAATAAGCACTCGGGGGAGAGAGAGAGGCGATGTTCAATTGTTCATATATACTACAACTGTAACCCACTATATCCTCCTCCATTCCATCTATATCTAATTATCTATATATACAAACCTAATAGTACATCTCTCTCTCCGGTGGACCTCAGCCTTCCTGGTCTTACTCCACCCATACTATTTTCTCTGCCACAATCGCCGCCACCCGCCCCCAATAACTTCTCCTTCTTTTCAAAAAGGTTTACTCCTGTGTCCTCACTCTTAATGCTAATATTATTCTCTTCTTATTGCATATTTTTTATAATTTTGTTCTTATTGCATAATTTTTTATAATTTTAAATAATTTGACTTTTCGAGAGTGTATTTTTGTTATTCTATATATATATATATATATATATATATATATATATATATATATATCTGTTGTGGGATTTTTGCATGTATTCGTATGGTGGAAGTACGACGTATGTATGCATGTATGTGTATATACAGATTAATCATAAAGATCATCATGTGTTTCCTCCTCATTCGATCTTAATTTGATGATTGTTTATTTTGTTTTTTACTGATTTATTTGAAACTAGTATTGATAGATCTGTGTATATTTGTGTGAATGTGATCATGATGAGCAATCATATATATATTTTTTAATTTATGGATTCTGTGTCTTTGTTCTCAATACTTATTTTACTTTATTCTTCCTTTTTGTTTAAATTCTTCTTTAGGTTTTACTTTCTCTTAATTCGTATGTAAGTAATTCTTTATAATCTTGAAAAGTTCTTCTTTACCATTGCAAAAAAATAATACTAATAATAGTAATATTAATCTGATTTGATGAAAAGGTTTATTGTTTATTATTGATTTTTTTGCTATTATGTACAAAGATTTCTATTCAGGCATTTTATTATCTGGATTCACATTCTTTCTTATAACTTTTAATTTTTGGTCAAATTTTAGGAATTTTATACATTTCCACATTCCTTTTTCATAATGGGGATTTATGAAATCCCATATAACCATGACATGAGAAAACTTCTTGGCTTGTCTTGCTTTACATAAGTTGACTTTTATCTATGTGGTCCACAAAGATTGGATATACTCCACTATTAGGCTAATGCAATTTTTAATCCTCACATTTCGGAGATTATTTTCCTTTTTTCTTTGCAAACTTGGTATGACCGATCATAGGTCAATCGTCGCCTTGACACCCTACGAAGATGGTTTAATTATAAAAACAATGTTTTGGTTTATGAGATTTATTGTTGATAATCTTCTTGTTATGTTATATACAAGGACTCTTTGAAACAACGCAAATACTCTGTTTTATTCATTCAATTTATGAAGAAATGTCATCGTTTAGATGGTTTCTCAATCATGGATCGTTAAGTTTTTCTCATTCTTGTTGATGGAGTAGTATTTTTTTTGTATACAAACAATTCTAATATTGCAGCTGGTGAGTCATTGAAAATAAAGTAATCAGCCAACTATGGCAGAAGACGATATTTATACAAATGATGGCACTGTCAATATTCGCAAACAACCTGCTGTTAAGAAGGAAACTGGAAATTGGAAGGCATGCCGCTTCATTCTTGGTATGGTCTTAACTCTTATGTCTTGACCTTTAATTATATATCATACCCAACAAACTTTAATTCCATAAGACAGTATTTTTAACTTAACAAATGCTGGTTAACAGGGAATGAATGTTGTGAGAGGTTGGCATACTATGGAATGAGTACGAATTTGGTGAACTATCTTGAGAAACGTCTCGGTCAGGGGAATGTCACTGCATCAAACAACGTTACAAATTGGTCTGGGACCTGCTATGCTACACCATTGCTTGGAGCTTTCCTCGCTGATGCTTACTTGGGAAGATACTGGACTATTACCAGTTTTGTCATCATCTATGTCTTTGTGAGTAGTTGTAGTTTATCATCATCTTCTTAATTTATTACCTTCATGCTAGAATGTTATAAACTTAATGCCTCTTAACTTTTAGTAAACATGACTTATTTGACTATCATATTCATTTTTTCATATTTTCTTAGTATCTCCAAATGTAATAGGTTTATGGCTGATTGTTGTGCATACTTTGGATTTGGTTTTCAAATTTCCCTAAACCCTAACGCCCTCTATGTCCACTAACAGAAATTTCCCAACGCAAGTCCATGTAATTATCGATTTGGGTTAAAATATAGGCCCTGCTAGTGCCACATTAGCATTGCCATTACTGGAGCGGCATTATGGTTTTGAAAAATTTGTGTAACCAAGCCTAAAATACGCACGTAAATCTGCATGTTTTGAGATTTGCAATAGACATGAAATTGTACTTAGGTCTTATTCCTTAAATGTTGATTCAACTATTAGACTTGATGAAATTTGCCAAAGGAGTTGATGAATATTTCTTTTTCTTATCTTGTAGGGAATGACGCTCTTGACATTGTCTGCCTCTGTCCCTGGACTAAAGCCGTCATCATGTGGAAAAGATGGTTGCCACCCAACAGACACTCAAACCGCAGCTGCTTTTGTAGCGCTCTACTTGATTGCTCTTGGGACTGGTGGGATCAAACCGTGTGTCTCATCCTTTGGTGCTGATCAGTTTGATGAAACTGATGAAGTTGAGAGAAAAAAGAAGAGTTCTTTCTTCAATTGGTTCTACCTTTCAATCAATATTGGTGCTCTTATTGCTTCCTCTGTTTTGGTATGGATACAAATGAATGTAGGATGGGGATGGGGTTTTGGAATTCCAGCAGTCGCTATGGCCATTGCTGTTATATTTTTCTTCTCGGGAAGTCGTTTGTATAGGATCCAAAAGCCAGGTGGAAGTCCCCTGACAAGACTTATACAGGTGATAGTTGCATCGATGAGAAAATTTCGCGTCAAAGTCCCTGCTGATAAGTCTCTTCTTTATGAGACTGCCGATGAGGAATGTAACATCCAAGGAAGCCGCAAACTTGAGCACACCGACACGTTCAGGTACAATATTCAAGATCAAATTTGAGATGTGATTAATTGGTTTGAGCTAATATGTTCTTCCCTCTCACCTCCCTCCGCGCCCCCCCCCTCCCCCCGGTGTTTGAGGCCATCTAAATCAGGATCTTCACTTTTGTTTTTTGTTAGTCTTGGCATTTTTCTTGATGTGGATATGTGTTTTCTTTTTGAAATTGGTTGGGGATAGAATAATGAAATTAACTTAGGGAATGTTTCACATCTCCAATGTATTATAGATATCATCATCAAGGGTTTGAGGAACTTTTTTAGTCTTCTCGGATTGTTTATCTTTTTTTTTTCTTTGAGAACGTAGCCTAACTAGCTTCTTGCTATCTTCTTCATAATTTATACCAAACTAAGGTTTGAAAATGCTTATCATAATCAGATGTCTTGATAAGGCTGCTGTGGAGACTGAGACAGACCGCAACAAGGGATTTCCCAATCCATGGAGACTAAGCACGGTGACACAAGTTGAGGAGCTCAAGTCCATCATCAGGTTACTCCCCGTTTGGGCATCGGGAATAGTTTTTGCCACAGTATACAGCCAAATGAGCACCATGTTCGTTCTCCAAGGCAACACCATGGACCAGCGCATAGGGCACAGGTTCAAGATCCCCTCGGCGTCACTCTCTCTCTTTGATACTCTCAGCGTCATCTTCTGGGCACCAGTATATGATCGACTCATCATCCCCATTGCTCGAAAGTTCACGGGCCATGAACGAGGCTTCACTCAACTCCAACGTATGGGCATCGGTCTTTTAATCTCTCTCTTCTCCATGATTGTGGCTGGAATCTTGGAGGTGGTTCGCCTAGACTATGTTCGAAAGAACAACTTTTATGATCTTGAAACTATTCCAATGACAATATTTTGGCAAGTCCCTCAGTACTTCTTCATTGGTTGCGCAGAAGTTTTCACTTTTATAGGGCAGTTAGAGTTTTTCTATGACCAAGCCCCCGATGCAATGAGAAGCTTGTGCTCGGCCCTCTCTCTAACGACAATTGCATTGGGTAACTATTTGAGCACTCTGCTGGTCACCATTGTGACGAAAGTGACGACGAGGAACGGGAAGCTTGGATGGATTCCGGATAATCTGAACAAAGGTCATCTTGATTATTTCTACTGGCTATTAGCCATCCTCAGTTTATTAAACTTCTTTGTCTATCTCTGGATAGCAAAATGGTACACATACAAGAAAGTTACTGGTAAACCTCGTTGAGACATTCTATGGTTTTTGGAGAAACAAATGTATGACTGAAGAATAATTTATTGTCTTAAACTTAAAGAACAATTAGTCAAAAGATTATATATACAGATTGCAGATGAAGGTAACTTACCCCTAAGGTAATCAAATGAAAACCTATATATATGTTGATCACCAAATCAAATATAATCATTCACATGAAGCCATTTACTTTTCTTTTCTCAGTCTACGTAATCAATTTTCCATTTAATTCAATATATGCCATCTTCCTTAAACCTGAGATCGAGTATTTCTTAAATTATTATCGTGACTTTTTTGAATCTCATGAATTTTTTTAAAAGAAATTTCGATGCATATATTTATTCAAAGTTATATATATATATATATATATATATATATATATATATATATATATATATATATATATATATATATATATAATAAAACAGCTAGGTTGAACGTATTAGATATTAGATATTAGATTTAGATATTAGATTTTAGATATTAGATTTATTGTTTATCGAGCTTTTTCTCCGTGAATGTATCGTTATATCTAACGGGACTGGATTTTTTTATATCCAACCAAGATTTTGTCAAGAAAAGAATCAATTTAATTTTTTTCCTGTCTGATTTTTTTGTCTGGCCTTGATTTATTGTTTACAAATATTTAGTTTATAGTTTTTTAATTGATTGTTATCGTAATTAACTGAATTTTAATTTAATTTTTGTTCGGTTTAGATTTAATTTTTTTAAAAAAAGTTTGTTCGTAAGTTTTATAATTTTAAATATTTGTATTTTTATTTCTTTCTTTTTAAAATTTTTTTGCTAAGTTTTCTTTATTAGTCTAAAATCTTTGTGATTTCGGTTTCTAAATAGTATTTTATTAGTTCATTTTGTCTCATTCAATTTATTTTATAGTTTTTGTTTACTGAAATTTGCATATTTAACTTTATTTTAATTAACATGTGGGTTGGTGTGTGTGAGAGAGAAGGAATGTTTTTGGATTAGGCCTGTCAATGGATCGGATATAGGTAAATCCGAATCTGAAACCCTATATCACCGATCTGATCCGATAATCTGACGGATCAAGCGTATGTCAATCCATATCCGAATCTGTTACCCGTTAACATATCTGATTAAATATCCGATCCGATCCGAAATATAAATATATGGATAAAAAACAATTAAAATATGAAAGAGATGAAGATCAAAAAACAACATACATATATAATTGTGTATATTATGTATATGTATAATAAGAAATATGTTATTTTCGGATCGGATCGGATCGGATCCTTAACGGATTGAATATAGCTAAATTCATATTCGATCCGTTAATAAATAAATTATCGGATTCGAGTTCGGGTTATTGGACCATTATACAAATTCCATATCCGAAATTTCGGATCGGATTCGGATCGGATTCTAACCAAAATTCGATCCATTGACAGACCTATTTTGGATGCTTAATTATATTATTTTTAGATGAGTTACACAATTTCTTTAAATTTTGGGATATCGTCATTTATTTATATAGTGTACATTGATCAGATCCCTACAAAATCTTAAGCATTTATTAATTTTTTCGCATCATGCTCGTTTCATATATTAATCACGTCCATACTGATACCGTGTCATAGGCACGGCACGGGTACGAAATCTAGTATATATTGTAAAACAGTTAGGTTCGCACATGTGCAATTGACTATGACTATTTCGATGTCATGATTTAATTTTGTAACGATATCTTATGGCTGTAATTTATTTGAGTTTTCAAGCGTACGAACAACCTTCTCTTCCCTCTGATTTATTTGGAATGAAGATACATGTTACCCATTTTTCGCCTATTCGCCTTCTTTGTTACCCATTTGGAATGAGTTTCCTTATACTGTTAGAATTAAGTTTAGATCTCCTTTTATTTTCAAATCCTTTTTCCTTCCCCCCCCCCCCTCTTCTCTCTCTCTCTACCGTGATTTTTCACAAAAAGCTCTTAGCCGCCGCTGTCTCTACCGCATAGACGAGTAGTGAATTGCCACCGGTGACAAGCGCCAACTAGAGTTGACAATTGGAGACTGCGAACCCCATCATTATTCGGCATCTCTCTTCGCACTACGCTTTTTAAATACAAGAAGAGTTTGACAATCAAGATTTCTATTTCTCTTTCATCATCTTTTTGTTTCAATCATTATAAAAGTTTAAGGGTGGGAGGGGGATGGGGACGTTGAAGTTCTATGATTCTTTTTGTCTATGTTAGTCAGTTTGCTTCCTTTTCTGTTTTGTTTTTCTTTGTATAATGTTAATTTTGACATCAAATTTGGTTAGAGATGAATAGAAAATAGCTTAGGTACTAAATTGTGTACACATAATCAAGTCTGTTATGTTGCCTACGATGTGCTTGATGTTTGGCCTCTAAGAAAAAAATGAATCTCCTTATTTTAAATTTTTGTAGATAGACACTGTAGTAATTAATTAATTTTCCACTCTAATTTATTTATTTTAATGTATGGCGAACAATACCCGAATAATTGCCAAACATGTATTCGAGTTTGGTTGCTATATCGATTTTTTTCAGAATAATTTATGAATTTTGGATTTTCCCCATATCAAGTCTGTAAGTTTATCTTTTCTTTGTACATTTTTCTGTGAATCATCTTTTGCTTTTATGTTTGGTCCAATGTGCAATCAATTTATATGAATTTTACATAATGAAAAAAATTTCTAGGGTTTGAATGTTATTTCAGCATTTTATCTTACGAAATTATGTGAATTTAAATTTATATGGTTAAAGAAAAATATACTCATAAAGTTAAATGGATTTGGTGGATTTTGATTTTAAAAAGTAATTTATTTTTGGTAATAATTTATTCTAGTGTGTGTATATAAATCTATATTGCAATAGAGTTCATTCTCACATATGTGCAATTGACTAAAGCTATTTAGAGGTTGAGATTAAATTATTTTAAAAAATTTAATGGTTGGGATTCACTCTCACATTCACATGTGTGAGAGTAATTATCTACTTTTAAATCTCTATTTTCTCTTACCTTCATGTTGCAAAGTCACCCCCTATAATTAATATTATGAGCAGTCACACTCTGAGATTAATCTTCTAAATCATTAGCCCTTACAAAAAATTAACCTTACATTAATATACTCTCACAATATAGCTCAATTAATTGACTGAGACTACCTGGGCATGTGGGTTGATTCCACCGCAAAATCAAACGTTCATAGGTCAGTTACATATAACTCCTTACAAATAACCCCCTCAACTATAGGTCGAGTTCGAATAGCGTCCCTCAACTACCACTTGAAGTAATGTACCCTTCAACTATAACATTTTTTTTTAAATCGCACCTTCTATTTAGATGTTGATATTTCAATTGACGAAATCAGATATACTGACACCGTGCCATAGACATGAATACAAAGATCTAGTATATATACACGAGGAATCAGTATTGTATTTGTAGTTAACAAAACATATGTAATCATTCAAAAATTAAAGTTTTAGTATTGGATGATCAGGAATATATAGAGATTAACATATTTTTCATTTTTCTATCGATCATTTAGTTGTAATCACAGCAGCATCTTTATTGAGTCAATGATTGGTTCTAAAAATACCGCCGAATTAAAATTCTGTTTCCATTCCATCTCGCTCTGGATAAGGACAAGTCAATTAATTTTCAAATAAAGAATATATTCTCTGCTAGTTAAGTAAGAAACAAGTATCTTCTTCCTTCCACATATTAAAAAAAACTTTTGTTCCAATCAACACACATATTAAGAAAAAATAAATTGGCTCTACTATTAATATAAAATCTTGTACTCAAGGTTCCTAAATAATTATCATGTTTGATCCGGTACACCGTAGTAATTTATTGTATTATAAATATTAGTGTAATGTTATTCTTCATTTAATACCATTGTCATCTTGAGTGTTAAAAGTGTTTTCCTAAAAAAAAGTTTAAAAACATGGCAATTATTTTGGAACAAAAAAAAATACACGACAATTATTTAGGAACGGAGGGAGTATGATTTTTATAAACGCTCATATGATAGTGAGGTCATTGACTAAAATATGAATCAAATCAAAGACAAAATGACAAATAACTTTTAAAAAATGATTAATAGATAGGACTGTAGAAACAAATAAAATTTAAAAATA
Organism: Codonopsis lanceolata; assembly: GCA_013146195.2. Classification (NCBI taxonomy): domain Eukaryota; kingdom Viridiplantae; phylum Streptophyta; class Magnoliopsida; order Asterales; family Campanulaceae; genus Codonopsis; species Codonopsis lanceolata. Next base: position 120,335,174 of record CM028381.1, on the reverse strand, counting down.
ATGACATAGCCTTTCCATTAATTGAATTACCAATTTATAGGAAAAGTTACAATTAGGGTTATATTTGGAGTAGGGTACAAGAAACCTATACAAGGAAGGTAACAACTTAAGGAAAGAATTATACAAGGTAATTACAAAAACTAATAATTACAAATAAACAAGAATAATAAATATATTATTCTCTAACATGCCCTCGTAAGATAGACGGCTGAGAGGAGAGTTCAATCTTGTAAAGTAATTGATGAAACCATTGGCGAGCAAGAGGCTTGGTCAGTGCATCGGCCAACTGATCAACCGAGGAGACATGACAAACTCGCATAAGTCCATCGTGAACTTGTTGCCGGATGAAATGAAAATCCAGGGCCACATGCTTCATGCGAGTATAGAAGACCGGGTTGGAGTAGAGACTAGTGGCACCGATATTGTCACAATAAATGACAGGCTGAATGGAGGTGGTGATACCGAGCTCGCCGAGCAAAGACACAATCCAGTGGACTTTAGCAGCGGTGGCAGCAATAGCCTGATATTCAGCTTCAGTCGAAGAGCGAGCAACAATGCGTTGTTTCTTAGAGCTCCACGAGACCGGATTGCTACCTAGGTAAATAATGTAGGCACTTGTGAAGGTGTAGTCGTCTTTGTTGCCCGCCCAATCAGCATCAGTGAATGCATGGAGGGCTTGGGGGGACTGGCGATGAAGTAAAATGCCATGATTAATAGACCCACAAAGGTACCAGAGAATACGCTTGGCCTCATTCCAATGCTCGGTAGTCGACCTATGCATGAACTGAGAGAGTTTGTTGACGTCATAGGAAACATATGGGGCGAGTAAGAGATAGATACTGAAAACTACCAATCACTGCACGAAATTCTGTCAGATCGGTGAGAGCTGTGCCCGACTGAAGAGTTAAGTTTGGCGAGGTGGGGAGTGGAGTAGCAACCGGGCGAGCATCTGTCATGCCTGTGCGAGCAAGAAGATCAGCAATGTACCCACGCTGTAAGAGCATGAGATCACTTGGTTGCTTGATAACCTCAACACCAAGAAAATAATGAAGTTCTCCAAGGTCTTTGAGGGAGAAGCGAGCAGCGAGCAAGGAAATGAAGGTCTGGACTGCAGCGGGCTGGTTCCCAGTGATGATGATGTCATCCACATAGACTAAAAGATAGATGGTGGTGCTCCTTGTATTAAGAATGAACAATGAAGTGTCTGCCACAGAATTTTTGAACCCGTAGGCAAGGAGAAACTGATGTAGTTCATTCTACCATGCTCGTGGAGCCTGCTTGAGACCATATATAGCCTTGTGAAGTCAACAGACATGCTGAGGGTTGTCCTTGTCAAGGAAGCCAGGTGATGAGCCCAAGATTTTCACTAATTTTCCTGGGAATTTTCTTCTATTTTGTGCTATTTTTGAGTTAATTATGCTTTGGAAATATTATTATTTGTGTATTTGTGCTTAATGTAGGTTTCCATGCATAATCGAGCAATTATATGGTGTTTAGCACAAAGTTCGAGGCAATTCCGGGCTGAAAAAGTTGAAATGCAAGTCATTTGGTCAAAGTCCGTTAAGTTTATTAAGAGTTCCAAGGCATTTCAGGCTTAACGGAGAGTAACATAGCTAACGAAGGACCAATATGAGAGAGTTGGGAGGGGAAGGACCTTCGGCGCGCTAATTCCAGAAGCTAGGGGCACTGGGGTAAGTATTGAAAGAGAATGGGAGGACAATGCAATTTCCAGATTCTCCTATGCGTGTTGTCGTTTCCTGTGGAGCCACGTGTCCGCCTTATCCATTCTCCCATGACCCACAATTTCCTTCCTAGATCAGGTCTGACACGCGCCTACTCTAGGCTAGCCTGCTCCATCCACACGCCTTTTCACCCCTTCCCTCTCAAATCCTGCACCTATTTCCCCAGGGTTAGACCCGCGAACTTTCTTCCTGGGTTACCCTGCCCCAGCCGTGACCCAATCTCTTTTCTCCTTCCAATTTAGCCCCCAGTTCTCCTATTCTCTCCCCAATCTACCCATGCCTTCTTGTTGCCTTCTCCATATACTCCCAGTCAAGCCTCTTTTCATTTTTGAAGTCCCCATTTCAGTACATTATTACAAAATGGGGCACCAGCCCCATTTCACCCTATTTGCTCACCAAATCTCCAATGTTTGATCACTTTTGAAGGTTTGGAGCTTCAAATCAAGAGCCAACGAAGCATCTACAAATGATTTCAACCCCGGAAGCGCGATTTGTTTGGTTTAATTCTTTTTATCTCTATTTTATGATAGTTGTTATAATTTCTTGGGTTTAATTGGTTTATGTTTAAGTTATTTATGGAAATGCAATTATTTTTCTATGTCCAATGTAGTATTTTAATTTAATCTATTTCTTTATTTAGTACACATTCATGTTGAGTTATTATTTTTATGAACTTAATGCTTTTAATTAATTTACCAATAATTAAATAATTTTAGAAATATTTAGGATCCGCGAGAGCTACCTTTATATTTCGGATCAATCAATTTAATAGTTGGTGTTTTGTGACACACACCGATAGCCATTGCGAGACTCAGTTTGACACGCGATCGAACCATTTTAGCCATTCACGAGGTCGGGGAGGTTATGGTTGACTATAAGATGCGAGAGCCCGTAGTTAACCAATTTTATTTGTCTCGGCTACCAACATAATATGTAGAAAAATTTAGAGAATTTATTTTTGCAACGTATTACACATTCGTTTGGTTATTATTGTGTGCTCTTCATGCTTTTAATGGCATAGCGAACCACTAGATAATCACTAGAATTATAGGATAAGATGCGAGAGTCCGTCCTATTAATTTCAAAAATCACAATAATTGTTTACGTTACGTGAGACCTAGAGGAGATCGTGCGTAGATAGTCATTGGATGCTTGTTTTGATATGTGGCTATTTTATCCTATGTTATAAGAAGCGAGAGCCCGTAGTGAATACTATAGTGCACCCGACTACCAACACTTGAGTTAAAGAAAAGTAAAAAAGATGATTAAATTAAACACCGGCTAGACTAGAAATAATGGACTCCTATATTTTTATCTTGATTTGTTGTTGCCAAACCACCTCCGCAGTAGTGTAGATTTAATTGTTTTCTAGGTTGTTTATATTTTTAGATTTTAATTCATTTTCTTTTCGCTCAAATATAATTATTTAGCCTAATTTTGGTACTTAGTCGGAGTGAGAATTACGTACATTCCCTGTGGGATCGATAACTCGTACTTTGGTACACTTTATTACTTGATACGGCCGGGTATTCTTACCCGAGTTGCGTTTTGCGCATATCACCAGGTGGTTGAGCCTTATGTAGTGAGTGTAATGATCAGTGTTCTAAAACTCCCCGCCTAGGCGCTAGGCCCCTCTCTACCGCCGCGACTTTCTTAGTCACCGCCTAATCAACCAAGTCGACGCCTACGTTGTCGGTCTGTCAGATAGATAGAAGAAAGATGAAGAAGAAGGGGGATGTCTCGAGACTCATAATTTAGAATGAGATGGGATTAGGAAGGATATGTTAAATTGTGGGTTGTAGGGGCAGAAGGTAGGTGGAGTAATATATTTTTTTTGCTTTTAGTTATAAGCTTGGTTGGTTTATTGCTTTAGGGTTGTTGAGAATTGAGATTAAAGGTAGGTTTGTATATTTTTGTTCATTTTACAAATATAGACAAGTGTTTGATAAAATGACAAACATAAAAAAAATTAAATTTGTAGTCAATGTGTTTGATCTTTGATGTAAATTATCAAAAAAAAATGGTAATCATGCCTTAATTCTAGGCCCCGCCTAAGCCCCGACTAGTCCCCTAGGCGCTAGGCGCTAGTGTGCCGCCTAGCAGTCGCCTAACGATTTTTAGAACCTTGGTAATGATCGACAAAAATAACATAGTATTTAAATCCATCAACATAATGAATGAGGGAGGTCCAGACATCAGAAAAAAGAATTTGTAGAGGGGAGGAAGACACAATAGTAGATTGCAAAAAAGAAAGTTTGTGACTTTTATTGCATAAGCAGTCATTACAATGTTCTTGTTTGATGCAAGTAAAGTCTATAGCTACACCTAAACTAGATAAAATCTAACGCTGGATGGGTTCAGAAGGATGGCCAAGGCAGTGATGCCAGTCGTGATGAGAGACTTTGGAACCAACACAAGCAGAGGGGCGAGCAGAAGGAGCTGTGGTCGGCCATTCATACACACCATCGTTAGATTGCCCGGTCAGCAGAATGCTCCCTGTCCGTAGATCCTTCACATGAAAAGAATTTGGTAAGAACTCAATATAAGTATTATTAGAGATGCAGAATTGAGATATGGAAATAAGATTCTTTTTCATGTCAAGTACAAAGAGAACATTATGCAAGGCAAAAGTGTGTAATGGTGTAGAAAGCAAGGAGGAACCAGTTTTGGAGATAGATAGCCATGTACCATCACCAATGACCATGTCGTTGTGCCCCGGTAGGGGGTGTCTAGAGATAAGTTGCCAAGGTCACTAGTGACATGGTGAGAAGCACCACTGTCAAGCAGCCAGCTCGGTGTCCCTCGGTCTGTTGTGGTTGCGAGGTGTGCCTGTGGTTGCCATTTGGGGCCATTTGTCGTGTTAAGGGTAGTGGGAAAAGATGTGGTGGCAACCAGCTGAAAGTTGGGGCAGCGAGCAACCGTGTGTCCCTATTAGCGATATCTTTAACACTTGCCCAAATATGGTTGTTGTTGGCGAGGAGCAGATGTCGAGGACTGAGAAGGCGGCCGAGGTTAGGACTGTTGGCAGGCTTGCGAGGACGGTTGCCGAGTAGACGAGCTATTGAACCTCGGGGCAGCAGGATTCACCGAGATATGATACGAGGACACGACCTGTGCCTGTTTGAGAAGCATCGCGGTTGATGAGTTTTTCGTGAAGCTCATCGAACGAGATAAGCATGTCTCAGCCTTCGACCACATCAACAATGTGGTGGTAGTCATCGTCCAAACCCCCTAGGAGGATCTCAATAGGATCCACGTGATCAAGAGGTTTGCCAAGAGCAGCGAGTTCATCAGCACCCCTTTTGACGAACTGCATGTAGTCAGAGATTAACTGAGAGCCCTTGGAAGCACATTTGAGATAGTCCTTAATCTGTTTGATGTGACCACGAGTTGGGCGAGCATAAGTGTGGGCAAGGGTTTGCCAAACATCACGAGTAGTGGCGGCCTGTTGGATCAAGGGGACCAAGGGAGCAGGCAGGAAGCCGACAAGAGCACCAAACAGAAGTTTGTCTTTCCGGATCCAAGGTTGAAAGTGCGGGTTGGGTGTGGGAACGTCCTTGGATGTTTGAGCATCCTTAGCGAGGACAGTGGGAGGCGAACATAGATTTGAGCCGTTTACAAACTTGTAAAGGTCATAGCCAATGAGGGTTGCCTCGACTCGGAGCTTCCAAGATATGTAGTTGGTGGAGATGCGTTTGGTGATGTTGTGGTGAGAGATATTTATGAGATCGAAGGTTTGGATTGGATCAACGGGATTTTTGATGATGAGGGTTTGATTACCGTTAGCCATGGAGGCAGGATTGTTGTGGGAGGCGGCGACGGCAAGGGAAGAGGGTTTTAGGAGCAAGCTCTGATACCATGTAGAAACAAATAAAGTTTAGCAATAATGGCATAGCCTTTCTATTGATTGAATCACCTATTTATAGGGAGAGTTACAATTAGGGTTATACTTGGAGTATGGTACAAGAAACATATACAAATGAAGGTAACAAGATATGAAAAGAACTATACAAGGCAATTACCAAAACTAATAATTACAAATAAACAAGAATAATAAATATATTATTCTCTAACAAGGACACTATTCTAAAGCCAACTAAAAACTAAAAAAAAAGGAAAGATAGACTAATTTCTAGATACAAAAAGAAGTACAGTTGTTGAATCTTGCCTTGTTTAAATTTGTTTAAAATCATTCTACTTTTTGTCAGCCAAGAACTTATAAGTTCTAAAGTATATTGGTCAGCTTGCAGCATAATTTTTGTCAGTCACTTAGATCAGCTGACCATAGTTTTAAAAATGTCAGTTTCTTTGCCTTCTTTGCTTGAATATTTCTTGGTACTGACACTTTCCTATTTTGTGTTTTGTTAGATCTTTTGTACGTTATCTTTTTAACAGGATCCTTATAATCTTGTGAGAAGATACGTCTGTATTGCTTAACACATTTCAAATTCAAATGTGTTCCTAACGGGCTGCTATTCAAGATCATCTATAAATACCCACAGGAATCACTTGAAAAACACACAGAAATATGAAGCATTCATTCTCTCAAATAAATTCCCACTGTGCCTTAGCTTTCATAACTTTAACTAAATATTCTTCACTGATATTTTCACTCTAGTTATTGTTTAGACAAATACTGAGTTACTTCTTTCATATTCTTAAGAATTTAGTTGGTTTGTCTCACGAGTGTGATTGTATTTCAATCATACTCCATAAACACTGGTCTTTTGTTGTACACTGATCCATTAGAGATCAATTAGATTTTTAATAAAATTAGTGCACTTCAAAAATCCAAGTTTGACCAACTTGGTAGTGGATGTAGCAGTTTTTACTGTGAACCACTTCAATTCTTTTGTCAGTTATTTCATCAGCTCTTACAAATTTATCTAACACTTAAGAAGTCTTGATTTACTTAAGTGTCAGTCAGTTACTTTCATAAATTGTTTACTTACTTGTTTTGATAAATTGTTCTTCAGCTTCTTTCTTTACCTTCAGTGATCTATTTTCAAAAGAAATTAAATTGTGTCAGCCAGCTGACCAATTTCTTATCCGTGTCAGCTTCTTTGAAACATCAGTCAGTTGACCATATCAGTTGACTGACAAAATTACATTTTCCATTGCAACTTTTGAAATTTTTCAAAATTACCCTCAAAGTTTTTAAAAGGCTATTCACCCCCCGCCCCTCTAGCCTTGTCAGTTGCTATCTGGACTTACAATTGGTATCAGAGCTTGACGTTTTGAAAAATTATTATTTTCCAAGTTTAACAACTTGAAAGCCCAATCATGGCAATTATAAAAGCTTTTCAATCAAACAATGTTACTCAAGTACCCATTTTTTATGAAGATCACTTTGATATTTGGAAAGAAATAATTACAAGATATATGAACAATATTGATAAACGATTGATGGAATGTGTAAGAGGTGGTCCTATGCAACCTATAAAAATCAATACTAAAGTTAGTAAATATTCTATTGCAGATGATGATACCATAAATCCTTTTTCTCCTGCTATTGAAAAGTATGTTCTCAAACCTCAATCTGAATGGACTGAGGAAGATAAAATTACAGATGGACTAGATGCCAGCGCGGTACACATACTGTCAAGTGTTGTTCCAGATGAAAACTATAAGCAAATATATTACTGTGTCACTGTCAAAGAAATATTGGATGCTCTTGTTGAATACATCGAAGGAGACCAAAACATCAAGGACAACAAACTCTATGACTGCATACAAGAGTTTGATGCCTTAAAAAAGGATCCAAAAGAATCATTAAAGAATGCTTATGATAGATTTCTTGAGGTAAATAATAGATGCTCTTCTTTTGGTAAAGTTTATAGCATGAAAGATTTGAATATGCATTTTCTTAGTAGCTTGGGAAGTAGATGACATGTTACGATCACTGCCATAAAGGAAGTAAGCAGATTTGAACAAAATTCATATACGTAGTCTTGTTGCAAGTCTAAAAATTTATGAAAAGGAAGTTCTCAAAACTCAAGAAATTGAAAAAAAAACTTTAAAGGTATCTCTCTACAAGCTGAAGAAGGGACGCCTAAAACTTCTACATCTCTGTCAGACAATGACTTTGATGAAGATGAATTTGCTGCCTTTGCTAGACAATTTAGAAAGTTTAAATCTTTTAAAAAGAACTTCCAAAAACCTTCTTCAAGTTTTCAAAGATCTTCCTCCAATACTCAAAAACCTTCCTCAAGCTTTCAAAGACCTTCTTCTTTAAACTTTCAAAAGCCTTACTTCAAAGCAAATGAAGACAAGGATGGGAAAGAAAAATTGTTGTGCTTCAATTGTAGAAAACCTGGTCACTTTGCTTCAAACTGTCCGTCTACCAAAAATGAATACTACAAAAGAGCTCCCAAAAACTTTGAAAAACAAAAGGGTTTAGTTGCTAAAGATCAAAATCTTGCAACATGGATTGAGACAGATTCTGAAAATGAATCTACTGATTTTGTGTAAGAAGCAAACATGTGCCTTGTTGCAGAATCAGTCATATATGATTCAGAAAATGATGTCCCTAGTCCAAAATATACAAATGAGTCTGATAATGAGCTCCCAAGCTCAGTTATTAAAAACCCCAAGCTGACAAAGGTCATCAAACCTGATCAGTTTGTGGTTAAGAAAATAGGAAATGGTTTTTATGGACAAAGGATCATAAGTCAGCCAGAAAGAAAAATCAAGTCAACCTCTCCAAGGACTGCTGACCCTAAAACAAGCAAAATGAGAAAAGAGCAGGAGGAGAAGGCTACTGACATAAGTGTTGATGATCTACTGGAACAAATGCAAGAAATGTATTCCAAGTTTGAAACACTTAAAAGAATTCATGTTTCTTTATCTGGTGACTTTAAACGAATCTCTGATGAAAACTGTGAGCTTCAAAAGATCAATGAGCTTTATAAAGTACAACAAAATGAATTGCTGCAACTTAAAAGCATCAATGAAAAACATGAGATCCAAGCAAAAATCTCAGATGCCCAGATTGCTAACCTTGTAGAAAGGAATCTTTGACTAACCAATGTAGTTGATACTTACTCAAAGTCAAAAGCTGTTGTTGAGACCATCATTAGTCAACAGAAAAATCATGAAGACCAACATGGTCTTGGATACTCAAAAGATGATGGAAACTGTGAGATCAGACAGTCAAATGGTGAACCTAAGATTATGCTAAAAAAGAATAAGGGATCAGCTTATAATGTTGTACCTTTCAAATACCCTAAAAATGTGAATCAACTTAAGAAGTCCATTAACAAAAAGGATAAGCTGAACAATGACAGTTGTCAGTCTTCTGTTCATAAGCCTCAAAAATTGTCAGCGGCTGCAACAGCTGACAAATGTCAACCAGCTGACAAAAGAGGAGGAATCAGAAAGAAGACAACTGACAAGTTCAAGCCAATCAATTTTGTTGCTACTAAAACCTCTAAGCTGAGTCAAAATGAATCAAAAAATTCACTTCAAATGACTGATAAACATGGTTATCATAAATGCAACATTTGTTCTATTTTCGGTCATCAGTCTCATGAATGCATGTTTAGATTTAAACCTACTGACAAAGTCAAAATGCCTAACTTCAGGCAAATTTGGCTACCAAAGAAAACTAACCCTTTGGACCCAAAGATATAAAGGGTACCATGATTTAAATGCTCTTATTTCAGGTATGCTTAATGGCAGATGATCAACCAACTGACATATGGATATTAGACAGTGGATGCTCTAGACACATGACTGGGTCAGCTGAACTTCTTATTGACATTATCTCAGCCAAAGGACCTTCAGTCATTTTTGGAGACAACTCAAAAAGAAATACAATAGGCTATGGATCTATTATCAGAGGATCTATAAAAAAAATGAAAATGTCTCATTGGTACAAGGTTTGAAACACAATTTACTAAGCATTTCACAATTCTGTGACAAAGGTATGAATTGCACTTTCTCTACTACTCACTGTTTTATCAAAAACAACATCACAAATGAAGTTTTGCTTACAGGTTCTAGAAAAAGAAATGTTTTTGCTATTGATTTACTTGCTTTAAATAACAATACTCAAATATGTTTAGTAGCAAATAATACTTCAAAAACTTTATGGCTTTGGCACAAAAGACTTTCACATTTAAATTTTAAATATCTTTCTAAACTCTCAAAAGGAGACTTAGTGAATGGTCTGCCATCAATAAATTTTCCTACTGACAGAAAATGTGATGCATGTATTTTGGGAAAAATAACAAAAGCTTCTTTTAAACCCAAACCATGCCTTTCAACCAAAAGAATTCTTGAACTACTTCATATGGATTTATTTGGTCCTATTACAACTGCAAGTTTGGGAGGAAACAGATATACTCTGGTTGTTGTAGATGATTACTCAAGATACACATGGGTTGAAATGATGCAATCCAATGATGAAACTTATGTCATTCTCACTACCTTGCTTAGAAATCTTCAAACTCAAAAAGAATGTGAAATCATAAGTGTGAGATTAGACAATGGTACAGAATTCAAGAACTTTGGCATGGATACATACTGTGATGATCATGGTATTGATCATAATTTCTCAACAGTCAGAACCCCACAGCAAAATGGCGTTGCTGAAAGGAAAAACAGAACATTGATTGAAACAGGTAAAACAATGTTAGCTGAAGCAAAGCTACCAAAGTATTTTTGGGAAGAAGCTGTCAACATAGCCTGTTTCACTCAAAACTGATCTCTCATAAACAAGTTTCATGGAAAGACTCCATATGAATTATGGAGAGGAAGAACACCCAACATTGCTTACTTTAAAAATTTTGGGTGCAAATACTTCATTCACTACAATGGTAGTGACCATAGAGGTAAATTTGATGAAAAAGCTAATGAAGGTATTTTTGTTGGTTATGTTAAACATAGTAGAGCTTATAGAGTTTATAATAGAAAAACTCAAATAATTGTTGAATCTATGCATGTTACATTTGATGAATTCAATTTACTTGAGTCTACTGAGACTCCTGATGTTACTAACAATTTTGAGATTTTTGAGACATGAAAGAATATAAGTTCAACTCAAAATAATCCTTCATCTTCAAATTCTCCATATGATATCTCAGTTATTCAAAATGAACTTCAGCAAACTGACAATACTCAGCCAGTTGACAATCTAAATCATTTGTCAGATCGTGTCATAGCTGACCAGTGAACTGACACATTTCCTACTGAAACTCTTCAATCAGCTGACACTCCTTTTCTTCACCTTTACCAACTGAACCCATTCCAGACCTTCCTAGGGAAATCAGAGAAGCTAAACACCATCCAGTTTCAAACATTATTGGTAACCCCTTTGCTGGTCTAAGAACAAGAAGCAGTTCAAGAAATGAAACTCTTGATTCACATGCTTTTGTCTCTTCAATTGAACCCAAAAAGATTGATGAAGCTCTGGAGGACCCCCAATGGATTGAGGCCATGCAAGAAAAATCAAATCAGTTTGAAAGATGTCAAGTTTGGGAACTTGTTCCAAGACCTTTAGATCAACAAGTTATTGGAACAAAATGGGTGTTTAGGAACAAGTTGGATGAAGATGGAAATGTCACTAGGAACAAAGCAAGATTGGTAGCTCAAGGCTATAGACAGGAGGAGGGCATTGACTATGATCAAACATTTGCTCATGTTGCCAGACTGGAAGCTATTAGACTATTTCTTGCCCATGCAACTTTCAAGGATTTCAAGGTCTATCAAATGGATGTAAAGAGCCCCTAAAGGGGTGGCCCAGTGGTAGACATGGGGCTTCACAAAGTGTGAGGTCTCAGGTTCGATCCCTTCCCATGCCCCCCTTAGGAAAAAAATGGATGTAAAGAGTGCTTTCCTAAATGGTGATCTACAAGAACAAGTTTTTGTTGAACAACCTCCTGGATTTCTTGATATAAAAAAGAAGGACCATGTGTACAAGCTAAGAAAGGCTCTTTATGGTCTCAAACAAACCCCAAGAACATGGTATGAAACTCTATCAAAATTCCTCATGGAAAAAGGGTTTCAAAGAGGTAAAATTGATAATATTCTCTTCTCTCTTAAGCACAAAGTAATATCTTACTAGTTCAAATTTATGTTGATGATATTATTTTTGGTTTTACTAAAGATGTCTTGTGTAAAAGATTTGAGAATCTTATGAAGGGAAAGTTTGAGATGAGCATGATGGGAGAACTCACGTACTTTCTAGGTTTGCAAATCAAGCAAACTGAAGAAGGAATTTTTATCCATCAGTCAAAATACACAAAAGAACTGATCAATAAATATAATCTTCAAGAAGCAAATTCAGTAAACACTCCAATGGGAGTTGAATGTCATTTGGTCACTGATGAAAAAGGTAAACCAGTTAATACAACTGAGTATAGAGGTATAGTTGGATCTCTCTTATATTTAACTGCTAGTAGACCAGACATTATGTTTGTTGTGTGTATATGTGCTCGTTTTCAAGCAAATCCTAAGCAATCTCACATGATTGCTGCAAAAAGAATTATTAGATACTTGATTGATACTGAAAATTTTGTTATTTGGTATCCAAGAGACTATTCTTTTAACTTAATTGGATATTTAGATGTTGACCTTCCAGTTTATAGAGTAAACATAAAAAGCACCAGTGGAACATGTCATTTTCTTGGTAACAGGCTGATATCTTGGGCATGCAAAAAGTAGGCATCAGTCTCCACCTCAATTACAGAAGTTGAATACATTGCTGCTGGCAGTTGCTGTTCACAAATTCTTTGGATGAAACAACAACTATTGGAATATGAAATGGAAATAGGAACATATCATATTTATTGTGATAATACTTCTGCTATTTCTGTTTCAAAAAATCATGTTATGCATTCTAAAACCAAGAATATAGATATAAGATATCACTTCCTAAAAGATCATGTTGAAAAAGGTAATATTCAGCTAGAATATGTTCCTATAGAATTTCAATTAGCTGACATATTTACAAAAGCCCTAAAATCTGATAGATTTGAATTTCTTAGAGGTGAATTGGGAATGCTTGTAATGTCATAGAAAGATATTCTGTATACCTAATCTTTGCAGGTGCAATAGATCAATTGATAAAGGAAATCAGCATTGACTTTCAGTTTGTCGGTCGCCATTCATCTAGTTGACAAAATTTTATCAGCTGACAACCATATGTCACATATATTCAGCTTCTGAATAAATCCTCATCTGACATTATTCAGCCAACAGCTGACATCCCTCAACTGTCAAAAGTCATCAGCTGACATTTTTTATCCATCTTTTAGCTGACAACACAACACAGTGACTGACCTTATAGTCACTATTCAGGTAGCTTCTACTCCCTAATCAAAGCTGATCGTATCTCAGCTAAGATTCATATTAAATCCAGATATTTATAAATTCCTTCATTTATTTCCCGTCCTTTTATTCCTTCTTGAAACTCGCGAAACTTCCTTGAGAAGCTAAAACGACTTCCCACTATCCCACCAACACTGGCGGTTGAAGTGACGTGGTTACACAAAAATGGCTCTTAATAATGATGATTGTCACCTGCCATAAATCACATTTTTATCTCAAAAACCAAAATTCGGTGTACTTTCTCGCTACATGCCATATCTTCGCTTTTAAAACTCACTCACAATACTTTTTATAAGCATTCGTACTTGTAAAACCCCTCGTATATATATTCTCCCTCTTCACTGCAACTCCTACTTTTTACTCATCACCTCCAAAGCTTCTACTTCCTCAAACTCTCTCTCTCCTTCAAACCCTAACTCTTAATCTTCTAGTACTCATTCTTCTTACTTTCTCTCTCGCTCTCTGTTCCATCTCTATTTTTAACCTTGTTTTTCTGTGTTTGTTTCAAGAAATGGCTAACAACACTGCATTAGGATGCCTCTTGGACGTCGTATCTCTTAACTCAGAACCGCCAAGGCTTGAACTCCTCCATCTTCTGACAGCATCTGGCCTAGTTCCCCTTCTCACCTTCAACATTAGAACTTACAGTTGCCAGTTGGCGGAAGAATTCTTCATGTCCATGGAAGAAAATCCCGCTGACCCCTTTTCACTTACAGGGACTATCAAAGGAGTACCCATCATCTTCGACTCAGAAACCATTACAGCTGCTTTTCCCAATTTATGAGATGATGGTTCAACCATCCGCACCATCCCAGAAGAAACTCAACAAGTTGGGTGGATCTCTATGTGAGGAGAAGTCCTTGTGGAGCTTGCCTTTGATAAACACAAGAAAAGATTTACTCCACTCCACTATGCCCTTGCAATGGTGCTGGACAAGTGCCTTCTTATTAAATCTGGTGGACATGATAAGATAGATAACATAGCCTCAGCTATTTTTCATGGAGGCTATTGTGGAAAACTTTGAAATCAACTGGGGAGATGTGCTTATGGAGTGTGTGAAGACCAACATAGCCAAATACAAGGAAAATATGGCTATTGGCAATCCCAGGCTTACCCATCATCTCATCATCAACCAATTCCTTCGATCTCTTCCGACTCTTCAACATCGTCTCATTACCATTGGAGACTTGGAGCCAGTAAGAATCAAAAAGTATATGGCTGCAGACATCAAGCGAGCTAATGTATCCAGCCGCTTTGGTCAGGAAATCTCCATAGCTCAAATAGGTCGTAGACCTCGAAGGACCAAGATACAGGCTCTTACTGCAACTTCTACCAGTCAGCCAGCTATTGGTCAGTCAGCTAAAGTTGGTCAGCCAGCTGAAGTTGGTCAACCAATTGAAGGTGGTCAGCCTGCTGACATTGGTCAGTTAGCTGTTGTGCACCCAACTGACATCTCTCCTATTCCTGTGCCCAGAAGATCCAGAAGAAGGAGATTGATAATAGCTGATGAAGATGAACCTACTCAGCCTGCACCTTCTCCCTCAGTGCCTCCTCTTTCCAAAAGACAAAGAAGAAATCCTGATCTCAATCCAGGTAATTTTGTTCCATTCTCACCTCCTCCAGAAACCCCTATCATTGATCCTACTTCCCACTCCCCTCCTTCAAATCCTCCTTCACCAAATACTGCTCCCATCAAATTTTTCCCTCCTATTAAGAATCCTACCTTTCATCCCAGACACTCTTATTATCGGGCAAATCCAGTCCTTATTCCTCCAAACTGGGTATTCCCTATTGATCACCTCCCTTATTTTGTTCAATTCCTTATCTCTTTTCATGAAGAAAAGAAAGATGACAAACCCCCTATCAATCCTATCAAATATATTGACCACAATCTCAAGAGGAGACCATATGTTTTGTACCTAGTAACTCCTAACCTGACACAAGAAGATCTTATTGCAAACTATGGCAAATACTTTGACCCTCACCCTCTGCTCTGGAATAGATTCTACTTGTCCAACGATTGTTTTGTTCAAGATGAACTTATCTTTCTGGCTTGGACCATATACAACAAGGTGCATCAACTTCCTACTCTACCTCATGATGACCCCTATTTAGTTGGGAGGGCTGCAGTGCCAGAAGATGATCAGCTGCATCAAGATTGGGAACAACCTTCAGTTGACCCAGCAAACCTGGCAAGAATTCAAAGAGCTGCAAATAAGTATGTGCAGGATGCTGTCAACTCTGCCAATTTGGCTTACATTGAACTGCACCGAAATAAGGCCTCCATGCAAGGAGGAGCTTCTATATCCACAGCCTTTCCTGATGCATTTTCCAATGATCTTGTTCCTCTCATCTCTGAGCCAATCTCTACAGCTCCTATTGTGGTACCTTCTTCTAATGTCCCTCTTGCTATTCCTTCATCTATTTTACCTTCTCCTACCCCAGCTGAACCAATACTCACCTTCACTTTTACCCTACAATCCATTCATGTACCCACTTTTATTCCAACGGTTACAGCCTCATCTTCAGTCCTTCCAGTATCTGCTCTCATTCCTGCACCAACTCCTATGTCAGCCACTCCTATTCCTCCAACTGATCCTTCAGTTGATGTTGTAATTTCTTCCATCCCAACTGACATTATGGTTCCTTCCCTTGAACTTCAACCTACTTTAGCTGATACACATGTTCCTCCACCTACAGTTCCTCATCCGATTGTTCTTCCTGACTTATCTCTTCACTCCACTCTTCCCTTGTCAGTTAGTCCCATAAATGCCCAAAAGACTGTCCTAACTGATGAATCTGATCATCAGTCAACTGAAGTGACAGCTGAAGAATCTTCCATGGCCTCCTCATCTAACTCTTCCAAATCCACATATGTTGATGAGTCTCTTCTTACTCCCTCTCAATTGGCCTCTAAAAAGGCTAAAAAGCAATAGGCCATCATTTCCCAATCTCTTCAGCAACCTACTGGGAAGAAGACTATTTTCCTTGATGTCTCTCCTGAGTCAGAGCCCGGGCCTACTTCTCCTGCTCCTGCATATCCCATGTCTACATTCTTCCCACCTGACCCTGAAGATGAAGGCATGCAGAACTTCAGCTCTTCATGAATGCCCCAGGCTCTTCTCAATCCCCAGCTCCTGAGTTTGTTGATCCTTCTCCACCTGACACACTTTATGTTTCAGCTAAGTTGGACCTACTGTATGTCCATCATCTTCAAATGAAAGCAGCTTTTACTCATCATACCAATCAGCTTGCCACCCTCCAACAACATGTTGCATCTCTTCTTCCAAATCTTACGCAAATAATCACATCTGAAGTACAGACTGCCATTGCTACTGGTGCACCTTGGGAAGCTCATATGGATGATTGGAGATCCATTCTGTCATGACTCGACCCAGATTCCAACATGAAATCCCAAGATCATGTCGCTGAAACTAACATAAGAAGAGGACAAGCACTAGTTAAATAGTAGTGCAAGTCAAACAGTCGAGCTAACAAGCTCTAAACACAAACATACAACTGTATTAAAATATTGGTTTACAAATATCGAATATGCGGAAGCGATAAAGAAATGAAGTCCCGAGCTATGAAGCTCGAAACCGAAGTTAAAGAAACCAAGAGAGACATTATCTCCCAACGGGGGAAAATAAAACTCGCGTGCCACAACATTGCAGACGCTGAACAAACCATCGGCACTCCAGGCCGGCGTTTCAACAAAGAACCAACCTGATATAATAATTACCCACGGTTAAAGCATACCGGGGTTAACCAACAACTATAACAATTTAGAAGAAAGAAAAACCCCAAAGCTACTGTGTACCCGGGAGACAACTGAAATAAATACTAAAACCACGAACAAGGCACGACACAACACGTTGACCCAAGAAAGAACCAATACAAATACCCAATGATCTACCCGACCGTAAAGTCTAGATAACTTTATAAGATTGATCTCACAAAAATAGCAAAGTACATAATATATGTGACGATGCTAAAAAGAAATAAGACTCCACAAGCTACTACTCAGGGAAGTCTGCTGCTACTAGCATGAACCACACGATCTAATCTCGATCTATCGATCAGCTGCGCTCTGCTACAGTCACGATCTACTCGACCTCAACGCGGCTACCAATTTACTGCAACTAGAAAACAAAGTACGGAATGAGTCATAATGACCCAGTACGCTACTACAAAAGATATGTAACATATAATTATGTAACATAAAAATAATCAAGGTGTCATTTTACAAATGACAGAAAACCCGTGAAGAGGCGTCGTATCGTTTTGATACTCCACAAGATAACCATTTCTTCTTACTTACTAAACCGTCCAAATGAACCAAGGTGTAATTCCCTGTTCAAACATAAATCAAATGAATTAGAACGTAGTTCCCATAAAAACAACATATGCAAGTATATATAATTATATATATACTAATCAAACTATTAATAGAATCATTAAGTATAGGTGTGCATATTTATATATATACACGTCAAGTCTTTCATAGCATCATCAAGTAGAAGTATGTATATCTAAATATATACATATCATATCGTTCATAGAATCATTAAGTACAAGTATGTACACTTACAGTTATACACTTCAAGTATTTCAATAATACACAATCAAGATAAACACGGTCCATTGGATCTCATGTTCAACTAACACTTTGTTATCACATAAGTGCCATAGTAAACCACATAAGGGATAGAGAAGGTACCGAATCATTGTCATTGTGTCGCTCCTGCAATCACAACCGTTAAATTGTTTCGTGCTGTCAGATGTACGTGATTGATACATCGACATACCGAGGGATACTCGGGCCAATTTAGCATAATCCATGCGCTCTATTGGTTACGACAATGGGCTAACTTCCCCACTGTAGCCAACAGTAGAAGGTGTGTGAATTGTCTACGGTACGGCGATACATAGCAATCACGAGTCCTATAACTCGTGAAGGCGATGCATCGTCCCACCATCAACACATGAAATCAAATAATGCCAGCTGGACTTATATGCAATACACAAGTAGATAGTTACTTGCAAATTCTCAAGTGGATATACAGATCTATTAAACTCATACGATTATTCACATTGTTACAATAATCACAAAACCACAATAGGAGCTCATTTGAGCCTCTAAATCAGAAGTGTCAAGTTGTCCACTCAATTCAATCCAAGTTCCAAAAGCTAGTAATCTAGTCAAATGGAATATAATTATCATAGGATCTCACCACGATCCTCGTAAGGTTCAATTGTTCCTTAACTCGACTCCGTTTAGTCCTTACTACAGTTTCATCCAAATAGGGTATAAATGCTATATGCATTTCTAGCACTTCTATGTTCTTGTTTAAGGCATAGCTAGGTTCTCGTTCCATTTAGAAACCCTAGTTCACGTATCGATAAGTCAAGTAGAAGATAGAAGCCTATGTTGATTAATATCAAATCAAGCCCTAGTTCAATTCAAGTTCATAATCTCACCTATTAGTGGAATCCAAATTTCAATGCAAATTAACAACCCAATAGTGGAACATGCATGAAGGCAAGAAACACTATATGCTTTATAAGTCATATTCATCAAGTATGGAGAATCAATCCTTAACAAGTATCACAATTATGCTTTCATACGTCATAATATCTAATTAATAAGCATAGATGTTTATTTCTAGCATAAATCCAAGTTAAGTTCTTAACTTAACAAATACTAAATCACATATTGTCCAAAACTACTATGTTAGTCTAGGGTCATTAAATTATTTAGATTATAAATAATAAATACAACCTAGAATGATAATTCATCCTATTGTCCAAAATACATATTAGTCCATGAATTAAACAAAATTATCCTTAACAAGTTCAAATATTGCAAATCACTCTGCGCAACAATCTTGCTAATTGCATTAAAAATTCCTCCCAACACTAAATGTACTGAATCTCACATATTCATAAAGTAGGCTCTTTAAACTATAACTTAGCCTTATTCATCAATTTATGATCATATCAAGATCAAGCTAATAATCTTCTTTTTTTTTGTTATGATTGTTCTGCCCAGTCAACTTATAAATTTGACCATTAATTCCTCACAACTCCAAATTTCATGAATTTTATATATTCAGAAACTAGACTCTTGGAACTATAATTTAACACTTTAAAGTACTCTATTTGGACTTGTATTCTTCAAAATACAGTCACCTCAATTTCATGTTAAAAATCTGGTTCTCTGTTGTGACTCATTCTGCTTAGTCAACTTGTAAATTAAACCATGAATCTCTCACAACTCCAAATTAGGGGATTATTGCCTATTATGAAACTAGACTCTTGAAAATATATTTTTCCATTTTAAAACACTCTAATTGGATTTGTATTCATCAATTTATGATCACGTGAAGATCATGTTAATAATAACCAGTTCCCCTTGTTCAGACTCACTGTCGCAGCCATGGTTCATGATTCATTAAAAATACTTCCCAAACTTGAAAATTTATGAAAATTTAAAGAGCATTACTTAGCATACACATGACCAACATATAATATTTTTAGGCAATTCCATGTAGTAGATTAGTACCAGTAATTTTTCGAAAATAGCCCAAAATTAGGACTGAATCTGTGAGGTTTCTTCCTAATTGGTGAAATCCTAAACTAGTCATCTCATTGAAGCTTCCAATTCCAACAAGTACATGAACATTAGTTGTTCCAAGTCATGTTTAGAACACTTTTAATTCTATACACAAACCCAATTTATTAAGTGTAGAGGGCAGCCCCAAAATTATTCAGATTTTAACCCTAACATGAAAAATTCTTTCAAGTTAACAATTGCAATGAGTTCCTTCACAATAATTACTCCTAAGCACAATTAGAACCACATTCATGCTTTAACCAAACCCAAATTAATAACTTAACAAAGCAGTCTCATAATTTCCAGATTTATAACTTGTTGAAATGAAGATTTCTACTTCACAAGAAGTCTTCCTAAGCATGTATACTATAACTATTATGAAGAAAGTATGTCATTATATTGAACATACAAATTTTCAAGGATTGGTAGCATACCATAAGCCTAGAAAAGGCTGAGAAAAATGAAAACAAAGTAAGGATTAGTAGTCTCCTCGTCGATAGCTACGATTGGGTGGTCTCGAATCCAAAATCGAGTGGCCGGATCTCCGGAAATCAAGAAATACGCACTAATCTCACCAAGAATCTCACACACTTGAGTTCTCTAACCATGGTTGAATATGAGGAGTGGTAGGAGGTGTAAGGAGTGGAAGAAATCAGATATTTCAAGTCACAAAGGTTAGGATGTGAATGGATTCTATGTGTCAAGCTATGATAGGTCAATTTTTAAGTGAGATTAATTCCCTAATTGAGGACTTAGTGCTAAAATTTTCATTTAGGATTAATCCACCCTAATTAAGGTCTTAGGTCAGGTTTAGTGAAATTCATTAAGGGTCTCCAAGTAAATCCAATAAACAAGGCAAAACTCAAATTTCTGGAAATACCGAGAATAAATGATTCAGTCAACTTTAAAAATGTGCATGTACCGAAATACAATTCCCAAAATTACGCAAGAGGTATAGTTAGAGAGATCTTGAAGTCTAATTTCTAACGCATCAAACGGATCTCAATTCGAGTTGTCTACAGAAAACTATGGCCAAATTACTACAGCCCTATCATGGCCAAGGTGAATACACAAGTCACACCGAAAATGAAACACGAGCGTGTTCAAACTTAAAAACGACCAAACCAAAATAATACCAAGTTAATCCCCAAGGTCCCCCTAGTCATCCACGGCCAAACCTAAGATCAAAATAATACTAACCGAGTAATACGACAACACGATAACTAAAATCGCGAATCGGGGAATCAAACTTACGACAACAACTACTATGGACGTTGTGGCCACGTGTAAACTTGTAAACATGGTTATTATGAATGTAAATGCATCTGAGCAAGTACACCAGGACATATGATCTCTCAAAGGTCGCGAGCAAGAACGAAGTACGTAAACGTTCTACCGAGTCAAGTACTTAAGGATTCGGGGTCTCACGCATTCTACTTTATCAACAGGAGTGGGCCAACAGAACCTTCAATGATGAAGCTGCTATGCTTTAAACCATTCAGGAGGAGAATAAACAAGAGAGCAAGAGCTGATGCATTCTTGGCTGAAAACAAGATCCTCAGACAAAGGTTGGGTCTCAAACCATCCCAGTCAGTAAATGCTGAGCCTGAAGCTGAAAAGGAAGCTGATGCTGAAAAGGCACCTGAAGCTGATATTGGTCCATCGGTTGCTGCTCAAGCTGAAAAGCCCACTAAATGATCCACATCAACAGTTGAATGAACTAAACTCTCCCAAAACTTTGAATCTCTTTTAAATCATCAGTTTTACTTGTAGTAGACAATTAATTCCTTTCTGATTTTTAATTTCCTACAGCTTAAAATTATCTCTTATCTGCTTGGCTCTCTAACATCTATTTTGCAGGAATATAAGTTCTCTATAATTGCTCTCTGCCTTAAATGAATGGTTTTAAGCAAATAGGAGGAGATTGTTGAATCTTCCCTTGTTTAAATTTGCTTAAAATCATTCTACTTTTTGTCAGCCAAGAACTTATAAGTTCTAAAGTATATTGGTCAGCTTGCAGCATAAGTTTTGTCAGTCACTTAGATCAGTTGACCATAGTTTTAAAAATGTCAGTTTCTTTGTCTCCTTTGCTTGGACATTTCTTGGTACTGACACTTTCCTATTTTGTGTTTTGTTAGATCTTTTGTACGTTATCTTTTTAACAGGATCCCTATAATCTTGTGAGAAGATACATCTGTATTGCTTAACACATTTCAAATTCAAATGTGTTCCTAACGGGCTGCTCTTCAAGATCATCTATAAATATCCACATGAATCACTTGAAGAACACACAGAAATCTGAAGCATTCATTCTCTCAAAGAAATTCCCACTGTGCCTCAGCTTTCATAACTTTAGCTAGATATTTTTTACTGATATTTTCACTCTAGTTTTTGTTTAGACAAACATTGAGTTACTTCTTTCATATTCTTAAGAATTCAGTTGGTTTGTCTCACGAGTGTGATTGTATTTCAATCATACTCCATAAACACTGGTCTTTTGTTGTACACTGATTCATTAGAGATCAATTAGATTTTTAATAAAATTAGTGCACTTTAAAAATCCAAGTTTGACCAACTTGGTAGTGGACGTAGCAGTTTTTACTGTGAACCATTTCAATTCATTTGTCAGTTATTTCATCAGCTCTTACAAACTGATTTAACACTTAAGAAGTCTTGATCTACTTAAGTGTCAGCCAGTTACTTTCATAAATTATTTACTTACTTGTTTTGATAAATTGTTCTTCAACTTCTTTCTTTACCTTCGATGATCTATTTTCAAAAGAAATTAAATTTTGTCAGCCAGCTGACCAATTTCTTATCCGTGTCAGCTTCTTTGAAACTAGAGAGAGAGATGCATGGTTGCTACTTGTTATTCTGGTTTGGTTTTCAAAAATAAAGAAATAGTCAGCAGTGGTGGGAGTAACCGATATTTTTTAAGAATAAAAAATTGACCCATTTTTTATTTTTTTTCGATATCATATTACTTTTTATATACGGCCAATTACGTATTTTCTGGTTATGAAAAAAAATCAGATTTCTATTTAAAAACAATCGATTTAACGTAAAAATAAAGGAACTAAGGGAGTATTTTATTTCAATCAACATACGGCAAAAGTGGAAATATGTTCTTGTTTTGATATTATTAGTGGTTCTGCCAACACTAACACGTCATGAAAAGTTTTTGAGTTCTTTTTAGAAATTTGGTTGCATTGGAAATGATGACAGATGTTAAAATTTTACCAAATATGTTGGCCTTTTCCAATTATTGTGGTTGTATATATATATATATATATATATATATATATATATATATATATATATTAGTTGTAATTTTTGTAAAAGGAAATTTTTTTTTGTAATTTTTCTATTTATTTGATAAGTGCATGTTAATGAGTAAATAGGCACCCATGGGCTCCCATGCCCATTTAGTGTCCACTATATATGCTCATATTATTAAATGAGCAGTTACTTGTCTGTCAATTTGAGCCCGCCTTCCATTTGTGCCCGTCCATACACGCCCATTTGTCACTTCTAATTTTAACTTCTTACGTTTTTATTTTTGTTTTTTGTTTTTTGTTTTGTTTTTTTTTTTTCATATAATAGGAATAGATCTTCTTTTCTTTGGCCGTCTTCCTTAACTCAAAGGGTGTGTTTGGAATGGGGTTTGGAATTGGTTTTAAGATTTAAAAAAATTCTGTTTTGTTATAATTGAAAAAAAAGTAAAATATGGAGAAGCCAAGTAAGACCAAAGAAATAAACTAAAAAATCAATAACTAAAGTTTTAACAGCATCTCCAATTAAAAACCTAAGATGAATTTTTTTTGCCAAATGAGCACCCAATATATGTTCACACCCATTTTGGAGGTTTAGGTTTGATCATTCATGGGTTTTGAAAATGGTAGTATCTCTTTAATACTCCATTTCTAAATGGTACTCACATTTATCTATTCTCACTTATTTTGGAAAAATAGTTCATTTCTTTGTTGTACTTTAAACAATCTTCACATTTTGCTGCTATATAATTCATAATTGTCATTGTAGTTTGAAATAGAGATGTACTCCCACCATTATTACTGTCATCTAATTTCTAATAAATTAATTTCAATCATTTCTCCTTAGGATTCTTAAAATGTTGGGATATTCTTAATAATTTATTTTTAAAAAAAAGTTAAATCCATGAAATCTAAACAGAAACACTCATTTGTTGAATGTAACTAATTCTTATTTAGAGAATTGGTTAGAATGTTGTAAACTTATATTAACATTTTTTTAAATAAAAGTAACATTTGATTACAAGAAAATAAAAGTAACTCAACATATAATAGTCAACATGAAAATGATATGTTAATTTTCTCATGAATAATTATCTTTTTATAAGAAATATTTATCCATATTTTATTATTTATTTAATACTTCGTTCGTACTTAGAAGTAAAAGTCTGCTAAAAAAATTGTCAATCAATTGAAATTCATTACTTGTTTTAACTTACCCCAGCTCTCGAATTACGAACACCAGTTGTTATTAAGGATTTTTTAACCTCTTTATAATTTTTTAAGAGAGATGATTGAAATTAATTATATTAAGAATTAGCTAACAATTAGAGATAATGACATAATTGCAACCTTTTTTGGATCTATTGCGACAATTTTGCTCAAAAAATATTACGACAAAATCATTATGATTGTTCAATATACAATGCAAAATAGACAATATTTCCCACTTTTTCCCCTTTTTTTGGTGGGTCATTAATATTTTTTTTTTGCCAATTCAACCATTATTAATAATAGGTTTTATAAAGATGGTAGTGATGTGGCATATGCCCACAGGCCCAAAAGATTTGGACTTGTTCAGCAGAACCAGCTATTGGTATCCGATAAGGACCAATTAAATTCACGGGAAAAAAAGTTGGACAAATTACAAGTGGATATATCTTTTAAAACATGTTTTTAAATAAATCTAGTTATTTTTTGAATATATCTTTTAAGTAAAATTTTGAAACAAAATTACGTCACTGCCTTTTACGAAGACTACTAAGTTAATTACAGTCCGTCACCGTCAACTTTTCGGGTTAAGGGGTTTCCAATAAAATGGGCTTCAACCTCACTTCTGTTTTCCATCCAAGGTTTGATTCGTTTGAAGCTATGGAGGATCCTGATCATGCACCGAAGAAGAATACATCTCCTTTCCAAACCCATCAGAGCTCCATGGCTGATTCCACTCTTCTCTCGCACAAACAGAGCAGCCATCGTCTTCAAAACCAATTGTCATTTCTTATCTACAGTCTTTAGACAAACCCAAATTAGTCAACAAACTTGTATCCATCTTCGCAACCCCAAACTTTCACCTAGACACTCAAGAGCTAACCTACTTTGGATCAAAACTCACCACAGATGTTGTTGAAGCTTCATTAAAAGGCTTCGAAAATTTAGAAAATAGCTTTAAGATTCTTCTATTGAGCTTCAACTCAAAGTGGGTATAAGCACAACTGCTATACCTATAATGCCATGGCTTTTATTCTATCTGGTGCTCGACAAAATGCCCCACTGAGAGATCTTGCCGAAGATTTGATTAATTCCCGTTGCGACATGAGTCCGGGTGCTCTGGGTTTCTTTGTCAGGTGTTTGGGCAGTTAAAGTCTGGTAGGGGAGGCGGGGACCTTCTTTGATCAAGTTAAAAAGATGGGTCTATGTGCTCGGTGCTCCCATTAGTTATAATTAAATCCAATAATGTTTATGCCTATGTTTGGCAGCAACATGTTGGCATCAGAAACAATGAGTTATGTCTGGACTTGACATCAACAACCTGATATCTGGGTTTGACAACAACCTATGCCTGCCTTTGACATCAGTATTATTGAATTTTTTTTGTCTTAAAAAACCTATGTTTATAATTCTGATGCCTAACATTAGTATAGCATTATTGAATTTTTTTGTCTTCATTAATGATATTTTTGTCATTTAACAACTAATTTGTATTTATATAAAATGTCTCAAAAAATTGATGGATCTAGATGAAAACATGTTTCTAAAATTGTACCCACTTGAAATTTGTCAAAATATGTCTAACTGTTCTAAGCAAAGAGGTGAAATAAATTTCCATATGAAAAAATAATTGGGGATTGGGGTGTCCACTTCGCTATTACACAACACTAGGGAATTTACATATAACAAACAGATAATGTACTGGATAAGAGGTCCGAAATGCTTCAACTGTACATAAAGTATAAACCTCTCTCTCTCTCTCTCTCTCTCTCTCTCCAACATAGAAATGATTTCTTTCAAAGCCATACAGACCTCATTCACTCCCACCAAGTATGCCCCTTTCCAGAAGAGAGAACTCTCCAGGAAGAACACCTCCGGTCTCTCCCTCTGCAAGTCCAAAGATTCAGAATCAGAATCAGATTCAGATAAGCCGCCCCCACCCAAACCTGAAGGTGATACTCGTAAGCAAGAACTGCTAGTCAGAATTGCAATGCTCCAAGCACAAAAAGTTCGTGTCGACGATTACTTAGACGAGCGATCAGAGTACCTAACCAAATTTACACAGAATGCCAATGCTGAGTTAGATAAAATTGGCGAAAATGCCCTCAAAGACCTTGAGGAAGCCAGCGCAAGGGTCTGTCCAACTCGTTACATTCATCAATGCATAACTTAAACAGCAAAAATTCATTTCCTCAATAAACCTGATTTTCTTCAATTTTTTTAATTAACAGAGAATGGAAGAAATTGAGAAGAGAATGCAAGAGTGGGAAGAATCAACAGAATCAAACAAACTGGAGATCGAGGAAAACAAACAGAAGGTATATGACTTTGAAGATCAAATTGAGAAGGGTAGAAATGAAGGATTGTTCTTTCAGAACCTGAAGGAGGCCAAACCTGTTGATAAAGCAAAAGCAAAGGAGGAGATGGAAAAGATCAAAGAGGTCACAAAAGAGAGCACAGGATCAAAAACTAGGAGGAACATTTACCTTGGGTTAATTGGCTTGGTAAGTGTAGCAATTGTTGACTCATGGGTGTCTTCATCATCTAATTGGCGAAAAGCCGCAGTTCTTGCGGTAATCTTAGTGGGATTGCTTACTCAGTTCACCTATGAGCAAAAGATGTTATCAGAAACAGAAACAATACAAGAAGATGAAAAGGAGGCAGGGAGAAAGTGAAGTGTTCTTACTCTCTACTAGTCTATTTTAGTTGTAATATACAATTAGCAATTTTCAATGAAACGAATATAGCATGAGATATAACCCCAAGTATGATCTTAATACTTAGGACTGATAAAATCAAGCTATTTACTTTTGCATCATTGTCAATTCTTGGTGATATCTCTATAACCACCAAAACACTTCTTGTATCTGTTCTGATGCTCTATACTGTACTTTTCTCTAGTGCATGTATATACCATACAACACAGAAAAAAAGGTCGAAATATCCCAGAAGTTCAAACATTTTCATTCAAATTCTGTGGACAGAAAATAAAAAAATTACGACAACATAAACTAGGTGAGAAATAGTGAAGTCCTTTTTCTGCTATTATACAAGATGAAAAGAAAAAAAAGAGCCAACAACAACAACTATGCCATAAGGAAGAATGTAGAGTGAGACATAACCCAAAGTATGATCTTAATCCTTTGAACTATACATCACGCAACTTTATTTTTGCATCATTATCCATTATTGATGATATCTCTATAGCACCAATATCACGGATTTATCTAATGCTTCTTACTTGGTTTCTCCACTACCACATGGACCTGCATCAATTACTTCTTGGAGAAACAATGACAAGTCATCATTATGGGATTCTTTATATGATTGGCAACTCCTGCAACAACAAAAAAAGCAGGAGGGACAAGAAGAGAGAAAGAGAGAGAGAGTTCACTTTCTCTGGATGAAGAAATATTTCCATAGCATTTTCACCAAATATTGGATATAGCATGAGATAAAACACCAAGCATGATCTTAGTACTATGGACAAATATATCAGGCTATTTAACTTTTCCATCATCATCAATCTGGTGATACCTCTGAAATCACCAAAAAATCCTAGTTGTAATTGATGTTTCATGTTGTAAGAGATCCCCATGTATTTAATGTCTAACTGATGTAAAACAAGAAGTTTTTCTTTTTCAGTGAGCCTTTTGTAGTAGCTCTAGTACAAGATAAATCAAGAGAAATTCCCTTATAATATAGTTTGAAAGGATTAGAAAAATTGAGGAATGGAACAAAACCAGAAGTATGTCCATAATCTTGTAACATACCTAGTCCATCTGAAGGCAGTGAAGTCATCAAATACTTTAAGTTATGCATCAAATGCAAGGATAACGTTTTCAACCTAGAAGAAATGGAGAGACCTCAGAAATTGGCATCTTAGAAGAGCAGAATACTTACGAAAGCCATTGTTGTGGATATTTCATGACTTTTTGATTCCCAATAGAAACTAATTTAGCTCTTTGACTCAAACAATGAAATGTGTCTTACAGTCCAAGCAAAAGGACAGCCGCTGCGCGACTCTTGTGGCTTAAAAGTAGTGGATGAAAATTTGGACCTCCTAACAAAAATGAATAAGGTCAAATGTGTCAGCACAATTTCTGGGGCTATACAATTGAGTACCAAATAAATCAGCAGTCATAAGAGTATAATCATAAATACAAAAGCAAGGGTAGGAAACTTACTTTATCAAGATTCAGTATATAATCTCTTTGAAGGAGCCCAACTGGTAACAACTTCCCTGACAAGTATTTTCCATGTAATGACAGTAGGGAGAATTTCCTTAGCCAGAGCATCATTCAGATACCGAATGGCATCTGATAATCTACAACAAGAACAGAGGCCTTTAAGAACAATGTTATAAGAGATAATATCAGGTTTAAGCCCACTTCTTAATAAGCGGGCCCAAACCACTGATGCATTTTCACAATCTCTAGCTTTGTAAAACCCCTCCATCAAAGTGTTGAGGGTTACAAGATTTGGAACACAATTGCACTGATTCATCCCTAGATATAGCTGCAGTGCATCTCCCACTTTGCCTGCAGAACAGAGCCCATGGATAATGATGTTATGCATAATTACATCAGGCTTGAGACCCTTCTCAACCACTTGGCACCACAAACTTAGGGCCATGTCTATCTTCTTGCCATGACATAGACCACGAATCAACATGCTATAGGTGATCATGTCGGGTTTCCATCCCTTTTCAAGCATTTCCTTAACAAGGCGATAGGCTTCATCAAATCTTTCAGCTTTGCATACCCCATCAATAAGAGTATTGTAGGTGACGACAGTTGGAAAGCAATCCTTAGTTACCATCTCCTCGAAAAAACGAATTGCATCCTCAATTTTAGAAGCCCGAATTAAGCCATTAATCAATGTATTGCAAACAGGAGTGTTAGCGTTACAGCCATGTTTAGCCATCCGGTCAAGCATACCAATCGCTTCGTCCACTCTCTTAGCATTACATAAACCATTGATTATTGAAGAATATGCAAAAACATCCAGATCATCCCCTCTATCCTCCGCCTCGGTCAAGAGCCATAGAGCCCTATTCAGATACCCATTCTTACAGAGCCCATGAACCAGAACTCCGTAAGTTGTCGAATCTGCAACACATTCATTCTCTGGCAAGATTTGCCATAGTGAAATAGCTTCCTCAACTTTCCCATTGTCAAACAACCCTCTAATAAAAATATTAAAACTAACGACATTCCTACATCCCTCCCTTCCCATCACATCCCACAGCTCAAACCCTTCCTTAATCTTCCCCGCTCGACAATATCCATTCAACAATGCATTATATATAACCACATCCGGACTCACCCCTCTCTCACCCATTTGCTTGAACACTTTCGAACCCCCATCAATATTCCCTGACTCACACAACCCATGTATCAAACTACTATACGTGAACAAATTTAACTTGTGTTCGTTCTCCTTCATCCTCTCCCATATCCTCAAACCCTCATTGAACTTCCCAAGCTTGCTCAACCCACTAATCATAACATTATACGTAATAACATTAGGATAAACACATGGTTCCCTCACTAACCTCTCCCACACTTCCCTGGCCCCCACAAGATCACCCTTTCTAAGAAAACCATCAATCAAGATATTATAACACACCAAATCTGGAGTCAAACCTCTAACAAACATTTCATCGAACACCTTCAATGCGCCATCTAAGTTCCCACTTTTCGCCATCCCATCGATCACAGTCCCATAACTAACAACATCCGCACCAAAACCCTTATTCCAAGCTGAATTCAGTATCTCCATCGCTCTACCCAAATCATTTCTTCGACATGCAATCTTAATCAAAATATTAAGACTTTCCAAATTAGGCGACACACCCATCTTCTTAAAATGCCCAAAAAACAATTCCGCGCGACGACATTGATTTGATTCAACCAAAGCATTAAGCATAGAGTTATAGGACCGCACCCCAGGCTCGCAACCGAAGATTTGGACCATTCTTTGAAAAACATCTAGGGCTTGATCAAACATGGAGTGTTTAGTGTAGAGTTTGATGATGGTCAACGGAAGGTCTTCCGGACATTGGCATTTCTGGGTTTGAATTTGTGTTAGGATACGGGGAAGGTGGGGCAGGAGGGTAGGGGACTGGCTGAGGCGACGGAGAATGTGGCGGTAGACGGAGGTAGTGTGAGTGTAATTTGGGTGGGAAGTAGCCGAATCGAAGAGGGAGAGTGCTTTTGTTGGGTTTTTTTCGGATTTGAGGAGTTTCAGAAGGTGTCTAGGAGTGAGATTCTTGGCAAGTTCAGCCATGACAATGAGAGTGAAGTGTGTGCGTCATTGCGCTGGTATCGTTTTAGAGGTAAGGGCGGGCGAGAAGAAAGTGGGTCTGGCTTGATGGCCGGAGGGGGATGTTCAACCCCAAGTTTAAGGGTAAAGATCGAGTTTGCTACGGGAATTTAGTGGTTCAGTTTATTTAGGGCCTTCGTCGAATATAGCCATATGATCCGGTGAGTCCTTTTTATTTTATTTTATTATTATTTTTTTTTTTTTTTTTTGCCTTTGACCATTCGTTTATCAGTGAACCAATTGGTTTATTGATAAACCACTTAGTCAACAACACTAATCGACCGGTGATTTCGGATGTTAGAATATGCACTTTTACTGGTTTACTAATAAACTAGTCAGATTTATCAGTGGTTTATTACAGCAGGTCGAATGGCTTATCTAATAGGTATCTCCATGCAATCTTCTCATACAATGGAGACTAGTATTCTTATCTGTGTCGATGGAACGACCTCAATTTGAAAATTTATTAATAAATGAAGCAGATATTGTAGAAATGAACTACTAAAAATATTATTTTCTTAAAGAAATTGACTTTCAAATGGGACCTCTTTGCCCGGAACGAAGAGATTAATTAATAATTTGTATACGAAATTGCGGGTCGGACAAAAATTAAATTATTTAAGTTAATTACGATAACAGTTAAAAAGAAAAAAAATAAATATTTCAAATTACAAAACTTACGCTTTTTTTAATTTTTTAAAATTTGTATAAGAAATTACGAATCGGAAAAAAATTAAATTGATTAAATTAATTACGATAACAATTAAAAAGAAAAAATACAAATATAAATTTTCGCAACCATAAAACTGTAAAACCGTAAAATATTAACTGTAAAATCGTAATATCTCAGTAAAAGAGTAATTAATTTTCGCAAATGTAAAATAATAACTGTAAAACCGTAAAATATTAACTATAAAATATTAAATATAAAATAATAACTGTAAACCGTCTTGTAAACCGTAATATCTCAATAATTTTCTCAGTAATAAAATAGGAATGGAAAAAACGTGATAAAAGCGGTTGAGATTGTGAGATTAAATGTGACAGAGAGACATTCTTTATATTTCATATATATCAATATTGCATTGAAATGAATGCACGCACATAATTTTTCGTTTAAAAATTTGACATTCATCAACTTTTTAAAAACTACATTGAAAATTCTTTTAAAAAATTGAGAGACATTATTTGGAAATTAGTGTTGCAAAATAGTTTTTTATTCAATAGCCGTAGAATCTTGGTAAAACAGTAAATTGATTAATTTGTATACGAAATTACGTGTCGGAAAAAACGGGCCATATAAAAATTAAATTGATTAAGTTAATTACGATAACAGTTAAAAAGAAAAAAACAAATATTTCAATTAATTTGTATACGAAATTACGTGTCGGAAAAAATTTAAATTGATTAAGTTAATTACGATAACATAAAACTGTAAAACCGTAATGGGGAAGAGAAGGAGTCGGGAGGAATTGCAAGAAAGAGGGAAAGCATACTCGCTGGAAAAATCGTCATTCGCACATGCAAGAGCTGAGGGAAATAAGGGTCGTTGGATCACCATAAAACAGTAAATTCTGACCCTTTTTTATCTCAAATTAATTGTAAGTGTGTCACACTGACCTCTATTGTATTAAAAATCAACCAATGATTTTATGAAGAAAAAAAATCACTAGATGAACCCTTCCTACTTCCTCCGGCGCCTTCCTCCCCCTTCCCCTTTCCATGTGTTGTCATTATATTGGTTGACATTGTATTTTTCTTCATTGTTTTTCTTGACTAATTTTTAACCAAAAAAAATTTTATTTTATTTTATTTTTCTTGAATTAAAGCATACATTTTTTTACCTATAAATAGAGAGTTGGTTTGTTCCATTTGGACATTAGAAAAAATTTATATGATTTTTTAATTTCTAGCCATTATTAATGGAGATAAAAATGGTGGGTATGTAAATGTATTGGATTTTGTGCCACCATTGGGAAGATTATTTGGTTTCGAATCAAATGAGTATCTAATAGATTATTTAATTAGTTTTTAATGAGTTGTGTTTGATTTTTGGTTTGATTTGAGCATCTCCATTGTACATGCTCTTAGTCGATTAGGCCATAAAAGAGTTTTATTTTTAAGTGAGACTATAAATAACCAAGTCATTTTTTACTTGGTCATTTGTGTAAATACACATATTTAGGGTCGCACTAGTTAAAGTAAAACACTCTATATACTCTCATATTACCTATTTTGCTCTTTAAATTTTCCAAACTATATTGTTATACAAATCTCCTCCCTAACTCACCCTATCTACACAACCTCTCCCCCCCCCCCACTCACACACACAACCCAGCAGCAAAAAAAAAAACCACATCCTAGGATTACGTTTTTTGTTGATTATGAGTAGTTTTAAGGGCAATTTTTTTGAAAAAATGATGTGGTTTTTGTTTAATTTTGGGGCAAAAAACGGGCCTTAAGCACATAATTAGGGAACAATATTCAGTATAGGTGTAAGTGGTTCGGTTTGGTTTATACCAAAACCACAAACCAAACCGCCCTTATTGGTGCCAAAAATCTCAAACCGAACCGAGTAAAGCTTGAAACCGAACCACTCGTTTTGGTTTGGTTTGGTTTTATGGTTTATATAAATTATTTTTAATCAAATTAACCAACATTAAAAATAACAATAAAAATTAGATTTTAATTTGGAATTAACATCAAAATTAATAAATAACCTACTAACAATAAATTATCATAAAGAAAAAAAGATACAAATTCTAAAATAATCACAAACAAATGAAGAAAAAATAGTTTGCCAACAATCAAGATTTAATTTGTTTGGTTTAGTATGTCTATATATATATATATATATATATATATATATATTACTAAATCAAAGGCCTAGATTATGTATATAAGATGATCCAAAGGTTCAAAATAGTTAACAAATGTAACATAATATATATTATATACATGTTGGTTTGGTTGGGTTCTGTTCGGTTTGGTTTGGTTTGGTTCGATACCAAAAACCGTGAACCAAACCGAACCGGGCGGTTTTCCAATTTTTGAAACAGAAATTGAACCATCTTCGACCAAAACCGAACTAAACCGACTGGTTTTGTTTGGTTCGGTTCGATTCTGTGGTTCGGTGGTTTCGATTTACACCCCTACTATTCGGCCTTGGTCAACCGAATTTCATGGATCTGTTCGGAGTTAAGCGACCGAACAGAGCCATGAAATTTGGTTGAAAAATGTTGAACATTTTGTTCGACTGGCATACACTGAACAATTTAGCTATGTTCGGTTGGAGCCAACCAAACATCACACGACGAAGACTTTTTTTTTTCAAGAAAAAAATGTTTTAAATGCTTATCACAATAGTCATATTAGCTTCTTTTTTTTTCCATCCATGTTTGATTTCTTCACACCCAATGTTGAATCCCTAGGTTTTTTTTAAGGTTGAAGGTTTTTGGGAAGGGAAGAAGATATTGAGAACAAAAGAAGAGGAAGATGAAGGAGAAGTATAGGTTGGGAATAATGAGGTATATTTGTTGGAGGAAGAAAAAGGGTTTGAAGAAGAATGAGTTGGGGAAGAAGGTGCTTTGGAAGGAAGAAGAAGAATGAGATAAAGAATGAGTCGGGAAGAAGGGGGTATATTTCTTTTGGGTCGGAGGGTTTAGTTAGAGGTTTTTTGTTTTAGAAAAAGATGACAGTGGTCTACTTATCATATGTAAGGGTATGATAGTCTTTATGATTGAGGGTACTTTTGTCATTAATAAAAAAGGAAAATGGGGGGTCAACTTGGAGGAAGAGGGGTCTATATAGCGCAACCCTTTATTTATTACAAAAATGCTAGGTTTTATAACTTGACAAAGTCGAGTCTTTCACAAACCAAATAGTAACGACAGAAAATAGTTAAGTAGGCTATTTGAACCGATCAATTATCTTTTATGGCCTTAGACCAAAAAATGACACAAAACCTAAATAGTTTTCATCCCTTTGCCTCCCTTACAAACACACGCACTCAATTCTTTCGCTCCCTCACAAAGACACCATAACTTACACCGTGCATCTCCACTACCGCCTCCGCCATCGTGTCCACCTTAAGCCATTCTTCAAGGTTCGTCTCTCTCATCTCTATCTCTTTATAATTTTCTTTATCATTTTCAAACCCTAGGTCGAAACCCTAGGTTCATCTTTCTTAATGAATTGATCGAAATCCTATCGACCATTGAGTCGGTTAATTGACTCATAATCGACCTTTGAGTGATGGCAATCGATCCTTGAGTCATTTTATCGACACAATGAGTTGATCAATCAACCATTGAGTCGTTTACTCGACCCAATAAAGGTATTTTGGGGTTTTCTGATGAAAAGTAGCTATAAAAAGATGTTTTTAAGTAAGTTTGAACATGTCTGCTTTGATCTCATTGTTTTAGAAGAAACCTCATTGTACCACTTGTAAACCTAGCATTACTCTATTTATTATAGGAATTTGAGTTTTAAAATTTTGTTTTGTAATAATAGAAGAAAAAGTAAGATAAATAGAAGGAAAAAAATTGGGGGGTTTAGAGAAAATAAAAAAAACTCAAAATCAAAGTCTCTAATGACATGTTCTCCATACAAGAGTTTAAGACTTGATGTTTGGTATTTTCACTTTCTCTATATTTGGCCCTACTTAAACATGAAACATACAAATAAAAAAATAAAAAACAATGACTTTGGTGATCTAATGCCCCTAACTCATATTAGTTAGATGTCGGGATTGTTTGTACATTATAACTAGTCACTCATTATCACTAAGCACCAACATCATCTATCGACTTTTTGATGAGCTTATAGTAGACCTAGTTGACGAAGGTGCTTAGTCTGAACACATCGCCCTGGTGTTGATCCTTTATGCCTTGAAAGAAACGTGAATGATTTAACCAAAAGAGATTGTTATACCCCAACTTACATCGATTAGATGTGCAATTGTATGTGTCTTATAAGTAGTCACCTACTATGGTCATGTTTGATGTAGCTTATGGGTTAGTGTTTATGGCTTATGACTTTTCATAAGTCATTTAGAGAGTATTTGATTTCAAATGTGGAGTAATAAGTCATAAATAGAGTACAAGTCAACTAAAGCACAACTCACCTTATAAGTCATAAGCATTAGCGGTCTTATCGAAAAAACGATGAACTTATCGATCAAAAACGGATGAACAGTGCCATTAAATAAAATTTTCATATTCCAAAATTACCCTCATTTAATAATAATAATAATAATAATAATAATAATAATAATAATAATAATAACAATAATAACAATATTTATAATAATAATAATAATATTAATATTAATAATAATATTATTATTATCATTATTAATATTAATATTAATATTATTAATATTATTAATATTATTAATATTAATAATATTAATATTAATATTAATAATAATAATATTATTATTATTATTATCAATAATAATATTAATATTAATATTATTTTATTTATTATTAATATTAATAATAATAATATTATTATTATTATTATCAATAATAATATTAATATTAATATTATTTTATTTCAGCACTATTTCAACTTATTAATCAAACACACACACACACACATTAACTTATGAAAGCTAATAAGCACTTTTAAAAAACTAAATCAAACATCATCATTCATTAGTCATCAGTCATAAGTCATAAGTAATAAGTTATCAGTCATAAGTAATAAGTCATCAACACATATCAATAAGCTAAATTAAACGAAGCCCTATAACTAGGCACAAACATCGTTCATCGACTTTTGGTAGGTCTATGATGAGCTAATTAGTTGGCCCAAATGAAGAAAATTCAAGCTAACATATCCATCTGGGGTTTGTTATGTGCCTCCAAAACCCCTCAGGATACATTCACTAAAAACCAAAAGCCATTCCAAACATTATACCCTAACCCAGTTGCCACCTATAACTCTGTTTCAATCGGTTATAACATGATTTGTGTCAAAGACAAAACTACTTGCTAAAACATATAAAGTCATCAAAATATAAACATTAAATAGGGTCCATAACCCATCAATCTTGTGATAATCGGCGATAAAGTGAACTCTGGATCACGACTCTCTTTTTGTCCATTAGAGTCGTCCCTTTTTATCTAAGCATACTCATTTCCTCCTCCCTCGAAAATCTCTTCAATCGAGTCTTTCTGAGGCTGTCCCCCATTAAATCTCTTTCAGGAACTTTCTCGTCCCAGCCTACATAATTTGGTTGATCGAGTCATCAAAGGACTTTCTCTCGATGAACTCATTTGGTCCATGTGGTTTCTCATCGTCTTTAGAGATAGATACCCATCTCGCTCAAGAAAACCAAGAAGCTACAAAGTCGTGATCCCTCAAAGACAAGCAGGTTATCTTCATATGTATAGGAAGAAACCAAGAAGCTACAAATAAGTGATCACTCAAAAAGCAAGTAGATTATCTTCAAATGGATTGAAAGACAAGCTCCCTATGAGGTAAAAGATCGCTAAGTTGAAAACCCGAAAGGGCGGCCTAGGTAAAAGTTAGAGCATAAAAAAGAAAAAGAAAAAATGGGGGTGGTCCTCCGAGACATCGATTAGTAGGAGTTACTAATCTTATGATTGAATTCCTTTCCTTGAATGATGCACTGGTTGACTAACTAAAAGAAACCCAAACCTCACTCACCTTCATCTTAAATGTCACCATCAACTCCTATACTCATAACCCTTCAAAGCCAGCCAGAAGCCGTATCCCAACCTTTCATATCACATTTCCATCACCTTACCCTATCTTGTCTTAACATGTATAAGAAATAGATAACACACATACACATTCAAGAGTCCATTTTAAAAAAAGGAAATGAAAGTTTCGTTTGCATGCTTGCATATTCTTGTTGCATCCTTTTTGCATTATCGTATCTTATCAGGTCTTTGCCGCATCGGCCCTTGTGCAAAATGCAAATTTTCTGCCATTACCCTCCAAGGACAGTCAATGCCAATCTCCGACAAAAGCTTGCTAAAGCTACTAAACAAAGCATCTCCAACGTCCCTAGGGGATATCTCACCAACAGCTACTTTCCAAGCATCCCCCAGTAATATCACCAACAGCTCCGCAATCCAACCATCAATGACACTCTTCAGCAAATATCATACACACATCAATCTGCCGATGAGGGCACATATCAAACAATCCTGCCAGGGATGGTAAATAAAAAATGTCGAGGATGACACATCAGTCAAGAGGCCAAAGAGGGCACAACATCAAATATTACCGACGATGGCGCATCATCAAGTTTGCCGATGATGACACATCCATTAGTCATGCCGAAGATGGCACATCTTGATCGAAACATCACCGACAAAGACTTCCCAGTCACTGTAGTCAGCGTAACCTCTTAAAATTATATGTTTTCATTTCAATGCACTTTTTGGCCATGCAACCCTAATGTAGGGTTGGACCTTGCTACATGTTTTCTAGTCAAGCAATCCCGATAAGGGGTTATCTCTTTCCATTTGATTCTGGTCGCGCAACCCCGATAAGTGGCTAGACCTTTTTATTGCTTTCTGGACTCACGACCCCAGCATGGGGGTTCAATCTTTGTTTTTCCCTTGGTCACATAACCCCAATGAAGGGTTTGAACTTTCTTTATGCCTCAGGTTATTCCCGCAACAGGTGTAAACATGTGATCCTAAATGTTCACACACTTATCTCACATAGCTTTCTTCATGACATGTCTTTACATTCCGCCTTTACATTTATGCCTTACATTATGCTTTTACATTCTGTTTTAAATTACGTCTTTACTGTTTTATTTACATTCTGCTTTCACAATTTTCCTGACATTTTAATTTTTAAACATTGAATCACTTTTGCATCACTTTTCCTATATTGGGTTAAGTACATTTTAGAGATTGCATCACTTTCCTTTATTCTGGGAGAAACGCGTTTTAGAAATTGCATCACTTTTCATATGTTGCGTTAAGCACATTTTAGAGATTGCATCACTTTCTCTATTCTGGGGGAATCACATTTTAAACATTGTATCATTTTCCCTATTCCGGGGGAAGCACATTTTAAAAAATTGCATCGTCTTTCCTATATTGGGTTAAACACATTTTAGAAATCATATCGCTTTCCATATTCTAGGGGAAGCGAATTTTAAAAATTGCATCACCTTTCCTTTGTGGGGTTAAGCATATTTTGAAAATCCCATCTACTTTGCATATGCTGGGCAAAACGCATCTGAGAATCCCGTCTACTTTGCCTTTGCTGGGCAAGACACATTTGGGAATCCCATCTACTTTGCCTATGCTAGGTAAAACGCATCTGAGAATCCCATCTACTTTACCTATGCTGGGCAAGGCGCATTTGAGAATCCCATCTACTTTACCTATGCTGGGCAAAACGTATCTGAGAATCCCGTCTACTTTACCTATGCTGAGCAAGGCACATCTGAGAATTCCATCTACTTTGCCTATGCTGGGCAAAGCGCATCTGAGAATCCCGTCTACTTTGCCTATGATGGGCAAGGTGCAGCTGAGAATCCCATCTACTTTACCTATGATGGGTGAAGCACATTTCAAAAAGTTCCACTTGTTTTACCTATGCTGGGTGAAGTGCATTTCGAAAAGTCCCACCTGCTTTGCCTATGTTGGGCGGAGCACATTTGAAAATCCCACTTGTTTTACCTATTTTGGGTGAAACATACTTGAAAATCCCACTTGTTTTATCTATTATAGGTGAAGCACTCTTGAAAGTCTCACCTGTTTTACCTATTCTCGGCAAAGCATGTGGCGACCCGATCCCGGATCCCAAGACGAGACCCCGAGGTTATGCCACCAAAAACAAGTAAACAACAAATAATGGGTAAGGCTATAATAGCGATACGCCAACAACTGTAACACATGCGGAAACGAAACATAAATACGGTGGCGCCCGAGCTAACAAGCTCAAACTAAACACAACCAAAGAGATAATAAATCTCTCGATCCAAAAATTCAAATCACGTGACGCAACATTGGGCACGTAGAACAAAACCACCTGTCATGCAATATCAATATATATCAATTTATAAACCAAGTCATCGGCGACGTTACAGCCGGTACCCAACATTAAACTAAGTCTACAACTCTAGTCTAACATACTCAACGGCTAAAAGCATGCCGGAGAACAAACATGATAAATTAACCATCAATAAGCTTAACATAACTAAGCATGATCATCATAAATACACAAGGCACGACTAACATAAGTCGGCTCCCAAAATAACATGAGTACAAATATCAAACACATAATAAGTCTTGCTACCCTTCATAAAGTTTACATAACTTTACGTTTCCCAATCGCCCTTGCCAAAAGAAAAGGTACTAAACTATAAGGTAGCAACCTTGCCAAAACTTCACCCGCAATACTTGCTAATCACTTTGATCCACTAGCGCGACTCGGATCTAGGGAAAAACAATCAAACAAATAGGAGTAAGTCATAAAGACTTAGTAAGTTACTAAACATAACTTCCTATCATGACATCATGCTCAACAATAATAAATCATGCTATTGGCATAATATAACATTTCATCAATATTCATGTCAAAGCATTCATGCTTAACAATCTTAAATATCATGTTATCAACAAAGTATAACAATTCATTAAATCATCTCAACTATCATATCATATCATATTCACGTAGCACGTTATTCACATATAAGCACTCGTGAGTCAATTCATATAAAAGGGATATGATACCATTACCATTTTTCCGCCGTGTCGCTCCTGCAAAAACACGTGCAAACCATATGTGTCCTCGATACCCAAATCGTGGTATCGACGTCCCCGAGACATTCCCCGCTCGAGTTCCATAGTTATTAAAGTCATGTTTTCATACTACAACTAAGATCAACTACTTC
Source organism: Codonopsis lanceolata (assembly GCA_013146195.2). Taxonomy (NCBI): domain Eukaryota; kingdom Viridiplantae; phylum Streptophyta; class Magnoliopsida; order Asterales; family Campanulaceae; genus Codonopsis; species Codonopsis lanceolata. The sequence goes on along the minus strand of CM028381.1, from coordinate 120,294,779 downwards.
CCCACCGTGGCCATCGATGGAGGGGTGTGTGCAACCCGGCACGGCGATCCATCGAAACCACGAATCCCACAATTCGTGAAGACGATACATCGTCCCGCCACAGACTCAACAAACCGACTCCAGCTGGACTCAAACTCAAGCACAAGTAATACATACTCATATGCTTAATTAAGTAGGCATGTACTCTACAATCATCTAGTCATGCATTTGACTCATAACTAGCATATAAACACATTAGAGATAATATTAAAACTCTAATCATCAAGTGTTCTTCATACACTTCTAAAATGCTCGGAGGCTTAACCTCCATCAAATCTACCCCAAATTCCGTAGGACTTAGGCATATAGTTCCTTAAAGTCATACTAACCCAATGGTTGACTCTGTTGAGTCATTTCTAAACTTTCAAAATTTAGGGCATAGGAGCCATTGGTCACAATACCCTCTTATGTTCATACTAACATTTTCAATGACTAGGTTCCCAAGGTTATTAAACCCATAAAATCCCAACAAATCACTTAGTTAGGAAACATAGAACAAAAGTCACATTTTAGGCATATACACATTTTAGCCATTTCATCAAACATGCTTCCAATATTTTGAACATGCAAGATAAGAAAGCTTAACATACATCTCTACACATGAATAATATCCTAATCATGATTTCTAAGAAGTTCATCCAACCAAAATTCGTCATTTAAGCATATGGAGAACATGGCATCTCTAAAAAGCCCTAAATGCACTCATTGACCTCAAATAGCACAAGATTGTTTTCCCTAGGGTCAATGAGTCAAAAATAAAGAGAAAGAGATGTAGTAACTTACCTACAATCAGCGCTTCAAGCAACAAAAACGAACATGCAATAGGTGGGAAGTGTTCTCCTCAACCTCCTCTTCACTTATATGGCTTGGATTTGGAAATGGAGCTCTCAAGCTTTGGAATCCATAGATGAACTCTCAAGAACCCTTAGGAAACTCTCTCAAACTCCCAAGAAATGTTCAGCCCATTTTTTGAAAAGGATGGCAGAAGAATGGAGGCTTAGTGGTGTATTTGGGTTCCCAAAGGCTGAAAAGGTAAGTGGGATATGTGACCAATGCATGTGGAGGTCTTCCCAAGACAAGTGTCAACCAACCCACTTAAAACTTCAAATAGATGGTTAGGATACAATGGGTGATAGTTAGGATGGTTTAGGAATGGTTTAGGGTGGGTTTGGGTAGGATTAGGATAGCCCAATTTGTGAAATAAGCAAAACATCTCGTATCAGGAAAGTGGACCATACGGCCGCATGGTCACAATATCATGCAAGCGCATGCTAGGCAGACACACAACCTCAAATTCTGCTCACCTTGCGGGGGCAAGGTTCAAACCCCTTGCGGCCGCAAGCTCTCCAGCGCACGAAAGGTCTAGAATTCAACCTAAATTGACCCCAAACTCAAGACCAAAATACCCAAGGCTCAAACCTCACTCAGAGATGGTCTAGACCTCAAATAGAACACTCCCGAACAACACTCAAACATGCCAAACAAAGAAGAACAACAACTAGAAGTAACCAACCATCGAATCGACGATGCAACATGCATTCAATCAACATCTAAATCATGTTAAGGATGTTATGAATGACATCTAACACTTATACATCTACTTTCAACATATAAACACAATCAAAGCCCCAAAACACATCATAACGAAAATGATGCATACGAGCATAGGAATCGATGTCAACGAACAAGCTATTGAATTCAAACATATGAATGAGCTAAGTAAACATACTTATGATGAATATGAATGTATGAACTCAAGCATAAGACAAGCATGCAATAATCTAGGGTATTGCATTCTCCCCTACTAAAAGGAATTTATCCCCTAAATTCATACCTTGATCATCAAACAAATGAGGGTACTTCTCACGCATCTCTAACTCAGTCTCCCAAGTTGCTTCTTCGATCTCATGATTTCTCCATAGAACTTTAACCAACAGAATTGTCTTGTTCCTCAATACTTGCTCCTTGGTGTCGAGTATTTTCACCGGTTACTCAACATACGACAAATCAGGCTGAAATGAAATCTCTTCATACGCAAGAACATGTGAATCATCATTAAGATACTTCCGAAGCATAGATACATGAAATACATTATGAATATCCGACAATAACGGCGATAAAGCCACTCTATAAGCCAAACTCCCAACTCGCTCCAGAATCTCAAAAGGACCGACAAACCTCGGTGATAACTTTCCCTTCTTCCAAAATCTCTTAGTACCCCTTATCGGCGATACCTTAAGAAACACGTAATCTCCAACTTGAAATTCCAAATCTCTTCTCCGATTATCCGCATAACTTTTCTGTTTACTTTGAGACGTAAGCAATCTATCCCGAATTAATTTCACACTCTCGGCCGACTGTTGAACAATCTCCAAACCCCATAGCTTTGTTTCTCCAACTTCATCCCAACAAATAGGAGATCTACACTTCCGTCCATAAAGTGCCTCATACGATGCCATCTCGATACTCGATTGGTAACTATTGTTGTATGCAAACTCCGCTAATGGAAGGTGCAAATCCCAACTCCCTTTAAAGTCTACCGTACAAGCCCGTAACATATCCTCAAGTATCTGTATCGTTCTCTCGGACTACCCGTCTGTTTGAGGGTGAAAAGCTGTACTGAAATTCAACTTAGTCCCCATAGCTTCCTGCAAAGCTTTCCAAAACCTCGATGTAAATCTCGGATCCCTGTCTGAAACAATACTAACTGGAACCCCATGCAATCTGACAATCTCTTGCACATACAATGCCACCAACTGACTCAAGGAATAAGTCATCGCAATCGGTATAAAGTGAGTTGATTTCGTTAGCCGATCAACAACAACCCAAACGGCATCAAACCCTCTACGAGTACGTGGAAACCCCAAAATATAATCCATCGTAACGTGCTCCCACTTCCACTCCGGAATATCCAACGGTTGCAACAATCCCGCGGGTCTTTGGTGTTCCGCCTTCACCTGTTGACAAGTTAGACACCTCGACACATAATCCTCTATTTGGCGCTTCATGCCATTCCAACAAAACTCCTTCTTCAAATCCCTATACATCTTTGTACTCCCCGGATGGATAGTATACCTTGCCTTGTGAGCTTCATCCAAAACAAGTCCCTTTACATCCTCAACTGAAGGAACACAAACTCTACCCTTGAAAGTCAAAATCCCATCTTCATTCATCGCAAACTCCGGCGTCTCATTCTTGCTCAAACTATCAATGATCTTCACTAATCCCGGATCCTTCCTTTGAGTCTCCTTAATCCTCTCCAGTCTGGAATAGCCCGAACACTAGCAAATAACACTCCATGATTAACCTCACTAGGATTCCAATCACGAGCATCCTCCAACATTTTCCATTCCCGAATCATCAAACACGACAAATGAACTTTCCTACTCAAAGCATCGACGACCACGTTCGCCTTCCCCGGATGATAAAATATCGTACAATCATGGTCCTTCAACTTATCCATCCATCTCCGTTGTCTCATATTCAACTCCTTCTGTGAGAACAGATATTTCAAGCTCTTGTGATCCGTAAAAATCTCAAACTTCGACCCATACAAATAATGTTTCCACTTGTGCAAAACAAATATGATCGTTGTTAACTCAAGGTCATGCGTGTGATAATTCTGCTCATATGGAGATAACTTTCTCGAAGCATAAGCAATCACCTTACCATTCTGCATAAGAACACAACCCAATCCCTCTTTCGATGCATCACTATAAACCACAAAATTCTCATCTCCGCTAGGCAACGCTAAAACTAGTATCGTAGTCAACTTCTTTTTCAACTATTGAAAACTTTCTTCACACTTATCGCTCCAAACAAATGCTATCTTATTTTGGGTTAAATTCGTCATCGGTGTAGCAATCTTTGAAAATCCCTCTATGAACCTCCGATAATACCCGACTAAACCCAAGAAACTCCTAACTTCCGTAACTGTAGTCGGTCTCCTCCAATTCATCACCGCCTCTACCTTAGAAGGATCTACCGCTATCCCGTTACTAGAAAGAATGTGTCCCAAAAAGGAAACCTCCTCTAGCCAAAAAGCACACTTGCTAAACTTAACGTAAAGTTGCCTCTCCCGAAGAGTCGATAACACCATCCTCAAATGTTGTGTATGCTCCTCCCGAGACTTAGAATACACAAGAATGTCGTCTATGAAAACCACCAAAAAGCAATCAAGAAAATTATGGAACACTCGATTCATCAAGTCCATAAATACTGTCGGAGCATTAGTCAACCCGAAAGGCATTACCATAAACTCATAGTGCCCATACCTTGTACGAAAATCGGTTTTCGGAACATCCGCGGCTCTAACCTTCAATTGATGATACCCGAACCTCAAATCAAGCTTAGAATAAACCACCGATCCCTGCAATTGATCAAACAAATCATCAATATGCGACAATGGATACTTGTTCTTGATCGTTACCTTATTCAACTCTCGGTAATCAATACACAACCTAAGACTTCCATCTTTCTTCCTAACAAACAATACCGGTGCACCCCAAGGCGATACACTTGGCTTGATAAAGCCAATATCAAGAAGCTCTTGTAATTGAACCTTTAATTCCTTCAACTCCATAGGTGCCATCCTATACGGCGCCTTCGATATCAATGAAGTCCCCGGTAACAACTCAATACAAAACTCAATCTCCCTATCTGGACGCATCCCAAAATCCTTAGAGAAAACATCCGAAAATTCACTCACCACTGGCACATCTTCTAAATTGGAAGTAGAAACACGTTTATCAATCACACATGCTAGATACCCCATGCAACCACGTGACAATAATCTCCTAGCCTTAAGAGCAGAAATGACGCGCAAACTACTAGATGCATTATCACCCAAGAACATGAATTTAGGAACACCCGACAAGGCAAAAGTAACCTTCTTACTAAAGCAATCAACCAATGAATGATATGCGCACAACCAATCCATACCAAGTATCACATCGAAATCACAAAGTGGCAACACTACCAAATTCGCATGCAAAACATGTTCATCCACAATTACATCGCATGCTTTATAAATTTCTGAGGTCAATAAACATTCCCCAAGCGGGGTAAAAACTTCAAGCACGTAAGGCAAAGACTAAGGCAATACACGTAATTTGTCAACAAAATGTGATGCAACATACAAATGCGATGATCCTGGATCTATAAGTACTCGAGCCTCACTATCGAAGATAGAAATGGTTCCTCCAATAACTGCCGTAGACTTAGGCACTCCCCTCTGATCTAGAGCAAATACACGTCCATGCACCTTTGCCTTCCCATCACTATTTCTCTTCGCCCCAACTGTAGGCTGACTCGAACCTCCCGGTTGATTGCCCTTCAACTTAGGGCAATTCCTCTTTATGTGTCCCGCAACTCCACAATAGTAGCACTCCACCGGTGCCTCACTCTTACTCCAACATTTATCTTCCGCGTGCCTGTCTTCGAACAATAGGAGCAAACCACAATCATGCTGCGATCTCCCTGACTAGGTGTAGCACTAGCCCCTTTACCACCCAACTGTTTCTTTGCCTGCCCTTCATAATTAGATTTACCATTTCCCTTCTTGCGATCACTGTTCCCATTATAGTTTCTTCGGTTACCCGATCCATTACCTCGTGAGGAAGAAATTATCAACAATATCTTCAATCTTTTTACTGCACCTCTTAATTGCAACAACAGTGTGGCAGCATGGGAACCCTTGAATCTGCCATTGATAACATGAACATGTTCTATTCCCCAAATCAACTTTCACACTTGGATCTGATAGAACCTCATATATATCGTTACGTACACTACACACATGTCACGTGATACTAATATTTAGATATTCACTTCACTTATGAGTTATGATCCATCTTTGAACATAGTAATTTGTTTCACTGCTAAGCCTCTTCAAAAACCATTTCATAATTTTTGATCTTATACAATCAACCATGTGTGTAATGGGAAGACCACGAGCCTCCAAAATCCAATTATTGAACGATTAAGCAGCATTTGATGTCATCTCAGCATACATGTTCTCCCAACAATGTACAATAGCCCAATTTTGAAATGGAAGATTGACCAAAAATTCACAAGCAATCTGTCCACTTTCTCTTTTAAATATTTCAAACTTCTCCTCGAAAAGTCTAATATTTGGAGCATACGCACAATTATTCAGTCTTTTACACAAATTATATCGAAATCCTTTTGAATACGGTCTACCACAACAAATGTCTTTCAAATTACGATAAAAATGCACCAAACAAAAAAAATGTTTGGAACTCCAAAAAATTTCAGGTATGGCTTCCATTAAACCAATATTTCTATCAGAAACAAACAATACATCCTTATCAATTAATTCTTTTACTTTTGAAAGAAATTGACTTGACATTTTTGTGTGGAATCAAAGTATTTAATTATTTTTTTCATAATTCATTGGATCAATCGTATTGACATAACAACTGTGTTCAACGTTACACTTGTATACTCTTACTGACTTGTCAACGACTGAAACAATTCTCTTCATAAACCAATTACAACCATCATTAAATTTTTTGTAAACAACACTTATCCTCTCATTATTGTTCTTCAAAAAAATATATTTAAAACCAATCTCGAAAGAATACTTTATAAGTTCATAACAAAATTCATACAGTCTCCTTTTGAAAATTTGCCCAACACTAGTACTAAGTGATGTCCAACCAGCAGTTAAAAGATCTTTTTCAGATTGATTGAGACATATATTATAACATGGGACACTATCATCATCACTGTCCAAACATGAAGAATTGATATAACTTTGATAAGATGTAGATGAATCGCGATTCAAATAAGTTGAATTGCTATTATATATTGAGGCATCCATATTTGCAATAGATGCACCGCGATTACAATTCATTGAATCGGCTCTACGACAATCTCCTACATCCCTAACGTTACAAGAAACAAAATCCCCAAGTAAACCTACTTTGTTCAATCCAAAACTAAAATCATTTTGATTTTCAACATCTATGGATATAATACTACTTGACAAAACTCTCGCCAACAACAACAACATGTTTACGCAATCCTCGTCATTCTTCAAATAAAAATTCATGTGAGATCTAATAGAATACTTCATAGATAAATTCAAAAATTCAACATTAGAATATTTACATGTTATTAATTGAATAACATCACCAAAGACAAAATTTTCACTAACTTTAGAAACAATTGTATCTCATCGAAATTTAACAAATAACATAATAAGTTTTTTCATTGAAAAAGGGAGTGAATAGGAATATGAAAGAAACGACAATTTACATAAGAGATAGTAAAATGCTTTAAGCGATAAATAAGGTCTTGAACCGCGGTATATAAAACTATGCACCGCGATTCAACCAGTTAGTCATCCATTAAGTGTAAGTAAGGGTAACATAGTTATTTCGATTACAAAAGTGACTTTTGAACCGCGGTTCAGACGACTAACGCGGTTAGTCATGCCTTAAACGTTCATTGAGGATAACGTAATTATTTTTCAACAAAAAAATAACTATTTCCAATTAAAAATTAAAAAAAAAAAGAAAAAGACTGAAACGATTAAATTAATGGGAAAAGTGACCGCCCCGGCCCCAATTTTTTCGAACTCAAATCCACATTCACCCAGAGACCATAGTTGTTAGAGCCGTCAAAATGGACCAGCGGGGTGGACCAACCCGCAAAATGGCGGACCCCGACAATTGGCTGGGCGGGGCGGACCAACCCGAAAATTTGACGGACTGAAAAAACAATGACCCAACCCAACCCACCTTGGGTTGCGGGACAGGGCGGACCAACCCGCCATTTCATAGAGGAAGAGAAAGAGTGCCAATACGCTTTGAGAAGAGCTCACGTGGAATGATTCATCAAAAAAAGAAAGGCTTGGGTGAAGTGGAATAACTGGCTTCAATACGGAACAAGCATCAGGATTAGCGCGTGTTAAAGCCTAGCGGTAGCTTATGCTATCCAAGGACGAGTATCGAAGCCTTGTTGGCTGCTTTGTCCGGGGAGATAGAAGGACCTAGGGACGCTGTGCGTGAGTTATCAGCATGCGAAATCAAAGAGAAAAATGCCTATGGTGAAGGAGCTTTTTTCTTTCTTTCTGGGATCAGTATTGCTTTATTAAAGATTCTCCAAAGCGAAGAAGAGTACGTCCACTTGAAAACTTTTTAAGAAGCTTAGTAGGTATGTATATATATATACTCCCTCCGTCCCTAAATAATTGTCCTGCTTGACCCGGTGCACAGTTTAAGAAAAAGTAATTGACTTGATTATTTATATTGGTTTAATGTGTAGTTTCCATTAATGTCCATGTATATGTGGCCCATAATTAAAGTAGAGTGAAAAAGTAAGGGTAAAGTGGTAAAAGTGATGTTCTAAAAAGGTAAGTTTCAAAGTGGACAATTATTTTGGGACGGACGAAAAAGGAAAGGAGGACGATAATTTAGGGACGGAGGGAGTATATAATATTATAATAAATGATGAGTGATTGGAAATTTGGAATATACATGTATATATATATATATGTATATTGTAGTTGGTAAAAACAGGGGGACCGCCCTGCCCTGCATAAACCGCGACCCGTTTAGATCTAACCCAAAAAACCCATCTTTTGACGAAATCATATTTTTAAAACCCAACCCATCCTTTTAATATAACGGGACGGACCAACCAACGGGTTTGGCCCATTTTGACGGCGCTAATAGTTGTCTTCTAAATAGACAGGCCCTAATATTCTTTTGACTGGCCCGTATCCACGGACGGGAACCCATACGCGCGTTCTTCTCTATCTCCCCTCCCTCTTCCCTAGTTCCCTTCGTTCTCTGTCGACGTTGGGGAGCGTTGATGCTACGAATCACCGGTTTCTCAGCTACCGTTAATGAAGTCTACAGTATAAACCGAGGTCTGTGCCCTCCTCTCTATCTCTCCTCAAAAGCTGAGACTTGCGAGAAAGAGAGTCGAAGACACCATAATCCCCCCCACTCCCCGTCGAATCCTCTCTACCATTATATTACGTTCCCCTTCGCATCTCTTCCTGTGCCCATCTCTCTCCCCGCCGTCGATATACACGTTATATACATATGTATGTATGTTTGGTGTTAATTGTCAATTTGAGTGGATCTTCGTTGAATCCGTTGAAGGTGGGTACAGACATAACTAAATTTTAGGTTTAGGGTATTTTATGTGGAAGTAAGCTGAAATGAAAACTTGGAGGCCAATATGTTTGAGTTGCTTATGGTTTGGTTAACGATGATTGGCATGTTATGAATTTAATTTGGTTGTGCTTAAGAATTTGAATTACATCAGACGTTAGTCTAGTCTCCATGTACTTATCAAAAAAAAAAAAAGTCTAGTCTCCATGTAAAGTTTGTTTTTTCTTTTAGCAAGATTCATGGAAGCAAAGCATTGCGGTCTGAGTCTCATAACATAGATTTGTTTTTATTTTATATTTGGTTCTTCATTGGTTTATTCAAGCCAGCCTGCATGCACTTTGATTTAGTCCAACTCCACAGGCGGTTCCAAGGCCCTTCCACGATGCTTGACCTATGCATTTGGGAATTACCATCCAATAGTGGCCACGAAAATCAAACTCCGGTGGATAGTCTTTTATATTTTTCTGTAAAAAAGAAAAAGTAAGCATGTTACTACCTCAATTCTAATTCAACAACACTGGTTTGTTGTTTATTTGAATGAATTGGGTTCAGCAGTCCTGGTTTAACTAAAATGGAGATCCAGTTGAAAATTGTCAAAGATTTGTTGATGGGTTCTAATGATGATTGATGGTTAAATTTGTTTATAAACATGTGTTACGAATTGTGGGCAGCAGGTTAATAGTGTTTAATGTTTCTTTTTATTATTTTAATTTCAGAGTTTGAATTGAAGAGAGGCTCCAAAGTAAGATATGTCAGGTAGTGAAATGAATATGCCTGTATTAAGGGGCAGGAGGAATGGGAAACAGGATAAGGCTTCACTCCTCATGGGAGGGGAGATTGTGCAGAGGAAGTCGATTTTTGGGAGATACACTGATGCTGAAATGGTGTCTCAACTAAGAGAACTTGCTTTAGATCCTTGTAAATCAGGAGTGACACGGGATTCCATCCGACCATTGTGGAATCAAACTATCAGAGTGCGAAAAATTATGACTCTCAGTAGTAGCGAATGTCCCCAAGTAAGATCAGAATTGTTTACTTTAGTTCTTTTTGTCTTTTGGTTTTATCAGCAATATTTTTTTGGTTTTATCAGCAATAGTGTGCTTCTTTCCAAGTATATTCTCTAATTATCTTGTTGCTTTATCAAGTAGAAATTATCTGCAGTAACTGCTTTTTTTAATTAATTTATTGAACATTTAGTGTAGTGGTAGAAAAACCAATATGTTGGTTTTGGATGCTGTAGAAATGCATTGTTCTTCTGCTTTAAAAGGGGACCATCTCTGTTTACTTTTTCCTATCTTTTGATAAAGCAACACTAACTTGCTGTCTCCCTGTTTTGAGTTGGGATATGTGTCCAAAGGGTGTTACATTTGTAAAACCTTCAATGAGATAATCCCAGAAAACTCATTTACATTCCATATTCCAGTTTACTTTTGTGGGAAACAAACTCGAATTTGGTGTTGCTTGGCATTTGTTGTTATAAACCTTAATTTCTTCAAAAAAAAAATTCTCCATTATGTATAAAATTTAGTTGGAATTTGGGTATCTATGAATAAATGTGTGCACACACACATATATGTTTATGTATATAATATACTCCCTCCGTCCCTAAATTATCGTCTTGGTGGACTTGGTGCACGCTTTAAGAACACATTTGACTGGATTATTAATATTAGTTTGATGTGTAATTTATTTTAAAGCTCATGTGTATGTGGCTCATAATTAAAGTAGGATGAAAAAGTAAGGGTAAAGTGGTAAAAGTGTTGTCTTAAAAAAGAAAGTTTCAAACAAGACAATTATTTTGGGACGAACGAAAAAGGAAAGAAGGACAATAATTTGGGGACGGAGGGAGTATATGTTAACATGTATCAACCGAGTTGTACTTGTGTCTATTATTTCTAATAATATCCGCTCTACTGCCTCTCTATGTTGGTGTCTTGCTATTTTATGTTGGTGAGTATTCGTGGGTGCCCGTTCATGTTTATGGTACAATGTGTTTTGTTTGGCTCTCAAATTGAGCAGGCTCACATGTGAGGCTTGATACATGCTACATGATATGTTCTGTATAGTCAGGGTCTTCTCAATTAGCAAAAACCTTTAGAAGAATTGTGTACACATCATACAAACAGGCATTTTGACTTAGATCTGTCTTTGGGGGATCGTCTTTAGGCTGTTTGAAAATATGCCAATTGTAGTCTCTCCTTAATTGGTATGCCAGCTTTAGATAGAGTTGGTTAGCATAGAAATTATGGTAAAAGGTGATGATATGGAATGGAAAAGGATCTTGAATGGAATTGGAATTCAATTATTTTTAGGATATTTATATTCTTATTTAAATATAAATCAATTGTAACTATCAAGTGGTCACACTTACCTATCGAAAAAAATAAAAAATATATATAATCGTCATACCAACAAGGGGTCACACTTACCTATCAAAATAAAAAATAAAAAAAATTAGTTGTAACTAGTTGTTATTTGTTAAGTAGTTGTAATTATTGCTTAGGGTTGATGTAGCCATTAGCCAATTAGTTTATTAGGACTTCTATTCTGGAAGTTTCTAGTAGACTAAAGGTTTAGTCAAATTATAAATATTCATGTAATGCTCTGTTATTAATCAGAGTCGAGTATTTGATAAGTGAGAGCTTGGCGAGCTTTTGTGTCTTTCTACCGAATCCCATGCGAGGGTAGTTTCCCCTACTTCTCATGATTGACTAATGGATCCTTTGTGAAGACAAACCATTTCTTTATGGATATTTTACGGTTTTACCACCTTTTTGGTCACAGAACTAAGTGCAAATATGCGTGAATCATGGCGTTTTAGGCAAAAATTTAACAAAATAATAAAAATAAAAAATAAAATTTTAAAATAAAGAATGCGATAATGCACACTTACTCTACTGTAAAGCATAAATATATGTAAACAAATACATACGACTCAAAAATTCCGAGTTTATTGTTGGGACAATTTCCTCTCATGGTAATCCTGCTTGGAGAAATGAAAGTTGTTGAGGATGAAGAATTGATCAATCCATGAAGTGATATAGTTTAAGCTGGTTTAAATCAAAAAGTTAGTGATTTACTTTTCAAAGACAAAAGAAGAAAATGGGAATGGAATGAAAATGAAAGGTTAGCGATGTAGAAAACTGTGGGGACACTTTTACACAAGTTTCAGATCTGATGTTGGGCACATCAGAAGAGTTAAGGTTGACTAATTATTAATTCATTAATTTAGGGCTAAAATATATTATGATATCGGAAATTGCATCGAACAGTCAGTCCCAATAGAAATTATATGTAGAGTGTTGCTGCTTCATATACTACAAGAATAAGAAAAGCTGTCTAAGGCACAGAGCAATAACATATTTATCTATAATAAACATAGCTGAAGTTTTGTACCTCTTTAAATGTATTTCCCCCTAAATGGCATATGGGCGGCAAGAACAAGTTGAAGAAAGTATATTATTTACTGATTTCAGCAACTATGACTATGTTGTTTTATGCTCCTCGTAAGCAAATTAGACCTGTGTGTCTTCTGTTGGGTTTGTTTATGACTATGTTGTGGCAGCCAACTGTGTTTTATTTGATAAGTAATAATATATTGAATAGCGCCAAATCAGGTGACTCATCCTATGTACTCACGATGTATACAAACAAAATACTATCAAGTAGATATACTATTCACACATTCTACAAAAGGAGTAATTCCCATCGGGATTCTTTCACCACACCAGAAAAATAAGGTTTGAAGCAATGAATCCTTCATCCTGTCAATGCTATGTTCTACATTATCAAACACCCTGCCATTTCTTTCCTTCCACACCACCCAGCACACGGCAAGCGGGGCAGCCTCTTGAGTATCTTGAATCTTAGCATTTTAAAGTCTATCTTTGGGGATAAGATCAAGTATTACTTTCCGTTCAATAATATTCTGAATGATGGTTAACAAATGAGACCTTTAATCTATTCTCTTTGGCTTATTTTCCCGACTAAGTTGCAAGCCAACTGAAGAGATAATTGACCTGGAGATGGTCTATTTTATCTCACATTGGAAGTCTATATTTTTGGGTAAACATTGTAACAGGCTAGGGATTAGACTTCCGACATGTTAAGCACAAGCTTACATGCTATAACAAATACTCCCTCCATTCCTAATTTTTTTTATGTTTGACTTTTTGAGTCGAATTGAGTGTTTTTCAAATGAAAATTTGATATATATATATTTTTATTTTTTCAAAATCATAAAACATGTAATTCGTAAAAAAAATTAGGAACAATAAATTACGTGTTTTATGGTTTTGGAAAAAAATTAAAAAAATATATACATTAAATTTTTATTTGAAAACACTCAGTTTGACTCAAAAATTCAAACCAGGAGAATAATTTAGGATGGGATGTAGTAATATCTAGTGGAAGTAGCTTCATAGCTTGCCAAAGTGCACACAAATTGGCTCATAGTATGTCATCTGAAGATCTGTAGTGGTGGCAGCATCATGCACTTATACATGTCCTATAAATCTATTGATTGAGGATATGCTTTTGACAATAAGGATGACTATAACGGTTTCCTGGTGTCGTGATAGCAATAAAGTCATAATTTAGTTTCAATTGCTGGTGACATGGTGATAGCAATGGTTGTGGCATGATGGTTGCGGTGGCCTGAGAAATATTGCTTACTCAATTTTAGGTTTTGGTGGTTTAGAAATTTTACTAGCTATGGTACGTTTAAAACTTTGCAATTTCCTTGTGAAAACTCTTATCATGCGTACTTACTTAGAGAGAAAACTGCCTAAATCGTCCCTGTGCATACGCGTTTTTTGGGATTGGTCCCTAAACTGAAATTTGAAAAAATTACGTCCTTTTACCGAGCACGTTAAAGTTTAAACAGAGTTGGTCCTTCCGATAAATATATATATATATATATATATATATATATATATATATATATATATATATATATATATATACATCAAATTTTATTTAAAAAAACACTCCGTTTGACTCAAAAAATCAAACCAGGACAATAATTTAGGAAGGGACAAAGGAAAATCTACTAGAAATAGCTTACCAAGGGGTGTGGAGAGATGGCAAGTGCACTTAGGTAAAATCCTTAAGGTCGTTGGTTCCAATCTCCATACCAACAAGGGCCACACTTACCTATAAAAAAAAAACTTGCCAAAGTGCACAAAATGTTGCTCATAGTATGTCATCCGAAGATATGTAGTGGCAGCATCATGCACTTCTACATGTCCTATAAATCTATTGATTGAGGATATGCTTTTGACAGTAAGGATGGCTTTAACAGTTTCCTGGTGTCGTGATAGCAATAAAGTCATAATTTAGTTTCAATAGCTGGTGACATGGTGATAGCAATGGTTGTAGCATGATGGTAGCAGTGGCCTAGGAAATATTGTTGGGACCAAACTATGGCTTACTAAATTTTAGGTCTTGGTGGTTTGGAAATTTTACTAGCTATGGTACATTTAAAACTTTACAATTTCTTAGTGAAAACTCTTATCGTGCATACTTACTTATAGAGCAAACTACCTAAATCGTCCTTGTGCTATATGTGTTTTTTGGGATTGGTCCCTAAACTGAAATTCAAAAAAATTAGGTTGTTGTACGGTGCAAGTTAAACACAGTTAGTCCTTCCGTCCAATGCCGTCCAAATTTGTCTTTTTTTTACGTTAAGTGTCCACGTGTGCCTTTTACGTGCATTTGCCCAAGGCTAAAATAGTCGTTTCAAATAAAAAGAGTACAATGACCATTAGTGAAGGTGCCAAATAAAGTTAAAAACTGAAACATATTAATTTATTTTTGATTCCACATTTTATAATCACAATCCCTCGCTCACACACTCCCACCCGGGCCTCCCCTATTTCCTCCAAACGTACTTCCCTGGCCCTTGCCTCCTCATTTCCCCCTCCTCTCTCTCTCTCTCTCCAAATCCAATCCATCCTCCATTTCCTCCAAACCCACTCTCCTTCACCTCCTAATATCCTCCTTCCCCTCCTAATATCCTCTGATCAACCTTGCGTTTTGAAGAAAGACAAGAAAGAAAGAAGAGCAGCATTGGAGTGGGTATTTTTGGAATTTCCTGGGTATTGAAAACTCCATGATTGTAGGTGTGAAACAGAGAGAAGTGGCGGAACAAGCTTTTCGTTCCAAACAGGGTTCTCTGCTTTTGACTTGTGTCTTTTGTCTTTGATTCTCAAATTTAACTTCCACAAATGCTGAGGATGGACCCTCCCCACGTTGGGCATCAAGTTATGGGCCCCAACGAACATGGGATGGATTGGGGAGGGTCCATGTGATGGATTTTGAGTTGTAAGGAGGAGGCAATAAATTTAGTCACCACTACCTATTTCAATGTGGGTGAACAACACGCGCCACTGAAATATCTATCCCATTTGCCTTATATTAGGAAGTCATTCTCTATGATATATACTTGCATACAAACTTTAGAAAGTCAATAAATTAAAATGTGAAATAAAAAATAAATTAATATGTTTTTTGTTACTTATAAAAAAAAATATGTTTTTTTTGTTAATTTTATTGCACTAAAGTTTGGTGCCTTCTGAATTGGTTCTATGTACTCTTTGTATTTGAAATGACTCTTTTATCCTTGGACAAATGCACGTGACAGACACATGGGGGTACTTAACGGAAAAAAAATTGGTGGATTTGGACGGCATTGGACAGAAGGATCAGTTGTGTTTAATGAGCTCAGTACAAGGACCTAATTTTTTCAAAATTCAGTTTAGGGACCAATCCTAAAAAATGCGATAGCATATGACGATTTAGGTTGTTTGCTCTTAATTATATCTCTGTTATAAAGCACAAACACTGATTACCCGAGTGAAACTTGAAACACTTACTTTCCACGCAAATTTTATGAGTGAACTCTGCAGAGTTAGTTGAACCTAAGAAGCAACAATTTCTTCTTCTGCTCTCACAAACTTTGATCAATGAGATAATCTGGATATGTTATTCTGTTTTTGTTATTTGGTCGAGAGCATTCTGCTAGGAAGTCATGCACTAACTTGTGGCTCCTCAGAACTACTTGGTTATGGTGTGTAAACTGGCCTCCAATGCCTAATGATGTTTTCTGCTTGGATTGCCATGCAGAGGGGATGTTGGGTCCAAAATAAGGGGAAGTACCACTCCAGTTGGCGGTACAAGTGAAAATACATTAGAAGTGAGTACAAGAAGTTCCTTACCCAAAA
Source organism: Codonopsis lanceolata (assembly GCA_013146195.2). Taxonomy (NCBI): domain Eukaryota; kingdom Viridiplantae; phylum Streptophyta; class Magnoliopsida; order Asterales; family Campanulaceae; genus Codonopsis; species Codonopsis lanceolata. The sequence continues at coordinate 120,278,368 of CM028381.1, read as the reverse complement.
TTGAGTTTATTATTTTATGTGATTATGTCCAAATCCAGTATCAACCGTTCGTGGTCAAAAGAGGTGTAAGTGTTTTAAATGTACCTGGGACAAGTGGTGTTGTGGACATGATGTATGAAATTGAAAGACCAACATGGGTAGACTCTGCAGTTCGGGAGCTTCTCAATGTTGAAGGATGATGTTTGAAGGCACTATGATGATGTCCATGCCTTGTGGGGGAACAGAAGATCCTTCGACAGTTTTGAGTACTTTGCAATTTGGTTTTCTCAATTGTATATAATCTGTCTAAACCCTGTTTTTTGTGGTGTGAGAAAGGCTTGGGTGAGCTGAAGACACGTCTTTCAGTGAGCTTTGAGAGTTTATGCTAGGCACTGGGAGAGTGTTTGTGGCTGTGTTCTTTTGAGAAAGCTTGGGAACTTTCTACCTATATATGTGAGAAACTCTTTTCTTTTTTGGGGGGAACCGGAAGAAGAGGGGGTGATGGGGGTTCACTGTGCTCCCGACTATGTCCAGATATTGAAAGTGGTTGTGTCACTGTGTTATCTGTCGAGAAAGCTTGGGGGCACACTCAACATTATTTGTGGCAGTTTCTTTTATTTTTGATGGTGGTGGTGGCGGCGGCTGGGGGGGGGTGGTCTCTCTCTTTGTCTCTCTTGATCTTTACACCCGTGGCATAGTGGATCGATTGTGTCTGCCATAGGGGTTAAACAATCTGAGTTTTGGTCAACCAAGTAAACGGCTTGTGCTTGCGTTTTTCCTACCTGTCCTATCTTCTCATTGCTAATTTGCTGCTGTATTAAATTTAACTTTTCAGTATTGAAATTTCTGCACGTTGGCAGGTACTGATTTGAATTGCTGCCTACTGAAATTATGAATGAAGGAAAACTTGTCATTCAAGACTAAAAAAACTTATAGCTTTTTAATTCAGACTTCTTACAATGCAATTTTTTGCTCTAGCCAAATTACAAAGAAAAATTGTTCTTTCCCCTTCTTTTCCAGAGAAAACGAAAATTGCAGCTGTTTCTAAAAGATAAGCTAGGAGGTGCATCAGGATTGGTTTCAGCGTTCTCTAACCAACAAAATGTTACAAAGCTAAGTGGAGGCCAATCGTCTCATGCGTCATCCGGCTCATGCTTGCTGAATTCTTCCAACACCGCGGAAATTTTTGACCAGAAAACTATAGTGAACTCACATAGTTTTGGGAGCTTATTATCAATTGAAGGGAATTGTCAAGGCAAGCAGGTATCATCTGGACTCTCCTTTATAGACAGTGAATCAGTGTTGGTTCAACCCATTAAAGACATATCTTCCTTAGTTGATTCTGATGAATCAGTCAATGGCTCAAACCCATCGACTCCCAAAAATCTGAGCTTCCATGAATCACCAACATTGGACGAGTGTGACTCGGTTCACAGTTCAAATTCCTCTAAGCTGGAGGAGAAAAAGGGTATGCATTTTCAATCTCTGCGACGATCCATTAGGTTACTGAACTTCATTGGTGATCATCTCCAAAGAATGACTATTCCAATTGGGCCACGATTCCAGGCTGATGTTCCGGACTGGACTGGCCCAACTGATGAAGGACATTTAAATGTGAGGGATGCCGATGGCAAAAGCTCAAAGTGGTTGGGAACCCGACTTTGGCCTATTGAAGATCGGAATTTAGAAGGCACGGAAAGAGTAGTGGGAAAAGGGAGGCCCGAATCTTGCTCATGTGTTGTTTCAGGGTCCACTGATTGCATTAAACTGCACATTCATGAGGAAAGGCTCTCTTTGCAATCTGATTTGGGTCCTGTCTTTTTGAGTTGGAAATTTGACGAGATGGGGGAGGTTGTGTCACTTGCTTGGACAGTAAAGGAACAACAAACCTTTGAGGCTCTCATGAAGACGAACTCAAAGAACTCTTTAAAGCGTGCCTTGAAGTCTTTCCCGCGCAAGTGCAAGAAAAGCATTTTGACTTATTACCTTAATGTCTTCATGCCTAGACGCATGAGCTTGCAAACAAAGGCATCTCCAAAACAAATTGACAGCGATGATGACAAGTCGGAGGATGTTGACAATGCTGATCTGGAGGGAACATGTAAACGTAGTAGAAGTACCCTAGGTAGCTCAAAAGATGTGAGAGCTCGATACTTGCTTCGGCACCACCGTTGAACTCTGTATGGTAGGCCGTATCTATACCTTTCATCAATAGATTCTAGTTCAGAAGCATTGTTTGTTCTTTGCTCACTGTTTAAATATGACCTTACAGATGTTTCTTGTCGTTTGGAGGAAGATATGAACTCCTTGAACCCTCAAATTTTGCATTTTGGTCAAAGCAAAGAAAAGCAGATCGCCATCTTCTTTTGGCCGTGCTGTCTAAAAATCTCATGTAGCTGGTCTTAGTGTTTTTGCAGGGAGAAGATCATGCAAAACTCTCTGTGCATCATTTTAGTAGACTAGTGGAGGAGTTGGAATGTAGCTATATCATGGTTTTAAACATGCATATTTTGCGACCCCCCTTCTCCAAAAAAATATCATTTAAAAAATTGTACTCCCTCCGTCCTTAAATTATTATCATGTTTCATTTTTTGTATGTCATCAAAAAATTGTCTTGTTTGTAAGTTTTTTTTAGGACAATATTTTTACTCCTTCTGTTGTAGGTACAAAGTCCACAATACTATTTTAAGGCTCTTTCACTTAAAAGAGTAAGTTTCAAAAATTATGCGTACAATCTCCAAAATATTTTAACTTTACTCTTGCCATTTGATATTAATATAGTGGTTATGTTAAGCTTTATTGTACTTATTACCAATTCTAATGATGATTATATATCTTTTAACTTTAGATTTTTTTATACATGGACTCTTTGGATGGAACGGAGAGAATATCATTTTAGCATTTTACTTTTTATATCATATTTTAATTATGAGTCATATGTATGTGAGTTTTAAAAGAAACTACATATGATACCAATATTAATAATTAAGTCAATGTTTTCTCTTAATTCACGTGCTGGGTTAAAAATGACAATAATTTAGGAACAATGGGAGTAATAATTTTAGTGTAATTTGAAGAAGACACAATTAAGTAAAGCTACAAATTCCAAAATAAACACAAACAATAGAAAAAATAATACTTCTCCAACAATTAAGATTTTGTTTGGTTATATATATATATATGATTAAATCAAGGGTATAGATTACGTGTATGAGATGATCCAAATGTTTTAAATAGTTAACAAATGTTATATAATATATATTATATAATAAATAAATAAAATATATAGATTGGTTTGGTTTGATACCATAAACCATGAACCAAACTGAGCGGTTTTTCAATTTTTGAAATTCAAATCGAACCGTTTTCGACCAAAACCATATAAAACTGACTGGTTCAGTTCCATGGTTCCGATGTACATCCTTAAATGTGGGCCAGAAGGCGAGCAAGATCTAGATAGACATGCCTATACAGTTCATAGTTCCGGAACTGTCGGTTCTTGACTTCGGGTATGGCGAACCAGATTTGAATCGTGAACCTTCAAGGTTCGGTTCTGAACCATGAATCTTAAATTCGGTTCACGGTTCTACGGTTCCAAGAAAAATATATTTTTATTTTTTGCATTTTTTGGTTTTTTTGATTTTTTTTAAAAACTATCTAAATTAAAATCGTTATGCACCCCCACGATTAATCTGGGTCGTTTATTTGAATTCTGATTGTTTTTTTTATTTTACCGTTGGAACAGTGAAAACCGACGGTTTACAGTTCACTTGGACAGTTCAGAATCACCGGTTCACCAAAAATCAAATACTCGAACCTTAAGTGAACCGGTGAACTTCGGTTCCGGTTTACTTGACAGACGGTTGCGGTTCGTTTCGCAGTTCGAACCTTAAACCTTTTGTGCATGTCTAGATCTAGATCCACGGATATACTAGTATTACGCGAGTTACCCATTTCTTTGCAAGGGTGACATGGCGGATTCTCCTTGTAGCAACACATTAATGGGAAGTTTTGGTATTTGCTCCAGTGCCCCTACTATTCCACGGAAGTGAAGCGCAACCCTCATGCGCCCAGGCTTTGCGTTTTGATCCCAAGTTAGCCTTTGTTAGCCTCTATTGCCTCGAAACTCTTAACGGAGCTTGACAAAATGGCCTCTAAATTTGTCGAGTCTTCCTGGGTTACCTTGAATGCTCCCAAAGTTCTATAAATTGATCATTTGCCTCAATTTTGCCCCGAGAACCTAAAACATAATAAGAAAGTAATAAATAGTTAAATAAAATTCTTTGGAACAAAATGATACTTTTAATGCTAAAAGTTATACTTTAAGGCAAAAAAAAAATGACGGTTTAATACTAGAAGTGAACTTTTAAGACCAAATATGGCAGTTTTCATTTTTAATGTAAAGTGAGTTTTTTGTGGTCAAAAGTGATACTTTTAATGCTAAAGGTGACAATATTTAAGATTAAAAGTGATGATTTTAATGAAAAATCTGATAATTTTCATTAAAAATACATGGTGACACTTTAAATGCGAAAAATAATTCTTTTAATTAGGGGTGTAAGTGGTTCGGTTTGGTTTGGTTTATGTCAAACCACAAACCGAACCGTCCATATTGGCTTCAAAAATCTCAAACCGAACAGAACCGAGTAAAGATTGGAACCAAACCACTCGGTTTGGTTTGGTTTGATTTGGTTTTGTAGTTTATATAAATTATTTTTAATCAAATTAACCAACATTAGAAATAACAATAAAAATAAGATTTTAATTTGGAATTAACATCAAATTAGGAAATAACCTACTAACAACAAATTATCTTTAAAAAATAATACAAATTCCAAAATAAACACAAACAATTGAAGAAATAATAGTTCTCCAATAATCAAAGTTTTGTTTGGTTTAGTATGTGTCTATATATATATATATATAATAATAATAACTAAATCAAAGGCCTAGATTATGCATATAAGATAATCCAAAGGTTCAAAATAGTTAACAAATGTAATATAATATATATTATATAATAAATAAATAAAAATATATAGGTTGATTTGGTTCAATTCGATACCAAAAACCGTGAATCGAACCAAACAAGACGATTTTCCATTTTTTGAAACTGAAATCGATCCGTCTTCGACCAAAACCGAACCGAACCAAACCAAACCGACTGATTTGGTTCGGTTCGGTGGTTCTAATTTACGCCCCTACTTTTAATGTCAAAAGTAACACTTTTAAGACGAAAATAACGTTTGACACTTTTAATGCTAAAAGTGATAGTTTTAAGAAAAAAAGTTATATTTTTCATTAAAGATACAAAGTGATACTTGTAGGGTTAAAAGTGATGATTTTCAAAAGTTGAGGGGTAGTAATGTAATTTACGAATCCTGACCCATTTAGAGTGACCACAATGGTCCCTGTTATTGACACTCCAAAAACGTTTTTGGAGTTTTTGAACCAACCTGAAACCCACTATGGACTCCCGATACTACTCCCTATCCCTATAATCCGTTAAGGACTCGCAACAGATCGGGAGTCCCCAAACATGAACAACAGTTTTTCTCCCTCTCTTTTCTCTTCCCAACCGTTTGTATTCATCGTTCTACCTCCTCCCCAACAATCTTCTCTCTTCTTTCACCCCCACCGTCTTCCTCCTATCTCCCCCACACCACTTCTCCCAAAAACAAAACCCTTTGCCGCTGTCGCCGCCTTCGCCTTCATCTTCACCTCACCGGCCGACGAAAATTCTTCTGGGTTATCTCCGATGACTCCCAGCGAGGCTCGTTTTGGGTTAAAATGTGCTTGTCAAGTGAAAAAATAATAAAGGGTATAGAGAGGGAGAGATAAACGCAAAAGCATTTTATTCTTCCCTTTGAATCCGTGAAGCAATCTTCATCTTCAGTTTTTGAGGTACAATTTCTTAAATTTCCTATCTTTTTGCTTTTGATTTTTATTTGCCCCTTTATTTTCCTCGATTTTGTTTAATTTTATCATACCCCCCCTTCTACCATAACAATGAATGATGAATGTTTTAGTATGAAAGTACAAATTAGTCTTATTGTTTTCTTATATCGAGCACTTCATTTGATAATGATTTAAATATTTTATATATTTGCTCTATGATCCAATTGCTGTGATTGTCTCATTTCTTCAGCACTCTGCTTCTCAAATTTGTAGTACAGTATATGTGATACGGTGTCAAAATCTTGGACACCACCAATATGTTCTAGCGTTTTAAAATCAGTTCCTTGGCTGAAATATTGCTCCCAAAACAGTCCCAAACCCGTCTCTAACCTCCCTTAAATTGATTGTTTTAATTGCGTTTTTCTTTACAAATATAATCAAACAATTAACAATAAACTCCCCTCAACAAACACTACACACAATCCTACACACGCCTAAACTTATGTGGTTTTGGACTGCCCAAACTGTCTCCCAATTCCAGCAATCCCCACGCACAAAAGCTGTCCAAAGCACTTGCCAAACCCATGTATATTCTGCCTTCAAGACAGCCCACGTTTTGGATACTATGCTACCCAAAAACAGTCCACGATTTTTTATGTTGCTGCTGTCAAAAAAACTGCCCCGCCCTTGAAGGAGAAACATGCTGTCCTACACATATCAAACCCCCCTTCTTCGAAAAGGATTGCCCACAATCCTTGGCCCTTTTCATTGATGAATCCCTTTAGTTGAACATTGCTCCCTTGAGTTTCCATGGACCTGTTTTCCTTCACTAGCTCGCAGCCCATTGCCATTGTCTTAGTTCATGCCCCGTCTATTATCAATCTTAACAATGCTTTAGCCGTATATGCTGCTTTTCCTTGTGTGTCTCTGATACCACCTGATGTGTATACAGAAGCTTGAAATCACTATTTGCCCAAGCAATTTCGAATAGCCCTATGGCTGAACCAACAGTCCAAAAACAGCCCGAAATTATCCCAAAATCAGCCACAAAACTGCTAAAAAAAATCCTTCTAAACCCCCTCAATAACAGCCCAAAAATCTAACCTTGTTTATAGAATTAATACAAGGAATAATCTGCCCAACCCTTCAACAAAAACCCGTGAATTCACTGCCCAACTTCACTCACCAATCAGCCCTAAGCAGTCCACGTTTATGATGCTCAAGCTGCCCCAAATCAGCCCTAGAAACAATTTATGAACTGCCCAATCTTGATAAAGGATTGCCTTCAATCCTTGGCATTTATGCGTACTAGTCTGATCAAAATGTGGTCCTAATAACCAGCTATTTGTGTTGAATTCCATTGAATAGATACAACTTGTTTGAGAATATGAGGTCTGTATGACTGAAAAAGTTTAACGTAGCTGAACTCAAGTAGGATGGTCTTTAAGAAAGAAGACTTTGTTGAAGCTGACTTTCGTAGAAAAGAATTTATCCCAAGAATTTAACCAACTTTATTGACATTGAAACTCATAATAGCTTGGTTTATGTAACAATTGATGATGGTCATAAAAAGTAAGATACAACCTGGTCCAAGTCCGTCCAAGAGTTAGATTTTGAACGCAGTCAAATGATCATGGACTTCACCTTCATGCAGCTACTTGCAGCAGAACAAGAACAACTTTATTCTAACAAAAAATTCTTGTTCATGTCTATATGCAGTCGATCATTGCAAGATGTATACAAGAAAGAACAATGGTATCTGACCAAATTTCCTTTCGTGAATGAGCTTGTTATCCAAGAAGAGTTTAGGATCTACTACCTTGACTAATCAAATTCATTTGGCTAGTAATTTGTTTATATTGCACAACTAAAAATGAATATTATGTATCACCCCTCTACCCATTGTGGAATGTAGTTAAGCAAGTACATATTACATCCGACGTGTTCCACTGTCAACATTGATATAATAGCTAAAATGGTAACATTTAAATGTAATAAATACTACTGTAATTGATACCTTAACTTGCATTTTTGATTCAAGTAACCTTTTGCAATTCCCACAAATAATTACTATCAGAGGGGTCATTAGCAGCAATGTTATTGCCACCATTTCCTTGCAAATCACATTGATCAAATGCATCACTTGCGATGCCAGATCTGGCATCTGCAATATCATTATGAGCTTAAATGTAAGTTTTATCGAAACAACCTTGGACACCACCAATCTGTTCCAGCCCTTCTTTAATAGCCCTATGGATGCACGAAACCCTCTCAAAACAGCCCCAAAACCCGACTCAAACCTCCCTTACAACTGATTGTTTTAAAGAGGATTTTCCCTTACAAATATTCCCTAACAACTAGCCAATTCGTTCCAGCTTTTGGACTGCCCAAGCCACACCAATGATCTTTTCTAAACTGCCCCGTTTTCTTTAAAGAAATACTTACAAAACCCAGCCCCTAACTTAGCCTACAAACTGCCTCCCAATCCCAGCAATCCTCACGCACATAAGCTGTCCAAAAACTTGCCAACAACAGCCACAAAAGTCCTATCAAATCTATCACAAATTGCCCCAACAAATCTCCCTATTCTGATCACTTTACCTTTTCTTAAATATCCAAGGATTGGTCAACCAGCCCATGCTTATTGAGGATGAAAACAGGCTGCCCCAAAGTCGAAATAAAATTAAAAAGAAGTAGAAAGAGAATAGGATAATTCGGCTTCACCGAATGAGCTTCAGTCACTCGTTGTAAAGAATGTCGATTGATTAATCTTACCGGGCTTCACTCACCTTGAAAGAAAAACAAAAAAGAAGAATGAACTCGCTCTTGCAATGCGTTTGCACACCAAAACCAAATCTGCCGATCTTTTCAAAGAAATTGCCTTTAAAAAGGCTTACAACTTAGTCCTAAATTTAATTGAAAAGAAACTAAAATTGGAGGAAAAGAAACTATATCCTAATTAAAACAAACTTCCTAACCAACTAAACAAAAAGGAAACTAATTTCTAATGGCATATTCTTCTTTCTAAACTATAATTCTTTTGTAATTAGAAGTCATGGTGGGCGGCCACCCTTCCAAGCTATGCCTTGGCCCCCTTGATTGCTAGCCCACGTAATGCTCCCCAAACCTCTCTTCTATGAACCTTCCATGCACGGGCTAAACCACCTTGTTGCTTCCATGCCCCTTGGTTCCTTTGCTCCCGCATCAGGTGTTTAGTGGATGACAAAAATGTAGTGTGGGGATGGTGATGAAATCCACTCTTGCAGCTGAAAGCCATGGTCTCAACTCTTCTTCCAGTTATGTTTCTTAAGTTAACTTCTTTTTTATATGCTATTTTTGCCAGCTTGAATATAGCTTAGTTGAAAGAAATCAAGACGAGGCTTCAGATATTTGTGAGGGCGTGTTGGGTGTCAAAAGCCAAATTGATTAATGGATCTGGCTCTGCGAGTGTTGTCTTAGGCAACGAAAATACTGGACAGACAATGTGGACTAGGATTGCCTAATTGAAACTAACTGCGTAGCCTTTAAAGTAGCATTTGGACTTGTAAAGTTTTCATATAAGCTAACCTACTAGTAGATGGGAAACAATCTTTCAGGGATGCTGCAACTGGTTGTGTTCAAGCCAAGGTGAACGGAGATGCTCTGAAGTAAGCAATTGTGGATTGCTCTTACTGTTGTCTTTCTCAGCAAGAGCCCATTCAGATATGCCTTCTTTCAATTTATTTTTTGTTGTTTGTGTTTAGTTAGTGCTGATGTTGTTTAGTTTATTAATTGTGCATAGGTTGTTAGATGGTGCACAAGTGTGAATCTTTTGTCTTGGTGCTTGGGTGATACTATGGTGTACGAAATAATTACCCCCTCCTTGCATAAGAAAGGTCCAACATAAAATTTTAGTTTGTACCCCTTTATTGTTTCTCATTGTATCTTGATTTGCATTTGTTCATTCATTACATTAGGTTCTATACGTAGTGGCTAAATGGGGTGCATACCAGTTAGCGTGACAACTGTGTATAGAACTTTGTGTGGGTGCCCCGGAATTCTCTCGGACCCCGCGCTCCCTTTTTTAGGGGAACGCGGGTTGCGGAAGGACATCACGCTTTCCATTCCATCCTCCCTTGTTTAGGGGAAGATGAAATTAAAAGTGCAGAAATAGTGTTGTCAAAAAGCGCGTTGAATATGCCTCGGTCACCGAGTGTGCTTTAGTCCATTATGAGTGCTTTGGATTTATCTGTATCTCATCCTCCATTGTTTAAAGGAAAACAAGATACAGAAAACGTATTACCCTTTTCATTCCCATCGTCCTTTGTTTAGGGGAAAACGGAAAAGTGCAAGAAAATGATGTTGCGGGCCTCACTATGATCCAAAATGTTGTAACAAAGTTGTCATCTTTATTTTAAGGAGAAATAAAGAAAAACCAAAAATAACCAGAGTTTGTAAAAAAGGGTTCGGGGGCTAAGTTACGAGGTGGGAAGGTGTTAAACACCCAACTCGCCCTTTCGGTCTCAAAAATAGTTTTTGGCTAAAATATGATTTTATTATATTTATCTAGCAAATGAAATAAAATATTTAAACAAATATATTTGTATCTACATTATTTACAGACTTGCAGCCGTTTCCTTTCAGTAATTACAAATATATTTAAGAATATTTGGTCATAATAATGGCTCTTTTTAGTGCTATTTTCTATATAAATTCGGGTAGCATAATTGCTTATATTTTTACATTGGGCCGATTTGAAAATAACACTTTTATATATAATCTCTTAAAGCACCTTTAAGAGCTTAGGTTGTGCTCGCTCTGTCCTTCTGGGAGAGGGAGTCTTTTGCTATTGTGGAGATTCGGGCAGAGTAACTGCTTCCGAAAGTTGCTTTTTGGCACCATAAAACGGGCGGAGCAACTGCTTGCTTCTGGCGGATTTGGCCTCTGGATTTGGGCAGTGCAACTACTTTTTTTTGGGATTTTTGGACCGGAGAAATAGGGTGGAATCCTACCTGGAAGCCTAAAGTTCACTTTGATCGATTGGATTTGTGTTTGGAGGAGATTTGACGAAACTTCGAGGCTTATAGGAGGAGGGGTACTCTCTCTCTCGCTCTCTCTTTTACTGCGTGAACTGTGTGCAAAGTGAAATCATGAATCAATTCACTGAGGCCGAGCACCTCTATTTATAGCTGGGAGTGGGGATCCCGTTGGCATTTTGAGTTTTCTTTCTGTGCATCATCGACTTGTACCGCGTGCTTGAGAGAGTGTGCCGGAGGCAAAGTGCTATAGTGCACCAACACTATGCTGGCGCCACCTACATATGAAGTGGGCGCCACGCCTAGTTTGATATGTAGCCCCAGCATTTTTTAGCCCAAATGGCATGACAGTATAGCAGTAGGTTCCCCAGGGGGTGGTGAATGATGTTTTCTCCTGATCCTTTGCTGCCATTTTGATTTGGTTGTAGCCTAGCATGCCATCCACGAAGGATCTTATTTTGTGAGAAGCGACTACGTCTACCACAATATCAATGTTGGGTAGAGGGAAGTCATCTTTAGGCGATGCTTTGCTGAGTCGCGAAAATCTATGCAGATTCGAACCTTTCCGTTGGGTTTTGGAACAGTTACTATATTTGACAGCCAGATCGAGTATTCTAATACCCGAATAAACTTGACGTGTAGCTGTTTCATGATTTCTTCTTTCACTTGTAGTGACCATTTTGATTTGATTCTGCGGAGTTTCTACTTGACTGGCCGAGCATCCGGATAAGTGGGGATCCGATGTTCGACAATGGCTGGGTCCAACCCAAGCATATCTTCGTAGGACCATGCAAAGATGTCCACGAATTCTTTAAGGAGATCAATAAGTGCTACCCTTTCAGAGCCTTGTAGGTAGCTGCTGATTTTGACTTCTTTGGCTTCATTGTTCAACCCCAGATTGATGGCGGATAAGTCTTCATCTGCTACTGCCGATTGATGCTTTTCTTGGTGCTTGACTGACTTTACAAGCTCAATCAAGTAACTTTTATCTTTTGGGTCCATTTCATCAAATGACTCATTATTAAAGCTAATTAATGTGTCTTTTAATGAAGTTGCAACTAAGGAATACACAAAGACATCTAGATTATCATTATTAGCAAACTGTACAGGGTTATTTACATTATTGAGGACCTGGGGTTTGAGATCCTCAATTTTAAGAAGCGGATTAGTAGATGACCAATCCGTAAGGCTATAGGAAGGATGGGGAATAGTATATCCAAAACGGTCCACCAGATCTGCAGTCGTCAAGAGCGGGTCAGTCGTAATATACCAATTCTGCAGATGCTTATCACTAATAGGCTCGAACTCAGCAGGGAGTTTTTCATAATTAGCGCCTCCATCTATCATTCCCAAGAAAATGTCTCCCAGACAGTCATTATCTAACAGGCCAGAGCATAATCGTCTTGGTCTATAGACCAAGTATTTTCAACTATGATAGTCTTATATGCAGGGCTACGGGGCTCCAGGGTAACCTGCTCCATTTTATTTGTGGCGAGACTGACATCTTCAAAGATTTCCCAACCAGGGTGTCTTTTCCCATTTTGGTCTAGCCAGGGCTTAGGAAACATGAGATAGGGTTCTGTTTCCCCTTTCCTTACAAAGTAACCATTTAGGGTTTTCCTATATGGTTGGAGAGGTGGATCTATGTAAGGACGTTTTTCTCGTTCTGCCTTACTTTTCTCATGTTTCTATTTCATGACTGCGGATATTTTAGCTGGAGTTGGTTTGTATCCTAGACCAAAGGGATGGATACATTCCTTAAGTTCATCTTGGACTAGATTAACAAGTCCTTGTTGATTTCTGCCGAGACCCAGACCAGGCATATAATTCATTTTCCGAAACATGTTTAAAGGGACCATGTTTCCTAGAGATATAGTTTTCTTCCTGGTAAGGTCAGTTTCTCGCCCACATTCAATGGCGTTGACTCTAGCTTGGGGGATAACCTTAAAGCCACTAAGGAAGATACCCATGTCATCATGCTCTATCTCGAGGATTGAGATGTCCCCATTTTCCTTGTTTTTCTTGTTAGCCAAAATGATTACTATATGATCATCGCACGTTGATGCAGCGAGAAGGCTACCCCTTTTACCCCATGGATCCAAAGACGTCCCAGCAATAGGTTGAAAGTGGCTGGTATGTCCAAGACTTGGAATTCTACTGGCATGGTTAACGGCTCAATAGTCATCTTTAAGGTGACCACCCCTAGGACACACAACTAGTGTTGTCATATGCCTTTACTGTCTGTGATGAAGGAGAAAGCTCTGATATTTTTGTTCCCAGCTTGGCCAGCGTGCTTGTGGGACACATATTTAAAGAAGAGCAGTTGTCTATTAGGACTCGGGGAACTCTTTTTTCCATGACCCACACAGTGATGTGGAGAGCATCTATGTGGTTGGTTCCTTCCCTTGGCAGATCTAGATTAGTAAACATAATCACATTCTCAAAGTGTATGTTTCCGATCATTTGAGTGAGCTCATTTGGGGAGGTCTCAATGGGGATAACTGCTGGACTCAATGATTTAGCCAGTGCATCGCGATGAATTTTGGAAGCACAAAGCAAGCCCCAGATAGATATGTTGGCTTGAGTTTTCTTCATCTGAGCTAGTAAAGTGTCTTCCATATTCTTAGCCCCAGTATCTGTTTCTTGATCTTTGCCAGAGTGGTCACCTCTTTCCTGGTTTGGTTGGTAGGCTCGGCCAGATCTAGTAAGGTGACTGACATCCCCACCGACCCAGGTGGCTTTTTCAATGTTACAGGTATTTTGGCTACCCAGGATAGTGTCCCAAGAGAGCATATTGCAACCAGACTCTTTTATGGATGAAGATGAAGAGAAAAGAACAATGATATATGGTAAGAGGGGTTTATTTATTTCGAACTCGGGTACATAATTTTCTTCACCGGCCTTATCATATTGATTTGAGGTATGGGTTATTGATTATATTTGGTCTAGGAGGAGGTTTTTCAATAACCTTATCATCTATTAGATCCTGGATAGCGTTTTTTAGCACGTAGCACTTGTCGGTGAGGTGACCATTGTTGCGATGGTATTCACAATACTGGGCATGATTCCATATGTTGGGCAGAGGATTTGGTGGCCTATAGTTTTCCAAAGGCTTTAACACTCCCTGTGCCATTAGCCCTTGCAGTATCACAGATTGAGGGTCTTGCAGTTCATCATAGTACCGATTTCTTCTGTTTTGACTCATGAAATTTCTATTTGGGCCATTGTTTCCTCCCACTGTATTGACAGACCTATCTGATTCATAGGACCATGGAACGATGTTATAGTTCTGGGTAGGAAAGTTGGTAGATGTATTTCCTACCATATTAACGGTTGATCCTGATGCGGCTGCCTTTCCTTTTGTATAACGGAAAGAGTTGGAGGGCGTATTGACTTTTAAGTGTCCAGTCCGTATATCTTCATCAATACGGACTCCTATCTCCACTATTTGTTTGAAATTGCTATAGGGGAGATACCGCATGTGTTTCAGGTAAATAGGTTGGAGATTTTTGATGAACATCCTGGATGACTCAACCAGATCAGGTCTGTTGAATGTCTGAGCTAACTTTCTTTTCCACCTAACTACAAACTCAGCACATGTTTCTTTTTCCCTTTGGGTGCACGATTCAAGATCTCTTTTATTTTCAGGGGTAATATTATCTTTGTACCTTTCTAGGAACCCTTCAGCTATCTAGTCCCAAGTACCCATGGTGCTATTGTCTGCCAACATTAGCCATTGCTTGACAGTCCCTATTAAGGTAAGATGGAAATTGGAATTCATGGCTTCAAAGCTAGCCCCTCTTGACTGCATGCCGGTGGAATATGATTTTAAGTGAGAGATAGGGCATCCAGTCCTATCGAATTTTTCTATGTCGGACATTTTAAATTTTGAAGGTAGTATTGCTAAAGGTTGTAATGCTAATGCCCGCGTAGAAAATTCTTCTTTGTTCAGAACTTTGAGCATCATATTTTTCAGATTCTCCAGGTCAGCATCCATTTTAGTGGGAGGGGGAGTTGGGTTTTGGTATATGCTGGTGGGATTGGGAAAGGCCGGGTTCATTTATGGCTATGGTATTGGGTAAGGATTTTGGGTTGGATTTTGGATAGGGTTTTGGTAAGGATTTTGGATCGGTGGGTTATTTGCGGCTTCGGTTTGGCGACCAGGATCATTAAAGGGTAGATAGGTCGTTACTTGGCCTGGCTGGTTATAGCTTCTTGGGTCCATATGCGGGCTGTTTTGGAGCGGATTGGTAATGGGAAAAAGGAGGTCATTTGGATTCTGGGGTATATTGGTGTTTGGGAAAGGATATGGAGGGTAGGGTGAGAAAGGGTTAATATTTGTGTAATAAGGGTTAGGTAAGGGATTAGGATTTGGTGGGTTGGTGTTTGGCTGGGGATTTGGATTTGGAAGAATATGGGAAGTTGATGCTTCTTGAGGGGCTGCAGGGAAAATGGTTCCCTCACCACTGAGTTTTAAACTTTGTACCAGATTGGCCATCTGGCTCATTATGCGATCAGCCTGTGCACCCAAATTTTGATCTAGCCATTGTTGCATAGCCAGAGTCGGAGCGTACCCTGGAGCTCATGTATCTGTACCCACTGCAGATTGCTCATTTTCTACTGTCATTCTGCTCAAGTCTGTATCCTCTGCACTGATTCTGCCCTTTTCTGATATGTCCCTGATACTTTCTGATCTGATCTCTGCACATGTATCACATATCAACCGACCATTACTATCTCTGTGTTTCCAAATTCAGGCCAGATTTCTGAGGAAAAGGGGTTTGAAGGCATCAGAAAGGGTTGGCTGAAGGCTTTCTGAGTTTGGAGTACAACGTGCCTTTATTAGTATTTTTTATTATTATTCAATTTTTCCTACAATTGATCGGACAAGCACCTGCTTTGTTTTGACAGTCTCAGGACTATTTCTGGAATAGTAGATTCTTTCTCCAGAGTATAGGACCCTTGTATTCCACCTGCCTTTCGACTCCCCAAGATCGGACTCATCTCAGGCGAAGGGCCTATACTCTTTCCAGGATCCACCATTCAAAATTATTAGTCAGTCCCTGTGTATATTTTTATTCATCTTTTTTTTTATTGCTTTCCCTTTTTTTTTTAGTGCACAGGGACTGGCTAATGATTCAGAGATGTAAAAACCGATCGAACCATGAAGTGTCCAGAGAATTTATATGCAATTTAACGTTAGCTGATGCAGGGGATAGGCTGGCCATGGTGTAGGGTAGCAATTCAGAATATTTCTACATGTGTGCGCGTGTGTGCGGCATCTAGAAAGCAGTAAAATCATATTTTTTTTTCAGATATAAAGCAAGAAATAAAACAGATATGGCATGTTTTGTTGTTCTTCGTGGATTTTCTTGACTTTTTAGTTTGAGCGTGAGCAAGCAACCATTTAGATCAAGAAATAGAAAGAAAAGTGTGGAATCTATCTATTCCTATTAATTACATATTTGTCCTAGTCCCCAAAATAAAATGACAGAATGAAAGAATATTTACATATTTTGTGCGATGAAAATAAAACACGCAGAATAATAATATAAAGCAGAATAAGGCAATAATAAAGTAAAGCCCCAGCCCTTTTTGTTATGCTGCCCGGAAATCTATTATTCTTTTTTTTAATTTACTTGTAATGATAACTGGAACGAAACTGCTGCAAGATGGAGGATCATATCCACAAATATATACACAGATATATAAGAACGCAATATTTAAAATGCTAAAGAAATATAATAAACATATTTTAGCCAGAAACTAAAGAAAACTGATTTTTTTTTTTGTGAAAACTGAGTCTAGCCCTCCATTTTTATTTAAAATAAAAACGACGTCCCCAACAGAGTCGCCACTGTGGGTGTCCCGAAATTCTCCCGGACCCCGCGCTCCCTTTTTAAGGAGAACGCGGGTTGCGGAAGGACATCACGCTTTCCATTCCATCATCCCTTGTTTAGGGAAGACGAAATTAAAAATGCAGAAAGAGTGTTGTCAAAAAGCGCGTTGAATACGCCTCGGTCACCGAGTGTGCTTTAGTCCATTATGAGTGCTTTGGATTTCTCCTTATCTCATCGTCTCTTATTTAGGGAAAACAAGATACGGAAAACGCATCACCCTTTTCATTCTCATCGTCTCTTGTTTCGGGGAAAACGGAAAAGTGCAAAAAAAGGATGTTGCGAAGGCACGTGGGAACACGTCCTGCCTCACTATGGACTATTGTACATTCTAGGTCACTATGAGTGCTTTGGCTTTCCCGTGTCTCATCCTCCCTTGTTTAGGGGAAAACAAGATACAGGAAGTGCATAACCCTTTTCATTCCCATCGTCCATTGTTTAAGGAAAAACGGAAAAGTGTAAGAAAAGGATGCTGCGGGCCTCACTATGATCCAAAATGTTGTAACATAGTCGTCATCTTTATTTTAAGGAGAAATAAAGAAAAACCAAAAATAACCAGAGTTTGTAAAAAATGGTTTGGGGGCTAAGTTACGAAGTGGGAAGGTGTTAGGCACTCAACTCGCCCTTTCGGTCTCAAAAATAGTTTTTGGCTAAAATATGATTTTATTATATTTATCTAGCAAATGAAATAAAACATTTAAACAAATATATATGTATCTACATTATTTACAGACTTGCAGCCGCTTCTTTTCAATAATTACAAATATATTTAAAAATATTTGGCCATAATAATGACTTTTTTTAGTTCTATTTTCTATATAAATCCGAGCAGCATAACTGCTTATATTTTTACATTGGGCCGGTTTGAAAATATCACTTTTATATATAATCTCTTAAAGGCTTACCTTTAAGAGCGTAGGTTGTGCTCGCTCTGTCCTTTCGGGAGAGGGAGTCTTTTGCTGTTATGGAGATTCGGGCAGAGTAATTGCTTCCGAAAGTTGCTTTTTGGCACCGTAAAACGGGCGGAGCAACTGCTTACGTTTTTGCTGTTGTTTGCTTGCTGCTGGCGGAAATCGGGCAGAGCAACTGCTTGCTTCTGGCGGATTTGGCCTCTGGATTTGGGCATGGCAACTACTATTTTTGGGATTTTTGGACCGGAGAAATAGGGTGGAATCCTAGCTGGAAGGCTAATGTTCACTTTGACCGATTGGATTTGTGTTTGAAAGAGATTTGATGGAGCTTCGAGGCTTATAGGAGGAGGTGTACTCTATCTCTCGCTCACTGCGTAAACTGAACACGATCTCTTTTACTGCGTGAACTGTGTGCGAAGTGAAATCGTGAATCAATTCACTGAGGCCGAGCACCTCTATTTATAGCTGGGAGTGGGGATCCCGTTGACATTTTGAGTTTTCTTTATGTGCTTCTTCGGCTTGTACCGCGCGCTTGAGAGAGTGTACCGAAGGCAAAGTGCTACAATGCACCAACACTATGCTTACGCCACCCACATATGAAGTGAGCGTCGCACCTGGTTTGCATGGTGGTGGCGCCTGGTTCCCTTTTTAGCCTTTTTTTGACACTTTAGCCCCTGCATTTCACTATTTTACGCATCCTGCTTTCTTTTTGCATTTTTAAACCCTGTAATTTTACATTTGTTAAGTTTTAACAGGTCTTGATATCGCATGTCATATCACATATCAGGGGTACGAAATTGGGGTGTCTACACTTTGCCTTAGAATAGTTTTTCTAGACTTCATAGGTTTCAGCGAAAGACTTCGGCTGAAAGCCTCACCAACAGATTTCAAGCAGCTTCTAGCGGCAGACCTTGTTTGTACTCGGACAGCATGACGTGTCCAGCTCTTCCAAACATCAAGCTTTAGTGGATTATTTAATTCAGCCTTAAATCAATTTGAATTTGAATTAAATCCATCTTCAAATCAGCGTTTGACTTCTTAGACACGCCCCTCCAACTTTTCCGAAAAAAACATGAAGACTTTCGCCTCCTGAAAAGTGACAGAGCATGTGCACAGACTGGCACATACAGACTGTACCAACTACTGCAGGTTTGCAACTCTGACTGTCGCCCACATGCTAGTTGCTGCAACAACTCTTCACCATTCCCTGCTCAGTATTAGTTGAAGATGAAGTCAACAAAGCAGCTCCATGCATTTAATGCATTCAACCTAATAGAGATGTTATTCACTTCATCTTCCTCAACGGTCTCAAGAATGCCCAAGCTATAAATACTACCATTAAAAACTGAAGAAAACAATGTTCTGAAACTATCCAACAACATCAAGCTTTATACTCAGTGCATTCAAGAGATCATTAACTGATCATCGAAGTCCTCAACAATAACAAGAAGATCTACATCAATTGTTAATCATTTACTTCTTATTGTTGTACTATTTACTATTCTTCTGCACATTAAATATTCTGCTTTGTCCAGATATTCAATTCCTCACCCCAAAACACAAGTCAAATATTTTGTAAACGATCCATTGGATATTTATGTAATAAAACTAGTGAAAAATATAGTGCACATTTAAATCCAAGGTTGACTACCTTGGTGGTGGACATAGCACTATTCATAGTGCGAACCATCTCAAAATACATGTGTTCCTTACTGTGGGTTCCCCGGGATGCGCCCTCGCCCCGCGCACCCTTGGATAAGGGTGTGCGTACGTGCGGAAGCGGGACACCACGCTTTCCATTCCACCCTCCTTTGTCTAGGGGAAGACGAAATTAAAAATGTGGAAAGGATGCTGTCAAAATAGCGTGTTGAATACGCCTCGGCCACTTCAATGATTTTTGGTCCGTTAAGGGAGTTATGGGTTTTCTGTATCAAGTTATCCCTTTTTTAGGGGATAATAGGATGTAGGAATACATCACCCTTTCATTCACATCTTCCCTTGTGTAGGGGAAAATGGAAAGCGCAACAAAGGATGTTGAGGGCCCCACTACAGACTTTATAAAAATTGCCTTAAGGCCTATTTCGGATCACGATGAGTGCTTTGGGTTTTCTACATCAAGTCATCCTTTTTTTAGGGGATACCAGGATATAGGAATAAATCACCCTTTCATTCCCACTCTCCATTTTCTAGGGGAAAGCGGAAAATAATGAGAAAGGATATTGCGAGGCCCCACTGCGATCCAAAATGTTTTAATAGAGTCGCCATCTTTATTTTGAGGAAGAAATAAATAAAAACCAAAAATAAAACCAGAGATTGCAAAAATGGGTTCGGAGGCTAAGTTACGAGTTGGGAAGGTGATAGACACCCAACTCGTTCTTTCGGTCTCAAAAGCGGTTTTTGGCTAAAGTATGTTTTTTGTTATATTTATCTAGCAAATAAATAAAGCATTAAAAGACAGAAAAAAAACAAATACATCTGTATTTACATTATTTACAGACTTGCAACCGTCTCTTTACAATAATTACAAATATACTTAAAAATATTTGGCCATAATAATGGCTCTTTTTAGTGCTATTTCCTAAATAAATCCGGACAGCACAACTGCTTATATTTTTACATTGGGCCGGATGAAAAGTAGCACTTTTTATAAATAAAAACTTTAAAGCTTACCCTTTAGCGGATTAGGGTGTGCTCGCTCTGTCCTTCAGGGAGAGGAAGTTTTTTTTTTTGATGAAGTGGTGCGAAGATTCGGGCAGAATAACTGCTTCCGAAAGCTGCTTTTGGCCTCGGGATCCAGGTGGAACAACTGGTTGAGATTGATTGATTGATTGCTTGAGGGATGTGGAAATCGGGCAGAGCAACTGCTTCCTTCTGGCGAATTTGGACTTTGGATTCGGGCAGGGCTACTGCTCCTTTTGGGATTTTTGGACCGGGGGAATAAGGTGGAAACCTAGCTGGAAGGCTATGGCTCACTTTGACCGGTTGGTTTTGAGTTTGGAGGAGATTTGACAGAGTTTCGAGGCTTATATGAGGAGGGGAACTCTCTCTCGCTCACTGCGCGTAAACTCTCAGAGATTTGACTGCGTAAAATTTGGTGTGTGAACTGTGTCAAATTCACTGCCGAAGCCTTCCTTTTATAGGCGAAGAATGACTTTCCTTCGTCGTTAAGTTTAATCTCTTTGTGCTTTATCGGTTTGTACCGCGCGTTGAGAGAATTGTACCAAGAGCAAAGTGCTACAGTGGCTTAGCACAAAGCTGGCACCGCCTTATAGCAAACTGGGCGCCGAGCCCACTTCATCCATGGGTGGCGCCTGGTTTGGAATTTAGGGTCTTTTTGGAACTTTAGCCCCCTGCATTTCACTGTTTTACGCATCCTGCTTTGTCTTTTGCATCTTTAAACCCTGTAACTTGACATTGGTTAAGATTTAACAGGTCTTGATATTTCATGTCATGTTACATATTAGGGGTACGAAATTGCGGTGTCTACACTTACTTTCTATTTTATACTGTTTCATGTCCCTTAACTTATTCCTTTAGCAGCGAACTTGAGTAAACAACTAAGTCTACCGGTAGTGCTTCACCAACAGACTTAGCATGTCTTCTTTACAAGTCTTCTTATTACTTCAATCTTCTTCATAGATTGCAAGTACTTGTTTTAGAGATGATTAAGAAAAGTTTTAATTGTTTAATAAGCTATTCAACCCCCCCCCCCCGTTCTAGCTTATTATTGTGTCGTTTGGGACTAACACCCTTAGAAGAGGCTAGTTTAAAATATTTAAGTTTAAAACTTTCATTTTGCTAAGTATGGTGTAATTGTTGTGCCTGGATGCAGATTAAGGGCATACAAGAAAAGTAAACATGGTCATTTATGTGGAAGTGATAACTGATCCATCATGTCATCTAGTAATAAATGATAATATTCAATTTTGGACACCAACTTTCTTACTTTTCGTATTGTTTCTGTTTGATTCACCTCAATTTAAGTTCATTTAACCAGATTGATGCAGTGATTTTGATGGTAATATCCACTATTACTCAGATCTGATCTTGATTTTGCCCGGATTTAAGCATTATGTTTGTGAGTGACTAAGTGTATACCTATTTGGTTGCTGAGGAAATTATTTTGATTGCAAAACTGTTAGCCACGTTACTAGTTACATTGTTATGTTGTTAGCTCAGTTTAGATGTTTTTCCTCATAAATAATGTTGATTTTTATCTCAACTTATACATTGCAAATTAGCTACCAAGAAGCCTATTTTTTGTTCTTAAACAGTTGAAAAGCCAATCTTTCACCTTTTGGAATTTGGTAATGATTTTGTGGAAATTCAAAAGCTCATTACACTCTTTTGCACCACAGGGTGTGCTTAATTGTAGTTCTACCTTATGGATTATGCTATGAATGTGATTGAGGTAGCTTTTCGACTGCTCTAGAAGTTTATTTACATAATTCTTAGCTGATAACCACTGACAGATTTCATTCATTCTGTAATGATGTTGTTGGCAGTTAAAGTAGATTATATTTTTTAGTAGCTTAAAGCTTCTTTAATTGATTATTGTATTGCATTTGAGCTACCAAACAATGCCTTGTGCTTAATCTAATTGGTAATGAATTGTTTGAATATGATTTTGACTAGAACTTGTAATTGATTGTTATTTAGGTTTTGGAATTGGCTGCAAGAGTCCACAAGAAGAACAAAATTATACCAAGGCATGTTCTTTTGGCTGTGAGAAATGATGAAGAGCTTGGAAAGCTTCTTGCCGGTGTGACAATTGCACATGGAGGTGTACTACCCAACATCAACCCAGTTCTATTGCCAACGAAGTCTGAAAAGGCAGGGAAGGAACCTGCCAAATCACTTGCCAAGACCCATAAATCCCCCAAGAAGGCTTAGGGTTTGAAGATAGTGTAGTTGTTCATAAGTGATTTCTCTATATGTAATTTGTGTTGCTGGTCTGTAAGATAACTTTTGGAAATATGAGAATCATTGTATTCTTCTTCTCAATGTTGAATCTGATGTGAGAACATAGAACATTACTTACTTCAAATGAAATTGTTAGATTCCATTTGCGTTAGAGCACATTATCATGAGGTTTTATAGTTCCAGGATCTCGAGTCAATAACTATCAAGCTTGTTTAGGACATGGGAGAAGCATCAAATCATGGGTACACGACATGAGCTTTGTTATTTGAAAAAAAAAAGTATAAGTTTTGAAAATTAATCGTACCACATGTTTTTCTTCTTAATTTTTTATCGTTACAAGTAATTGATATATATTTCTTCTTATGAATTAATTGTGAATTCTTTTAACAAGGAAAATTATTCATCTCGTATTCAAAATATATGAAAGGATAAAATAATAATAACTATAATGTATTATAAACATAAATTGATCATCAGATTGACATATATTTTTAGATGAATATATGTAATTGAAATAATTAAAATATAATATATATTTTTTCATAGAATATACTCCCTCCGTTCCGAGCAAAGAGTTCTCGTTTGAAAGTCAAACTTTTTTAAGAAAATGATATTTTTAGTAGCTCATTAGTAATAAAATGACACTTTTATGTTTTAATTTTTGAAAATGAACTCTTTAAGTGAAACATCTGAAAATGGAATAGTGGACGTTTTGCTCGGAACGGAGGGAGTATGATATAAAATGTAAATATTTTATTCCAACTGTGATGAGAAAATAGAAATAAGAAAGTTGAAAAATATAGTGGTAGTTAGGTTTGTTAATTGAGATGAGAAAGGTTTAAAGTTTTTAGAGGATTGTATATAGGGTGATTGTTGAAGTGAATTATTTTATATAGAATGTTGAAAAAGTGTAAAAAGAAACAGAAAACGAGGTGGCTATAGTGTGGTATTGAGTGTTATTGTTGTGGTTGCTCTTAACACCTATATATCTTTGTTTTACAGATTAAGATCGTAAGACCATTTTAACTAATTTTTTGCCAAAAATCATTTCAACTAAAAATACTGGGTAAAACTACTTGAGCATATATTCATTTCATTTATTAGAGACATAAGTCGTTATCATAAAACATATAATCACATTGTTAATGTGTAATCAATTTAGTCTGAATGACACTATACAATACAAAGCTACAATTATAAGTTATATACACCTAGAACAAAACCTATGCATTCGTAATTCCCGTAATATAATGACAAATGATATTACGATTTCAAACCAGTGATATTTCTTTGAATTCTAATGTTAGAATCGTTAGATGGTATATAAATCTAAGTAAATTTGATCAAACGATACTAACACTAATCCTTATACATTATCATACTATTAGTTTCGAAAAGAATAGACACGAAAAAGCAACCGGAGGGATGACAAAGTTACTATTGTAGCCAACATGATTATATATATATATAATGGTAAAGGTATATTTCTTTCTCCAAAATCACACTTTTAAATTTTTGATTTTTGAGTTATCATTCCACTTTTTCTTTTTCATATCTTCTCTCTTTTGTTTGTATTTCTCTTTCTTTTCATGTCTTCTCCATATTTTCTCTATCATCACCACCATCTCCTCTTTTTTAATTATGTTTAAACATTTTTCTCTCTTTAAACAAAAAAAAAAATAGTAACTAAAACAAAAATAATAGTTCCGAAGTCAAGAAAACAAAAATATAAGAGGTAAGTAAAATAAAAATAATTTATGGGACAAGACACTATAAAAATATAAGTTACAAAATCAACAAAACAAAAATAATTTATTGCAGAGGTTAGTAAAATAAAATAATTTACGGATCAAAAGTTTTAAAAAAAATCTTATAAAAAAAAGTAAAACAAAAATATGTTAGTAAAATAAAAATGTTTGATGGAACAAAAATAATAGTTACGGAGTCAATAAAACAAAAACAATTTAAACTGATGTTACTAAAATAATTTCGTTATTTTTTATTTTAGCTTATTTTCTTATCAGAAAATTATTTATTCATAAAATACAAATATCTATATTACAATAGAACTCATTTTCACACATGTGCAATTGACTAAAGTTATTTAGAGGTTGAGATAAAATTATTTTAAAAAATTTAATGGTTGTGATTCACTCTCACATTCACATGTGTGAGAATAATTATCCACTTTTAACTCTTTATTTTCTCTCACTTTGTTACAAAGTCACCACCTACAATTAATATTATGTGCAGTCACACCTTGAGATTAATCTTCTAAACCATTACCCTTTACAAAACAACAACCTTACATTAATATAATCTCACAATATAGCTCAATTGATTGATTGAGACTATCTGGCCATGGGGGTTGATTCCACCGCAAAATCAAACGTTCATAGGTCAGTTACATATAACTCCTTATAAATAACCCCCCTCAACTATGGGTAGAGTTCGAATAACGCCCCTCAACTACCACTTGAAATAAGGTACCCCTCAACTATAACATTTTTTTTAAATCGCACCTTATATTCAGACGTTGGCGTTTCAATTGACGAAATCTAGATATACTGACACGGGCACGAAGATCTAATTATTTAATAAAAGTAATCATTCAAAATGAAGAACTTATTTGAGTTCAGATTTTATTTGAAGGACGGAAAAAATTCAAGTTTGTTCGAAAACATTCAGATTTTTTGAATAATATAAAGTGTTCAAAGTTGTCAGATCATGAATTGACAATTAAAATTTGTGTTCCAGTAATGGTTTTGAGAAATATTGACCATGTTGCAGGGTTGTGTAATGAAACAAGATTAAACATCATAAATCTTAGGTAGGGGTGGCAATTCGTGTTATCGTGTTGTGTTCGTGCCTCATTATCGTGTTTTAATATTATCCATCTTATTTGATCATAAATAAAACAATAAATATTAATTTGAATATATTAACAATTTCGTGCCTTTCGTGTCGTGTTTCGTGTTGTGTCGTGTCGTGCTGGGCTTATCGTGTCATTTGTCTCTGTAATCGTGTCTTATTGGTTCGTGCTAACGTGCCGTGTCAGGCATTGCCACCCCTAATCTTAGGGATCATATTATTGAAACAAAAATTTTGAAAGGAAGCAATGTTGGAGAAAAGGTTTTTATCTTAAAATTGTCATTAACTTCATCCGATGTAAGATTGTCTTTCATGTTTTAAATAAGACAATATTATCATTGTTGGCATCATATATAATAACAATTAACAAGTGTCAAATTCAATAATTACATGTAGCCGTATGTCTCTTTTTAAAAGAACTAGATATTAATATACGCTGAAAATAAAAAATCAACTAATAAAATAACAAATATTTTGTATAAAGAATTTTTTTTAAATCTATAATGATTAGTGATATACTTATATATAATTGTTAATAAACCAATTATTCTTATTTTATCCTTTAAGATTTTTAATTATTTTTATTTTATTTATGTATGATTTAATTGATGTATGTTTAACGCACGCATTAAAAAAATTAATCCTTAATAAACTATTGGGTGCAAAGAATCAAATATCTCTTAGAATTACAAAAGAAGTCAAAAGTGAGAACTAGGTAGTCTAATCATCCCCCACCGTCCCATATTAACTAGAGATGACAAACCACCCACAGACATCCAAAGAGCATGTCCAAATGGCGATCAAATTTTGCACCACACTTAACTCATTAAAAATAAATAAATAAACTATTTGATATATATAAGGTACTTAAAGAAAAAACCCTTTCAATGAGCAAACTTCTCACTTTATCTCATAATACTCATTGTAAAAAAAGTAGATCTCATATAAGATGATCTTACGAATCTTAATTCTAAAACGGAGGTTCCGGAGCTTTACTATCTCACAACTCAACTCATCAATACACGATGAATCGAGTAAGGAGGATCCGTCTTACAAAAAATATCTGTAAAACCGTCTTATCTAAATTTTTACCTTTAAAGAAAATATATAAAACTTGAAATCCGTAGAAAATGAATCTAGTGTCCAAACGAAACAAATAAAATCTGTATTTATTGAGAAAATTGTGTACTTTATTTTAAAAAAGAAGAGCAAAACAAAAATATTCTTTTTATGATTAAAAAAATAACTAAAAATCGAAAAAGAAGAAAATAAAACTCAGTTCCCAGGCAGCGGCGGACCTATGTGATATGTTACCCCTTACCACTTACCAATGTGGTGTCACGCGACACCACTAGGGTGGGAAAATTATTACTCCCTATATCCCTAAATTATCGTCTTCCTTTTCTTTTTCGTCCTTCTCAAAATAATTATCAAGTTTGAAACTTACCTTTTTAGAACATCGCTTTTACCACTTTACCCTTAGTTTTTCACTTTGCTTTAATTATGAACCACATGCACATGAGCTTTAAAGGAAACTACACATAAAATCAATATAAATAATCAAGTCAATTATTTTTTCTTAATTTGTGCGCCGAGTCAATTAGGATGATAATTTAGGGACGGAGAGAGTATTATTTTTTAGGGGTAAATTTGGGCCGGTCCTTTTCTCAAATTTTTAATCGTTACAGTCCATCATCTTTAAAAAAAACGGAAAAATATATTTTTAGGTCGAAAAGACTATGATACCCTTAATGAACTAAAAACGTCCTACAAATCACTCACTCAGTGCATCGCGCTATATCAATTTGTGCATCGCGATGCATCAATTTAAATTACCTAATCCAAATTATGCATCGCGCTGCATCAATTTATGTACCACGATGCATAAATTTATAAATTACCTAATCTAATTGATGCATCGTGCTGCAAAAATATTGTGATTCAAATTTATGAAATCGAGCATTCATCTACCTTATTTATAGTACACAGTCAACAAATGATTCAAATTTATATGCATCTTTCATGCATCCCAAATCCAAGTCGATGCATCACAATTCACAAATAATGCATTGTGATTCAAAATTAATGCATTCAGTTTCAAACAGGTGTCCAACAAAGAAAAAAAATTATATTTTAGCATTTCAGCAAACATTTTACATGTATAGAACCACAAAACAGAAAAATATATCTATTTTGAATTATACAAACACAATGATGATGAAGAAAAACACCAATACCAACATGATATGAATAAGTAAAATAGTGAGAAGTTAGGGTGATAAAGAAACAATTATGTATTCATCGTTCTTCTTCACAGTAAGATTCAAAACAATTACCTACATGATAATGCGTGTAATATCCTCATCCATCTCACGGTGGGTAGATGTGGAGCTTGTCACATGTTATTAGTGGCTATCCACTATTACTTGGCACCAACATATCCATGGATTTTTAGGTGGGATAGTGATATGTATTGGTGACCCAGCGTGTTAGGTGCTCACATAAGGGCCAATGGGGTTGTGTGACTGTGTAGCGAATTAGGCTTTTGGGCTCGGGGTGCTACATAACGTGTGCAAAGATATATTTCTTTCGTTTCAGGCAAAAAAAATTCATCTGAAAGTCAAACTTTTTAATAAAATGACACTTTTAGTAGATCATTAGTAATAAAATGACATTTTTACGTCTTAATTTTTAAAATTGAACTTTTTAAGTAAAATATCACAAAATAAAATAGTAAACTCTTTATCCGAAAAGGTCGGAGTAATATCAAGGAATTAATGGAAGGCTATAAATCAATTAGGATTTTTCAAATCATCTAAACAGATATAATCCCTTACGTCGGTTATGGTTAAAGTGGCCGCAACTAGGAAAATTTGACCAAGTATAAACCTGGGAGAAACTGTCCTGCTGAATGGTTCACTTGGATAATAATTTAAAAAATATATATGCTTAATATAACACTTATAAAATACTTAATGTTCATTGAATCCTCTTTGGAGAGACATGTTATACGTCCAAAACCAGTATTTCTAGGGGTGTAAATCGGAACCATCTAACCGAACCAGTCGGTTTGGTTCGGTTTTGGTCGAAGACGGTTCGGTTTCGGTTTCAAAAATTTGGAAAATCTCTCGGTTCGGTTCACGGTTTTTGGTATCGAGCCAAACCGAACCAAACCACCCTATAAAATTTTATTTATTTATTACTCCCTCCGTCCCTAATTTATTGTCCTGGTTGACCCGGCGCACCGTTTAAGAAAACCTATTTGACTGGATTATTAATATTGGTTTAATGTGTAGTTTCCTTTAAAACTCATGTATATGTGGCTCATAATTAAAGTAGGGTGAAAAAGTAAGGATAAAGTGGTAAAAGTGATGTTCTAAAAAGGTAAGTTTCAAAGTGGATAATTATTTTAGGACGGACGAAAAATGAAAGGAGGACGATAATTTAGGGACTGGGGGAGTATATAATATATATTGTATTACATTTATTAACTATTTTGAACCTTTGATTTATTCATAATATATATATATATATATATATATATATATATATATATATATATATATATATATATAACAAAATCTTGATTGTTGGAGAACTATTATTTCTTCCATTGTTTGTGTATTTTAGAATTTGTGTTGTTTTATTTATGATAATTTGTTGTTAGTAGGTTATTTCCTAATTTTGATGTTAATTCTAAATAAAAATCATATTTTTAATTATTGTTATTTTTAATGTTGGTTAATTTCATTAAAAATAATTTATATAAACCACAAAACCAAACCAAACCAAACCGAGTGGTTCGGTTCGGTTCGGTTCCAAGTCTTACTCGGTTCGGTTTGATTTGAGATCTTTTGAACCATTGTTCGGTTTGTGGTTTTAGTATAAACCAAACCAAACTGAACCACTTACACATGTATTCCTATATTCATAAACTAACACTTAACACCTCAAAACGATAATTGACAAAAAGAACCCTAAAATTAATTACAAGTTAAATAAACTTTATGTCGGAGTATTATAGCTATTACCATAAAAAGTTTAACTTGTCAAATACGTCTATTCTCTTGGGACAGGGTGGATATATATTGTAGAGCTTTTGAACTCGGCTTGCGTTTTTCACCACTTCAACTAAGCTTATTCACGTAAAATTGAACCAAAATTAACTTGTATACATATGATTTTGATCTCAAATATCAAACACTGGCCAGAATATGTTCATTTGGCCAAACTGAATGCACAACATTCTCTTGAAATGATCAAAAGCCAAAAGTGGTGATTTGTAGAGTAATTTGAATTGTCCTCAAGAATAGTTTTGGCAAGTAAATATTGGTTTACACACGTCGTTAAACTTTCTGCAATCTTCGGACAGAAGAACATCAACTTAACTTGTTGTATGTAAGTATAGGGTTTTACGGTGGACCAAGTGAAGACATTAAGGAACTTGCATACCCAAAAAGCAAATATGTACGTACCTACAGCTGACAATTAGGCCCCAATATTGTTTTTTCCATTAACAAATTATTGGCAACCAATTTCAATGTGAATGTGAATGCGAACTTGACATATATATGCCATTGGGTTTTGAGCCATCTCTTTATCTTTCCATCTTTATCTTCCCCCATGAATTGAATTATAAGGATCGGAGCATGTTGGGGTGTTTTCATTGTCACCTTTTGACTTCAGTGGCCACACTATTACTTTGATCATTCACCTTTTACATTGTTACAACAAACATAAAACTCAAACTCAAAATCTCACATAATTATTGTCTTTGTTTTTTACTTTGATTTCCAAGCATTACCCAATTAACTTGTTATACGTAAGCATCACTTTCTCTTTAGACTTCTTCACTGCCTCGTGCCGATCCCTCGATCACGCCCCTTAAGAAGAAAAATAAAATAAAATAAAAATGTATTCCATTCCTCGTTATTTAAACACTTCCCTCCATCAGCTAGATTGTGCATAACTCAACTTAATTTATTTTATTAGACGAGTCCAAATCAAAGGCACATCTCTCTCTCAAAAAGCATATATATTATGTTGTTTTTGTTACATCACCAATGCATTAACACTTGCACTCTCTTCGTTCCAATATGATTCTTCACAAAGTTAACAAAGTTGGCTTTTGATCATTTTAGCATCATATGTGCATGTTAAGTAACTAACGTATCTAAAAGCTTAAACTGTTAGAGAGAGCATCAACAATATATATCATGCTTTATATTTTGTGTTTTTATCAGTACATAAACAACCTTAATATACTATTACAAGTGAACACTAAGTCATAATAGTCTGTAACAGTAAATTTTGTAAACTAAAATTATACCAAAATAGATATACTCATTTTTTGAGCTTTAATGTTTATATAAAACGAACAATTATATTGGAAGCTAGGGAAAGAGTAATTTATTGTTGACATGTGAATTACTGATATTATTGATTACTACTCCAAAGTCCCCGTTTGAAAGTCAAATTTTTTAAGGAAAATAACAATTTCAGTATTTCATTAATAATAAAATGATAATTTCATATCTTAATTTTTGAAAGTAAACTCTTTAAGTGAAACATCACAAAATAGAATAGTTAAATCGGAGGAAGTACTTTACACGAGAATGTATGAAAAAATTACACATCGAGACAAACTGAAAGGCTGAAATCTTATTCACCGTGAAACAACATATGTGGATGAAACAACTGATGAATAAACATG
Organism: Codonopsis lanceolata; assembly: GCA_013146195.2. Classification (NCBI taxonomy): domain Eukaryota; kingdom Viridiplantae; phylum Streptophyta; class Magnoliopsida; order Asterales; family Campanulaceae; genus Codonopsis; species Codonopsis lanceolata. Next base: position 120,247,161 of record CM028381.1, on the reverse strand, counting down.
TTCCTCCTTAAAGGGGTCAGGTACTCAGGTAGTGTTTCGGTAAACAGCAACTCATATATATATGCCCTGTCTTGTCAACTGCCAATCTGTCATCCCATTCATTGATTCTATTATTACTTACAAATGAGTAATACTAATAGCAAAACATTCATGCTCATATGTTATACTAAGAGAGATATATGGGACAAATGTTCAAATGCTATGCTAAACACACCTGCCTTTGTGCTCAAACACGTCCATGTTCAAATGTCACACAAACAAACTCAATATGTGCTAAATACAAGCACGTACGTTCATATTCAAATCTCATGCACTACATTTAAATAGTCTTTAAGCACAAACACGTACGTTTTACGCTTAGTATAAAGCATAAATGTGAGATCAAACTATAGACGACATGCTCAAACGCTTAAACGTCGTTACACAAGACTAGAGAGAGATCAATTCCTACTTAAATAAAACATTCCATGTAAGAGATCGATCAACAAAAACGTAAAAGACAAACTGTTAAACAGATAGATGTATGAGCCTTTCTTTATACATGGCAAAAGAGAAAGAAACAAAAAAAGAAAAAGAAAAAAGGGAGAGACATAATGATCTCTCTTTAGTCATGTTACGCACCTAAAAAGCATTGCTTTCAAATCCTAAAAAGCCAAATGATAAGGAAACAATGATCCATTTCTTGCTTTTAGTTAAGAATGAATTTGTGATTATATGTTATGTCACTTAAAGCTATTGAGAAGACAGAAACATATATATTATCAAAGTATCACCAAATTCATCTCTTCATTGTAAAGGAATTTACCATTACAACATGCAGCTCACCCCCCCCCAATTAAAGTAAGTACACTGAGAAAAGGAAAAATTAAAAGAAAAAGGGTACGCGAAGAATTTAAGCTCTTGTTACAAAATATTCCAATTTAGTAGCCTTTTCGACAACTCAACAAAGCTAGGTTACACATTTGTCTTCCAGCACAGCACGTATGAGTCTGTCTGATGATGATACTTCACAGTTGGATCTCGGAAAACAAACTACTATATGGTTTTATTAACAGATTTTCGGCTGTTTGATCCATGAAACGTCCCAAGAGTTGCTTTGACATAAGCTGCTTTCTTCCTCAGGGTATCTTGGCTTTCTTCCTTCTTCACTACCATGCATAAGCTTGATGGCTGCAGCCAAGGGAAGTGAAATGAAATGTTAAATCTCCTAACTATAAAAGGTGCAATTTCACAATACTGCAATCGTATCTTATTGTCAAATATAACATTCATACATCCAGGAACAAGTTCAGTAAAGAACATTGAATACATATCAGGATTGCCCTGAATTGGGTAAAAAGAAAAATCGAGCCAAAATGGTTACAACTATTTAATTTGTTCAAGACAACTGCATATCAAAAATATAAACTTGCATATTAAAACTTGATAGTAAGACTGCTAACTCATGAGGTATCAGATTCTGAATGAAATTTCAACTACACTCACAGCAGAGAAGAGTGGTTTTCACTTCTGCAACAAACAGCAAGGACTGAGTGGTATTAAGCTCTACTAATAGCCACACCCTTTATGGAAAACATATGACAAATGGAATACTTTACCTATTTCAGAACATTAGCAAGGCAAGTAGCAAGAACGGCGTGGCTACGTGGCCTAATACTAAGCACACCCCCCCCCCCCTTGACGTTCAGGTCATTTTACGTTTAATATTTCCTATTATGGACCTTTCATTTCAGAAACATGCAACGACTAAATGTTTTACGTTACTGTTTTTTTTCCTAATACGGCCTTACACAAACATTCTTCACAAGGTTCACCCTAGGTTAATATATTCCAACAAAGAAACCTTACAACACATGCTTAAAGGGCACTAACCCGGGATGCATGTAGCAGCATTCTACACAATGTAGAAATATCAAATTCCAATCCAAGGCAGCTTACTATGAGTGAAACTGAACTAAAGACAGACAAGCAAAAAGTCTCCATGTAATCAGATAAATAAAAGGAAGAATGCAGAACTGCATCATGGAATCAACCATTAACGAAGCAAAAGCATTGTTTACCCAAGAAATGCATTCAGATTTTAACAGTAAAAGCAAAGAACACGTTAAACGACCTTTGGTTTCAATAAAGCCGCAGCACGCTTCTGGCAATAGAATGCGAGTTATTAGCCCTGCTTTTCCCCGATCCAACCCCCCCTCTTCGACTACCCCTTAATGGTGTCAAGTAGAAGCGCAATAGCCCATTATCAACATGGTTATTAGGCGAATACCTAGCACTTCGATTCCTTTCCAGAACAAACTCATCCCTCTTCTTTTTCACACTACCAATCCCAATCCCAAACCCGTTCCCATTTGCAAATCCATTCCCATTCCCATTTCCATTTCCATTTATCTCAGAATTCGATTTCCTCACACTACCAAACGATCCACCCACATTATACGAATTCCTCCAACTCACACTACTATTACTTCTAAACACCCTCCTATTAAGCCCATTCTTCCCTTCCCCATTGTCTTCTCTCCTCAAATCTTGCCAAGATTCTGAAAATGACCTCTCGACCCCGTTAACCCTACTATACCTCTCTTCCTCCTCATCCTTTCCCCCACCCCCACGCCGGTGTATAAACCCCCATAACTTCCAACTCCACCGCCGTGACTTTTTCAACACCTTCCTATCTCCTTCACCACCACCAATCACACTCCCATTATCCCTAAACCCCAACTCGAATGTCTCTGAACAATCATCCCTCAACGAATTAGAATTTGAATCCCTAATTAACTCCCCTCTCTCCCCACCTAACAACTTAGCAGCATGGATGTAATCAATCGTCGCCGGGGACACCTTTGCATTCGAAACTGAAACGCCACCCTTCATTTCATCAATCTCCGCCACCACGGCCGCAGCCGTCTTCCTGATAGAATTAGACCTGTCAAGACTCTTCCTCCTCTTCGAGGAAGAATCCGAATAGTACTCTCGGGTCTGTGTCGACCCACCCGGAACACTCTCATCCGGCTGCTCCACAGGAATCAACGTATCAGAACGCGCCACATGGACAACTGGAGCGTCTTCAACCATGGGAGGAAGACGCGGAAAAGTCCTCCCAATTAAGTAACCATCCCAAGAAGCCCGAGGCTCATCAAAAGAGTACCTCGGGTCATCAAACGAGATACGACCCGCGTCCAGTGAAAACCTCGGGTCAGTGTCGCACGATCGCCGGCCGAACCCGTAATCAGCGATTTCCGACTGAGTCTCTCTGTACTGCCGAGATATCGGCTTTTCAACAGGCAACGCCATCGAAACGACATCGTTGAAGTCGCCGTCGTTTTCCCGCTTCTTCAACTTCTGCTTCCGCCTCCATTTATGCCATTTCTTGCTGAAAACCGACGCTGCCGACCAGAAATTCGACAATGCCGGCTTCTTAACTTGCGAATCGAGATCTATATGATCTTTCATCGTCTTTACATCGTCTGGTGAAGCTTCTAAAACGGTTGTTTCTTCGAGATTTGTGACATTGGGTTCTTCTTCGCAAACCCTAATTTCATCATCGTGGTCGGAATTGATGTTGTTACTGATGGGTTCTTCGTGATCTTCTTCTTCTTCCTCAACTTCTTCGAGCTCTTCGTCTTGGTCTTCGTCTTTGTCCTCGAGAACCGGGCCGGTCTCGGCAAGGTTTGTAGAAGACTTGCTTTCGTCGTCGATGGAAAAGAGTGTCCAGAGAGTGTTTCTTGCTCCCCTAACGTCACAGGACTTGCGTTGAGGTTCGAAGACCCCGAATAAACCTTCGTTTTTGGAGGCGGAGAAGGACTTGGTGCGGCGGAGTTCGGGGAAAAATGAGGTTTTGATTTTGTTTCCGGTGGTAGTGGTGGAGGTAGGGGGAAGTTTGAAGAGGGATTTAAGTGCGGCGGCGGCTGAAGTGGAAGAGGTGGAAGGACGACGTGATGAGGAGGAGGCGGCGGCGTTCGAGGATTGATCTAGAGTGGTTAAGCGTTCGCAAAGGCATGAGGGACAGAAGCCGGTGAAGTTCTCGTCTGGGTGGCGATCGCAGGAGAAGGATGAGCGGTGGGGTTGAATTAATTGCGGTTGCGCTGCTGCTGGTGGAGGAGGTGGTTGCTCGGCTGCGGGATTCATAACCGGTAGCGTTTTTGTTGGTGTGCACTGCGCACTCTGCTCATGTTATCAATTCTCCAACATAAGTTGACAGAGAGAGAAGTAGAATGGAGAGAGTGTTTGTTTTGAGTTCCCAACGGACAGTGAGTGAGAAAATCAGAGAGAGAGAGACAGAGAGAGAGAGAAATTAAAAAGGGTAAGAAGTAAGAAAATGTTTCTCTCTCTATCTCTCTAAAGTCCTAAACACACACACACACACTTTTTCCCGTTGGATGCTTTACTTCTCTACGGACACATTTCAAAAGGACACTTTTACCCTTCTAGAATTAATTTCGACAAGGAAAAATTATGCATATTTTCTAAACTGGAGAATTGAGAATTAAAATATATTTGCATATTCTAATTTCATAGCTAAAGAATGAATTTTGGGAAGGGGGAAGGAAGAAAGAAAATCACTTCCTATTGTGTGATTTACTTGGTTGCAAAACATATTATATATACATGTCATAAGCTAGGTTATTAGCATAAAATATCTTCCTATTGTGTTTGTAATTGGATTCTTAAAATCTATATTTATTTTTTACATTGAAATCTCTTGAGTGACAATATCAATACTCAATAGATATTATTTCTAAAATTAAGTGCTTAAAAATGTAATTCAACACCTTACTTGAAGCTATGTTGTGTGTCATAATTTGTAATACATTACATAAATACACGTTTCAGTAAGTGTTCGTTTGTTGCAGCTTATTTTGAGTGGCTTTTGGCTTTTGGCTTCTGAAAAGTCATATTTAAAGTGTTTGTTTAGAACTTAAGCCTAAAACCAATAAGTAAGATGCAACATGCATTGAAAAGTGAAAAATTAAAATTTTAAGCTTTTTGGTTTTTTAAACATGAAGGCAACTATTTATTAATAAATATTTGATTGTCTTCATTTCATCCTTTTATGAAATATACATAAAAATATGAATATTAATTTTCAAGTTTTTTTAAACAAATAATTATAACGACTCATGCCAGCTTTTTCAACAAATGTAAATGATTATCATCAATCATCGAAGTCATTCATTCTGAGAACTTAGGCTATCAATATAAGTCGTAAGCCATCCACCATGACAAACGAGGCCTCAGGGAAGATGAAAAATATATTAACAACACTTTTAAGTGTAATAAAGTATAGCAAAATTTTATGTAAAAAGTTTACATATATTTTTTGTAAA
>CM028381.1:120178446-120241734 GCA_013146195.2 Codonopsis lanceolata | reverse complement strand
TTTTGTCTCTGTAATCGTGTTTTATAATCGTGTCTTATTGGTTCGCTAACGTCAGGTCGCATTAGCCACCCCTAATCTTAGGGATCATATTATTGAAACAAAAATTTTGAAAGGAAGCAATGTTGGAGGTTTTTATCTTAAAATTGTCATTAACTTCATCCGATGTAAGATTGTCTTTCATGTTTTAAATAAGACAATATTATCATTGTTGGCATCATATATAATAACAATTAACAAGTGTCAAATTCAATAATTACATGTAGTCCGTATGTCTCTTTTAAAAGAACTAGATATTAATATACGAAAATAAAAATCAACTAATAAAATAACAAATATTTTGTATAAAGAATTTTTTTTAAATCTATAATGATTAGTGATATACTTATATATAATTGTTAATAAACCAATTATTCTTATTTTATCCTTTAAGATTTTTAATTATTTTTATTTTATTTATGTATGATTTAATTGATGTATGTTTAACGCACGCATTAAAAAATTAATCCTTAATAAACTATTGGGTGCAAAGAATCAAATATCTCTTAGAATTACAAAAGAAGTCAAAAGTGAGAACTAGGTAGTCTAATCATCCCCCACCGTCCCATATTAACTAGAGATGACAAACCACCCACAGACATCCAAAGAGCATGTCCAATGGCGATCAAATTTTGCACCACACTTAACTCATTAAAAATAAATAAATAAACTATTTGATATATATAAGGTACTTAAAGAAAAACCCTTTCAATGAAAAACTTCTCACTTTATCTCATAATACTCATTGTAAAAAAGTAGATCTCATATAAGATGATCTTACGAATCTTAATTCTAAACGGAGGTTCCAGGCTTTACTATCTCACAACTCAACCCATCAATACACGATGAATCGAGTAAGGAGGATCCGTCTTACAAAAATATACGAAAACCTTATCTAAATTTTTACCTTTTAAAGAAAATATATAAAACTTGAAATCCGTAGAAAATGAATCTAGTGTCCAAACGAAACAAATAAAATCGTATTTATTGAGAAAATTGTACTTTATTATTTTAAAGAAGAGCAAAACAAAAATTCTTTTTTATGATTAAAAAATAACTAAAAATCGAAAAAGAAGAAAATAAACCAGCTCCCGTGCAATGGCGGACCTATGTGATATGTTACCTTACCTTACCAATGTGGTGTCACGCGACACCACTAGGTGGGAAAATTATTACTCCCTATATCCCTAAATTATCGTCTTCTTTTCTTCCTTCTCAAAATAATTATCAAGTTTGAAACTTACCTTTTAGAACATCGCTTTTACCACTTTACCCTTAGTTTTTCACTTTGCTTTAATTATGAACCACATGCACATGAGCTTTAAAGGAAACTACACATAAAATCAATATAAATAATCAAGTCAATTATTTTTTTCTTAATTTGTGCCGAGTCAATTAGGATGATAATTTAGGGACGGAGAGTATTATTTTTAGGGGTAAATTTGGCCGGTCCTTTTCAAATTTTTAATCGTTATATCCATCATCTTTAAAAAAAACGGAAAAATATATTTTTAGGTCGAAAAGACTATGATACCCTTAATGAACTAAAAACGTCCATCACTCACTGCATCGCTATATCAATTTGTGCATCGCGATGCATCAATTTAAAACCTAATTTATATCGCATCTGCATCAATTTATGTACCACGATGCATAAATTTATAAATTACCTAATCTAATTGATGCATCGTCTTTGCAAAAATATTGTGATTCAAATTTATGAAATCGAGCATTCATCTACCTTATTTATAGTACACAGTCAACAAATGATTCAAATTTATATGCATCTTTCATGCATCCCAAATCCAAGTCGATGCATCACAATTCACAAATAATGCATTGTGATTCAAAATTAATGCATTCGTTTCAAACAGTGTCCAACAAAGAAAAAAATTATATTTTAGCATTTCATGAACATTTTACATGTATAGAACCACAAAAACAGAAAAATATATCTATTTTGAATTATACAAACACAATGATGATGAAGAAAAACACCAATACCAACATGATATGAATAAGTAAAATAGTAGTTATAAAGAAACAATTATGTATTCATCGCTCTTTCTTCACAAGAAGATTCAAAACAATTACCTACATGATAATGCGTGTAATATCCTCATCCATCTCACGGTGGTAGATGTGGAGCTTGTCACATGTTATTAGTGGCTATCCACTATTACTTGGCACCAACATATCCATGGATTTTTAGGTGGGATAGTGATATGTATTGGTGACCTAGCGTGTTAGGTGCTCACATAAGGGCCAATGGGGTTGTGACTGTGGTAGCCAATTAGGCTGGGGTTTCTGGTGCTACATAACGCAGTAAAGATATCAAGCTTCGTGCAAAAAAATTCATCCGAAAGTCAAACTTTTTAATAAAATGACACTTTTAGTAGATCATTAGTAATAAAATGACATTTTTACGTCTTAATTTTTAAAATTGAACTTTTTAAGTAAAATATCACAAAATAAAATAGTAAACTCTTTATCCGAAAAGGTCGGAGTAATATCAAGGAATTAATGGAAGGCTATAAATCAATTATGATTTTTCAAATCATCTAAACAGATATAATCCCTTACGTCGGTTATGGTTAAAGTGGCCGCAACTAGGAAAATTTGACCAAGTATAAACCTAGGAGAAACTGTCCTTGAATGGTTCACTTGGATAATAATTTAAAAAAAATATATGCTTAATATAACACTTATAAAATACTTAATGTTCATTGAATCCTCTTTGGAGAGACATGTTATACGTCCAAAACCAAGATTTCTAGGGGTGTAATCGGAACCATCTAACCGAACCATCGGTTTGGTTCGGTTTTGGTCGAAGACGCTCGGTTTCGGTTTCAAAAATTTGGAAAATCTCTCGGTTCGGTTCACGGTTTTTGGTATCGAGCCAAACCGAACCAAACCACCCTATAAAATTTTATTTATTTATTACTCCCTCCGTCCCTAATTTATTGTCCTGGTTGACCCGGCGCACCGTTTAAGAAAACCTATTTAACTGGATTATTAATATTGGTTTAATGTGTAGTTTCCTTTAAAACTCATGTATATGTGGCTCATAATTAAAGTAGGGTGAAAAAGTAAGGATAAAGTGGTAAAAGTGATGTTCTAAAAAGGTAAGTTTCAAAGTGGATAATTATTTTAGGACGGACGAAAAATGAAAGGAGGACGATAATTTAGGGACTGGGGGAGTATATAATATATATTGTATTACATTTATTAACTATTTTGAACCTTTGATTTATTCATAATATATATATATATATATATATATATATATATATATATATATATATATATATATAACAAAATCTTGATTGTTGGAGAACTATTATTTCTTCCATTGTTTGTGTATTTTAGAATTTGTGTTGTTTTATTTATGATAATTTGTTGTTAGTAGGTTATTTCCTAATTTTGATGTTAATTCTAAATAAAAATCATATTTTTAATTATTGTTATTTTTAATGTTGGTTAATTTCATTAAAAATAATTTATATAAACCACAAAACCAAACCAAACCAAACCGAGTGGTTCGGTTCGGTTCCAAGTCTTACTCGGTTCGGTTTGGTTTGAGATCTTTTGAACCATTGTTCGGTTTGTGGTTTTAGTATAAACCAAACCAAACTGAACCACTTACACATGTATTCCTATATTCATAAACTAACACTTAACACCTCAAACGATAATTGACAAAAGAACCTAAAATTAATTACAAGTTAAATAAACTTTATGTCGGAGTATTATAGGTATTACCATAAAAAGTTTAACTTGTCAAATACGTCTATTCTCTTGGGACAGGGTGGATATATATTGTAGAGCTTTTGAACTCGGCTTGCGTTTTTCACCACTTCAACTAAGCTTATTCACGTAAAATTGAACCAAAATTAACTTGTATACATATGATTTTGATCTCAAATATCAAACACTGGCCAGAATATGTTCATTTGGCCAAACTGAATGCACAACATTCTCTTGAAATGATCAAAAGTCAAAAGTGGTGATTTGTAGAGTAATTTGAATTGTCTTCAAGAATAGTTTTGGCAAGTAAATATTGGTTTACACACGTCGTTAAACTTTCTGCAATCTTCGGATAGAAGAACATCAACTTAACTTGTTGTATGTAAGTATAGGGTTTTACGGTGGACCAAGTGAAGACATTAAGGAACTTGCATACCCAAAAAGCAAATATGTACGTACCTACAGCTGACAATTAGGCCCCAATATTGTTTTTTCCATTAACAAATTATTGGCAACCAATTTCAATGTGAATGTGAATGCGAACTTGACATATATATGCCATTGGGTTTTGAGCCGTCTCTTTATCTTTCCATCTTTATCTTCCCCCATGAATTGAATTATAAGGATCGGAGCATGTTGGGGTGTTTTCATTGTCACCTTTTGACTTCAGTGGCCACACTATTACTTTGATCATTCACCTTTTACATTGTTACAACAAACATAAAACTCAAACTCAAAATCTCACATAATTATTGTCTTTGTTTTTTACTTTGATTTCCAAGCATTACCCAATTAACTTGTTATACGTAAGCATCACTTTCTCTTTAGACTTCTTCACGGTCTCAGGTTCGATCCCTTCTCATGCCCCCCTTAAGAGGAAAAAAAAAATAAAAAAAAATGCATTCCATTCCTCGTTATTTAAACACTTCCCTCCATCAGCTAGATTGTGCATAACTCAACTTAATTTATTTTATTAGACGAGTCCAAATTGAAGGCACATCTCTCTCTCAAAAAGCATATATATTATGTTGTTTTTGTTACATCACCAATGCATTAACACTTGCACTCTCCTCGTTCCAATATGATTCTTCACAAAGTTATCAAAGTTGGCTTTTGATCATTTTAGCATCATATGTGCATGTTAAGTAACTAACGTATCTATCTAAAAGCTTAAACTGCTTGTAGAGAAGCATCAACAATATATATCACGCTTTTATATTTTGTGTTTTTATCAAGACATAAACAACCTTAATATACTATTACAAGTGAACACTAAGTCATAATAGTCTGTAACGGTAAATTTTGTAAACTAAAATTATACCAAAATAGATATACTCATTTTTTGAGCTTTAATGTTTATATAAAACGAACAATTATTTTGGAAGCTAGGGAAAGAGTAATTTATTGTTGACATGTGAGTTACTGATATTATTGATTACTACTCCAAAGTCCCTATTTGAAAGTCAAATTTTTTAAGGAAAATAACAATTTCAGTATTTCATTAATAATAAAATGATAATTTCATACTTTAATTTTTGAAAATAGACTCTTTAAGTGAAACATCACAAAATAGAATAGTTAAATCGGAGGAAGTACTTTACACGAGAATGTATGAAAAAAATTACGCATCGAGACAAACTGAAAGGCTGAAATCTTATTCACCGTGAAACAACATATGTGGATGAAACAACTGATGAATAAACATGTTCCTCCTTAAAGGGGTCAGGTACTCAGGTAGTGTTTCGGTAAACAGCAACTCATATATATATGCCCTGTCTTGTCAACTGCCAATCTGTCATCCCATTCATTGATTCTATTATTACTTACAAATGAGTAATACTAATAGCAAAACATTCATGCTCATATGTTATACTAAGAGAGATATATGGGACAAATGTTCAAATGCTATGCTAAAACACACCTGCCTTTGTGCTCAAACACGTCCATGTTCAAATGTCACACTAGAACAAACTCAATATGTGCTAAATACAAGCACGTACGTTCATATTCAAATCTCATGCACTACATTTAAATAGTCTTTGAGCACAAACACGTACGTTTTACGCTTAGTATAAAGCATAAATGTGAGATCAACTATAGACGACATGCTCAAACGCTTAAACGTCGTTACACAAGACTAGAGAGAGATCAATTCCTACTTTAAATAAAACATTCCATGTAAGAGATCGATCAACAAAAACGTAAAAGACAAACTGTTAAACAGATAGATGTATGAGCCTTTCTTTATACATGGCAAAAGAGAAAGAAACAAAAAAAGAAAAAGAAAAAAGGGAGAGACATAATGATCTCTCTTTAGTCATGTTACGCACCTAAAAAGCATTGCTTTCAAATCCTAAAAAGCCAAATGATAAGGAAACAATGATCCATTTCTTGCTTTTAGTTAAGAATGAATTTGTGATTATATGTTATGTCACTTAAAGCTATTGAGAAGACAGAAACATATATATTATCAAAGTATCACCAAATTCATCTCTTCATTGTAAAGGAATTTACCATTACAACATGCAGCTCACCCCCAATTAAAGTAAGTACACTGAGAAAAGGAAAAATTAAAAGAAAAAGGGTACGCGAAGAATTTAAGCTCTTGTTACAAAATATTCCAATTTAGTAGCCTTTTCGACAACTCAACAAAGCTAGGTTACACATTTGTCTTCCAGCACAGCACGTATGAGTCTGTCTGATGATGATACTTCACAGTTGGATCTCGGAAAACAAACTACTATATGGTTTTATTAACAGATTTTCGGCTGTTTGATCCATGAAACGTCCCCAAGAGTTGCTTTGACATAAGCTGCTTTCTTCCTCAGGGTATCTTGGCTTTCTTCCTTCTTCACTACCATGCATAAGCTTGATGGCTGCAGCCAAGGGAAGTGAAATGAAATGTTAAATCTCCTAACTATAAAAGGTGCAATTTCACAATACTGCAATCGTATCTTATTGTCAAATATAACATTCATACATCCAGGAACAAGTTCAGTAAAGAACATTGAATACATATCAGGATTGCCCTGAATTGGGTAAAAAGAAAAATCGAGCCAAAATGGTTACAATTATTTAATTTGTTCAAGACAACTGCATATCAAAAATATAAACTTGATAGTAAGACTGCTAACTCATGAGGTATCAGATTCTGAATGAAATTTCAACTACACTCACAGCAGAGAAGAGTGGTTTTCACTTCTGCAACAAACAGCAAGGACTGAGTGGTATTAAGCTCTACTAATAGCCACACCCTTTATGGAAAACATATGACAAATGGAATACTTTACCTATTTCAGAACATTAGCAAGGCAAGTAGCAAGAACGGCGTGGCTACGTGGCCTAATACTAAGCACACCACCCCCCCCCCTTGACGTTCAGGTCATTTTACGTTTAATATTTCCTATTATGGACCTTTCATTTCAGAAACATGCAACGACTAAATGTTTTACGTTACTGTTTTTTTTCCTAATACGGCCTTACACAAACATTCTTCACAAGGTTCACCCTAGGTTAATATATTCCCACAAAGAAACCTTACAACACATGCTTAAAGGGCACTAACCGGGATGCATGTAGCAGCATTCTACACAATGTAGAAATATCAAATTCCAATCCAAGGCAGCTTACTATGAGTGAAACTGAACTAAAGACAGACAAGCAAAAAGTCTCCATGTAATCAGATAAATAAAAGGAAGAATGCAGAACTGCATCATGGAATCAACCATTAACGAAGCAAAAGCATTGTTTACCCAAGAAATGCATTCAGATTTTAACAGTAAAAGCAAAGAACACGTTAAACGACCTTTGGTTTCAATAAAGCCGCAGCACGCTTCTGGCAATAGAATGCGAGTTATTAGCCCTGCTTTTCCCCGATCCAACCCCCCCTCTTCGACTACCCCTTAATGGTGTCAAGTAGAAGCGCAATAGCCCATTATCAACATGGTTATTAGGCGAATACCTAGCACTTCGATTCCTTTCCAGAACAAACTCATCCCTCTTCTTTTTCACACTACCAATCCCAATCCCAAACCCGTTCCCATTTGCAAATCCATTCCCATTCCCATTTCCATTTCCATTTATCTCAGAATTCGATTTCCTCACACTACCAAACGATCCACCCACATTATACGAATTCCTCCAACTCACACTACTATTACTTCTAAACACCCTCCTATTAAGCCCATTCTTCCCTTCCCCATTGTCTTCTCTCCTCAAATCTTGCCAAGATTCTGAAAATGACCTCTCGACCCCGTTAACCCTACTATACCTCTCTTCCTCCTCATCCTTTCCCCCACCCCCACGCCGGTGTATAAACCCCCATAACTTCCAACTCCACCGCCGTGACTTTTCAACAACACCTTCCTATCTCCTTCACCACCACCAATCACACTCCCATTATCCCTAAACCCCAACTCGAATGTCTCTGAACAATCATCCCTCAACGAATTAGAATTTGAATCCCTAATTAACTCCCCTCTCTCCCCACCTAACAACTTAGCAGCATGGATGTAATCAATCGTCGCCGGGGACACCTTTGCATTCGAAACTGAAACGCCACCCTTCATTTCATCAATCTCCGCCACCACGGCCGCAGCCGTCTTCCTGATAGAATTAGACCTGTCAAGACTCTTCCTCCTCTTCGAGGAAGAATCCGAATAGTACTCTCGGGTCTGTGTCGACCCACCCGGAACACTCTCATCCGGCTGCTCCACAGGAATCAACGTATCAGAACGCGCCACATGGACAACTGGAGCGTCTTCAACCATGGGAGGAAGACGCGGAAAAGTCCTCCCAATTAAGTAACCATCCCAAGAAGCCCGAGGCTCATCAAAAGAGTACCTCGGGTCATCAAACGAGATACGACCCGCGTCCAGTGAAAACCTCGGGTCAGTGTCGCACGATCGCCGGCCGAACCCGTAATCAGCGATTTCCGACTGAGTCTCTCTGTACTGCCGAGATATCGGCTTTTCAACAGGCAACGCCATCGAAACGACATCGTTGAAGTCGCCGTCGTTTTCCCGCTTCTTCAACTTCTGCTTCCGCCTCCATTTATGCCATTTCTTGCTGAAAACCGACGCTGCCGACCAGAAATTCGACAATGCCGGCTTCTTAACTTGCGAATCGAGATCTATATGATCTTTCATCGTCTTTACATCGTCTGGTGAAGCTTCTAAAACGGTTGTTTCTTCGAGATTTGTGACATTGGGTTCTTCTTCGCAAACCCTAATTTCATCATCGTGGTCGGAATTGATGTTGTTACTGATGGGTTCTTCGTGATCTTCTTCTTCTTCCTCAACTTCTTCGAGCTCTTCGTCTTGGTCTTCGTCTTTGTCCTCGAGAACCGGGCCGGTCTCGGCAAGGTTTGTAGAGGACTTGTTTTCGTCGTCGATGGAAAAGAGTGTCCAGAGAGTGTTTCTTGCTCCCCTAACGTCACAGGACTTGCGTTGAGGTTCGAAGACCCCGAATAAACCTTCGTTTTTGGAGGCGGAGAAGGACTTGGTGCGGCGGAGTTCGGGGAAAAATGAGGTTTTGATTTTGTTTCCGGTGGTGGTGGTGGAGGTAGGGGGAAGTTTGAAGAGGGATTTAAGTGCGGCGGCGGCTGAAGTGGAAGAGGTGGAAGGACGACGTGATGAGGAGGAGGCGGCGGCGTTCGAGGATTGATCTAGAGTGGTTAAGCGTTCGCAAAGGCATGAGGGACAGAAGCCGGTGAAGTTCTCGTCTGGGTGGCGATCGCAGGAGAAGGATGAGCGGTGGGGTTGAATTAATTGCGGTTGCGCTGCTGCAGGTGGAGGAGGTGGTTGCTCGGCTGCGGGATTCATAACCGGTAGCGTTTTTGTTGGTGTGCACTGCGCACTCTGCTCATGTTATCAATTCTCCAACATAAGTGACAGAGAGAGAAGTAGAATGGAGAGAGTGTTTGTTTTGAGTTCCCAACGGACAGTGAGTGAGAAAATCAGAGAGAGAGAGACAGAGAGAGAGAGAAATTAAAAAGGGTAAGAAGTAAGAAAATGTTTCTCTCTCTATCTCTCTAAAGTCCTAAACACACACACACACACTTTTTCCCGTTGGATGCTTTACTTCTCTACGGACACATTTCAAAAGGACACTTTTACCCTTCTAGAATTAATTTCGACAAGGAAAAATTATGCATATTTTCTAAACTGGAGAATTGAGAATTAAAATATATTTGCATATTCTAATTTCATAGCTAAAGAATGAATTTTGGGAAGGGGGAAGGAAGAAAGAAAATCACTTCCTATTGTGTGATTTACTTGGTTGCAAAACATATTATATATACATGTCATAAGCTAGGTTATTAGCATAAAATATCTTCCTATTGTGTTTGTAATTGGATTCTTAAAATCTATATTTATTTTTTACATTGAAATCTCTTGAGTGACAATATCAATACTCAATAGATATTATTTCTAAAATTGTGTGTTTGTGGGTTCAGCTGTAAGAGGGTGGGACTCCGTCTTATAAATTAATATCCGTAAGATCGTCTTACGAATTAAAATCTGTAACACCGTCTTACCAGAGTTTTTATAAAGTATTAATTATATATTGATTAGAAAAGTCAAAACTCGGTCAAGGTCAAATTTTGCATAAGGATATACCGATATACAAGTATGAATTATGTTAGCTACCTACATTTATTTTCTCATTCCTTTTGAACCCCCGTTTAACAGAGTGGAAAAACTAGAAATGGGCTTTCCTTTTCTGTCTTTTTGTTTTTTTTTTTCATTTTTATTATAGGGGAGCTTTCTATTTTCAAAGATGCCTGTGGAAAGAGGGAAAAAAAAATTAAAAAGAAAAAGAAAAAAAAAAGTAAAAGTGAAATGACTCCTTGGGCAAGTGTAAGTGTGGGTGTGGGCTCTCTCTGCTGTAATATTTGTCTATCTGCCTCTCTCTCATTTCGCTTTCATTATTTTTTTTCCCTCCTTAGCTTTTTCTTTTTCTTTTTCTTAGTTTGGGTTTCTTTTTGTTTTTTGGGATTTCCTTTTCCTCTCTCCCCCACACTTTGCCTTTTGTATTTTCCATCAATTTGGAATTTTCGGATGGATTTTGTGTGTTGTGGGATCTTATATTGTACCTTGTCTGGTCAAACAAAGTGACAAAAATAGGGTGGGTAATGTTAACTTCACAAAAGCCCCATAATTTTTAATTAAATAATTACTCACAAATTAATTAGTTGTAGCCCTACAATTCCCGTCTTCATAAAAACTCAGTTGAGCGACTTCCATCCTCTTTCCATTGAATTAAAAATTAAAGCCTATCGCCTACTATCACTATCACACTTCACACAAGAGCTTTGCTTATACGGTTATACCCTAAATGGAAACAATCTCAACCTTAATTATTGTATAGAGTTGTCCAATACATACCGTTAACACAAATACCAAAACTCATTAATAATAACCAATAAGTATTAAAATTTTGTTTTGATACCTATAGACAAGTATCACCATTGGAATTGCCCGTCAACAACTAAAAATACATTATGTCAACAATTTCTACCCATATATAGTAAACATGAGTAGGGTTATGGATTCAACGTCACAAATCTTATGCATTCTTATATAAACATTTTTACATCCTCCTAGGAAATCTAGATATTGTCATAAGAATAACACTTGATAGTAATTAAGAGCATCATAATTCGTATCAAAAATATATTTGTGCATTATTCTCTCTCAAATGTCACTTATTTCCAAGAACCCTCTCTAAAAAATATTTAAAAATGCCAAAAATTCTACCCTAGAGATGCACAAACGGTTTGAACATGGTAGGTTTCGGTTCTTCAACCACCGATTCAAAAAGAATTCAAACTAAACCTAATTTGAATCGTTGAACCACATGGGAAATTCCGGTTTTGAACCGTGTAGTTGGTTCACGGTTCAAAACCATTTTTTCTATTTTTTTATATTTTTTATACATTTTATGATTAATTTAAAAAAAAACATCTTTAAAACTTTGTATAAAATATATTTTGAATTTTTTTAAAGTCACCAAACCGAAAATTACTCAACCTAACCCATTCGTTAACATTTCAGGTCAAAACAGGTCTGTTTCAAGTCGAAAAATATTAATTGATTGGGTTGGGTTGAAACAGGTAAGTCTCGTTATCCGTTTTGGCTCATTGATTTTTATCCTATACATGTATGGATTATATGGGGAGAATTTGGGTTAAGATGGGGTGACCCTTTTTAACCTGCCACATGTTCTAACCCGACCCAATCCAACCCGATTTATTTCATCATGTTTGATATTTAGATTCTAGCGGGTTTCGGCTCGTTTCAACCTGTTCCACGTCCCAACTCGACACAATTCACTCAATTGACAAGCCTAATGATTCAAGGTGAATATATCTGTTGTTCGACCTCTCAAATGCCACCTTGACCTATTGTTGCTCCCACCTTTGATTTGAGTTACTCTCTTGAAAACGAGAATGTGTTTCAGAGGTGTGGATTGGGAGGGGGGATTGATTGGCTCACCACCCATTGGATTGTTTGTATCATATTTATCGTCTTCGCTTTCAACAAAAGTAATTGGTGTGTCAAAATATTGCCAAACGCTATCCTTGGGGGGGGGGAGAGGATGATTTTGTGAAATCACTCTCTTTGCCTCGGTAGCCTTGCACTTTTCCTTATACATGCCAAATCAAGAAGAATACAATTTTTTGTAGTATAAATTATATATTGTACAAATATAATTTATAAAATGTCAAAATAATTTTATAGCAATGAGTATAAAATAATTTTAAAGTAAGTAATATTAACTAATTTCTAGTAAGTAGAATAGAAAATTAAAATAATAGTAACTAGTAATTCTAATTATTAATACTAATTATGCTTTTAAAATTTTAATATAAAAATATTTAATAAATATTATATATAATTAAAATTTAAAAGCGTAATTAATAAAAAAAATAGAAAGTAAACGTAATTTAGTTTTGTGATATTCATTTTTTAAACATGAACTGAATCGGTGAACCGCCGTTTCCGATTCAGAAGGTTTCTTCCAATTTACGGTTGTGGTAGGGCCGGTGCAACTGTTCGAACCATGAACCGGACGGGCATCTCTATTGCTCTACCCTAGCCAGATGAACATTTTGTGCGCATATGTAGTAAAAAGGGAAGGGTTATGCATTATCTAGAGCTGGCAAAAGTCTCGCTTTTCCCGACCCGACCCAACATAATCTCGATCCTGACTTTATCGGGATTTTTCCCGTCCAAGCAACTCTACTGCTCTACCCTAGCCAGATGAACATTCTCAGCGAATATGTAGTAAAAAGGGAAGGGTTATGCATTATCTAGGGCCGGCAAAAATCATGTTTTTCCCGACCTAACATAATCCTGAACTCGACTTTGTCGGGATTTTTTTCGTCCCGACTTATTTCAGGACGGTATTCAATATATATGTATATATATATATATATATATATATATATATATATATATTGTGAGTGTGTAATATTACCAAGCCAAAAGACTATCTTTCAAATAATATCTATTTTGTATTTGCTAAAACTATTTAATGGTGTTTGTTAAAAAAAATGGTGTTTGTTAAATTTATTTTCACAATGTTGTGGTTTTTTTTTTTTGTCTATCACGTTTATACACTTAGTGCAGCTCTTCTCCTACGAGTGGGGGGTGCATTTTATTCATAATGATAGATTCATCAATACTCACCATTAAGTAAATATTTAAGTATACTCGTAAATATACAGTTTAAAATCTTAATCATGATGAAGACATTTTAAAAATATTTTAGTGTCAGAAGATATTGTTTATATAAATATTATAGTTAGGATTATGAGATTGTTATCTCTCGAACTGTCGAGATCCCGATTCGTCGAGTCCCGACACTTATCAAGAACGAGATCCAAAAGGAAATTAAAATATCAAATTCTTTCGGGACGAGATCAGAACGAGAGACATCGAGACGGGTCCCGTCCCCCGATTCCACCCCTAGCATTATCCATGTGAGATGCCACACCTTTCCAGGAACCTAAGATACTTACAAGTTGATAATAAGATGGTTATAGTTCATTTATAGATTTGTTTATTTATAAGACTCGTATCAATACTACTGTAGTAAAGATAGGAAAGTTATGGAATCATACTAACTGTTAGCAACCACTTAATTAATTCCACAAATCATAGATACTGCTAGATAAACATTACTACAATAATGTATTCAAGATGAGATGCCACTTTGTTTGAGGAACCCTAGATATTACCAAAAGAATTAGCTTGATAAAAAGAGCATTAAAGAGTAAAATAACCCTAGATATTGTAATTAGATGAACATTTTGTATGGATATATCATATATAACTATATATGTAGTAAAAAGAAGAGGGTCATGCACATCTTCCAGGAACCATAGTCCATAGATACTAATTTGAAAAGGATAATTAAGACCTCATAATAAGAGCTTTACATCATAGATTTATATCTAAGATTCATATCATATTACCTGATAATGAGGGGAAGGACGTTATGCATTAAATATTGTCAAAATAATTAGACCTGATAATAAGAGCATTATACCACTTCATGGATTCATATAAAAAACTGGTATCATAATTTAATTGAAAGGGGTAGGGTTAATTATTACTTCCTCCGTTACGAGTAAAGAGTCAACTATTTCATTTTGGGATATTTCACTTCATGAATCAACTTTTAAAAAATTAAGGCATAAAAATGTGATTTTATTACTAATGGACTACTAAACGTATCATTTTCTTAAAAAGTTTGATTTTCAAATTTATCATAACACGGAGGGGGTAATTATTTAGCGTTCCAATAACACTTGATATTTATTGTCTTATGAGCATTTATACTGACAGGTAGGCCTGTCAATGGATCAGTTTCAGATCGGAATCAGTTAAATCCATTATCCGATTTGTTAAGAAATTATCGGACTTGAATCGGATCGGATTATCTTTTGGATATTCAAAAGTTTGATACATATCCTAAATTTTCGGATTCAGATCGGATTCAGATTTTATCCGCTCCTAATTAAAGTACCGAATAAAATTAATATTGAGGTATTTTTGTTTAATCAAAGGTTGAATAAAATTAAAAATTCATATTTTTAGCTTATACAAACATGAATAACAATGTTAGTAAGATCTTAAAGTTCGTCAAAAAATGTATATTTAGTAGAATTAGTAATTATTAATGACTAAAAACCCAACATTAGTAACTTTTATATGTATAATATTAATATATGTTTTATATCGGATCGGATCGATTTGTTAACATCAGAACATCTTAATTCATATCTGATTTGTTAAGCTTTCAGATTTTCAGATTCGGATCAAAATCAGATAATCTAATTTAAAAATTGAATTCATATCCTAAAAATAACATCGAATTCGGATCAAAATCTGATCAGGAGAAGAAAAGGGTTATCCATAATTAAGTGTGAGATACCATGGCATTAATCTACAAATCTTAGACATATTTGTTTCCAAGAATCGTATTGATATGCCCGGCACAAGCCGGGTCACGAGCAGGGCACGAGTGCCTACCACGTGCCAGGCTCATGCCTAATTAGCATGGGTCCCGTCAACCTGGCAGACAGAGAAATCCAGACATCAAACAGCGAGCAGCCTGGTCCCTATCAAAACCTGGCCGGGCACAGGCCTTGCCTGTCCGGCCAGGGGCCGTGCCCTGGATCTGTACTCGCCTCAAGTCAATATACACAAAGCAGTCTGGCAGAGCCCTGCTCGCCCAAACTTATATCGAGCAGGAAATGTCAGAAACTTGTTCTCCAAGATAAGTCAAAGGTTACTATGTGCTCGTTTGTTGCAGCTTATTTGGAGTGACTTTTGGTTTTTGGCTTTTGAAAAGTCATATTTAAAGTGTTTGTTTCAGCTTATAAACCAAAAGTCAATAAGTAAGGTACAACACCATTTATGCATTGAAAAGTCAAAAGCCAAAATTTTAAGCTTTTTTGATATTTTTTTAAACATGAAGACAACTATTCATTAATAAATATTTGATTATCTTCATTTCATCCTTTTATGAAATATACATAAAAATATGAATACTAATTTTCTAGTTTTTTTAACAAATAATTATAACGACTCATAAGCAGCTTTTCAACAGCTGTAACAAACAGTCTATCATGCAATGAGCCAAAAGTCATTCAGCTACCAACTTAAGCTATCAGCCATAAGTCATAAGCCATCAGCCATAACAAACGAGCCCTATATCTGGGCAGGACTTGTCTTATCTGTTCCTACTATCTCGTGGTCAACCGTGCATCATGCCTAAAATCAAGAGATTCTCTCCTTATTGAGCAAGGTATCTAAGGAAACTGAATCCTAGCCGGATTCAGTGACAATGGGGCCTATAAATACTCCTCCACAAGCCACAAACAAGGTACGCATACACTTTCTGGAGCCTTGGCATTCTGTTGAATTATCTTCATACTCACATTCGATACTTACTCTCACGCCGGAGGGGTTTCGCGAGGCCCTGCCTTGCACTTCCACTCAGGTTTTATCTGTTCTCAGTCAGGTTCAAGGAAGCAGATTCAAGCCCAGATATCCTACCCAACACACGGACGACCCAAGCTGAGATTTTGCCACATCAGTTTGGTTCCGTTGGCGGGAAACTCGAACGTTCAACGTTTTTTCAAGTTTTCCGGTGCAAGTTTCCAGAAATCTCTCAATTACAATGGCTGGTAAGGGTAGCAAGCATCACGCAACCATGAGCAATCACCAGGCTGGAAGCCAGTTGGCCGGGGACCTGCCACTAAAGGCACCCCAAGGGGTGCAAACGAGGAATCAGAAGATTGCTGCTTGGCATGCAACCCATGGCAAAGACGTGCCATATGTTGAGGAGCAGCCGTCTCAACATGCTAGCCAGAGTCATGCTAGCCATCGTGATGCTAGGGAAATTATCAATGAGCAGCGCAATGCCCACGAGTTGGATCTCAGGACACAGCTAAGTCGCCAGGGTAGCCACGTGAATCTGCCTGGGCAAGCTCTCGATCAACAGGCCGCTGCTCTCCAAGTCCAGGCGGACTACTATAGCAAAATGTATATGCTCAACCAACAACTTCTCGCTTTGGGCCATGCCCCGGTTCCGGTTGCAGATTTGGTATTGCCAGCTCTCAGTAATCCGCACTTGTTGGTGATGGCCATACCTCACAACATTTGCCCGTTCCCAGCAAACGGCTTCCATCTGTCATTCATGTACCTTCGGAGAGAGCTGACGAGGTAAAGCGAGCAGATGACCAGGCAGAAAGCAAATATAGCCGCCAAATTTTTTCACACAAACACAGTCGTGGACAAGATCATCATGCTCGCAGTGAAAGTCACAGTCGCCGCAGAGCTTGTGAGTACGCTGAAAGAGAGGCACACCGGCCTAAGCGTAGGTCACGAGTTTATAGAGAAGTGGGAACTTCTTATGCACCGACCCTTTGCCCGCCGCCCACGCATAGCCATCAGTCAGACCGTGTCCGCTCGTCAGGACTTACTATGGATGCGGAGATTTTACCACATCACGTATCATATTTGATATTTGTATTAAAGAAAATGAGTTGATAATAAGAGTGTTATAGTTCACCATATTTGTAAATTTGTGTTGTAATTATGATTGAAAAAAGTAAAGGTTATGTATTATTTTGCGTAAGACACCACTTAGTTCCATGAACCCTGAATATTGTCATATATGAATATTTTATGCGTATCTAAAGTAGGGTAATTGAGTATTATGCGTTGCGGGGTATTCAACTTAAATCTCGTAAACACATTTAATATGCAATGTTTTTAAAACGTAGTTTTTTTCTCGTAAATACGTTTGAGAAACTATTTCAAAACACTATTTTTATAAACAAAATAACTGTAAACGCAACATATTTTTACAGCATTTCAAATAAAACCGTTTTAAAATGCTACACATTTAACACGCTGTAATGAAACATTTTAAAAGAGAAAATATTACATTTTTTATCAGTATTTTGGTCAAAACGCTCTATCAAATAAGCATTTAGTTCTACATGCTCAATTGATGATGTTTTAATTCCGAGTTATTTGATTGACTGATAATCAAAGTTGATTTACAAAAGATCAATACACTTTTTTAAAAATATGAAAAATACATAAAATTTCAATCATTACAGTATATGATACAAATCAATTGACTAGAGCTATTCAAAGGTTAAAATTAAATTATCTTTAAAAAAATAACGATTGAGATTCACTCTTACATTCACATGTGTCAGTATTTATCTAGTTTTAACTTCCCATTTTTTCTTTCTCTATTACAAGTCATCCCCTACATTAATTAATATTATGAGCAGTCACCCATTTTTCTTCTTCATATATTTTATCTTCATATTACAAAGTCACACTCTGCGATTAATCTTCTGAACAGTCACCCCTTATAAAACATCAATCATTCAACTATCATTTGAAACAATGTACCTCTCATCTGTAACATTTTTTTAATCGTATCTTCTATTTAAATCATATCATTTCAATTGACGAAATCATATATAATGACATCATGTCATAAGCATATGCATAAAGATCTAGTGTTTTTTTAAAAAAGATTTGTAACGATGATTGACTACACAATGACGATCCAGTCTTTGGTTTGTCTCGTTATTTAGCCATTTTTGAAAAAACCTTGAGTTCAGCTTGTTAGCTAAGCGAACAAACTCGAGCCGAGCTTTTTTGCTGGCCAAGCCGTTTAGCTCGTTTAGTTTAAAATTATTATAAATATTATAAAATTTTAAAAGATCCATAATACTTTTAACATGAAAATTTTATGATATATATATTAATATCGTAAAATGATTTTAAAAAATGAAATAAAATGTTGATATAAAATTACGTACATAACCAAATATTTCACAATTTTTATAAAATCTGCTTATATTTTGCATAAATTTAGTAATTTATGAATTAGACCAAGTGAGCTTTATTGATCCAAACTCACCCAAAATTTGTGCCCGAGCTCGCTTGGTTACTTAAAAATTGAACTTTTATTGAGTCGAGTCCAGCGAAACTAAATTCGTAAATCGATAAGCTTGCAGCCCCATCAAGTTGTTAAATTTTTTTAATGCAAGCGATGCGGGATAGTCCTCCCTTTTCCAAAATCTCTTCCTCCTAGGAAATTCAAACATACACTCACACACAAGTAGATAGTATGTAAGACGGTCTTACGAATCTTAATTTGTAAGACGGAACATCGCTCTCTTACAGTTCAACTCACCAATACACGATGAATCGAGTAAATATAATCTATGTTACAAAAAATATTTATAAGACCGTCTTAACTAAGTTTTTACCTTCACACCAAGGTAAGTTGGATGAAAAATATCCAATGGTTCTATCCTTCGCCTCTATCCAGTTGCAATAAAATTACAATAATCAACGAAATTAGCTATTAATCTAGTACAGTATGAAATTTAAAGAGTCAACTATGTTTCAGACTTTAACACAACTCAAGTAACAGAAAATATTACTGTAATAAAGATTGAGCTAAAATTTTATAAATTCAGACAGTTGACTTTTATTTTTTGGGTCGTCCGTGGTATGGAATTATTGACCTCTTTCATTTAAAACTTCCTAAATTAGGCAAAAGAAAAGAAAGAGGAGTAACTCTTACCGATTGCAGGGGAATTAATCAACGATCTCTTGTACCACTTGTGTGTATTATTGGTATATCACTTTTAATTATCCTCTTTGGCCAAAAAAACAAATGGCAAATACTAACATTATCTGTTGGATTTTGTAAATCCAGAAACCTCAATCTTATCATATTATGTGAATCTATAAAAGTATTGCAGATTATAAATATCGCATAATGATAATGTGAATGTAAAAAAAATAGATGCTACCTAGAATTAATACTCTTTTTTAAATAAAAAAACATCTTCAATGCAGCTCTCGATAATGGGTGTGGATATAACGTGTCAAACATATTTCTTCACATTATAAATAACAATATCAATTTTTTACATTCTAATTGAAGGTATGAATACATCATAGTCAATATTTTTTATTTTTTTGTCAAACTTGATTTTAGTGGTCAGACGCATACATAAGATCAAATCTACATTTGTATTTGAGAGGTATATATGTTTTAATTTATTGTGAATTAAAAGAGCAAAAGTTATCACATATGATTGAGGGTGTTCATTACTTACGGTCACATATGATCATATCTACGATTACATTTGTAATGTTCTAAATTTAGCAAAATCCAAAATATTCATCCTTTATTGTAAGAATGATTATAGGGTTAAATTCACCATTCGTCCATGTACTTTGGCCAAGTCCATCATTAGTCCCTGAATTTCAAAAAGTGATCACTATTGACCAAAGATCGTCCTTTTGGATCATAACCCTCATGTCGTGGCCGTTAATATATTCCCCGTTAGTGGGCATGCGTAGCTCATGTGCAAAAAGTTAAGGGCTTATATGTCTTTTCCATACCGGACCACATCAGACGTTCTTACCGGTGATGTTACGAACATTACGAACAATTGGCAACTCTTCAATTTTGAAAACAATTTCATCAGATTATACGAGTAATGCAATCGATGAATTTCTCCAATCAATGAATTTAAACAATTACTAAAGTTAATCCAATAGAATAATTGGAAGATCTTCCTTGAAATTGAGATAGAGGTGCTCTAAATGTCATCGCTAAAGCTTGAATTGCAGTGAATGTGCGAGATGAAGAGAGAAGCATAGCTTAAATATGTTTCCAAGAATACACCCAAACTTGAAATTGAAAGCTGGAATTGAGAAAAAAGAGGAGCTACGACTGAGTTAGATGGGGACGAAGAGAAGGTGAGGCCTGGAGATGGGGATTGCGCTATTGAGCTTGTGGATGAAAAGCGGTGAAAGGGTCGGCAATGACGGTGACTAGAACTGATGATGGAGACGGGACAGAAACATGGGCAATCTTTGGTCAATGGTGATCACTTTTAAAGTTTGGGGACTAGTGGTGGACTTGGTCAAAGTTCAGGGACGAATGGTGAATTTAACCCAATGGTGAATTTATATATAATTTGATCCCTCAATTTAACCCAAACTTTAAGTTTGGTCATGGATTTTTGAAACCTATTCATTTGGTCCCTAAAGTCGATTTTTTTTATTTTTTATTTTTTATTTTTTGCCAGATTCCCCTCTCCTGCCATTACCATTACATTTACCGTTCATTTTTTTTTCAATATGACTAAATTATCCTAGTAACAACACCCAGGAGAGATAGGAGCTAAGCTAAACAAACGGAGGACTTTAAGCAAACACAAAGACGTCACTTATTAGAGATTTAGAGCATCCAAAATTTCGACTAGGAGGCACTTGACAACTTTCATTGAAGACAGAAGCAAGAGAGTCCAAACGAAAATTGAATCATAAGGCTTTATGTTAAGGTTTGGTCGTCCAGTTTAACGAATAAATGACAAACTCAAATTAGTGTGATATTTAATATCGTTTTTGTGACTTAACTTGTTGTAAATATTATACTTTTTATAGGTATTTTGTATGTTTGGTGATTATAGGTCTATGAGAGATTGATGGTGAAAAAGTGAAAAGAAAATCAAGTTTAAAGAAGAAATTTGGATATCATGGTACCGAATGGGCATTCGCTATATATCTGAGGCGAGCTGGAGCCGAAGTTGGAAGCAATGTCACGTTTTTAAAGGGAATTTCAGACATTATCCATTTCAGTAATTAGGGATTATTATTTTTCTCTAAATTGTTGTTATTTTTTTCTTTCTCTTTTGTAATTAATGAAAAGATAGGATAAGAGATAGATTAGATGTTGTGGACTTTGTCAACAACTACCTAGGAGTGGAGATCATGGCCTCTATAAAGGAGGAAAGACTTGGAGAGCAAGGAGGGGCTCAACTATATAAGGAGATGTCAGTTTTAGAAGTCGGCATGAATTACAGACAACACGGTTGATACACATAATCATATACACACATATACACTCGAAGATTTTGGTAGCAGCTTGCTCGTTTCTTCCATCACACTGCTGGATTTATTTTCGTTTTGAATTCATTTTGTAAATAATCTTTAATTATGTTTAGTGGCTAGTTTTATTTCTTCCAATTAATGAACAAGTAATTCTTTACAAGTTTCTACTGTGAGATCTAAGTGTTTTATTTCTCAATTGGGTTTAAGTATTTATTTGTTCTCTGTTTGTTTGTTGCAAAAGGAATTGTAACATATGATTATTATGTTAATGTTTGTCGCCAAAACCTTAATTAACATAATAGTTCATTGCTAGTTATAACCGTTGATCCGTAATTGTCATCGGGTTCTAACAAAGTAGCAAGTAACACACCGTTTAGGCATCACAAGCATATTCGGTCCGTGTTGTGGGAATAAGTAATCTAAATTAAATGGTATTGCTTCAATATGCACTGTTTAGAATCGGGTCTCTCACTCTTAATGCTTTCAAAACATTAAATCCTACGGGCGTCTCGGGGGTTGTCTATTGATTAGGGAAATAGTTAACGAGCTTCTCTCGACTATCGAGACAGTAAGGAGAGATTGGTGTCTGGCGGTTGTCGACAACTATAATCGGTTTACTTGAAGCTGATTGAGTCATTTTTGCATCTATGATCGGTAGTAACTTTTAGGATTATATTAAGTTCATTGACTGGATTTTTCTCTTATTGAATTCAAACATCGTTTTCTGTTTTGTTTACATTTAATCATTTAAATTCAGCTTTTAGTTAATTCGTTCGTTAGTAATTAGTTTAGATTAAAAACATCATTCTTTATTTTAATTGGTTTGTTAAAATTCTTAAGAGAAATAAATTCAACATTCCCTGTGGATACGATCCCTACTACCCTATACTCATTATTTGAAAAAATAGGAAATTATTTTTGACGGTTTAACACCCGTCAATAAATTACTAAGACTCAAAACATATATATTTTGCCTCATATCAAAGAAAATATGGGTTTGGAAATTGAATCTCAAATTGGTTGATTGAAGAATTAATTATTTTTATATTCTTATTATGTACTCACATTTATTATTTATATGATAATAATAATGCATAAACAGGTCAATTGACAATATATACGCTCTCTTTTTTCCCCTATATCACATCAAACACGAATATATCAACCGGCTTAACATTTCGGACCTAATTGACATGAAAGAAAATATAAATCTACATGAACTATATAGCTTAAATTAAAAATAAAATCCAAAAAATAAATTGAAAGAAAACTGAAAATGTACGACGGCTGGGATTAATTTATGGGCTTTGGCAACCGATCGGAGTGGCCGCTGAGTCACGGGAATAAAGCCCGCCGGTTTTTCTTTCGGTTGTAAAATTCACGCTGGCCCATTTATTCTCATTTGCTCACATTCCATGAGAGAGAGAGAGAGAGAGAGTAGACTGTTTGGAGACTACTATATACGCCTGTGTGTAACTGTGTATGTATAGACTATAGTGTGCCACAGAGAGAGAGAGATTCTCGACTATGTATGTGTTCATATATACGTGTATACAGTGGAGTCGGACATTAAATTATACTCCCGAGTCTATTATTTTATTTTGTAATATTTTATTTAAAGAGTTTATTTTTAAAAATTAATAAATAAAATATCATTTTTTAAAAAAAATTGACTTGTGAGGTCCCACGAGAGATAGGACACATTGTGTATGTGTATATGTATACGTGTGTGTTCTGTGCCTGTAAAGTGTTCCCCTGTCCTCAAACTTTAGCTTTCCTTTATTTTATATAACTTCACAAAGATATAAACAAATCACTCTCTCTCTCTCTACAACTTAATTGTCTTTATCTACCATTGCATGTTTGGTTTGGTTGATCACAGAACTCCTAAATCCAAAGTGGATATAATAGTGTATTATAGTGGGAGTAAGATTTGAGACAAAAATTCTCCTCTATATATATATAGTTATATGGGTGTGGGACCCTTTTATAGCTAGCCCAATCCATGGAGACTATGTTTTCAAACAAATGACATATATACATACATTTGTCTTTGCATGATTCAAAATAAAAGGAGTTATGTTGGTCCAACTTGCACCAAACCATTCTAGATCTATTATATGTTGCATGTTGGTTTTAGTTTTTTTTTTTTTATTTTTTTTTTTAATGTCTTAAAAGGCTACAATTATATATATATGATGACTTTGGTATGGCTCGAACAAATGATATCTCTGGTGAGGCTTCGAACACCTAACCTCTCCGTTAGGAGAAGTGAGCAGTACCAGTTGAGCTAAAGCTCGTTGGTATGTTGGTTTTAGTTTACTTCAACATCTTCTTCTTGTTTAAATTTAATATACATGTACCTGATTTATTTCATGACTGCTTTCCATTCTAAATTAAATTTATTAAAATTAATAAGTTGCTATCTTGTATCGAGTTTGTTCTCCCTCGGTATGCAGTATGCTCACCAGTCCGAAGGCTTATCGAGCTTGAAATACGTACTGCAGGAGAAACAAGAGGCTACCAAAGCCAAGCTTCAGGGATTGCACACTATATAAATAAAGTATGTGGTGAAATTGTGACCCTTTATTTGAAACAAGATAGAGGTAAAAGTAAAAATATTCATCAAGTGTCTGTGTATAGCAGTAGAATTTTACAAATTCAATGGTATCCATACCTGATGCATGTTCATAATTAATTAATGTACGTACGTACCTTATACAAACAATAATAAATGAATACATCATATACACACAGACTCTGTGTGTGTGTGTGTGTGTGTCATGTAATTTTCAATATTTTCCAGCAACCCTATAAAGTAGACATTAATACTGTAGCAAGCATGAGCATGCACACACACTAAGCAGAGATAATGACACTTTTGAGATATGTTTGCCTCTCTTTTATATTTGTCTTCTGTTCTTTTGTGAGCAACTGAAGATTCTTAAGGTCAGTGATTCAGGCTACAAGATTTTCCCTCTCCTCCGTATTTTCTTCTCTTTATTTATTTTTCCTTGTCATTTTATTCAAATTAATTAATCAACATTTATATATATATATATATACTATCTTATTCACACTTTAAGTATTATATACGTAAAAGCACACTGTACAGAATCTCTGTATGGTTAAGCAATAGCTTTACATAGATATTGTATTTACATGCAATGCATGGTCATTACAATATGTTCCTGCTAACATTAATTTATTGAAAAAATAATACTCCCCCATTATTGTTTTCTTTGACTTTTTTTTTCATTGTGACTCAAACCGACTGCTTTTCATTTGATGTAGATTTTTTAAAATAATAAAACAAGCAATTTGCAATACTTTTTTTATAATACAAATTAACGTATTTTATTATTTTGAAAAAAAATATTTACTCTCTCCGTCTCAAAATTATTGTCTTGTTTGACCCGGCACACGGATTAAGAAAAAATAATTGACTTGATTATTAATATTAGTATGATGTGTAGTTTACTTTAAAATTCATGTGTATATGACTTATAATTAAAGTATGATGAAAAGGTAAGGTAAAGTGGTAAAAGTATTGTTTTAAACAAGACAATTATTTTGGAACGGATGAAAAATGAAAATAGGACAATAATTTTGGGACGGATGGAGTATACATCAAATTTTTATTTGAAAAAAAAAAGTTAAAAAAGACTATAATTTAGGAACATTAGGTGTAGTATTTTTAAGTGATAAATGATATTATGAACTAAAGTTTGTGGTTCTAATACGAGCTTTAGTGTTACAAATGCTTAGTGGGTCGGTGCGTAGACTACACATAGATGACCGAGCTCTAGGGCATTACAAATGGTATCATAGTGGGTCCTGGTCAGAAATATGGGAACAAAGTGTTGTGTGGCCAAAGTGTTATACCTGCATCGCCCCGAGGTACAGTTCGGCCTTGACGAGATCGTCAATGATTTAAGTGGGAGAGATTGTAATAGCCTCAATCTTACATTGGGTAGATGTGGGACTTGAATGTGCTTTATATGGTGGTCACACATTACTACTAGGCACCAACATCATCCATAGATTTTTGGTCGGCTTGTGATAGGCCTAGTGACTCAAGCCTCAAGGTGTTACATGCTTAGTGGGCTACACGTTACAGACTGGGCTCAGGGGGTTACAGAGTCATTGGATAATTAAGTCAATGATAATTTAGAATGTTAGTGTCATTATTTTGAAAAGAACATATTTGATCGAAACGGTATAGAAATCTAATTAGATTTTATGAAACAATACCAACAGGAGTTTGTAATATGATACCTTTTTTAGCTTAATCTGGTTAATGGATTGCATTTTCTATACCAGCATTAGTATAAGATTTATAATTGTTTTCTTATTTAAAAAGGTAATGCCTATGCCTAAGGCAAAAACTTATGTAAGATGTGTCTTACGAATATATTTTGTAAGATGGATCATTATTATCCGATCTATCGTGTATTTATGGGTTGAGCTGTGAGAGAGTAGGGCTTTGTTTTACGAATTAAGATCGGTAAGACGATATTTGTAGATTTAATTGGTACAATGGTAATAATGATTTTTGTTTTGAATAGTGTACACGTATTAAATAATGGGAATGAAATAATGAAGGACATCAAGACGCACGCGTAGAATTAGATTCTTAATAAAAAAATCCCAAGTCAATTATATCGAATAATTATGTGTTATTATTTGGTTTATGAGTAATTATTATTCATAATTACACAAAACAATATACATAACCAAAAGTTATTCTCCTTGTAACATGGGTTGTGATTAGCAATTAGTAGCTTCTTTCATTGTTTGGGGGCTAACAAAAGAACAATTATGATTAAATGGGGATGGGGTTGTTGAAAAATAAAAAGAGAAAAAGGCCAGGGAGGCCCACCATTTTCAATTGGATCCTTTGGCTTTACCCCATAAATTTGATATAGAAAACAAAATAAAATAAGTGGCTTTTTTCAGAAATTAAATTATATCAGCCTTTTTGGCCGGATTGATGACCTCCAACTCCAAATGGGCATTGTTGAAATTGGTCATTTGGTCATACCCATTTTTCGGTGATAATTAATGTTAAGAGTGATGAAGGAATGAATCCCAAGAAATTAAGAATATAGAGTTTGGCATGTTACTAAAGCATGATAAGTAATAAGTTAGAAGGATCGTCTTCTTCTTAGGGATTTACAAATATTCCATAATATTATAAATGCTATTTTCAAAGTAAAGATGGTGGTCTTCGCTTTTGCCCTTTTCCTTTTTTATTTATTATTTATATTATGTTAAAGTGGAGAGACCAATGAGTTGTGGGTGTGGGTGGATGTGTTTACATTACACTGCAAAGTGCAAACACTTTGATTCCCAACTCATTACGGTGCGGTGGAATAAGTCATTAGCAGTGGCGGATCAAAAATAAATCTCAGCGGTGTCATCAATATTAATTATTACTTAAAAATAAAACTAAAACTAAAATAATGTTATTTTGTAGTATATAAATTAAAAAAAAAAAAACTTCAGCAAGGCACTTACACCCCAAGTGAAGTGCATGGAATTTAACCTTCTATTTTAAATATATTTAATTACTTATATATACTTAGTAAATTGTTTTTTTTTTATTTTTATTTTTTAATATCACCACTACGGAATCCACATGATCCCAACAAAAATGTATGTCCGCATGGTAGACCTTTCCTTTCTTTTTTTTTTTTTTCTCCCTCCGTTTATTTTAGCCTATGGAGCCCATTTTTGCAAGCTAACAAAATCATATTCATGCCCACTCAGTTCTATCACTTCTATCTATCAATGGCCCCCAAAGAAGCATTTTTACGTGTTAGTATAAATTGCTGGTCGATCCACTTTACAAGATTTCTAATCTCTTTAGTTTCTTTTTTTTTTTTGTAATTGCTAAAATTTACTTTTATAATATTGTTTTTAAGTATCTTCCTTTCATTGAACAAGATGATAGAAAAAAAGAAAGAAATCTCGAAGACTTCAATTAATACAGAAATAGAAGAAAGATCTCGAAACTTTATGTTGATATGCATTTAAACTCTTTCATGAAATCCCCGAATAGAAACTTGTTCATTGTTGGATACTTTTTTGAATTGTGATGCATCAATTTTGAATCACGATGCATCATTTTTTTTTAATCGAGATGCATCGTTTGGTCTGGTACTAATGCACAATTTTGGATTTACGATGCAGAAACTGGATAACCCATGAAAATTTTGATGCACAAATTTTAGATTTGCGATGCACAATTTAGAATTAGAATACAAAATTAAATCCCGATATACAATTTAGATTACCCAAACAAAAAATCCTAATGCACAATTTGGAATTAGTAAATCCCAAAACACAATTTTGATTTATGATGCACAAACTGGAATTGCGATGCATCAAATTGGATCAGACACTAATGGGGTTTACACACGCCTTTGTTCATTAGGAGTATACTCGTACTTTTGCAGCAAATGTACCTTTTACCGGTTTAAAAAAAAAACGTGAACCGTAGCGGTTAAATATTCATTGTATTGGACCGGCCAAAATCTTCACCCTTAATTCAATATCTCTAAGCCCACAAAGTGCACAACGATTTGTGGGCTATTATAATGGAATCTTGGGCTTCAAAAGTACAAAACACATGCTCGGCTGTCGGACTCCTTTTGTTTTGGGTTTATAGCTCAAGCTGGAATGAAGTTTGAAGTTGACGTCGATATCTCTAATTAGTTTGAACATTTGAGATGATAGTGAGATTCATGCACACAAGCTCTGGTCATGGCCATGGTCAATCTCAAAAGATTTTTTAGATCGTAAGTAACTTTGGAACGAGAGTTGCACGCACTCATGGTCAAAATTGGCTGGAAATTTTCTATTTGTGAGTCCACGTTGGAGCTTTTATTATAAAATCATCAGTAGCGTTATTCTCTGGGTTGTAGACTGTAGTACTGTACACTTCAATTAAACAAACATGTCTTAGACGTGACTCTTATTTTTCCTCAAAATTTCCATAACCCTATGTGAGAGACTCAGCAAATGTACCTAACAAAGGTTCTAAACTCGAAACGTCCACTCTATTTTCTCCACTGGACTGTGCTAGCATGGATATTGTATGGACTTTCTTTGCTATCGACGGAAGCATTTCTACTGCATCCGCGTATAACTGGGCTTTAGGTTCTTTCAGTATCTCTTCTCCAGAAACCAGACTACCTAATTTCGAAAATACCTGCAGTGCATTCTCAGTTGCGGCGTCCAAAATCAGTAATGCTTCTTTGCAAGCAAGAACTGCCTTCTTTTCCTTCTCCTCAGGGATATAATCTTCTCGGCCTCTGACTTCCATTACTTCCGTGTTCGTTGACCAAGATGTGGATAAAGAATCAGAAGAATGTCTTTCCGATGTCTTCCACTCCAGACTCACCATGTTTTTTTCTGTTGAGTTCTTCATGTGCTGTAATGTTCATCAAGAAGCACATAGATCAATTTACGAATGTTCTATAACGCCCTGGAAAAAAGAAAAACAACTTTTTTCCATATATTCCAGTAATATAAGATGAGTAGATGACAACAAGAAAAAAAAGGATGGTACGTGAGAGAAGTGATTCAGCTAAGGGCCTTCATGTAGATTGTAGAATGATGTTTCCACATTAAATATTTGAATGTCCATCTTTCTTTATGAGGGTTCAAGTTATGTTTGTAAATGACCTCGACCACAATTACTTCATGAAAAGTATACATAGATTCTAAATATTTTGTGATTACTACTGAGTATTCGTGTCAAGCTGAGCTTAGCCCATTTATAATTGAGGCCTAAAATCAAATCCAACACAGCTCGAGCCGATAAGATTTGAGCTCTAAATGAGCCAACCTGGTCAACCTCGAGCCAGCTCGGTTTGTAAACAGCTCTAGTTCAGGGAGAAACACCCAAGGCCCGGCCAGAAGTGAAGATTTAGTGCAAGGTTGTAAGTTCAACAACATAAGAGAGACCAGCTGAGAAGCTCACCACACTCGATGCTAGTTCGAGAATGATGCATAGTATCAGCTCCATTACATTTATTTACTACTACCATTTTTATTTTACTTCTTTCACTTTTCTTTCTTCAAAAGGTCCATTCAACAATGGATGTTAAATTGCAGAGCATAGAACTGCCTATTCTGTATTTGTAGTTTGTAGAGATACCTGTAGACCAGTCCTTTCCTTTTGTGAATCTTCTTGCCCCAGCATGGCTGGGTCTATGTCGGTGGTTTCACCACCAACGTCTGCAATTGGGGAGTCCAAAAGGTTTTTTTGGCCTCGATGAAGGTCATGCCTCACAACAAACCGCGCTGAGTAGCTTTTCCTTGCTGAGGATTTTCTTCCCTCTGCCTAAAAAGAGAATACATACTTCTCCAGTTTCATTGTATTATTTTATAAAACAAGAGATCCATTATATAAAGCATATATAGTGATATCCAATGCGAGAGTAGAGTAGCACAGCAAGATGCATATTTGCAGTCCAAAATAGTAGGTCAACAACGGCTATGTTGCCACATTACTTCAATTTTCTGTTTGAAACATCAGAGCTCCATGTTAGAGTATCACTAACTGTTAAGTTCCCATGTTATCTAGAAGCTTAAGTTGTTAATAGAGGCCCACATTGTATATCATGCTTAACACTAACCTTAAAGTTTGATGATGTATTGTCGACATTCGAATTGGACTTATCATGGTCTTGATTCACAGATGCATCTAACTGCAATTGGTCTGAGATCTCCGAAAATTTGTCATGGCATGCAGACACAGATCTTATCCCTAGTTGACCCGGGGAAAGGTACGAAGAGTTGAGGCAACTTGATCCAGAAAAATCATTCAAAATGACACCCAACGAGTCATCATGGTTACAGAGCGAAAATATGGGCTCCACACAAGAATTACTTACATCAGGATCCCTGGACGAAAATTTCATGTGCTCAGAATCATTTGTCCCCTCCAAAGCAGGGTCTTGCGCTGCACAAATTCTTCAATTGATAAGAGACGGGACAATTTAAAGGCCAAAAGGAGCTGTTAATTATTCTGAAGATACAGCATTCATCAATAAACATTTTGTTTGGTTCATTGACTTGGGAGAGAAATAAAAAAGACGTAAAGAAATATTCATGATTAAGAGTTCTTCAAATTTAGTTAGATATAACAAAAAAAGGAAAGAAATTTTATGTGAAACTGAAATTTGTCTCTTGCTTTACTTCTTCCTCCACTTATTTATCCTATTTTCATGGTAATCAGAAAAATCATAAATCAGTTCCCTTTGTCTTCCTTCAGAAAATTCATAAACCAAACATAGAATAAGGATTGCAACTAGAGCAGGATATCACCATGTCAGCGTTCAACGAAGACTAGAAAATCAAAAGGGAAAAATGTTTTTGGATCCCCTTTAGTAAATTGTGTGCCCCTATAGGAAAAAGAAATATGCAGTTTTCCCTGATGAAAAGGAAAGGAGTGAAAATAGCTATGATCTAACTAGAAAACATATAATATATAACTGAAGACAAAGTAGAACTGCAATAACATTATATAGATTATAGTTAGGCCTGGCAATTGTAACTCATTACTCATTAACCCACTAATTACCCAACCTAACCCAACCCATTAATATTTTTGGGTTGAAGCAGGTAACCCATTTCGACCTAATAATATTATCGGGTCGGGTCTGTTTAAATCGGTCCGGACCCATTACCCATTTTGACCCTTTCCATTTTATGCTATACATTGATGCTTTTTGGGGGAAATTTTGGGTTGAGACAAGCCAACCCGTTTCAACCCAACCCATTTGACATTTGGGTTCTAACGGGTTTCGACATGTTTCAACTCATTCCAACCCAAACCACCCAATTGACAGGCTTAATTTATAGTCAGCTATTAAAAACAGAAGTTACAGAAGATATGCGTTGGTCACCTTCACAATGTATTGAAAACGGAATCATTTGCCAGAAGCAGAGAGACTATACAAGTTGCAATCCTTCTTGGAGCTTTTTAGCATATGTTGACATGTTAGATATTACTCCCTCCGTTCCACCCAAAAAGTCCACATTTGAAAAGTCTAATGGTGATATATTAATACCATTGGAGTTGATCATAATTACAAAAATACTTAAAACACAAGCAATGTGCTTACAACACAAATGGAGGGTAAATATAAAATGTTATAAAAATTGTAGACATAATTATTTAGAGTGGACTCTTAATGTGAAACATCCTAAAATAGTATGATGGAATCTTTGGGTGGAACGGAGGGAGTAATTGAGATATAAATGTTGAATGCTAATTGACATCTACGGCTATCAGTAATGTTTTGAAGGACTCACACGACCTTATCAATATATACAAGCTACTGTGGCACACATGATCTGTGTGCATTTATATACATATGTATTTTTTTACTGTCCTTAATATCAAAACTTCATTTTCAAATTTAATGATTTTTTTACAATAAATATGTTTAATGGGGAAAATTGTAGCCTATGGGGAAAGAATTTTTCAGTTAGTGAAAGGATAGTTATTAAGACATAAAATAGGGAGAGGCCAAAGGGATGGATGGAGAGTCCAAGACAGAACAACTCTCCCTCTCCCTTCATGCATAGTATTGATATTCAGATCACCATCCAACCAACAAAAGTATCAGGTCATGTGGATACAAACACTACACATCAAACATTTATCATGAATATCCACAGTGCATATAAATGCGTAGAAGAGCTTGTCATGTGATGGTGACACGTAGGGGTGGCAAAATGGGTGTTATGGATAATAATGGGTTAGCCTATTATCCATAGTTATCCAGGGATAATAAACTAACCCATTATTATCCATAACACTCATTTGCCACCCTAGTGACAGGGTCACAGGGAAAGGAAAAAAAACTGGAAAATTGACATAATTTTCCATCCATTAGGCCATATTAGTGTACAACCAAAGAATTAACTTGACAACAAGCGCAAAATGGTCTTTCACAAACCTGAAGACATTGGCCTTGTCAAGTCCTTCAGACCACAAGCCTCCGGGGAATTTAGCAGATCTAAACACACTGTATGAATAGTCAACCAACGGTTATCCAATGCAAAGCTCCTGAAACACATACTCAAGAACAGGTCCCTCGGAGTCAGACAAAAAGAAACAAATAAATAAGAGGTTTGGTAATTAGTGCCCTAGTGGATTGGAACTCGTAAAATTGATACAAATAATTATTAAGTTTTTATGTTAAGCATCTTATCATGTGCCCTAAGAGGTTTGGTTATTAGTGCCCTATTAGCTTTCTCCATAAATAAATAACATCCTCTACTCATTTCATTGTCAAAATCACTAAATCACCTGCAAGCTTCTTGGCGCATTGGGTAACCTTGACTGTTACTAACATCAGATGAACTTCTAGACCTGCTTCCAGAACAATTCTTGATTGAATCCAAATCATGTTTCGATGGCGTCTGTAATGCAGGTTGCACAGGAGCATATTCCCCAGCAATGCCAATAGAAGAAGAAACTGCTTCTACTCCAACTTTCTGGCATCAAAGAGAAAGTAAGTGTGCAGAGAATCAAAACTATATAAAGCGGAAGCTACTGTTAGCATTAATATAATAATACTTATGGTTAAATGTAAGATACAAGTTGAATGAAATCAACAGAGTTAAAAACTCAAATTGTAGAAACTTATTAGTATTGCACATCAAAGATCGCGCAGTAATGTAATATACTCCCTCACTCCCAAAACTATTGTACTGTTTTTTTCTTTTTCGTCTGTCCCATAATAATGACATGTTTGAAACTTTCCTTTTTAGGTAACACTTTTACCACTTTACCCTTATTTTTTCATCCTACTTTAATTATGGGTCACATACATATGGGCTTTAAAGGAAACTACACATCAAACTAATATTAATAATCAAGTCAATTGTTTTTCCTTAATCTGTGTGTTGGGTCAAACAAGACAATAATTTTGGGACGGAGGGAGAGAGTAGTTCCATATGACAAGTCAGACAAGTCAAAAAATTTAATGTAATACTTCTACTTCTATATATTAGCTATAATTTAAACTAACATGTCTTCTTCTTTTTTGTGTGTGTATCAGTGTATGTGTGTGTGATATGTATTAGAAATGTCGTGTTTTTGGATAGAAATAAAAAAAAAAATGAAAAATAATGGAAGTGGATAGGCTAAAATTTCGAAATTGAACTATTTTTTTGGGTACAAACAAAATAGAAAGTGGGATTATTTTATTGGGAAGGAGGAAATAGCAACGCGGAGCAATTAGAAAATACCCTTTGATCATATTCCCTATTCTGCCTTCCACATCTACCTACCACAAACTCTAGAATAAGAAAGAATGAGTATACACACAAAACTAGAAACTAAAAAGTGAACAAATCAAAAATATTTCTCCAGACAATCTTAGTGTTCAAAAACCCATATTGCACTTGTAGAGATTGAGTTACTATCATGTAGTACCTGGCATGAAGAAAACTCAGGGTCCCAGGGAATGATTACTGGACTAGTAATTTTTGACTGTGCCCATGGTGGAAGTCTGGAAATGCTAAATTTGAATGTTGAGGCCTCTTGACGACACCCTCCTTGACAAGGCAGTCTTTGCTGCCTAGAGTTTTCTGGATCAATCAGATCTTTGGTCTTGCTTTTGCAAAGATGGTCAATGCCATCAAAAAATTTAATCTGACTTGTAGCTACAGGCTGAACCATGCTACTTGGAGATAGCGGGCAAGAATTATTCTTGATTTTCTGCAGAATTTTTGAAGACAATGGAGTAGGCACTCTCCAAACAAAAATACAGCCGTCACTACCTACCTGAAACAGCAACAAACGTTAGTATATATGCATTGTACTTCAAAAAGGAGGCAGATAGAAAAAAGAGATTTTCTGTTCTTTTCCTTCACGATAGAACTTACTATGACAATAAATACATTAACACTTCTCCGTTTCCCTATCTTTCTTTTTTTACTTTAAAGATTATCAGACAACAATTATTTGAATATTTACTCGCATGGAGTATCATAATGCAGTGCAAATTCCCTTCTGCAAATTGGAGCTAAACAGGAAACTGGATCACAGCTTCAGTTTGGGTGCAAAGTTCAGAATATTGTTCCATATAGCAGATTGTTCTCAACAAAGAGTAAGCGATAAATAAACAGAGAAGAACCCATTGAGCAAAAGGGCATGATAAACAAATTACTTTCTGAGATTAAGAACTTATTTAGCTCTGTCCAGGGTGGTTCAAGGCATATAACAAAAGTCAGAAAACAATCTGACTGACACCACCCAATTGATTGCACATCAATGAGCAATCAAATTAGTAGATAAATTAAATAGTCGTCCAGGAACGGGTTCATGTCAATTATTGCATCAGAAACATGTCCAAGGTAATGATTCAAGGGCATTTAGAAAAGTGTGTAAGGATGCCCTCTGACTTTTTATGGTGACAGAAAGAAATAGAGCTAGAAATGAAATTAAAAGCCAACAAACTACTCCACATATTCTCTTTGAAATGCAATATCAGAACAAAAGGAGAAGCCAAAAGCAGCATTTGGAGTTAGTACACCACGAAATCAAGCATACAGACTATACAGTAACTCACAGATACTATGTGCTCACAGTCAGGTAAGAAGATAATGCCAGTTATAACTTCACCATGGCCTACTGCTCGCGCCACCATCTCCCCACTAATAAAGTCATACATGCAGATAGACCTATTAGAGTAAGAGCAGACCACATAGCTACCGCTTGGGTCCAGAGTAACCTGAGAAAGAGATTATTTAGCAGATTAAGATGAAATCTTGATGCTCGTGTAATGATACCTTGAGGAACATATTAATCATTTAATTGTCTTACCTTTATTGGGTCTCCAAAATCCCTCTCATGTTTGAACGATCTAATGAGTTGTCCAGTGGCAATGCTGAATGTGTTTATCTTCTTATCCTATTAGCACAAATTCACTTTGAGAAGTAAAATATTGAAACTTCGGAGAATTTAGCAGAATAAGCCAGAATCCCTGTGTGTGTGTGTGTGTGTTAGGGAGAGTAGGGCCAATTGCCCTTCTCAAACCCGATTTCCTGTTAGAATTTCCAATTCCTTCTTTTCACTCACCATTAGAGGAAATATAATATGAAATTTTCAAAATCAAATCTCACATTGGTCTCCCTCGAATTTATCTGTACCTATTGGAGAAAAACAACTAGAAAGTGATATCTTAATGAAACCACTCATTTTCAAACTGGAAAAAGGCATTAAAAATTTGGCATCAAAACATGCTTTCAACCCAAATGAAAACTACAACAAACAAAGATATATTGCTAACAAGATTCAGTGGAACACATACCAGAAGAAAAGAGATATAACGGACTTAGTTAACTCAGATTTATTAAAGTGGGGCCACATATAGAGCCATATTACTGACTGCGCAAGCAGTAAGACATGTAAGCCCTTATTGAGGCATCTCCAAAGATTTGTAGGATAACCTAATTATACTTTGTTTGGGAGAAAAATCGATGTTTTCAAGTTGGAATTGGAGCTAAATGACAATGATTTCAGGATTTCTCACCCCAAGCTTAATTAAATGATAATTACCTGCCCCACAGTGACAGCAACCTCTGTAAGCGGATCAATAGTCATATCATATACAGTACCATGTGATGCCATTTGATTATGGCAACGAGAAACAGAATAAACAGTATCCTTTCCACAGACATCACGAAACACCAGAGACCTGCAGAAAGCAAAGGTACGTAATAATGACATAGAGGCAGGCCACTGAGTGGACCATGGATATAGACTATCTCGTTTGGTCTTTATAACTATTGAGGCATAAAGTATGAGTTCAAGCGTAACAGAATAAGGAACAACAAGAAGGTGGATCCTCTTAAATGATCATACACAGATATAAGCAACATTACCACTTCAACTTTTATTCAAAATAGCCTACAGTCCCTCCAAATAAAGCAAATTCTCGAAAAATTAGTAACTTGCTTTACAAGAACTGACCTATCAGCACTACAACTAAGAAGCTTGCGGCCATTCCCAGTAAGTTTTACGGAAGTCACAGCAGCTGAATGATCATCTGTGCTTGCAATCAGATCGAAGTTCCTGAAATGGCAGAATAGGAATAGAAATGAAAGTTTGCCATGTTTACTCAGAAAGATGAAAGTTTGCCATGTTTACTCAAAAAGATGAAGCCCAAAGGTCTTATTAGTTAAACCTTTCTACATCATAAATATGGATCATTCTATCTTTTCCTCCTGAAGCAAGCAAGTAGTAACTTCCAGGATCTTTTTCAGGAAAAGCACCACTCTTCACCGGCAAGCTAAAGCTCAATGACAGGATTTCTGCCTCATGAGCATCCTGACAGCATCCCAGTGCTTACTCATAATTAGAGCACAACATAAGGATGCAAAAGGAAATAGGAAAACATGATTTTGCAAAATATCTCTTTATAGCAGAAAATGGATTTTGAAATCAACATTCATGCATAAAGTACCTGTATACATGTGTAGGCAAATGTGTGTAAGTTATACACATGGAGGTTTCCATCACAGTCACCGGCAGCCAAGTGCTTTCCATCTGAACTAACTGCCATTGCTCGATACCCTCGAGTAATTTTACCTGAAGCAACTGATTCACGTTCAAAAATCCCAGCACTCACTGCGAAGAGAATCAACATTAAGAGAAACAAAATATTAAGATACATATTGTACACCAAATCTGCGCACAGAGTTCTTGAAACCACTTGCATGCACGCAATCACCTAAACGAGCAGTTCCAGCTGGTTCAGTAATCTCAGAACTGTGGCCTGTGGCAAGCATTGACCTATTTGATGAAACTGGTTGCAAGGCAAGATCCCATAACCTAATTGTTCCATCTGCAGAGCATGTTGCGAAAGAAACTCCACCTGGACATCCTCTAACAACACATGCGAGAGAAGGATCATGCAAATTTTCACACGAAAGATTCTTGATATCCCATATGCACCCACTATGGGAAACTAGCACACAGCTCTTGGTAGTCTGGATAATAGATCAATGTGTTACTACATTAATTGTAACAGTGTAATGAGTTAAAAAATAACAGCGGCTTGAGCACTTCATTCACTAGAAATCCAATTAGTTGAATCAAAAAGAAATATCAAGGTCTACGTAAGCGCAGTCACCTTGTATTTGTCATGAATATTCCATATGTAGAGACTATGATCTCTATAAACAACCACTGCAAAAAAGAAATGTTAGCTAGTCCAAGTCTCCAAGATGACATAAAGGTAAAATATCATAGAAGCATTTGACGGCTAAACAGTTGGACCTTGAGCCTCCCTGCTCAGCTACTTTAGTGGATTTTATATATTCCTGTAATTGGTTCAATCGTGTCATTAACCTACCTAAACTTCTAGACTTGACATAACACAAACTAAGTCATAGTTTTATCATCGTACTTGCCAATTTGTAATATCATGGTTCACATTTTACATCTTAGACAATGGACTTAATGGGATGCATAGTTACACATCAACCACAATCCATCATGATCTGATTTCTAAAAAATCCACATACAATAAATATAATTATTAAGGGAGACTATTAAGGATAGAAGCAAGGCAACTGAATATGGTGACTTCCAAGGGAAACCAAGGAACATTATAGAGAAAGGTTTCCACCATAAGCAGAACACCACCTGCAAGCATTTGACCATGATACTACTCTAAGAAAGTGAGGCGTACCAAGCTTTTCAGAGTTCGAGAATTGACAAGCAATTGCATCAGGAAAGGTGGACAGAGGCTGAATTTCATTATTAAAGACTTTTGCATGGCCGTCCATGTTCTTTTCCTTGTTGCATCCTTTGACTTCATAATACTGTAAGCCTCCAGCATACTCAAGAGTATTAATTGTGAAAAGTTTTACCACTCCATTATCGCATGCACAAGCAACAAACTCACTGGATGCAGAAACTCCAAAAGCCTTTTGGACCTGATATTAAAGAAACTGTGAGTAAAATAGAAGCTGAGCTGATCAAAAGTCCATATGCTTCAGAATCTAACAAAACATCAACTTTGCCATAGCTCTAAGAAAGCATGGTGATTCGCAGAATGACAACAAACACAAAGAGGTGTAAAATATGTCCATTTTCACCTGGGAGATCCAGTTACACGCGCATGATGCATGTATTCATATTATGGCGACTCTTTCTCATTATAACCAACAACCG
Organism: Codonopsis lanceolata; assembly: GCA_013146195.2. Classification (NCBI taxonomy): domain Eukaryota; kingdom Viridiplantae; phylum Streptophyta; class Magnoliopsida; order Asterales; family Campanulaceae; genus Codonopsis; species Codonopsis lanceolata. The sequence goes on along the minus strand of CM028381.1, from coordinate 120,202,773 downwards.
AGACCAAACACATTTATGATATAAGGTTGTTGATGGCACACATTGAGAATGCTTGAATTGCATTTGGGAAATGGCATTCTAGTAATTGTCTTCTGAAAGGGATAATCTGGACCATGAAGTCAGAGTGAATTTTGTATAAATCACGGCAACAACAAGTTGCCTACTTAGATTTAAATGATGTCTCATGTATAAAAAAAGGCAATTGACATGATCTACCTTTTCAATTCCATAAAACCTAGTTCAGACAAGAAAATTAAATATGCCTACAGATCTCATGATGCAAGAGAAGCCCACATTGTAGTCCTTCAACTTTTGGATGTCTTCTTCAGACAATCAGAGTTTATTAAACTTTCAATTGGGAGACAACTAGAACCAGGCTCAATCCACTAAGATGTACACCACCAACCACGGTACAGACCAAGCCTCATGCCGCTTTTCCCATTTGTTACACCACATCTAGTACAGAAGTCATTCTACTGTCTTGCTTAGCAAATTCCTATTAGCAACTAATGAAACACCTCTACTACCAATACTAAAACTAATTTTCACATTTTCTTAATCCATCATTCACCAAATGCTGGGAAGTATCAAGGAACTCTTGTTTACACATACATTACTGATACTATTCTAATGAAAATTTCAGGCAGTCAATGAAACCAGAAAAGATTCTTAGGTTTCCGAAGGCCATGTATCAAAACAATACTTCAAGAAGTATCTCCATATATAGAAAGACCAGGGAATCAGGGATGCCCATCTTCGAGAGATTTAACAAGAAATGTATTGAGAAATATGGGCTTGCATTTATTAAGAATGGCGTAGTCTACATTCTAAGAGATAGCTTGACATTAGCTCTTAGAAAAAGTTGGCTCCGCATTAACAACTTGCAAAAGTAAGTTCGACTAAGCAATTTGCAAGGACTGCCTCAACATTAGAAACTTGCAAGGGCTCTTAATAGTTTTTAATCAATGACCTGCATATTACTCTTCTTAGCAAGAATTTTTGAATTATTATAACAATGTAACATAGGCTAAGAATATAGCCTTTTCCTTATTAACTTCTATTATCGTCACGCGGAAATAGAGATTTAATACGTTGAGAGCCCTTCCATTAAATCCTTTCTTGCTTCCTAGCATTCTTAATTTCTCTACCAAAGGTAAGCATTCCCCTCTTTACAAATAGATGAATACGTGCAACAACACTTTGCTCACATCACACACTAAGGTCCCATTTTGAGTAAGCATGGAAAACGGCAAGTCCCCTCAAAGTGTTGACTACACCTCGGTCCTCGGAACGGTACGGGGACGTTTTAATATACAATAGATCTAATTTGCGCAACTGGAAATAAAAACCATAATCTGTGAAGATGTTTCTTAAACTTCTCTCTTTGATCTTTCCACTGTTTATCTATACTCACTAACCCAAAATCCAAACAGCAATGAAATTAAAGAATCGCCTGATATGGTATTAAGATATGGCTGCACACCAGGAGATGGCTCTACAAATAGCACCATGAAATGCCCTGAGACTACATAAGTACTAATCTAGATAGCTTCTTAAAGGAATCTTTTAGAAATCAGTCTGAGACAGACATTGGACCCCTGACGTCAGGAACGCCCAGAGTATAAAATAGGATATTGAACCACATTTACCTTTAATTCCACTGAATTTGTAATTGTCAACCCGCCATGTAGAAGGCACAGGACACCTGCAACCAAAGCTTACAAATGGCAAACAGAATTTCAAATGCATTGATACTATGAAAATCTAAAATAAACACCAACCTGAGTCTGTCAATGCATAAACAGGTACATGGGTCCAATCTTGATTGCAATCAACCAGACTGCAATTAGCCCTGACTGGAGATGTAATAGATATAAATGAGCACCCTTTGTGATGCCCAAGATTAACTGGCTTCCCATGCATTCCTATTGACCCTCCCCCAATCTTAGCACAAGATTTTGTAGATGATCCAACTGTCCAGAACTTTAAGTGCTTTTTCCCAGCAGTAATAATGAATTTTGCATCCAATGAGAAGGTGACCGACGCAACGGCAGAGAAAGATGATGATGCTTTTAGCTTTGTAATTAAACTCCCACTCCGGCAATCCCAAAGACATAGGTATCCGTCGTGAGGAAATCCAACAGACGCGAGATGTTTCCCTGAAAGAATAGCATACAGTGGGCATGCTTGTAGGTGATTATTCTGTCAAGAAAGAGTTAGTTAGTTAGCTACAACAGTTAGTGGTGTAAGTTAGTATACCAGCTGTAATGTGGTTAGCTTAGCTTTATATGTAACTTTCAGATCAGTTTTCTTGTAAGTTGGTTTATCATCAATGAGAATATATTCTCTCTCTCTCTCTCCCCCCCCCCCAAAACTGATTGAGATCATCCATGGCTGCCATCGACTCTGTCAAACTAACATGGTATCAGAGCTACGGTGTCAAGTGATTCTTTGAGTGATTTTTCATTAATCCTTCGATTCAATTACTCATAATCTCGATTCTTCTCCTAAATTTCTCGATTGCTTATCTACGTCATGGCAACTGAAGATCACGAAGATACTGAGTCAAATTCCTCCAGTACTGATGAGGAAGTTGATGCTTATGATCTGAGTTCAACCTTAATTCAACTCAATACTTCTCATCTCCTTTATCTTCACCCTCACGATCATCCAGGTATGATGCTTGTTACTGAAATCCTTACAGAGTCGAATTTTAACTCTTGGAAACGTGCAATAGTGATAGCCCTTACTGCAAAGAACAAGTTAGGAATGGTCACTGGCCAACACAAACGACCTAAATCCAATTCCTAATATCTTGATCATTGGGATGGATGTACCAGCATGATCATTTCCTGGTTCTTAAATGCAATTTCTGGTGAAATTAGGTCTAGTGTGGTCTTTATCAAGAATGCAAAAGAAATTTGGGATGACCTGAACTCACGTTTCTCAGAGTAATGCACCTCAAATTTTCCAAGTTAGACAACAGATTGCTTCATTAACTCAGGAGAATATGTCTATCAATTCCTATTTCACTAAATTTCATGGTTTGTGGGATGAATTGCACAATCTGATTCAACTGCCTAAATGTGTTTGTGGTTGTACTTGAGGTGCTGTCCAAAAACATGATGATTATGAGTGCATGCAAAAGATGACGCAATTCTTAATGGGGCTGAATGATATTTTCACGAGGACAATTGTTAATGATGAATCCTTTGCCGGATATCGGTAAGGCTGTTTTGCTTCTTGCACAAGAAGAGAGGCAGAGACAATGCACTGTTAACTCTGTATTTAACAGTGTTCCAAGTGATGTCCCTACTGCTCTATATAGCAAAGGAAATACTAATGTCAAGGGATATGTCAAGAAGAAGGGTAGGGTTTTCTGTGAAAACTGTCATGGAGATTCGCACACTAAGGATAGGTGTTTCTACATATATGGCTATCCCGAATGGCATAGAAGCATAGGAACTTTGGCTCTGAACCTGACCCTACAAAAATGCCCAAGTACAAAGGGAAATCCATTTCTAATGCTCCAGCCCCAACTATGAGATCTGTTGTTCATGATCCTTCACAATCTGTGTAACCTGTTGTTAATGTTGCTGTTGTTGATGAATCTGGCACCCCAACCTTGACCAATGCTCAGCTGCAGCAATTGTTGTCTCTTCTCAGTACTGCTTCTGTGGATAATCCTGAATCTCATTTGGCTGGTAAGGTTGCCTCTTCTCATAGTAGTGTATCTCCAGTCTGTTTAGCTAGTTCAAATTTTACACCATCTGATTGGATCCTAGACACAGGTGCAACAAATCATATAACTTCTTTCTTTGAATTGCTTGAGAACCATGTTGCTATTTCTTCTTCTATTCATTTGCCTACAGGCAAAACAGTTCCCATCACACATAAGGGTACAATTCATTTGACTTCTAATCTTGTTCTTCATAATGTCCTAAATGTGCCTGATTTGAAGTTTAATCTTCTGTCAGGACATAAGTTGGCACTTGATAATCATTGTACTCTCATCTTTCATTCCACTCATTGTCTAATTCAGGACTTAGTCCGGAAGAGACAACTGGGGATTGGTAGAGCTGAAGGTGGACTATACAGGCTGCATTTGTCTGGACTGTCCACTACTGCTCATAACAATTTTGTTCCTTCTGTTTCTTCTGCTGTAACCAATGTTCATTCTTCTGTAATGTTGTGGCATTTGAGATTTGGACACTTGCCCCTTCATGTCTTTAGACACATTCCTTTCTTAGCAAATTCTAATGTTGTTTCTTCTGTTCATAAACATGTGTGTGACATATGTCATTATGCTAAACAAACAAGGGTTCCTTTCCCTCTTATTTCTTCTCATGCTGCTCATGCTTTTGACATTCTTCATTGTGATGTTTGGGGTCCATATAGACACTTAACATATGATGGATGTTCTTCTTTTTTAACCATTGTTGATGACTTTTCAAGATCCACTTGGACTTTTTTGCTCAAATCCAAGTCTCTTGTGTGTCATTATCTTAATATTTTTATTCTCACAGTTAAAACACAGTTCAATTCTACTATTAAAGAAATCAGATCTGATAATGGATCTGAATTCTTTAATAATTATGTGTCTCCTCTTCTACACTCTCATGGCATTTTCAATCAAAGTTCTTGTAATGACACTCCCCAACAAAATGGTGGAAAGAAAACACAGAAATTTACTTGAAATGGCTAGAGCCTTGGGTTTCAGGGTCATTTACCAATCAGGTTTTGGGGGGATTGTCTTCAAACAGCAACCTACTTGATAAATAGCCTTCCAAACTCTGTTCTCAACTTCAAAACTCCCTATGAAGTTCTTCTTAACAAGCAGCCTACATACACTCATCTAAAGGTCATAGTTGTCAAAGTCGAGAGGTGCCAAAAAGGCGATAGGTCCAAATTTGAGGCGAGAGGCGAGGCGCTAAAAAGGCGCCAAAAACTCGCTCACGGAAAAAATAGTAAGGAAAAATACATATAAGTATATAACTTAACAAATATCAACAAAACATGTTATAAGTGAGCATAATACATGAAACTAAGTATTGGAAAACTAGTGTGTTTAAGTGAAGTAAATTGGGGCTTTGAGGCACTAATTTATTTGAGAGTCATTTATGTAATGACTAGGGTAATTGTGGAATTATGTCCAATTCGGATTTCGGATGAATAAGTTATAGAGGCTTAAAATATGACATTGGAAGTGGGAAGTGGGTTATCCCACGTTGGAAAAATATTAAAGGTTTGAATGGTTTATATACAAAGGCTCCTTTGTGTTGGGTAAGCTTGTATAGAAAGAACTATCCCTCCCGCGCCCGCGGGGGGGTGCGAATCAAGATTCAATTTGCCTTTGGCAGGCTTACTCGTGTACCCGCACATGCGGACACGAATGTCGGATCAAATTGTGCTATCTTGACAAGTCCACCTTTTGTTTATTTTTTGAATTCAATGTCTGCTTTAATTGGGCCACAGTTGACCTGATTTCGTCGTTTCCCACTTAAAAAGTACAAAAAAAACCCATCGAGCGCCTTAGTCGCCAAAGGCGTACGCCTTGCTACTTCAGTCACACATCGCCTCGCCCAAACCCTTTGAGGCGCCAACGCCTCTCCTCTCGCCAAAGGTGCTTGCCTTTGACAACTATGCTAAAGGTTCTAGGTTGCTTATGCTTTGCCTCTACCTTGGCTCATAATAGAGACAAGTTTCAACCTAGGGCCGCTAAATGTGTCTTTCTAGGTTACCCTTATGGTAAGAAAGCCTATAAGCTTTATGATTTGAGTCTTCACAAAATCCTATATAGAAGAGATGTCAGGTTCTATGAAACTGAATTTCCATTTCAATCTTCATCTTCCTTTCCTTCATCTGCTCCTGTTTTTCCTTCCTTCTCTGTACTACCTTGTGTTGACTCAGATGATACTTGTCCTTCTTCTTCTCAGTCTCCTCAAGCTACCTCTTCTGAGTCTTCTTCTCCAGCTTCTTCTTCTTCCACTCTTCTTCCTCCTTCTGCTTCTATTCCATCTGTTAGACCAGTAAGAACTAAGGTGGTGGCGTGGTGCCCACTAAATTCAATGATTATGTGGGACTGCCATCTTCCATAACATCCACCAGGTCTGTTCCTCAGGCTCTGTCCTCTGTTTTCACATATGATCATGTGTCTCCTAGCTATTTCTCCTTTCATTCACATCTTAATCAGGCCACTATGCACAAGATGTTAAAGATCCTCTTTGGTGTAAGGCTATGGAATTAGAGATTCAGGCCTTGGAAACTAACAAGACTTGGAAGTTGCAACCCCTTCCTTCCAATAAGAAGATTGTGGGCTGTAAATGGGTGTATAGAATCAAACACAACCCTGATGGCTCTATAGACAAGTATAAAGCTAGGCTTGTAGCTAAGGGTTTTACTCAGACTGAGGGTTTGGATTTCTTTGATACATTTGCTCCTGTAGCCAAGATGACTACACAAAGAACTCTTCTTGCCTTGGCTGCTATTAGGGGCTGGGATCTCACCCAAATGGATGTATCAAATGCATTTTTGCATGGTGATCAGAATGAGGAGTTGTTTATGGATCTTCCTCATGGCTATTCTCCTTCCCTTGGTTCTGTCTCTTCTCCTCCTGTTGTCTGCAAGTTGATTAAGTCCTTTTATGGTCTTAAGCAGGCACCAAGGAAGTGCTTTCACAAGCTCAGTACATCCCTGTTGGCTTTGGCTTTATCCAATCTCACTGTGATCATTCTCTGTTTACTATGGTCCAGGGATCTTCTTTTACAGTGGTTCTAGTCTATGTAGATGATCTACTTATTGCTGGTTCTAGACCAACTGTTATTACTGCATTGAAGGCTCATCTTCATTCTTCCTTCAGCATTAAGGACTTGGGATGTCTCAAATATTTTCTGGGTATTGAGATTGCCAGGAACTCCTCTGGTATCTATGTTCATCAAAGGAAGTATGTATTGGACATTTTAAAGGATACTGGCCAGGATGGAGCTACTCCTTCTCTTATTCCTCTTGAGCAGCATCATAGCCTGGCAGCAGATAAAGGAGATCTCTTGCAGGATGCTAATAGGTACAGAAGGTTGATTGGTAGGTTGATTTACCTAACTATTTCAAGGCCTGATATTTCTTATCCTGTTCACACCTTTAGTCAGTTCATGGCCTCTCCCAGAAAACCTCATATGGAGGCTGCTTTAAAGGTTGTGCGATACCTTAAACACACTATTGGTCAGGGTTCCTTAAAGCTTACTGCCCATTGTGATTCTGATTGGGGGGGTTGTACTACTACCAGGAAGTCTGTAACTGGCTACTGCATTTTGCTTGGACAGTCTTTAATCTCCTGGAAGTCTAAAAAGCAAGGCACAGTCTCCAGAAGTTCTGCAGAGGCTGAGTACAGGGCAATGGCAACTACCAGTTGTGAGATCACTTGGTTACTTGCCCTGCTCAAAGATCTTCAAGTCTGCAATCTCAATCCTGTTCAGTTGTTTTGTGATAACAAGGCGGTTTTGAGTATTGCTGCCAACCCTGTCTTTCATGAAAGGACAAAGCACATAGAAATTTTTATTTTTTTATAAGTAATAATTAAATAAAAAGTATCAAAATAGGTGATGTGGCCTATGTACACATAGAAATTGATTGTCATCTTATTCGGGACAAGATTGTTAAGGGTCTTATTGCTACTGCTCATATTTCAACTTCTCTTCAACCGGCAGATCTGTTTACTAAGTCTCTTTCTTCTGCTCAGATTGCTCAATTTCTTTCCAAGTTGAAGGTGTTCAATTTGTTCACTCCTGTCAACTTGAGGGGGGATGTTAATATAGGCAAGAAGTGTACAGAACAGCATACAGTGGGCATGCTTGTAGGTGATTATTCTGTCAAGAAAGAGTTAGTTAGTTAGCTACGACAGTTAGTGGTGTAAGTTAGTATTCCAGCTGTAATGTCGTTAGCTTAGCTTTATATGTAACTTTCAGATCAGTTTTCTTGTAAGTTGGTTTATTATCAATGAGAAGATATTTTCTCTCTCTCCCTCTCTCTCTCTCTCTCCAAAACTGATTGAGTTCATCCATGGCTGCCTTTGACTCTGTCAAACTAACGGAAAGAAAGAAGATGATAAAAAAGAAGCTGCAGACTGAAAATTAAAGAGCACAATATTCTGGAAAAACATTCAGTATTTAGTAACAAAAAGCAAGAGATATTATATTATATATTATGAGAAAAGGTATAGAAGATTCAATTAACTTGTTTTGACTAACCATCAGGTGAGAAAGCCATGCAAGCTACACCATATTGATGGCCTTTCAGTTCACAAACAGAAGCCAAAGTTGCAGAATCCCATACTAAGACGGCAGGTTGGTGTCCTGACTGCAAATCATGTTAGATATATCATAGAGATGTAAAGCAAAATCAACTATTCATTAAATTTACACCAAACAGATCAACATCAGATGGCTTATTTTTCTGACTGAAGTACAAATTTAAATTGATCATTTGCTTGTAACTGAGAACAATATTTGAAAAATATCCTTCGACTTCCGAAGCACAAATTTTCATAAACATACTTTCTTAATATAGATATAGAGATATTCTATTGTTGTGTCCTTAACTCTATTCCACATTTACTATAAACTTTTGGCCACATTTCAGGAACAATAGGATTATATAAGACCAAAAGGAAAGAGGAAAGAAGTTGCACTTCAAGTGCAATAGGCGGAAAATATGATCTTCAAGCTACATCCAGAAACAGAAAGTAAAATGATTGGGAATTGGAATGACAAAAAGGTAAAGGTAGAAGGAAAACAGAACAATCAAAGACATATGCCAATCTAAAATAGAACAGTAATATGATTTGGATAACGAGAAAGAAAATGTGATAGTTCTTCAAGCTACAACAAGATTATCTCTCTGCAACTCTATCTACGCCTTCTCTAAGTTAATAATTACCATATGTAAATCCATTATTTCCCACTCTATATCTTTCCATCAGTCTTCTACTCTTCTCAATATATAAATAACTCAATTTTTTGTCTTTCCAGGCATAAATCCGAAATTGATTCTCCTACACCTTCGTCCCACGTCTTGGACTATTCTCAACAGCTCTCTCCCAAAGCTTTATTGTATGATTCATTAGTTTTACACCTCTTTACTTGCTCTGATCGTCAGGCTTTCTTTGACATGAGAATCTATTGAATAGCTTTACCAGCCAAGACACCTCTGACATCTCCGAGGCACCTTTTTACCTCAACATGAATTCCATCTGACATATATTCGCAAAACTGTTGTGTCACCATGGCAGTGACTTGAAAGATTAGATGATTTAAAACTTGGGCACTTACCCACATCCAACACCCATACCAACGACATGGTTAACCAGGCCCCGGGCCTCGATTTTTGAAGGTAGAAAATATTCAAGTAGATATACTCTCTCCGTTCCATGCAAAGAGCTCACTATACTATTTTGGTTACAAGTGGAGGAGATGAATCTAGTTTTGCATATCTTCGGCTAGATTCTCGGTGTTGGTTAATGGAGAATCCGCGGGTTTTTTCCCGAGCTCGAGGGGCTTGAGACAAGGAGATCCCCTCTCCCCTTTTTTGTTCATCATAGTCATGGAGGCCCTTAGCAAACTTCTGGAGAAAGCTGCTTTGGGGGGCTACATCAGTGGGTTCAAAGTGGGTGGGGACAATTCTTCGGAGACTTTGGTGTCTCATCTCCTCTTTGCAGACGACACTCTAGTTTTTTGCGGTGCGGAGTAGTCCCAACTGGGTTATCTTAGGATGGTGCTGCTTTTCTTTCAGGCGACCTCTGGGTTGCGCATCAACATTTCCAAAAGTGATATTATTCTAGTGGGTGATGTTAGGATGTTGATGCTTTGGCTTTTTTTTTCGGGTGCAAGGTTGCCTATCTTCCGTCCGTGTACCTTGGTTTGCCTATTGGAACCATGTATAAGAACAAGAATGTATGGAATTCAGTGGTTGCAAGATTCGAACGTTGTTTGGCGGGTTGGAAGAAACAGTATTTGTCGAAAGGGGGGAGATTGGTGTTGGTGAAAAATACACTTTCGAGTTTGCCTACGTATTTTCTACCACTCTTCATAGTTCCAGCTTTGGTACAAAATAGATTAGAGAAGCTGGAGAGGGATTTTTTGTGGGAAGGTCAGTCGTCTGTGCGGAAATTTCACCTTGTTAATTGGGACATAGTTTGCTCTGATATGGGGAAAGGGGGCTTAGGAGTGAAAAATCTCAAATTGTTTAATGAAGCCTTGCTTGGGAAGTATTTGTGGAGATACTTGTTAGATAAGGGGGCCTTAAGGAGGAAAGTGGTGGAGAGTAAATATGGCTTAGGGAATCATTTGTGGTTTCCAGCAGAGGTCTCTGAGGCTTTTGGGGCAGGTATGGAAAGGTATTAGTAAAAGCTGGAATGCTTTTGGTAGGAATATATCGTTCGAGATTGGGTCGGGGGCGACAATGAAATTTTGGAAAGACTTATGGTGTGGAGACAAGGTATTATCCAGATCATTTCCAGAGCTCGTCTCCTTGTCTAGGGAAGAGAATAGTTTGATCAGCTCGGTGCTCTCTTTAGAGGGAGGTTGAGTATCTTGGAACCCGACATTTAGAAGAAATTTCAGGATTGGGAGATGGATTCGGTGACAAGATTTTTTGAGCTTCTTTATGATCAAAAAGTTGGTGGCGAGACTGATATGGTGGTTTGGAAAGGGTCGAAGGACAACAAATTCTCAGTGAAAGGATATTATGTCAAACTGTTAGATAGAGAAGGGTTGCCTTTTCGTTGGAAGTCAGTGTGGAAGACGGTAGCTTCAAGTCGCGTAGCCTTTTTTGCTTGGGAAGTGGCGAACGAGGCTATTCTAACCGGGGATAACTTGAGGAAAAGAGGGATGGTATATGTTAACAGATGCTTCTTATGCATAGAGAGCGAGGAGAGTGTAAATCATTTGGTTTTGCACTGCCCGGTGGTTGGCGAATTGTGGAACCTTTTGTTCCGCTTGTTCAAAGTGGAGTGGGTGCTTCCGAAGGCCTCCAAAGATTTGTTGTGGAGCTGGAGGTATTTTTGGCAAAGGAAGGAAAGAAATATTTTGAGGGAAGTTGCTCCGTTGAGGGTGTTGTGGACAATCTGGAAGGAAAGAAACCGAAGAGCTTTTGATAATAAGGAAGGATCTATTTCAAATATGAAGAGTGTTCTGCTTCATTTCCTGTTTGTGTGGGGTGCAGGCGCTGGGCATTCACATACTCCCATGTCTTCCTCTTTTGTAGATTTTGTGCAGAACTTTCCTTTACGTTAGTTAGTCTTTTGACTTTTTATTCTTCTATGTAAATAAGACGTGTCACCTGTTTTGACGCTCTGATATATATATTCATTTACCTCTATCAAAAAAATATATATCTGTCTACAATCTTCATAACACTTCAAACTTTACCTTCCCGTTTAATATTAACATATTGATCATGCCCAAGCATTTTTCATAATTATGACCAAATCTAATTCTAGTTATATATCCTTTAATTATAGACTTTTCAAACATAGACTCTTTAGGTGGAACGGAGGGAGTAATTTATAAATTTTGTCTATATGTTTATATGTTTTGACATACAACATGAAAAATGTCAAAATGCCAACGCAGAATGACAGCATCATTTCTCACAAGTGCTTATACATAGTTGGGCCAACCTTACCCTAATCATGTCATTTTGGATACTACAGACATCCATGAAACCCTAGGTGTGGGTTCCATAGTACTCTCTCCGTCCAAAATTATTGTGTTGTTTGACCATGCACACAGAATAAGAAAAAATAATTAACTTGATTATTAATATTGGTACGGTGTATAGTTTCCCTTAAAGTTCATGTGTGTGCGGCCCATAATTAAAGTGGGTTTAAAAAGTAAGGATAAATTGGTAAAATTGTTGTTCTAAAAAGAAAAGTTACAAATAAGAAAAAAAATTTGGGACTGGTGAAAAGGGAAAAGAAGACAATAATTTTGAGACGGAAAGATTAATACTTTATGCATGAGACATAAATATGTAATGATTTGTTTCCTAATTAAAACTCATTACAAAGAAGATAATTAAGTAATAATAGTCCTAATATATAAGAGCTAATTGGAAGATATTCAATTCTATTTGTTAGCTAATTATATAAATAGTTAGGTCCGGTTACTAACAACTTCAACATTTTAGTGAGAAGATAACTCAACGTGGTAGTGGAGGTTTGGATCAATCCATAAAGCTCTCCCTTCGTTCTGGGCAAAGAGTCCATTGTACTATTTTGGGATGTTTCACATTAAAAGTCGGCTTTCAAAAAATTATGTTTATCATCTTCATAACATTTTAATTTTACCCTCCACAATTTATATTAACATATTGATTATGCTTAAACATTTTTGAAATTAAGGCCTTAATGCTAGTTATATATCCCTTCATTTGGTGGAACGGAGGGAGTACTTCATTCCATCTCCCTCTATGTGCATAATACAGTATGAACTATGTAGTATGATGTACACAGTTGGCCTTCTTTCTAACAACTTAAGTTTTTAAAGCACATGCTAATTTAGGGTTTAACATGTAAAGCTCACTTTTCACAGCCCTTCCCCCTATCAAATAGCAAGTGGACTAGTTTATTTTTATTTTTTTTCATAAAAATAGCAAGTGGACTAGATATGCATTATTATTTCCTAATCCTTGATGATTCTAAATCACCGGGTTTCCACCCTGAAAAAAATTGTAAGGAAATACTACAAACTCTATGACAAAATTGATACTCCTTCCATTCCACTCAAATGATACGTATTTGATTTTGGGTGATGTGCACTCCGAATATCATCTTGTTGCCAGCATGTAAAAATATCACCACAATTTTATTTTATTTTATTTTACTTTTCTTTTTATGAAAAATTGAACATTTATTGGTTAGATTTCAAATACCTTTAGTCTTAGAAATAAAACTATAAACATAGCAAACTATGTCAAAGAATATGCTATAACAGCAACAAAATCTTTAATTTTAAAAACTGAAGGATATCTACTTCAAGTACCCATTACCTAGTATGTTCAATATGACCAAAGTAACCAAACAAGTCAAAATGGTTCCTAATTTGAGCGGAAACAAATGGATTAATAACTTTTAGCTGAAACAATAAAGTTCATATTGGATTAATTCGAAATATGAACTCTGGTTAATTAGACCCAAAAAGTCTGGAACCAGAGTGAGTGATAACTTCAAACACACCTCTCCGGCTGCAATAAACTTCCCATCCTGAGAAACAGCTACGCAGCACAAAGGCTTCGGTGATCTATTAGACACCATAAGGTGTGATTGAGTCCCTGAATCAACATTATAGACCACCACAACACACCCAGCCATATAAATGCATATCGAATTCGAAATGCTCGAAGCCAATCCATTTGCATTCTTTACCGTCAATCCAATGGTCTCTTCCAATATCAGCTGCCAATTCAAAACAACAAACAAAAAAGATAACAACATCACTCTCCAATTAGCGATTGTTAGGGCTTTGATTTGGAGATAGAGTTTGAAGCTTAAAGAATGTACCTTTGAACAAGTGTCTGGCTTCTTCAGCTTCCGATTCGGTTTCATCTTTGATTCAAAACCCTATGCATTAGACTCTTCTGTGTGTTTGTGTGTGTGTGTGAGTGTGTGAGTGATGCGTTTGTTAGTGTGTGAGTGTATACGTGTGTTTGTGTGTGTGTGTGTGGGTGGGGGGGGGGGGGCGGGAAATCAGTTTAATTGAATGATATTGTTGTACGTTATGTTTGTGATATTTTGAGTTGAGATACTGTTATTGAGTTGGCCCATATGCCAGTTTTTTACAGTACGTGGGCCTACATATCACGGGCTTAGGTGAAAAATTGCTAGAAAAATTACGGGTAGGTTCACTTTTTAATGTTTCTAATCGCTAAAGTATACTCCCTCCATCTCTTAATAATCGTCTTGGTTGATTCGGCACATAGTTTAAGAAAAAATAATTGACTTGATTATTTATATTGGTTTAATGTGTAGTTTCCTTTAAAGCTCATGTGTATGTGACACATAATTAAAGTATGGTGAAAAAGTAGGGGTAAAGTGGTAAAAGTGATGTTCTAAAAAAATAAGTTTCAAACTAGACAATTATTTTGGGACGGACGAAAAAAAAAAGGAGGACGATAATTTAAGGACGGAAGGAGTATTTTTTTTTCAATCGGAAAAAGTCAATTTTTGAGGTAAAATGACTACAATACAATTAATGAACCAAAAGCGCGCTACGGATATTAAATTTTGCACCGCGATACATTAATTTTATTGCATCATTTTTTACACTGCGATGAAACACTCTTTGTACCGCGATGAAACAATTTTTGAATCACGATAAACAAAATGTTATTTAATCCATTTGTACACCGCGATACAAAATGATAATGAATCAGAACGCGTCCTCCACATTCTTCTTCCATCTCCTCCGTCGTAAGTATAGATGTTAATATGGTCGAAAACCGCAGGTTCAAATCGAAATCGTTAAGTTTTTTACCGACTAGACCGAAATCATTAGGGTTGAAATTCTAGATGGACCGTTTAAGCCGGGCCGTTTAGGAACCGAAACCGTTAGGGTTAGACCAAAAGTCGTTAGGGTTGAACCGAAAGCCGACTTTCATACGCTTTAGTATAGTTAATAATATACGCGAAAGGCATAATCATGAAAACCGTTAGGGTTGGACCGATTAACAGCTTTAATATAGTTAGTATAATATACGAAACGTGTATAATACGCAGCAAAAAAAAACATATAAGCCTCGTAATTAGGAAAAACATACAAGTTTAATCATTGGCTAGAAACCGCATATTTGAACCGAAACCGACAGGGCCAGACCGAAATCGCTAGTTTTTAAACGGGGTAATAGTGCTAACCGACAAAACCGAATCTATATTAGACCGGTACCGTTAAGGTTTGATCAAAACCGTTAGGATTGACCGATTAACATCTCTAGTCATGAGTCTTCTTATTCTTCCTCCATCTCCGCCTTCGTCTCAACTGAAAAATCATACAACCCAACATAGATCTGTTACAGTTTCGTATTTCATGAATCAAACAAAATTGTTTACCTTTCGGGGCGTTACCCCCGAACCACCACGAAAGGGCGCTGCCCCCTTGACACCCAAGCAATCGCTGTTTCGTTGCGCAACAATGGTGATTTTCGAATCCAATGTGTTTGTTAGAGATATTAAAGGAGAAAATGGTATTTTCGGAACAATATTTCAAAAAATGGTCTTTTGCGGTTGATTTTTTTTTTTTTTTTTTTTTTTTTTAAAAGAAGACCGGCCAGAATTTTACCAAAAATTGTTGGCCATTAATTTTTCCCACAAAAATTATGGTAAAATTCGACCGGTCCACTTTTAAAAAATTTCAACCGTTAAAGTACTCGGCCTTTTTCAATAGGAAAAAGTCACTTATGGGGGAGAAAAAACTATGATACCCTAAATGAACCTAAGGGCACTCAAGTTTACTTAATAAGTATGCATCGCATTGCATCAGTTCTAATTATGTGATGACCCGACCCGGATCCCAATACGAGATCCCAAGGTCGTGCCGTCAAAACACGCAAAACAACAAGCAAATAACAAATAATGGGTAAGGCCATAACGGCGATACGCCAATAACTTAAAACACATGCGGAAGCTAAACAAAATATCCTAGTGGCGCCCGAGCTAACAAGCTCAAACCAAATACAACCAAAGAGATCATAAATCTCTTGGTTCAAAAATTCGACGCACATGCCGCAACATTGGGCACGTAGAACAAAACTCCCTGTCATGCAATACAAATATATAGCACAATAAACCAAGTCATCGGCGATGTTACAGCCGGAACCCAACATTACACTAAGTCTAAGACTCTAGTCTACACACTCAACGGCTAAACATGCCGGAGTACAACATAACCAACAATATATATAAATAACTTGAGATAGAATAAATATGTATTTAAACAACTTGGCTCGACTAACATTTGTCGGCTCACAAAAACCACTTATTAGTAATTTACAATTACAAGAATCAAATCGATAACAAAATCTTACTACCCAAAGTGAAGTCTATATAACTTCACTTCCCAAACGTTCTTTCCAAATAACTAAGGCTACAAAAATAAATTAAAGTAGCAACCTTTATAAAAAATTACACTTCTATCGTAGGCTCGGCGGTTCCTTCGAGTACTAGCTCGGCTCGAATCTAAGGAAAACAAAGCAAACGAGTAAGTCATAATGACTTAGTAAGCTACTAAAGATGCAATGTCATGGCATGACATAATGCTCAAATAAAACATGTACATCTTATGTCATACTCATGATGTAGCATTTCATGGTATAATGCTCTACACAAACCAAATCCAACCATGGTCACATGGAATATAATTCTTCATAAATTATCATGAAATAAACCACATCAATAGATTATGATTCTAAATTTCGTAATATGTAGTATTTTATTTCTACATTTAAACTCCCATCAAACCATATAAACCAATTGCACCATGAGTTTCATAATTCTTCATTTATCACAACTCATATAAAAATTCATGAATGAGACTATTGTTCTCATTTTAATCATAAATAGCATGTTATATTTTTAGTATAACATAAATCATAAAAAATCATCATTTCATTAGTATGTTATATTTTTACTATAACATCTTAACAAGAAATCATCATCTCATGAAAATAATCTCATTAACCATGTATCACATCAATTCATACATGCTCATAAAATAAACCACATAACCAAGAGAAGATGATTTTCTTTTTCCTGTTTCCAGCGTGCAACTCCTGCGGAAACAAACGTGCCCTCGATATCCCTTTTCGTGGTATCGACGTCCCCGGGTTCTCAAAAAGTCATGTGTATTACTCTAACTAAGATGAGCATGTGTATTACTTCTAAGATGAGCTACTTCCCCGTGGCCATCGGTGGATTACTCTAACTAAGGGCTACTTCCCACCGTGTGTGGAGGGGTGTGCAAACCCGACACGACGATCCATTGCGATCACGAATCTCACAATTCGTGAAGACAATGTATCGTCCGCCAAAAACTCAAACCAAAACCGGTGGTGGACTCAAACTCAAGCACAGGTAATATATACTCACATGCTCAAATAAAGGAAAAGTACAACACACCGTACTAATCCAATCAAGTAGATATTTACTTATAAATCATATAGTTGTGCATTTCTATGCTAACTAACACAAACATCTTAGAGCGATAGTATCAAGTCTCTAATACCCAAGTGTTCTTCATACACTTGAAAACGCTCGGAGGCTTGACCTCCATCAAGACTACCCCAAATTCCGTAGGATTTCAATATGTAGTTCTCTATGTTCATATAAATTCATAATCGACTCCGTTGAGTCATTTCTACTCTTTTCAAATTTGAAGGCATAGAAGCTATTTGCATCATAGCCCTCCTATTATTCATTAGCTAATATTCATGGCTAAGTTCTTAAGGTTCGCAACATTATGCAACCCAACAATCCATTATTTCCCAACAAAACCCCAACACATAATTCATAGGTCAACACTTAACATTTAAAGTCAACCATTACATTTCTAGCATGCATCATAATATAGCATTTATTCAAGCATGCTTTCATCCAAAATAACCATTAATCTAAACAAGATGCAATTTCATCTAGTATGTTCATAACCAACATGTAAATTTATCTAACATGTTCATAACCTTCAATTCATGAATTATAGTTGACCAACATACTCTTTTTGTATAAAAGTCAACTCAATCCGATGAAGTCAAACATTACATTTTAATCATGTAATCCAAAATGATAAATCATTACTCATGCTCACAACCAAAATTCATGAATTAGATAGCATTATACTCTCATAAACATGAAGGTCAACTTTATTCCCAAAAGTCAAACGAAGCATTTCAACATATAACCCATTGTAAAAATTCATCCTTCATACTCCTCTATACATGAAGGTCAACTTTATTTTCAAAAGTCAAACGAAGCATTTCAACATATAACCCATTGTAAAAATTCATCCTTCATACTCCTATATACATGAAGGTCAACTTTATTTTCAAAAGTCAAACGAAGCATTATAACATGTATGTCAAGATTCACCTTTCATACTTACAATCAAAATTCAAGATTCTTCAAGTTTAATTCCAAACTCCCAAACACATAACTATGTATGATTCTAACAATTCATAATATCCATATAAACTCCAAAAATCATACATATAACCCTTAACCCATTTAATTCATCAACATATAATCAACCCTAGATTTTTAGGGAATCAAATACTCATCATATCCAAGTCTAAATTATCAATTGCAACTTAACAACATACTCCATTAAGCATAGAAATCAACCTAATCATGCTTCTAGCAAGTTCACCCATCAAAATCCAAAAAATCAAAATAAAATCACACACATCATGCTTGTGTACTCATTGACCTCAAATAGCAATCCTCTTTGTTTTCCTTAGGGTCAATGAGCACAAAATCAAGAGAAGAGAGGGTCTGTTGATTCTTATGTTAAATTTATATCTGATCAGTACATTACATTAGTTTTATACTTGGCTTGGCTAATCGCGTATCGATTAGCGTGGCAACATGTATATAGAACTTTGTCTTGTATAGTTTTATAGGACTTTTCGGGTTCGGAAGACCCCTTCTCGGCTTCAGGAAGACGCCTCAGCTTAAGATCGGTAGACCTCGTGTCCGGTGATGCCTTCAACGTGTCCTCTCCAAAAAGCTAGCTGGATTAATTCAAACTTATTCCTATATATTATTTGAATTAATCCAAGTCATTCGACATGTCAAGCGAAAGCAACTTTCAGCGAGAAAAGACTTTTCGTCTGAGCGATGCGAAAATGAAACGGTATCCCTACTTTCTACATCTCTCGATCGACACCAAATCGCCCACCTTTTTTTTGAAGATGTCATAAATGATCATACTGCTCTAGATAACGAAGACGAAAATCCTTGATGACCCCATGCATTTAATGCATTTATGAATAGAAATGCTAAAGTCTTCGTCTCCAACGAATTCTTTTGAAATGCACTGTTATAAATCTTTGCCATTGAAAGGCTGGAACATAGAGACAACTCAATGCAATCAATCGAACACTTAAAGAATTGCTCGAAACTTCATAACTCCAAGTCTTTCATTTCAGTGCATTCAATAGATCATACTTGATCTAGAAGTTCTCGTCGACAACAAGAAGGCGCTCATCAACATTTATTGCTTTATTCCTCTTGTTGTTAACTTCCATTAACTATATTTACCTTGCAATTAAATATCTTGTATAATGTATTTACGGATATTTAATTCCCTAGACAAACACAAGTCAATATTTTATACACGATCCATTAGTGATATTCTTTGTAATTGATCTAAGTGGAAAACATAGTGCACATTTTAAATCCAAGGTTGGCCTTGGTGGTGGGCGTAGCACTCATTATAGTGTGAACCATCCCAAAATACTTGTGTTATTCCTTATTGTTTGTCTATTACTTGAGCTGCTTAGTTTCATTGTTTATATTATCCATTTCGATAACTTAAGTAATGTAAAAGGTCTAGGTAGTCCTTATCGGCGAGCTGGAACAATTTTCTTGAAGGTCTTCAGCTACTTGATTCTTTTCATAGATTGCAAGTAACTTACTTAAAAGTTTTTAAAGTGTTAATAAGCTATTCAACCCCCCCCCTTCTAGCTTATTATTGTGCTCATTGGGACCCACAATTGGTATCGAGCCTTACTCTTGAAAACAAGTTTTCCAAGATTAAACTCTTGAGAATACGACATAATGGCACAAACACACTATATCGCCTACATCTAATGCTAACCACGTCCCAATATTGGGCGAAGGTCATTTTGATGTATGGAAGGATAAAGTAATGAGATTCATGAACTCTATTGACAACAAGTTATGGAAATGTGTCCTTTGTAGGTCAACATGTACCAATGAAGGCAAATCTTCTAGCCTCCATCGGCTGGGAACCTGCGAAGTTCTTAAAGAAGAATCGAGAATGGACGAGGGGCGATAAAAAGGCTGGTAGAACTTGACTGACAAAGCAATCAATATAATCACCGACTCTCTAGACACAAGCACCTACCGGCCAAGTGATTCGATGTACAAGCTGCTAAAGAGATGTGGGGAGCTCTTGTAGAATACTTGGAAGGAGACCAAGACACAAGAGACAACAAAATATACATACATCCAACGGTTTGATTCTTTCAAAAAGGATCTAAGGAAACCTTGAGACAAGCATACGATCGATTAAGTGAGGTAATAAATAGTTGCTTTTCTCTTGGTAAAACGTATGACAAAAAGGAAATGAACATGAGGTTTCTAGGCTCTCTAGGTAGCTTATGGCATGTGAAGACCACGACTATGAAAGAATCTAAGAACTTAAGCGAGATGACTCTTCGTAGTCTCTACGCAAGTTTAAAGGTTTATGAACTTGAAGTTAATCAAGCTCTAGAGCAAGACAAACAGTTGAGCGTGTCTTTGCCACCATGGTCCAAGAAGAAATCATTGTTGAAAACAAACCTTCTACTTCTTCCAGTGAAAATGAGTTTTTATCTGATGAACAATTTGCTATGTTTGTTAAACGTTTTCAAAAATTTGCAAAATATGGAAGGAAGAACACTCACCAACAACCTTTTAGGAAAAATGGTGAAAGCTCATCTAAGGAAGAGCTTGTGTGTTATAAGCTGTAGAAAACACAGTCATTTGCCTCAAAATGTCCTAAGCCAAAATTTGAAGCATCACAGAAAACCCCACTTTTAGAAAATTTCAAAAACAAAAGGGTATGTTGGTGAAGACATAGAAGAACAAACATGTTGCTTCATGGTTTGAGGCCGATTCGAGAAGAGGAGGAAGAGGATTGTGAGCAAGCTAACATATGCTTAATAGCTCATGATTCATGTCCTACCTATGACTCTGAAAATGAAGTTGTAGTTTCACCAAGTCCTTTGGACAAAAATGAAACCAACAGTGATAGCTTCAGTAAGGAAGAACTTCTCAAGGATAATCAGGATATGCTTGAAGAATTTAATTCCTTTAGAGTAGCCTATGTTAAAGCGGCCAAGAAGCGTGAGAAACTTACAGGTGAGAAATCTTTGATGGCGGTGAGATTCAAACTCTCAATAGTGTCAACAAGAGAGTATCAAAGCGAAGGAAGAAAACAAATTTCTTCATGACAAAATTGATGTCTGAGCACATCAAAGGACTTGACCTAGAGAAAATTGCCTTGCAAAAGACAATTGACTCTGGAATAGCTCGAGGATGCATTTGAAGAAATCCTTACAAGCCAAAAATCTAGCAATGATAAAGCAGGCATAGGATATTCGGATGTGTCTCTTCCGACAATCTCTTCAGTCAAAGAGAAAGGTGAATCCTCCGAAACTGCTAATGATATATCTTTCTCTAAACAGACATTTGGAAATATAGGGAAACAAGGCCTTGGTTATTCAAGTGTCCCTTACGTTTACCCTAAAGCTCAGAAAGGAAAAGCCAAAATGACTGACTCAAATGAGAAACTCGAAAAGGTAACTAGAGAAAGTGAAGTCTCACAGGCAACAACTATGCCAAGGCAAAGTCTGGCGACGGTAGACCTACTAAACCTCTACCCGGTAACTATCAAGTTTGTCTATGAAACAGCAAAACTCCTTTACGTTGAAGGTAAACTTAAAGGTATTCTCCGAATCCTCTGAAAAGGTATTCAACAGAAAAGCTAAAGCTAAGTCTGTTGGTAACCTACCTAGGAAGATTCGAAAGAAACCAATTAAGTCTACCGTCAACAAGCAAGCTGAACCAAAAATGGATATCAAGAAAAGGAATAATCATAAGCACTCTTGGGCTTGAAGACTCTAACGATTCTCTATGGACTTTTCATTTATGTCATTCTTGCCATTGCTTAGGCCATCGGCACCGGAATGCCCGCTAAGGTTCACCCAAGATCCGAGAGACCTAGTTCTCTCAAGGTCAAGTGTATGGGTTGCAAGGTTGCTAATCCTTAGGACCAAAAAGAAAATAAATGGTACCTTGTTTGCTTTAACTTCTTTTCAAGAATGCTTCATGGCTATAGAATCGAAAAACAAAGACATCCGGTACCTAGACAAGGGCTGTCGCTCAAGGCACATGATGGAACGTAAGTCTTCTTACGATATAGTGAAGCTAAAAGGACCCACGGTTATTTTCGGAGACAATGCAAGAGGAAAGACAATTGGATATGGCTCAATTACTAGAGGAAGTCTCTCCATCAACAAAGTTTCTCTAGTAAGTGGTTTAAAGCACAATCTTCCGAGCATATCACACCTCTGCGACAAAGGACTTCTATGCCAATTCAATTCAAACCGGCCTCATCAAAGACAGTGAATCGTGCTCTACAATACCGACTTGGCCAATAGACAAGGAAATATCTTTGTCGTGGACTTAAATCTTCTAGGAGATTCTCAAACGTGTCTAGTAGCCAACAATGTTCGTGACAACAATTAGCTATGGCACAAGCGCCTCGCCACCTCAACTTGGCAACACCTCTCAAGCTCTCCAAAAATGGGCTTGTCAAAGGTCTACCTACGGTGTCCCGATCATGACGTAAGTTGTAAAGCTTGTCAACTAGGAAAACTTTCCAAGTCTTCCTTCAAAAGAAAGTCCGTATTGTCAACAAACGCAGGACCTCTTCAACTTCCGCAGATATGGATCTCTTTGGACCTATTACAACAACCAAGATTTTCGGAGACAAGTACACACTTGTAGTAGTTGATGACTACTCTAGATTCACTTGATTGAAACTATGACATCTAAAGATGAAACGTATGATCTAGTCAACTGCACTTTTAGAAGACTTCAAACTCAAAAGCTTGAAGACATTTGTGACATAAGATCGACAACGACACCGAATTCAAAAACAATGGTGTAAAAGTAATCGCTGATGACCATGGGATCGGCCACAACTTCTCTCGCCGGCACTCTCAACAAAATGGTGTAGCCGCTGAACGGAAGAACGTAACACCGATTGAAGCGGCTAGAACAATGCCGCGTAAGCTAAACTTCCGAAGTATTTACGGGCGAGGAAGCGCCAATACTTGCTTTACCTGAATAGATCCCTCGTAAACAAGTTTCATAATAAAACTCCATATGAAATATGGAGAGGAAGATCCCCAAACATAGGATTTCTTAAAATCTTCGAATAAATGTTTTATTCTTTATAACGGAAAAGAATATAGAGGAAAATTTGATGCAAAATCGAGGCGAAGGAATTTTTCTGGGGTATTCCAAACATTCAAAAGCATTTTGCATTTTCAAGAAATCTAACTTAAAAATCTTAGAATCGTGCATGTTTCTTTGATGAATATGACTTGTTAGAGCCTAGAATGGCTCCGAACGTTGCTAATGATTCTCGATAATGATGAGACAGTACAAATACATCATCTACTTCTACTCCTTATCGAAAACGCAACAGCTTTGAACCCACCAATACCGATAATCATTCAGGTTGATGAGACCTCTACCGATACCGATAACAACTCGTCTGTTGACCTCGAACCCATCTCTTCTGCTTACCCCAAGCACCTTTACGGATCTCATCCTTCTTGTTCACCAAAAATGAAAGTTTTGAAGACTCTATTTCTTCTCGAACAGATTTTGGTGAATCTCCTTCTCAACCAACCTGAGAATTCTTAAGGGAAGAATCCACCGAAGTGATCTTCCTCCAAGCAGTATTGAAGCAAGAGATCATCCCATTTCTCAAATCATTGGTGATCTCAACTCAGAGTTCGCAAATGAGAAATAAGGTTCGAGAAGAAACTTTGTTTGCTTATGCATTTGTATCGAACTCGAACCAAAGAAGATTGATGAAGCTATCGAAGATCATAATCGGATTGAAGCTATGCAAGAAGAGTTGAACCAGGTTTGAAAGATGTAAGGTGTGGAGCTTAGTTCGAGATCATCCGATCATCGGCACCAAGTGGGTTTTGGAAATAAAAGAGATGAAGATGGAAATGTCACGAAACAAAGCTAGATTGGTTGCTCGAGGGGCTGAAGCGGGAGAAGACGGAATTGACTTTGATGAAACTTTTGCTCTCGCTAAAACTAGAAGCAATCATAATCTTTCTAGCCTATGCCTCGCTCATGGACTTCCAAAGTGTATCAGGTGGATGTTAAGAGTGCCTTTCTGAATGGTGATCTTCAAGAAACTCGATACGTGGAACGCCTCCGTGATTTGTCATCTCGCACAAACCGATCACGCTCTACCGACTCAAAGCTCTCTACTCTGGCCTCGAAGCAAGCTCCTAGAGCCTTGGTATGAA